>OX392529.1:39021351-40269685 GCA_947623455.1 Mimachlamys varia
CTGAACAGCATCATCAGTACTCTAGAAGCTTCGTTGCTTCATGGGTTTCCATGAAACTGCACATACGTATAATGAATCAAAATGTATGTGGCGAGTTTGAGATTCAGGGTTTGAATTCATTTAATGATTCATGGCATCTTAAAAGTTTGCGGGACCTCATTATGCTTATCCCCAAAAGGCCTAGGGTGCTGATATTATGTATGAAGCGTGCTGGGATATGCAGTTACCAAGTTTGTAGGTTTTGATAAAAACATTCATGAACAGTTGCAAGGCCAATTTTTTACAGTTGTAGAATTCCGTGTTCATAAACAGTGCCTATAACATATCAATATCTTCTTTTTTATTGAGGCGTTACTAACCAACATAATGATTAGATAAAAACCGGATATAAGGAGTTTGATTATAGAATCATGCAAAATACGCAGACCATGTTAGGGGTGGTCGGGTGGTGCAGTGGATAGTGCACTTGCCGTTCACCAAGGCGGCAGGGGTTCGATTCCCCGACCAGACATGAATACAAAAAAGTAGGTATGGGGTCACCTTCCGAATCACGTAGGTTTTCTTCGGGTTTTTTGGTTTCCTCCCACAATAAAACTCCTCGCACGCTTACATCCGGGCCATCAAGAGGGATTAATATAAGTTGGATAACTTGTTTCATAATTGTTGTAAAATAAATAAAGTTTATATAGGAAGACTGGTTCTACCATTACACCTCTTGGTGAGTGAAAAACCCATCCAGTATGGCTGACGTATGAACGTTCGCTTCAAACCACATACTTTGAAATAGATATAGCAGCGATAGTGATTGCTGAAATGGTTTTTCATATAATTTATCAGTCATATCGAATGACCAGGCTACTCTTTTGTTCTCTCCCCGTTTATCACCCCCCCCCTCCCCCAACCCCCACGCCCTCCTTCCAACACCATCGTTTTCAAACTTTTAGTTTGCAGATTACTAATTAAATGTATACTTAATCTAATTATTAATTTCATTCAGTTACTATACAATAAAGAGCGTGTGCCTGGTTGACCTAATCAAGTTGGTTAAGTATGCAAGACAGGAATTCGGAGGGACATGGAGTGACTATGGAGAAAGACAAATGCGGCACGGGATTTGACTGAACATTAGAAAAGTAGAAGGCTATGTGTGTGTTGTTAAGGATTGTACTTACGCCAACTCGAATTGGAAAGCCACAGACACGTTCTAATTAATTCTTTATACTAAACAGATCAAAAATATACATTGGTGTCCTTAGTCCCTTCTTTACTTCTTTTGCTATTTCCCTCTCTGTAAATTTAGTTCTGTTTTGCTATATAAATGATAAATAAATATATTTAGGATTTTTTGTGACATATTAACTCTATAAATATGAATTTATTTGTCATGGAAAGGACGTCAGTAAGTTGTAATAACTCTTGTCCAATACATTTTTTTTTATGTTACAATAAAACTGATTTAAACTAAGTGATTGTTGAAACTTCGCATCTGATTTAAAAGGCCCAATGTACGTAGCTTTCACCAAAACTTCGGAAAATCAAGCCTAATAACTTTTTATATTAATTATATAGATTTAGTTAAGATTAACTGATATCAGCAATAGTCAAGATGAATTCGTATGCGGTAACCGGTACAGCAGCAGTTGAAACTCGGTATTTGTAAACACGCGTCCATTTTGAACTGTCTTCTAACTTCGGCATGTTGTTGAAGTGGGCCCCACCTGAATTATTTTCAATTCTTTGGATTTTTCTGTCAAAAGTTTCTTGTTATCAACTGGATTTTTTTTCAGAATTTTTCAGAATCACGAAAAATTTCCTAATGTTACGTACATTGTATATTGGGCCTTTAAAACCCTTTGGCTGCTAGTCGGGACAAAAGTCGTGTTGATAAAAATGGCCCTCACTGTTGACCACGACGAAGTTGTCATTTTCAATCGGTAGTTCGGAAGAAAAATCTCCCGTCTGTGGTTTTATATGTATTGGAATACTTCTGATTGGTTCCGAAGTCATACGCTGAGACAGTCGAAGTGAGGTGAAACGTTCCTTCCCTACGTCAATTCTGTTAGAAATAAAGAGTTTGTATGCAGCAAATGAATTGATAATCGATTAGATGTATCGTAATCAGCAACACTTGAATGAATTCTTTTTATATTGGCTAAAGCAGGAAATATCGGGTAAACACTCAAACACAGGTGACAAAGGTAGGCTTGTTCATCTGAACCAACAAATGCATTTACCGATATTTCCGGTGTGAATCTTAGAAAGGATTTTTTTTTAAAAAATATTTTTCTGTGATGAAATGTTGATCATATCCTGACTCAGAATAAATTAATATGCCAAATTCTTGTGGTAAGATGAATGAAAGACTGAAAAAAACAAAGCTTTGAAGTTAAATTACCTTATCATGTTTTACCTGAGAATCACCGGAAATATTAAATTTTAGAAACTAGAAATACACGAAAAGAAGGTTTCTCTATTTTCGGGAAAATTCTACGTAAA
Source organism: Mimachlamys varia (assembly GCA_947623455.1). Classification (NCBI taxonomy): domain Eukaryota; kingdom Metazoa; phylum Mollusca; class Bivalvia; order Pectinida; family Pectinidae; genus Mimachlamys; species Mimachlamys varia. The sequence continues at coordinate 39,023,848 of OX392529.1, forward strand.
GTCAAATCAATTAACAGAATATTACCTTTTAGGTGAAAGTTCACTTTAGAAGACCCACCAAAAAGTCTATTATTTCTTCAACTTTGATCTTTGAAAATTACGTGTACTTCACAAAAATGTTCGTTTTTCAATAATTGTATTACTTTGATTCTTTTTTGTCGGTGGCGGGCAAACACTGGAATAACAGTCTAAGTGTGATTAATATATGAGTGACTAGCATGTGATTGTATAGAACTCTATAACTGCCATTTTTGATATTTAGAAAAATATATGTTGTGTTATGAATAGGAACGGGCTTGATATAAGTTGTATAACTTGTGCCCTATCCTGTTGCAATTTAAAGAAATACAATATGTTTAAACTAAAAAATAACACAGAGTCTGAAATATTTGTTGCTGTGCATTCACTTTTTTTTTCACAAATTTGTATTTCCGGTAACGATGTTTGACAACTAAGCCACATTTATACTTTACTTCTATTCAAAAATACCAAATACATAACCTTTTTCAGTTATGCACTTAATGTTATTATTGTATTATTGCCCCTTTGACCTTAATCATAGAAACTGGCCGATCAGGGTCACAGTGGTGCAAAGTCTGACACAGTGAACGCGGGGAAGAAAACATGTCCAAACATCCGAGTAACGCCTCCACCAGTACTTCCAGTACTTTTGATTTTAAAAAAGATTTTCAATTTTACTTCACTGAGTACCAGTGTGGTGTCAAAAATATGTGACATTCGTTACTGTGTTGACTTCATTAGTGTTGTTAATTTGACAACAGTTGGTAAAGTTCAGAATGCTACAAATAGGAATTTAAAATTGTATATATAGGCATCATGTAAGGGAGTGTGACATTCTAACGTCTTCAAAAAGGGGGAGGTGCACTTTTAAGGACATGGTGATGCTTATTAGATCGAATATACGGTACAACTTATATGCAGAAATCTGATATAATGATAAGAGACCTATATATCTTATCGCATGTCTAAACTGGACATCAATGGAACTAAATTCTTTGGCCGGCGTACACGGTGCCAATATTGTGAATTTATAGAGTTTGGAAATCCAAAAGATACAATACTGAATATTCAATAAGTAACAAAAATATGAAAATGTGTTTAAAGGAAAATGCCAGTCTTGCGGTTCCTGACATTGAATTCTTGATAATTGAAGGTCTCTGAAGCGTTTTTTTGGATTATCGTACGATAAAAAAAAATTAGTTCCGATTATACATTTAGTTGTATGCTTCTTCAGTTATGAGGGAAACTGCTAGGACCATACAGTAAATTCGGATTAGACGACAACTGCCCAATGTTGGTTTCAAACTCGCAACCCAGAAGTTGAGGGCTAGTGGCAGAATGTCGGGACACTTACATCGCTCAGCAACCACGGCCCCATTTGCTATACAATTATTCATCTGAACCGCATTTTCTTCGTATAAAAGTAATCGACGTAAAGTTACATATGTCAAACGACACTTGGGGCGAAATCATGCGCGAGCTGGCAAAATATGAATATGATAGCAAAGTACAGCTGTAGTCGATAATTTGATCCCGTCGATTATTGGATACTGTACCATAGATATAAGGTCGGAAATCAGGCTGTTACAGCGAATTTAAACATCTAGTTTTTGGAAAGATACTTGTTTATATTAACAAAATGATTGCATTCAATTATATGTTCATTGCACACAATTTAAGTGTCGAATAACTTATTATTAACAAATTAGCATGGCTAAATAGGCTACCAAATACATAAAATTGAGAAATATGTTAATAAAAAATTAACAATTTATCCTCAACTTTGCAAGCTTAAAACAAAATTTCCCAAACTTTTTTTTATTGAATATTATAGTCCATTACCTGTATAATCCTCCTATATGAATGTGAAAATCACATGTGTTTGCTGTTTTGAGAAAAAATAGTCTAAAATTGTATGAAATTCACATAAATGATTAAAGGCGTAACCATGGAAACGGTTGCCATGGATACATTATCATAGGGTTATGGCACCCCAACCATGCCAACATCTTCATTTAGGGAAAATTAATTAATTTCAAGTAAATAATCAAAATGATAAAGTAATTGTATGGTATATTGATTATGCAAGTATCAAACTTGCCATTTTCACTATGTAACAGTGGTAAAAAGGGGCCCCTTTTGGGGGTATAATAAAAATGGGGCCTAGAAGGACGTCGCTTTTCAAATCATTTTTTTTCTTTTGTCATTGCTCTTAAAAAATCCCCCTTTTTGTATAAAAACTTAATTGGAGTTATTTCTAGACCACTCACTTATCCGCTTTTGCATGATTCTTAGATGGAACTGTACTTAATAATGTAACTAAACTAGAACATTATATTTACTCAGGTGACTGATAAGGCCTTTGGGCCTCTTGTCATTCCATTTCTTTTGTTTTAGGATATTTCTGGAACAATGAACAGCATTGTAGATCATGCCAATACTGTGCTGACAGAGTTGAAGTGTGAAATGGAACGTTGGAGGGAGGAGCAGAAAATGTTCTATGTAGATGTTGCAAAACAACCCAGTATGCCTGCGAAGCCGCCACTCACTAAATGGTATGTTTTACAAAAATTACAGTTTTCATGAATAAATTATTTTTTTATAAACACAAGACAATTCATTAGTGGAAGGTCAGCAGGTGTTTATGTATTAACTATCATCTTATAAAGAAAAAATAAATGGAATTTCATCGTTCAAACTTTTGGTTTTGTGAAAAGTAAGAAATGAAATGTTTACGTAGATGAAAAATAAGATTTTAGATATAAAGTTTATTGGTTACTTGCATGATAATGATATAATTGTTTAACCATCTAGTTAGCAATTTGGCCATTATTTCTTTCAAAATTAAAGAAGTTTTGCTTTTATAACAGTGTCATTGAATAAAAGTCGACTCCTGTTGTAGGTGTGCACATGCGGGACAGACCCTATTTGACCTCATTCGCTGTTCTCTACCCAATATTCCTGTGGACAATGATCAAATTCTCGCACAAAAAATGCAGGAAATATATCAGATATTTGAAGAAATGCAGCAATGGTAATTAATTAAGTCAAAACTTTTTTTTTTTAGTTAATGAGAAATATTGCTTTTAAGTTTGAATCATCAGAAGTCCTCAATAGTTTTTTCAAACTTCAATTTACAACTTTGAGGCAAGTTATTACAATTTTACTACTCACACCTGTTAGCCCAGGTGTGGGGGTCTTAGTTACTGTGAGATGAATCAGATCATACTGTGAGATGAATCAGATCATACTGTGAGATTAACCAGATCACCTGTAGAAAACCTATGTGGTCGGGCAGGTAACCCTATATATTTTCACATCTGATCAAGGTGTCAATTAAACCTGGGTGAAAGGCCAAGTGATATTCATTTCTATCCTTTTTTTGAACTTGGCCAGAATCATCTTTGGTAAATAAGAAGATGTATGAAATTTTGATTCCTGCCCTAACCCTGGGGGCCAATTAAGACAGGGTCCGTAAGGGGAAAAAAATCAGTACCAAATCGTCAACAAAACCATAATCAGAATTCAAAATTTACTAAACCAGGGGCAAAATATGAACAAAGGAATGATTTAATGGAGAACCTTGAAAAACTACAAGAGATTAAGACAAGGTGTTCCGGAAGAGTAAGTGTCTTCTGGTTATAGACGACACCCGCCATGTAAATCTAGGTCAGATCCAAGTAAATGTCATAGCCTCAAAGCGAGAACTGAGGCATAATTCACAACAAGCAGGCATACTAATGAGCTTCTAAATGTCCACCTTCATATCATTCAAGGATACAGAATATTTCTCAATGAGTCTAAGAAGGCGACTATAAAAGTCTCATAGACTTAATCAACCTGCATATTTGGAATCTCTGTGGCATAATTTGTTTGTCAGCTAGCAGCAAAATTAATTCAATGTATGAAAAATGTTCTTCTCCAGACTTGGAGGTACGACGTACAGTCTAATTTCTCTGCATGGATGGTAAAATTATCAGGGACTTTGTTTGAATGGTAAATCTAAGTACCCACAAATTCAGTTCAATAAAGTTTCTTATGCACATGCATTTTGTCTGCTGACGGAACAAAACTTTGAGTGTACTTTAAAATTTGTTTGAGTAATAATTATGGCACTGTAGAAACTCAAACTTAAGTTGATGTGGATGTGATTGTAAGATAATATTGGCAACAACTCACCAGGGATCCTCTAATCTTGCAGCTGCTTTGTAGTCACAGACCAAGAAAAAAAATGTATCAAAGTTAGTATGGGGACAAAAAAGAAGAGTTCTGATGGACAAGAGGAGGATGATGAGGACAGTGGAGGAAACAAAAAGTTCAGCTGTCCGAAGTTTAAAGCCACAGTTAGGTAAGACAGCTGTCCGAAGTTTAAAGCCACGGTCAGGTAAGACAGCTGTCCCAAGTTTAAAGCCACGGTCAGGTAAGACAGCTGTCCAAAGTTTAAAGCCACGGTCAGGTAAGACATCTGTCCAAAGTTTAAAGCCACGGTCAGGTAAGACATCTGTCCGAAGTTTAAAGCCAATGTCAGGTAAGACATCTGTCTAAAGTTTAAAGCCATGGTCAGATAAGACATGTGTCCAAAGTTTAAAGCCACTGTCAGGTAAGACATGTGTCCAAAGTTTAAAGCCACGGTCAGGTAAGACATCTGTCCGAAGTTTAAAGCCACGGTCAGGTAAGACATCTGTCCGAAGTTTAAAGCCACGGTCAGGTAAGACAGCTGTCCAAAGTTTAAAGCTACGGTCAGGTAAGATATCTGTCCGAAGTTTAAAGCCACGGTCAGGTAAGACATCTGCCCAAAGTTTAAAGCCACAGTCACATAAGACATCTGTCCAAAGTTTAAAGCCCAGGTCAGGTAAGACAGCTGTCCCAAGTTTAAAGCCACGGTCAGGTAAGACAGCTGTCCAAAGTTTAAAGCCACGGTCAGGTAAGACATCTGTCCAAAGTTTAAAGCCACGGTCAGGTAAGACATGTGTCCAAAGTTTAAAGCCACGGTCAGGTAAGACATCTGTCCGAAGTTTAAAGCCACGGTCAGGTAAGACATCTGTCCGAAGTTTAAAGCCATTGTCAGGTAAGACAGCTGTCCGAAGTTTAAAGCCACTGTCAGGTAAGACAGCTGTCCAAAGTTTAAAGCCACTGTCATGTAAGACAGCTGTCCAAAGTTTAAAGCCACTCCTATGGAATATTTGTGTATGCATTATTTTGTAACGGTTGATCTGAAAACTCCCAGACACAGATTTAGACTGAGGCTGACCTCTGGAAAATTGGGCACATGTATGTATAGTCGTTCAGACTACCTGGTCCCAGGTCAAGAACACATCTTAACTTAAAGAAATCTCTAAGCATAAAAATCTCCATAGGAAAGCATTGCAAAAGTTCATAGGAAACTCTTCAGCTAAGGAACTTCTGACTACCACCTTCTGATACCAATCATGTATGATGATATTTGTAATGCCCATTCATGAAACAGCAGTTGACATACAGTTACGTGCCATAAGTCTTTCAAGTTTTTTTATTTTGCTATATATTCTTTGTATTTCCAACTTTTTTCAATGAATTTTCCTGACCTCGTTTATGAATGGATTTTGACAATTTTTTGTCATTTGGTACAGAAATATACAAGGTTTCCTCTCATAATAATTATTTAATTTTCCGTTGTGTATTTATGGAGCTATACAGAATTATCTACACTGCTAATTTCCGTGTGACGCCATTTCTCTATATAACGTTACCAAAATGACGTCAAAATGGCGTCCCGAAAATTAGATGTGGTAAATAAATTATGATTTCTCTAATTATACATAACGGAAAACAGTGAAAATATTATGAGATGAAACAGGAAACAATTCTCTATAAGTACACAATATTTCATTAAAAATGATCCAGAAACGAAGTCAGGAAAATTCATTGAAAAAAGTTGGAAATACAAAGAATATATAGCAAAATAAAAAAAATTGAAAGACTTATGGCACGTAACTGTATGTACCTAACTATTTTATTAAATACTTAACCAAGTTCGAATTCCTTTGTACCATGTTTTAGGGTGTGACTCATTGTCTTTCTGTCATGCAAAGTTTATGCCAATTCCTGGAACAAAAGCTGCATGAAACGTTCTGGAAAATTAAAACTGAGGGCCATTTTTTAGCAATCTGTAGTCAATATCACAATTAAGAGGGGTCATCCTATTTAGAATGAAAGAAAAATTTGAAACATGGTGCTATGGGGTCAATTTTGTTTTTAGGGCTTAATAGCCTTATGGCCCCTCCAGGATTATATATACGGTACTTCAAATATATAAAATTGAATTCACAGCTACCCTGATTTTTGAAATGATGACCGACCATCTTGTAATACTTCAAAAAGCACTGACTACATAACTAGAATTTAAAAATTTTCTATTCCCATTTGAGCACATCGTCGGAAACCCACGGTACACTTCTCTGACGTTTGCGTCAGAAAAGTGTACCATGGGTTTCCGACGATGATTTGAGCATTGAAACGGGTCCAATTTGTTTGTCTTCAGGTCTTTCAGTACTTTGATTGTTTTATTACAGACTGTTTGCTGCAGCCTCTATTGATTCAGTAGAGCCAGTACGTGCCTACTTCGTCCACGAGGAGAGTCTAGCACAGGTTCGTGATCCAGCCAACTATGACTTTTCCAAATCCAAATATCCACTGAAGGACACGAAGACGAAGGGATCTTCCAGCTCGGCCACCGTTGAAAAGGGAACTGGAACCGCCACATTCAAAACTCTTGAGCTTAAGAGTTTTAACAGAGAGAAGGAAGGCGTTGTGGCAAAGGAAAAGTTCAGGATTATGTTTCAAACCAAGCTGAAGGTTGGGGACAGAGATATCAAACTATGGGTGAGATTGTTTTTTTTTCAATAAGTCTACATTTTAGATGGAAACCATTTGCTCCTGTAAATAGCTAAAGTGAGCTTATTCCATGGTGAATCATCTGTCTTACATCTGTCCAGCATCAACTTTTTACTTTAAAAGACATCTTCTCTATAACTAAAAGCTCTATGCAAGGGTTTTGATATTTGACCAGTAGTTACCTGAAGCAGCGCTATAAAATCACCGATCTTGATCCTCTTGCGAAGTCACAGGGGTCAAATATATGAAATAGAAATCTTAACAATTTTTAACTGGTAATTATAAGAAGTTAAGTGGGTCATGATCAAAACTAGAATGAACTGACCTCGAGTCAAGGTAATATTTTACATCCCTTTATTGGTTTACAGTTTGTTATGACATCATGAATCCCAAGGGTTACGTGAGGTTAATTTCACTACTGGAAGAATGCTCATAAAGAAGGCAAAAAAACCCCCTGATTTATGGATCATGAAAATTTCGGGCAAAAATTCTGAAAAACCAAAAATTTCATGGCCATGATGGAATGTCTGGAAAAATGTCCTTTTTTTTACAGCCATGATTTAGAGACCTACGATTCATGGTCTTGAAATAAACATGTTAATGGCCATGATAATCCTAATTTTGTTAGACTTTAATTGGTGGACCAGTAGGCATAATGGGATGGAGTAGTATATAGGTTCATTTAATCTGGTTCATTTTTAAGCCACAAAGATATAGATGAGCGGTATAGGACCTCTGGGCCTCTTGTTTATGTCTTTAATATGTTAATACTGTAACATTAAGTAATTATGATAACAGTTATTTTCATAGTGTCAATCTTGTCTATCACAGGCCATGTCACTGCCGATTGTAGTGATCACTGGTGCCAGTCAACAGTGTAATGCTTGTGGATCTCTCCTGTGGCAGTGTTTAAATCCAGCAGATGAGGTAGGACTATTGTCAACATGCACATGTTTAAGATACAGTGGACTTAATATCACTCCTGTTAATATCACATTCCTCTTTATATCATGTTTTTCCTAAGCACCATTTTTCTCTCTATATATAATCTTTGTAATTTTATTTGGTTAATATCATGTATTTTGAGGTGAATTCCTCTTAATATTATGTTTTATTAACCACTCACATAGAATATCCAGAAAATGATGTCATTTCCATTGATTTCAGATACATCTTTTACAAAATGCTGCATAGAAAATAAAAAATTACCCCCCCAAAATTTTTTAATTGAAATTATTTATAAAATTATATATATATTGAAACATCTTCATATGTACATTGAATAACTTAGTTGTAGTTATTGAGATTGGAAATGCACTAGATTTAGTGGAAAAACATGTCACATTCCTGTTAATATCATGTTTTTGTCTGACAAATGTAACATGATAAAGAGGAATGCACTATACGAAGTAAACTGATTCACTAACTTAGTATATTATATATTGTGAAGATATTGAAAAACCTTGTGACGGTGGAAATGTAAAGCTTTTTCATTTAATTTTGGGCTTTTTCTTGTACAATATAACCAAGATTGTGATTTATATATAGACCTGGTAACAAAAATATTTTTTATTATATAGTCCAGTCATTTTAGCAAAAAACAGGTCTTACCTCAAACTAATTGCAAAAGAATTTATTTTTTGGTTTTTGGAATGTTTATCATTTGTACAATAACAGGAAAAAAGTCTACATCGATCAAAATTTGGGAAATTATTTTTTTAGCCATTTTTATGGTCCAGAAACAAGAAAAATTACATATATGACAGTTTTTGAAGTGAAATATTTAGCTATTTTACAATAATTAACATATGAAATTAATTGTATAGGAAGACCAAATTGAGTAGAGCTCAGAATAATCAAAGTTTGTCACCAAAAGCAATCTATCAACGATTAAATCAACTATCAAAATGGCAATTTTTTTTGTTTAATCTAACAATATTGACGTTTTTGCTCATTTTGAATGGAAAAGATAAAAATATCTGACTCTAAACAAACTTAATCTACACTTAGTTGCTGAAACCAAAACATATGAACTAATTTTAATTAATAAGAATAAGTATATTTTTATGAAAACAAAAAATATGACACTTCTTAATTGACCAGTTGAACCAATTTGGTGTTGTTTCATGCCTACATGAACAATATCCGTATTTCTCTAACAAATATTTTGATTAAAAGAAACGCAAATGCTTCCAATCATTTCATATCCTTTTGTGTATTGTTTATATTCTTAAGAAACAATAAATTTGGCAAGTTCTCTCAAAAAGTATATTCAATAACTGACGGTAAAAACTTCAATTCGTGCATTTTTGCCTGAACACTACAAAAATGGCAAAGTCCATCAATATGAACAACATAAATCATATTTTTTCGAATATGTCTTGTCCGATTTGAATATAATTTTGCCAATGGAACCACCATAAAACTTATGATTTCATGAGATTAATTTGAAGTTAAAGATTCCTATACTTTAGTATTTTCATTAAAAATTAAGTATCCCACCATTCATTTCCATTATCAGAATATGAAAAATCAATTTATTTAAAGTTGACATAAATTTAAATTTACTTTTATCCAGAAGGCTACGTCATGGTGGTAATTACTGCCAAATTATTTCAAAATCCAGCAAAAAACAAGAAATATATTCACAATATTGTTGTTGAAAAACGTGGACTTTAGTGGTCAAGTCAAATTTGCACCAAATGCGGTTTTCATCTACCTAATTTCAAGTAATATAATGGAGGTATCTTGTCAAATGCTTTATTTTTTGTTAAGAATAACTTGCATAGAAAATAATTTAATGCACATTTCAGCATATGCTGAAGGTATTTATGAAATATTGTTCACATAAATCGATGAATCATTCAATTTTATTTAAAATCAGTGCCAAATCAGACCAACAGACAAACTTTGAGCAGCCATATAGTTTAAAAGGTGTAAGTTAAATATATCATTTTCTGAAATTTAAATAAGCAAACTATATGTGAATACATTCTCATAAAACAAGAATCAATAGTGACGTTGATTGATTGAGTAATCTTTCTTAAAAATTCAACACAAGCTGAAATATTGATAAATTAACAACATTTTAGTGATTTTCAAGGTGTCATAATTTTTTACCTAAAACCATTCAAACTGTTTTGTTATTGATTTTGTATTGTACAACAAACAGGCTTGTCATACAATGCTTTTGAGTTATCCTGTATTACACCTGATGTTGATATTTGGGTTAAAAAATGGTCCATCAAGTAATTTTTTATATTTTTCCGATTTTTTAGGGGTAGAAAAAACTATTTTCCCCAATTTTGATTAATGTAGACTTTTTAGGTCATCTGACCCGAAGGGTCAAGATGACCTATTGCCATCATGCTTCGTCCGTCGTCGTCCGCCGTCCGCCGTCCGCCGTCCGCCGTCCGCCGTCCGTAAACTTTTCCTTTAACAATCTTCTTCTTAGTAACCAAAAGGCTCTAGGTGCTGATATTTGGCCAGTAGGCACCTGGGATTGAGTGCTACAAAGTTTCCTCATTTCAATGACCTTGACCTGTTTTCAAGGTCACAGGGGTCAAATATGTTAAAAAATCTACATAACATTATCTAAAGAACTAAATGATCTAGAGCAATGATATTTTTGTATGATATGTAGACCAGCAATGCGAATCTTTTTCTAATATATTGTGTTTAGGTCAAAGGTCAACTTTGAGTGCTGGACGGGGTCAAAGGTTAACATGGGTTATAATAGGTAAAAAGCTTTAAGAATCTTCTTCTCAAGTTCCATAAGGCCCAGGGTTCTGATATTTGGCCAGTAGGAACCTGGGATAGAGTGTTCTAAAGTTTCCTCATATAAATGACCTTGACCTACTTTCAAGGTCACAGGGGTCAAATATGTTAAAAAATCTACACAACATTATCTAAAGAACTAAATGATCTAGAGCAATGATATTTTTGTATAATATGTAGACCAGCAATGCGAATCTTTTTCTAATATATTGTGTTTAGGTCAAAGGTCAACTTTGAGTGCTGGACGGGGTCAAAGGTTAACATGGGTTATAATAGGTAAAAAGCTTTAAGAATCTTCTTCTCAAGTTCCATAAGGCCCAGGGTTCTGATATTTGGCCAGTAGGTACCAGGGATGGAGTACTCTAAAGTTTTCTCATATAAATGACCTTGACCTACTTTCAAGGTCACATGGGTCAAATATGTTAAAATATCTACACAACATTATCTAATGAACCGAATGATCTAGACCGATGATACTTGCATATATTATATGTAGACTGGCAATGCAAATCTTTTCCTGATATATTGTGTTTAGGTCAAAGTTCAACTTTAAGCGCTGGACGGGGTCAAAGGTTCACTGGGGCTATAATGGGTAAAAAGTTTTAAGAATCTTCTTCTCAAGTTCCATAAGCCCCAGGGTCCTGATATTTGGCCAGTAGGTACCTGGCATGGAGTGCTACAAAGTTTCCGCATATGAATGACCTTGACCTACTTTCAAGGTCACAGGGGTCAAATATGTAAAAATCTTTAACAATCTTCTTCTCAATAACCAAAAGGCCCTGGGTGCTGATATTTGGCTGGTAGGTACTTGGCATAGTGTGCTATCAAGTTTCCTCATATGAATGATCTTGACCCACTTTCAAGGTCACAGGGGTCAAATATGTAAAAATCTTTAACAATCTTCTTCTCAATAACCAAAAGGCCCTGGGTGCTGATATTTGGCTGGTAGGTACCTGGCATAGTGTGCTATCAAGTTTCCTCATATGAATGATCTTGACCCACTTTCAAGGTCACAGAGGTCAAATATGTAAAATCTTTTAACAATCTTCTTCTCGCTAACCAAATCCCCCAGAGTAATATGGTATTTGGCTAGTAGGTACCTGGGATAGAGTGCTACAAACTTTCCTCATACAATGGACCTCAACCTACTTTCAAGGTCATAGGGGTCAAACATGTAAAAATACCTTTAACAATCTTCTCCTCAACAACTTAAAGGCCCTGGGTGTTGATATTTAGCCAGTAGGTACCTCTAATGGAGTGCTACAAAGTTTCCTTGTATGAATGACCTTGACCTACTTTCAAGGTCGCAAGGGTAAAACATGTAAAAATCTTTTAACAAACGTCTTCTCGCTTACCAAAAGGCCCTAGGTGCTGATATTTGGCCAATGGGTACCTGGGACAGATTGGTGCAAAGATTCCTCATATAGACCTTCACTTATACTTTCAAGGTCACAGGGGTTATAAACATGTATGTAGATATCTTTGAACAACTTGGCAAAAACAAACACAAATGATATAGATCTTTATAGTCAGATGACCGTTGAGGCCCCTGGGCCTCTTGTTTTCTGTTACAATGTATACTAAAACCTGTATGAAAAACCAAAAATCAATTCTTTTGCAATTAGTTTGAGGTAAAATCATAAAATGACTGGACTAATACTGGAAAAAAAAAGATTAAAGAAAATGGGCTCCATCTTTGTTCCCATACATGTATATGCATGCATGTGAGTAAAATGGAAAGTGTTTGCCATGTTGGACCTGTTGAAAATTTGATATGCAAGTACACTTTTATTGACATGTGTATGAAACCTTTGCTTGCCTCTAAACTCTGTATACGTGATCCACAGGGACAGTTCCCACCCCCTCCTTGTCCAGAACACCTACCCTGGTCTCAGGTGAAGGAATTGTTAGACACCAAACTCCAGTACCTCGGTGGTCGAGGTCTAAGCCTGGAGGAGGAGAAACACCTGGTCTACAGAATCACAGGTACAAATTATACAATGTGTATAAAAATCTCTGCAGTCCTGTCGCTGATCTTGTTAGGGATCTATGTCAGTGGTAAAGGTGCTCTGTACTGTAGTTTGTAGTCTGGCCTGCCTACTATTTAGTTTCCAGAGAACATCTCCAAAACCACAAGACTAATCTTCTTAAATTTGACGTCATGGCACTCTTTATTCTGACGTGCTTGTATGCCAGTTGTATGTTCATCCTTGGCATACTACATTCAGACTTGACAGCATAGAGAATATATATAAAAAAAAGGTAACAGAAAATATCAAACATGAAGCGTTTCCAGTTATTGTTTAGAATTGTTATCATTACTCCCTTTCATTAGACTTCATGTTGGTGAGGCACTGTGTAATGTATCAAAAAGTAGGTCACTCTGACCTACATTTTGACCTTTAACCTAAAAAATGTAGTTCATGCTTGGATATGGGTTCTCCTGGTCACTTTCGATGGGGGACTGTAGGTTTACTGAATTATCTTTTGTACTACTGACAAAATTTATTTGAACAAAACAAAATGAATGAACATCTGCATACTGGTAGTGCTTTAAATTTACAAAATAAATTGATTATTTTCTTCACCAATTGTCACATTTTTACGAGCAAATACTTTTTTTCGTTTAAGGTAAAACAGCAAACATTGAAGAGGACCCTGAAATTCCCTTCAAAAAGTTTTGTATAGTAAGTATTCACTTCTCATTATTAAATAGATGTACATAGTGTTATCAGATAACAACTGGATCAATATCACAGAACAAAAACATGGAGTCATACCCCTAACAGAGAAACATAGGCTTATACAGCACATAATCACAGGTTCGACTTCGTAACACAAGCTTAAACAATTAACTTCATAGCAGAGGTACCAACTAATTCATAATAATTCAAAGCAAGCCTGTTATTTCACTGAATGTGCACTGGGTTGACTTGCTGTTCTTATCTCATGGAAGGCCAATACGAGTGTAACGTTTGAATTATTATCTGAATAATGGTGGATGAAAATGTTTTCAGGACAAAATGATGGACATCAGTGATCCAAACAAGAAAGCAGATGATCGTAAGAAGTCGGCGACCTTCTGGATGTGGTTTCAGGCTGTGTATAACCTGATCAATAATCACCTCAAAGAATACTGGAAACAAGAGTAAGTGAAGGTCAAACACCTCAAAAAGTACTGGAAACAAGAGTAAGTGAAGGTCAAACACCTCAAAGAGTACTGGAAACAAGAGTAAGTGAAGGTCAAACACCTCAAAGAGTACGTGAAACAAGAGTAAGTGAAGGTCAAACACCTCAAAAAGTACTGGAAACAAGAATAAGTGAAGGTCAAACACCTCAAAGAGTACTGGAAACAAGAGTAAGTGATGGTCAAACACCTCAAAGAGTACTGGAAACAAGAGTAAGTGAAGGTCAAACACCTCAAAGAGTACTGGAAACAAGAGTAAGTGAAGGTCAAACACCTCAAAGAGTACTGGAAACAAGAGTAAGTGAAGGTCAAACACCTCAAAGAGTACTGGAAACAAGAGTAAGTGAAGGTCAAACACCTCAAAAAGTACTGGAAACAAGAGTAAGTGAAGGTCAAACACCTCAAAGAATACTGGAAAAGAGAGTAAGGGAAGGTCAAACGCCTCAAAGAGTACGTGAAACAAGGGTAAGTGAAGGTCAAACACCTCAAAGAATACTGGAAACGAGAGTAAGTGAAGGTCAAACACCTCAAAAAGTACTGGAAACGAGAGTAAGTGAAGGTCAAACACCTCAAAGAATACTGGAAACGAGAGCAAGTGAAGGTCAAACACCTCAAAGAGTACTGGAAATGAGAGTAAGTAAAAGTCCAACAGATGGCAAGGATAAATAGAAATTCCTAAACGACTTGTATCGGATCATTCAAATAGATGACCATGATTGGACATTGTGATCATATATGTTTGAGTAAGTATATATATGAATGGGTTTTGATGAAAGTTGGTATGCTGTAATGGCAACAAGTTCTACATTGAGACTGTTATGATATATAGCTTGACCCTTTTGAATATTTGAATGCCTGATTTTGAAACCCTTTCTTATCCAATCAAGATATAGAACCCAAAGGTGGAAAATTATGTCTTGTCTCTTCACCAGTATATTTTCACTTTTGTGAGCTAAGAGTGCAAAAGGGATATCTTAATCAATTATACCATTCTCTGTTTTCGTAATTCAATCTTTGAATAATTTGATTTTTTGACAGGCTCATTATCGGCTTCCTTTCAAAGGCCCAAGCGGAGAAGTGTTTGGAAGGATTTAAAGCCAACACATTTTTGCTTCGCTTCAGCAACAACATCATAACAGATGCTCAGGGCCAGAATATGTGTGGGGCTATCTCGGTGTCATATCTTCAAGGTAGACCAACTTATACACTCTTTTTGTTAGGTTACATATGTGAGTCTTAATATCAAGTGAGCAGTGCAGGCCCATTGGCCCTCTTGTATATTTCTAGTACTTTTGGGTATGACATTGGACCACATTTTTTAACTCTGGGATTCAAAGAATAAAGTTCACACAGTAGATTTAAATGTACAGATTATTTAGGCATTTTTGTGTCGCCTGAAAAGGCGACATATAGGGATCACTATGTCGGCGTCAGCGGCGTCTGCACCAACAGTTTCCGTGCGATAACTTGAGTTTCCTTGGGCCAATCAAACTCAGACTTCATACAGTGCTTCCTTACTAAAAGTGCTCGCTTGGGATTGCTTTTCAGGGTCAAAGGTCAAAGGTCAAGGTCACTGTTGCTATAAATAGAAAATTGGTTTCCGTGCAATAACTTGAGTTTCCTTGGGCCAATCAAACTCAAACTTCATAGAGTACTTCCTTACCAAAATAGCTCGCTTGGGATTGCTTTTCAGGGTCAAAGGTCAAAGGTCAAGGTCACTGTTGCTATAAATAAAAAATTGGTTTCCGTGCGATAACTTTAGTTTCCTTGGGCCACTCAAACTCAAACTTCATAAAGTACTTCCTTACCAAAAGTGCTTGCTTGGGATTGCTTCTCAGGGTCAAAGGTCAAAGGTCAAAGGTCAAGGTCACTGTTGCTATAAATAGAAAATCGGTTTCTGTGTGATAACTCAAGTTTCCTTGTGCCAATTAAACTAAAACTTCTTACAATGCATCATTACCAAAAATGCTTGCTTGGGATTGCTTTTCAGGGTCAAAGGTCAAGGTCACTTGCTATAAATAGAAAATTTGTTTGAGTGCAGTTACTTCAGTATCTCCCAACTTGATGGGCAGGGGACACATCCACTTCCGTGGAATTCTTGTTTAATATATTGTGATGGAGGCACATGATAAAATGTGATACATTATTGCAGCTCTAAATGAAAAAAATATGTGCATATGTATATTATGACAGATTTAAGTAATCATTATGTTGTACACTGATTTTCCTGTGTCATGCTTGATATTTTACAGTAAAATGTATATAATTCTAAAATATTGCATATATTTTACAGGTAGTAGATTATATGTATACAAAAGTAGGTCAACTGTACTTGTCATTTTTGGCAGCTGGAGGAAACGTAGACCACATGACACCGTCTAATGCTGAGAATCTGAAAAAACATAATCTGGCCAAGACACTCGAAAGGATGATCAACGGTAAAAGTGGGGAGTGTGAGATGAAATGGGTTTATCCCTCAATGAAATCCAGAGAGGAGGTGTACAAGGATTTTCTTGATGGCAAGTAAACAGTTTTATTAGCTCACATTTAGCATACAATCAAAGTTTCTGTAATGCTGTACTGCAGCATTTGGCTATCTACCCACTATCACTTCTTCAATGGTCAGTCTTTTTAATAGCTTCTTCTTCAGACCCCTTAGTCCTTGGGTAAGGATATTTGAAATGTAGCCAGCATCACATGGGCATCATATTTTAACAAATAAATGACCTAGACCCTCATCAGTATTTAAGGTGTTAAATGTTGTTTTTTTCGATAATATTGAGGAATGTAATGATATCTTGCTTGAAGTAGCAAAATATTGAGTGTGTGTGCAGTTTATATGACAAAAACAAAATAAAATTCGGGGTCCGTATTTATCAAATAATTCTCATGCTTAAGCATTGATTTTGTGCTCAAGTAAAATTTCTTGTTTCAGTTATTAATCATAAACAAAATATTATTTTGTTCATGATTTAGGAACACATTGAAAAGCAGGAAACAAATTTCTTATTGGTCGTTTGATGTGATTTAAGCAAGTTACCAGGAAGCAGGTTTGAGCACGGAATCCATACTTGAACATGTGAATGGTTTCATGAATATGGGCCTAGCTGGTCTACTAACCTGTGATTTAGAGTATAGTCAGCAGTACCTGTTAATAAATACAAGATGGATCTCACTTAAAGTTTTTGATTTCGGAACTTACCAGAAATACAAAACTCCTGATTAGATACCTTCTTTCTACTTTTATTAATTTTCACAAGAAATTTCAAAGTTCATAGCACTTATTAGATAAAATACATAAATGAAAAAAAAAAAAAATGGAACTAAGATTAAATATATAAATGAAAGTTAAAATAAGAAGGGAATTAAAAGAACCGTATTTCTAAGTATAAATGAAAAATTATATGGTGGGCGCCAAGATCCCCTCTGGGATCTCTAGTTGGGATAATTGGAAGATTTGTTAATGGTTTACTTTGTTTGAAATCTGAATTTTTGTTGTTGTCTTTACAGTTGACCGATCATTGCGAAAACCCACCGACGGCTATACAATTCTAAAGGAAATGCTGGTCATAGACCCAGTGGAGGAGCTGACAGATGGCGTGGGGTGAGTACAGAGTGGACAAATACACCAACATACCCTGTCTGATGGGTGAGTACAGGGTGGACAAATACACTAACATACATTGTCTGAGGGGTGAGTACAGAGTGGACAAATACACTAACATACCCTGTATGAGGGGTGAGTACACAGTGGACAAATACACTAACATACCCTGTCTGAGGGGTGAGTACAGAGTGGACAAATACACCAACATACCTTGTCTGAGGAATGAGTACAGAGTGGACAAATACACTAACATACCTTGTCTGAGGGGTGAGTACACAGTGGACAAATACACTAACATACCCTGTCTGAGGGGTGAGTACAGAGTGGACAAATACACAACATACCTTGTCTGAGGGGTGAGTACAGTGTGGACAAATAAACCAACATACCCTGTTTGAGGGGCGAGTACAGAGTGGACAAATAAACCAACATACCCTTTCTGAGGGGTGAGTACAGGGTGGACAAATACACCAAAATACCCTGTCTGAGGGGCGAGTACAGAGTGGACAAATACACAACATACCTTGTCTGAGGGGTGAGTACAGTGTGGACAAATAAACCAACATACCTTGTCTGAGGGGCGAGTACAGAGTGGACAAATACACAAACATACATTGTCTGAGGGGTGAGTACAGAAGGGACAAATACACTAATATACCCTGTATGAGGGACGACTACAGAGTGGACAAATACACAACATACCTTGTCTGAAGGATGATTACAAAGTGGACAAATACACCAACATACCTTGTCTGAGGGGTGTTTACAAAGTGGACAAATACACCAACATACCTTGTCTGAAGGATGATTACAAAGTGGACAAATACACCAACATACCTTGTCTGAGGGGTCTTTACAAAGTGGACAAATACACCAACATACCTTGTCTGAGGTTTGAATACAGAGTGGACAAATACACCAACATACCTTGTCTGAGGGGTGAGTACAAAGTGATCAAATACACCAACATACCTTGTCCGAGGGGCGAGTACAGAGTGGACAAATACACAAACATACCTTGTCTGAGGGGTGAGTACAGAGTGGACAAATACACAAACATACATTGTCTGAGGGGTGAGTACAGAGTGGACAAATACACTAATATACCCTGTCTGAGGGGTGAGTACAGAGTGGACAAATACACTAATATACCCTGTATGAGGGACCACTACAGAGTGGACAAATACACAACATACCTTGTCTGAGGGATGATTACAAAGTGGACAAATACACCAACATACCTTGTCTGAGGGGTGTTTACAAAGTGGACAAATACACCCAACATACCTTGTCTGAGGGATGAATACAGAGTGGACAAATACATCAACATACCTTGTCTGAGGGGTGAGTACAAAGTGATCAAATACACCAACATACCTTGTCTGAGGAATGAGTACATAGTGGACAAATACACTAGCATACCCTGTCTGAGGAGTGAATACAGAGTGGACAAATACACCAACATAACCTGTCTGAGGGGTGAGTACACAGTAGACAAATACACTAACATACATTGTCTGAGGGGTGAATACACAGTGGACAAATACACCAACATACCCTGTCTGAGGGACGAGTACAGAGTGGACAAATACACTAACATACATTGTCTGAGGGTTGAGTACACAGTGGACAAATACACCAACATACCCTGTCTGAGGGGTGAGTACACAGTGGACAAATACAATAACATACCCTGTCTGAGGGGTGAGTACACAGTGGACAAATACACTAACATACCTTGTCTGAGGGGCGAGTACAGAGTGGACAAATACACAACACGCCCTGTCTGATGGCTGAGTACAGAGTGGACAAATAGACCAACATACCTTGTCTGAGGGGTGAGTACAGAGTGGACAAATACTCCAACATACCCTATCTGAGGGTTAACTACAGAGTGGACAAATAGACCAACATACCTTGTCTGAGGGGTGAGTACAGAGTGGACAAATACTCCAACATACCCTATCTGAGGGTTAAGTACAGAGTGGACAAATACACCCAACATACCTTGTCTGAGGGGTGAGTACAGAGTGGACAAATACACTAACATACCTTGTCTGAGGGGTGAGTACAGACTGGACAAATACACTAACATACCCTATCTGAGGGGTGAGTACAGACTGGACAAATACACTAACATACATTGTCTGAGGGGTGAGTACACAGTGGACAAATACACCAACATACCTTGTCTGAGGGGTGAGTACAGAGTGGACAAATACACCAACATACCCTGTCTGAGGCACACATACACACACATGCACACATCCATAACTGACCGGAGGCACGTCTTTAAATGACTGTTCATGGGATGTTAAATGGGATTAAATCAATCTGTCTATCGTTTTTCTGTCCATTCTTCAAATGTGTTATCCCTTGCTCAGCAAAGTTGACTGAGGTATAGAAACATATGCTTCTTTTTTACCCTGCACGGGTTTTTTAGCACTTAAATATACCAGTACTATATGTATAGAATCTATTACTCCTGTGTGATGTAAAATTCATAAATATTATCCCGAGGGTTGAGATTTCTCTGTATATGGCAGCCGCACTGGGAAGCAGTTTTTGAAGAAAAAGCAACAGACAATATAAAATTGTGATTTTAGCTGATATAAGATAGAATGGGGATAGGTTTAAGATAGATTTGTGGGGGTACAGTAAAACCCTACTTACTTGAACCCGGATAACTCGAATACACCTCATTCGTTGAACTGTTTGTTGGGTCCCGACCAAGTTCATACATATTCAAGCAACTTTGGATTATTTGAATACCATATATTCCTTGATCTATTGATCAGATCCCCAAGAGTTTGGGTCAGTGGGGTTTTACCGTATATCACAACACCTTGTTAGTGTGCATGATGTCCATTTAGAAACTTACTGCACAACTATGTAACCATCCAACACCAGTTGAAACCAATTCAAAGGGGAAGCTTTGCTGGATGGGAAACTTTGCTGCAAGATTGCTAAAATGTTGATGGTATCTTTCCACCCCCCTCCCCCCTCCCCTTACACAATTTTTGTTAGCTCACCTGGCCCGAAGGGCCAAGTGAGCTTATGTGATGGTGCAGCGTCCGTCGTCCGTCCGTCCGTCCGTCCGTCCGTCCGTCCGTCCGTCCTGCGTCCGTCAACTTTTTCCTTTAAACGACTTCTTCTAAAATACTGAAAGGCCCAGTGACATGAAATTTGGCTGGTAGATTTCTTGGAAGGAGCTGAACAAAGTTTGCGAAAAAAAATCACTTTGACCTAATTTCAAGGTCACAGGGGTCAAAAATGTCGAAACCTTCAAACAACTTCTTCTAAAATACCGTCAGGCATAGAGACTTCATATTAGACCAGTAGCTTCCTTAGATGAAGCCAAATAAAGTTTGCGAAAAGAAATTACCTTGACCAATATTCAAGGTCACCGTGAGGTTAAATCTATTTTAACCTTTAAACGACTTCTTCTGAAATACCAAAAGCCCTAGAAGCATGATATTTGGCTGAAAGGTTCCTTGGATGAAGCCCGACAAAGTTTGCGAAAAGAAATGACCTTGACCTATATTCAAGGTCACAGGGGTCAAATCTGTTGAAACCTGCAAACGACTTCTTCTGAAATACCAAAAGCCCTAGAAGCATGATATTTGGCTGAAAGGTTTCTTGGATGAAGCCGGACAAAGTTTGCGAAAAGAAATGACCTTGACCTATATTCAAGGTCACAGGGGTCAAATCTGTTAAAACCTTTAAACGACTTCTTCTGAAATACCAAAAGCCCTAGAAGCATGATATTTGGCTGAAAGGTTCCTTGGATGAAGCCTGACAAAGTTTGCGAAAAGAAATGACCTTGACTTATATTCAAGGTCACAGGGGTCAAATCTGTTAAAACCTTTAAACGACTTCTTCTGAAATATCAAAAGCCCTAGAAGTATAATATTTGGCTGAAAGGTTCCTTGGATGAAGCCCGACAAAGTTTGAGAAAAGAAATGACCTTGACCTATATTCAAGGTCACAGGGGTCAAATCTGTTAAAACCTTTAAACGACTTCTTCTGAAATACCAAAAGCCCTAGAAGCATGATATTTGGCTGAAAGGTTCCTTGGATGAAGCCTGACAAAGTTTGCGAAAAGAAATGACCTTGACCTATATTCAAGGTCACAGGGGTCAAATCTGTTAAAACCTTTAAATGACTTCTTCTGAAATACCAAAAGCCCTAGAAGCATGATATTTGGCTGAAAGGTTCCTTGGATGAAGCCTGACAAAGTTTGAGAAAAGAAATGACCTTGACCTATATTCAAGGTCACAGGGGTCAAATCTGTTAAAACCTTTAAACGACTTCTTCTGAAATACCAAAAGCCCTAGAAGCATGATATTTGGCTGAAAGGTTCCTTGGATGAAGCCGGACAAAGTTTGCGAAAAGAAATGACCTTGACCTATATTCAAGGTCACAGGAGTCAAATCTGTTGAAACCTTTAAACGACTTCTTATGAAATACCAAAAGCCCTAGAAGCATGATATTTGGCTGAAAGGTTCCTTGGATGAAGCCAGTCAAAGTTTGCGAAAAAAATGACCTTGACTTATATTCAAGGTCACAGGAGTCAAATCTGTTAAAACCTTTTAAACGACTTCTTCTGAAATACCAAAAGCCCTAGAAGTATGATATTTGGCTGAAAGGTTCCTTGGATGAAGCCCGACAAAGTTTGTAAAAAGAAATGACCTTGACCTTTATTCAAGGTCACAGGGGTCAAATCTGTTAAAACCTTTAAACGACTTCTTCTGAAATACCAAAAGCCCTAGAAGCATGATATTTGGCTGAAAGGTTTCTTGGATGAAGCCGGACAAAGTTTGCGAAAAGAAATGACCCTGACCTATATTCAAGGTCACAGGAGTCAAATCTGTTGAAACCTGCAAACGACTTCTTCTGAAATACCAAAAGCCCTAGAAGCATGATATTTGGCTGAAAGGTTCCTTGGATGAAGCCCGACAAAGTTTGCGAAAAGAAATGACCTTGACCTATATTCAAGGTCACAGGGGTCAAATCTGTTAAAACCTTTAAACGACTTCTTCTGAAATACCAAAAGCCCTAGAAGCATGATATTTGGCTGAAAGGTTCCTTGGATGAAGCCCGACAAAGTTTGCGAAAAGAAATGACCTTGACCTATATTCAAGGTCACAGGGGTCAAATCTGTTGAAACCTTTAAACGACTTCTTCTGAAATACCAAAAGCCCTAGAAGCATGATATTTGGCTGAAAGGTTCCTTGGATGAAGCCGGACAAAGTTTGCGAAAAGAAATGACCTTGACCTATATTCAAGGTCACAGGAGTCAAATCTGTTGAAACCTTAACGACTTCTTATGAAATACCAAAAGCCCTAGAAGCATGATATTTGGCTGAAAGGTTCCTTGGATGAAGCCAGACAAAGTTTGCGAAAAAAAATGACCTTGACTTATATTCAAGGTCACAGGGGTCAAATCTGTTAAAACCTTTTAAACGACTTCTTCTGAAATACCAAAAGCCCTAGAAGCATGATATTTGGCTGAAAGGTTCCTTGGATGAAGCCAGACAAAGTTTGCAAAAAGAAATGACCTTGACCTTTATTCAAGGTCACAGGGGTCAAATCTGTTAAAACCTTTAAACGACTTCTTCTGAAATACCAAAAGCCCTAGAAGCATGATATTTGGCTGAAAGGTTCCTTGGATGAAGCCGGACAAAGTTTGCGAAAAGAAATGACCCTGACCTATATTCAAGGTCACAGGAGTCAAATCTGTTGAAACCTGCAAACGACTTCTTCTGAAATACCAAAAGCCCTAGAAGCATGATATTTGGTTGAAAGGTTCCTTGGATGAAGCCCGACAAAGTTTGCGAAAAGAAATGACCTTGATTTATATTCAAGGTCACAGGGGTCAAATCTGTTAAAACCTTTAAACGACTTCTTCTGAAATACCAAAAGCCCTAGAAGCATGATATTTGGCTGAAAGGTTCCTTGGATGAAGCCTGACAAAGTTTGCGAAAAGAAATGACCTTGACCTATATTCAAGGTCACAGGAGTCAAATCTGTTAAAACATTTAAACGACTTCTTTTGAAATACCAAAAGCCCTAGAAGCATGATATTTGGCTGAAAGGTTCCTTGGATGAAGCCTGACAAAGTTTGCGAAAAGAAATGACCTTGACCTATATTCAAGGTCACAGGAGTCAAATCTGTTAAAACATTTTAAACGACTTCTTCTGAAATACCAAAAGCCCTAGAAGCATGATATTTGGCTGAAAGGTTTCTTGGATGAAGCCCGACAAAGTTTGCGAAAAGAAATGACCTTGACCTATATTCAAGGTCACAGGGGTCAAATCTGTTAAAACCTTTAAACGACTTCTTCTGAAATACCAAAAGCCCTAGAAGCATGATATTTGGCTGAAAGGTTCCTTGGATGAAGACTGACAAAGTTTGCGAAAAGAAATGACCTTGACCTATATTCAAGGTCACAGGAGTCAAATCTGTTAAAACATTTAAACGACTTCTTCTGAATTACCAAAAGCCCTAGAAGCATGATATTTGGCTGAAAGGTTCCTTGGATGAAGCCCGACAAAGTTTGCGAAAAGAAATGACCTTGACCTATATTCAAGGTCACAGGGGTCAAATCTGTTAAAACCTTTAAACGACTTCTTCTGAAATACCAAAAGCCCTAGAAGCATGATATTTGGCTGAAAGGTTCCTTGGATGAAGCCCGACAAAGTTTGCGAAAAGAAATGACCTTGACTTATATTCAAGGTCACAGGGGTCAAATCTGTTAAAACCTTTAAAACAACTTCTTCTGAAATACCAAAAGCCCTAGAAGCATGATATTTGGCTGAAAGGTTTCTTGGATGAAGCCCGACAAAGTTTGCGAAAAGAAATGACCTTGACCTATATTCAAGGTCACAGGGGTCAAATCTGTTAAAACCTTTAAACGACTTCTTCTGAAATACCAAAAGCCCTAGAAGCATGATATTTGGCTGAAAGGTTCCTTGGATGAAGCCCGACAAAGTTTGCGAAAAGAAATGACCTTGACCTTTATTCAAGGTCACAGGGGTCAAATCTGTTAAAACCTTTAAACGACTTCTTCTGAAATACCAAAAGCCCTAGAAGCATGATATTTGGCTGAAAGGTTCCTTGGATGAAGCCGGACAAAGTTTGCGAAAAGAAATGACCTTGACTTATATTCAAGGTCACAGGGGTCAAATCTGTTAAAACCTTTAAAACGACTTCTTCTGAAATACCAAAAGCCCTAGAAGCATGATATTTGGCTGAAAGGTTCCTTGGATGAAGCCCGACAAAGTTTGCGAAAAGAAATGACCTTGACCTATATTCAAGGTCACAGGGGTCAAATCTGTTAAAACCTTTAAACGACTTCTTCTGAAATACCAAAAGCCCTAGAAGCATGATATTTGGCTGAAAGGTTCCTTGGATGAAGCCTGACAAAGTTTGCGAAAAGAAATGACCTTGACCTATATTCAAGGTCACAGGGGTCAAATCTGTTAAAACCTTTAAACGACTTCTTCTGAAATAACAAAAGCTGTGGAAGCATGATATTTGGCTGAAAGGTTTCTTGGATGAAGCCCGACAAAGTTTGTGAAAAGAAATGATCTTGACCTTTATTCAAGGTCACGGGTCAAATCTGTTAAAACCTTTAAACGAATTTTTCTGAAATACCAAAAGCCCTAGAAGCATGATATTTGGCTGAAAGGTTCCTTGGATGAAGCCCGACAAAGTTTGTGAAAAGAAATGACCTTGACCTATATTCAATGTCACAGGGGTCAAATCTTTTAAAACATTTAAACGACTTCTCCTGAAATACCAAAAGCCCTAGAAGCATGATATTTGGCTGAAAGGTTCCTTGGATGAAGCCTGACAAAGTTTGCAAAAAGAAATGACCTTGACCTATATTCAAGGTCACAGGGGTCAAATCTGTTAAAACATTCAAACAACTTCTTCTGAAATACCAAAAGCCCTAGAAGCATGACATTTGGCTGAAAGTTTCTTGGATGAAGCCTGACAAAGTTTGCAAAAAGAAATGACCTTGATCTTGATTTGCCTAGAGACATGATATTTGGCTGGTAGCGTCCTGGGATGAAGCCAAACAAAATTTGAAAATGAAAATGATGTTTTCTTATAAGGTCACAGGAGTCAAATCTGTTGAAACCTTAACGACTTCTT
This sequence comes from Mimachlamys varia, assembly GCA_947623455.1. NCBI lineage: Eukaryota > Metazoa > Mollusca > Bivalvia > Pectinida > Pectinidae > Mimachlamys > Mimachlamys varia. The sequence continues at coordinate 39,049,477 of OX392529.1, forward strand.
ATGAAATACCAAAAGCCCTAGAAGCATGATATTTGGCTGAAAGGTTCCTTGGATGAAGCCAGACAAAGTTTGCGAAAAAAATGACCTTGACTTATATTCAAGGTCACAGGGGTCAAATCTGTTAAAACCTTTTAAACGACTTCTTCTGAAATACCAAAAGCCCTAGAAGCATGATATTTGGCTGAAAGGTTCCTTGGATGAAGCCAGACAAAGTTTGCAAAAAGAAATGACCTTGACCTTTATTCAAGGTCACAGGGGTCAAATCTGTTAAAACCTTTAAACGACTTCTTCTGAAATACCAAAAGCCCTAGAAGCATGATATTTGGCTGAAAGGTTCCTTGGATGAAGCCGGACAAAGTTTGCGAAAAGAAATGACCCTGACCTATATTCAAGGTCACAGGAGTCAAATCTGTTGAAACCTGCAAACGACTTCTTCTGAAATACCAAAAGCCCTAGAAGCATGATATTTGGTTGAAAGGTTCCTTGGATGAAGCCCGACAAAGTTTGCGAAAAGAAATGACCTTGATTTATATTCAAGGTCACAGGGGTCAAATCTGTTAAAACCTTTAAACGACTTCTTCTGAAATACCAAAAGCCCTAGAAGCATGATATTTGGCTGAAAGGTTCCTTGGATGAAGCCCGACAAAGTTTGCGAAAAGAAATGACCTTGACCTATATTCAAGGTCACAGGAGTCAAATCTGTTAAAACATTTAAACGACTTCTTTTGAAATACCAAAAGCCCTAGAAGCATGATATTTGGCTGAAAGGTTCCTTGGATGAAGCCTGACAAAGTTTGCGAAAAGAAATGACCTTGACCTATATTCAAGGTCACAGGAGTCAAATCTGTTAAAACATTTTAAACGACTTCTTCTGAAATACCAAAAGCCCTAGAAGCATGATATTTGGCTGAAAGGTTTCTTGGATGAAGCCCGACAAAGTTTGCGAAAAGAAATGACCTTGACCTATATTCAAGGTCACAGGGGTCAAATCTGTTAAAACCTTTAAACGACTTCTTCTGAAATACCAAAAGCCCTAGAAGCATGATATTTGGCTGAAAGGTTCCTTGGATGAAGACTGACAAAGTTTGCGAAAAGAAATGACCTTGACCTATATTCAAGGTCACAGGAGTCAAATCTGTTAAAACATTTAAACGACTTCTTCTGAAATACCAAAAGCCCTAGAAGCATGATATTTGGCTGAAAGGTTCCTTGGATGAAGCCCGACAAAGTTTGCGAAAAGAAATGACCTTGACCTATATTCAAGGTCACAGGGGTCAAATCTGTTAAAACCTTTAAACGACTTCTTCTGAAATACCAAAAGCCCTAGAAGCATGATATTTGGCTGAAAGGTTCCTTGGATGAAGCCCGACAAAGTTTGCGAAAAGAAATGACCTTGACTTATATTCAAGGTCACAGGGGTCAAATCTGTTAAAACCTTTAAAACAACTTCTTCTGAAATACCAAAAGCCCTAGAAGCATGATATTTGGCTGAAAGGTTTCTTGGATGAAGCCCGACAAAGTTTGCGAAAAGAAATGACCTTGACCTATATTCAAGGTCACAGGGGTCAAATCTGTTAAAACCTTTAAACGACTTCTTCTGAAATACCAAAAGCCCTAGAAGCATGATATTTGGCTGAAAGGTTTCTTGGATGAAGCCCGACAAAGTTTGCGAAAAGAAATGACCTTGACCTTTATTCAAGGTCACAGGGGTCAAATCTGTTAAAACCTTTAAACGACTTCTTCTGAAATACCAAAAGCCCTAGAAGCATGATATTTGGCTGAAAGGTTCCTTGGATGAAGCCGGACAAAGTTTGCGAAAAGAAATGACCTTGACTTATATTCAAGGTCACAGGGGTCAAATCTGTTAAAACCTTTAAAACGACTTCTTCTGAAATACCAAAAGCCCTAGAAGCATGATATTTGGCTGAAAGGTTCCTTGGATGAAGCCCGACAAAGTTTGCGAAAAGAAATGACCTTGACCTATATTCAAGGTCACAGGGGTCAAATCTGTTAAAACCTTTAAACGACTTCTTCTGAAATACCAAAAGCCCTAGAAGCATGATATTTGGCTGAAAGGTTCCTTGGATGAAGCCCGACAAAGTTTGCGAAAAGAAATGACCTTGACCTATATTCAAGGTCACAGGGGTCAAATCTGTTAAAACCTTTAAACGACTTCTTCTGAAATAACAAAAGCTGTGGAAGCATGATATTTGGCTGAAAGGTTCCTTGGATGAAGCCCGACAAAGTTTGTGAAAAGAAATGATCTTGACCTTTATTCAAGGTCACGGGTCAAATCTGTTAAAACCTTTAAACGAATTTTTCTGAAATACCAAAAGCCCTAGAAGCATGATATTTGGCTGAAAGGTTCCTTGGATGAAGCCCGACAAAGTTTGTGAAAAGAAATGACCTTGACCTATATTCAATGTCACAGGGGTCAAATCTTTTAAAACATTTAAACGACTTCTCCTGAAATACCAAAAGCCCTAGAAGCATGATATTTGGCTGAAAGGTTCCTTGGATGAAGCCTGACAAAGTTTGCAAAAAGAAATGACCTTGACCTATATTCAAGGTCACAGGGGTCAAATCTGTTAAAACATTCAAACAACTTCTTCTGAAATACCAAAAGCCCTAGAAGCATGACATTTGGCTGAAAGTTTCTTGGATGAAGCCTGACAAAGTTTGCAAAAAGAAATGACCTTGATCTTGATTTGCCTAGAGACATGATATTTGGCTGGTAGCGTCCTGGGATGAAGCCAAACAAAATTTGAAAATGAAAATGATGTTTTCTTATAAGGTCACAGGGGTAAAATATGTTTAAATCGTAAGATGTTCTTCTAAATGTCTTACATTAAAAGATTTTAGGGGACTTTAGGGTTACACTATAATATAAGTCAGAGATTGATACCAGGTGAGCGATGCAGGCCCATTGGGCCTCTTGTTACCTGTATAACTTGAGAAGTACTATATGGATCTTTCTCAAATTTCATATGCATGTTCCTCTTGGTCCCTTGTTGTGCTGTATTGATTCCAGGACTGATCGGAAAAACAAAATGGCTGCCAGTCGGCCATCTTGGATTTTAACAATGAAAAGTTGTTACCGTTATAACTTGAGAAGTACTCTATGGTTCTTTCTCAAATTTCATATACAGGTTCCCCTTGGTGCCATGTTGTGCTGTATGAAATTTTGAGACTGATCATAAAAACAAAATGGTTGCCAGGCGGCCATCTTGGATATATACAATGAAAATTGTTTCTGTTTTATCTTCAATACTCTATGGATCTTTCTCAAATTTCATATGCAGATTCCTTTTGGTTGCTAGTTGTGCTGCATTGATTTGGGACTGATTGGAAAAACAAAATGGCTGCCAGGGGGATATCTTGGATTTTTACAATGAAAATTTGTTATCGTTATATCTTGAGAATCTTTCCAAAATTTCATATACATGTTCGCCTTGGTGCCTAGTTGTGCTGTATGAAATTTTGTTACCATTATATCTTGAAAAGTACTGGACGCATCATTTTCGAATTGCATAAGCATGTTCTGTTTGGTCCCTAGTTGTGCATGGTCTAGATTTTGGACTGCTCCAGGGGATAAATATAGCTGCCAAATGGCCATCTTGTATGTTGACTTTGAAAGTATTTTATGGTATTTGTTTAAGAACTAAAAGATGGATTTGGAATTTGGAACTGATCAACAGACCTTCCTTAAACTATTATTAATTTTCAAGGGAAATTCATAGAACCAAGATTAAGTACATAAAATGAAAGTTAAAAGAAGGGAAAAGATCCATCTTTCTAAGAATGAATGAAAAATCATCAATGGTAGGCGCCAAGATCCCTCTGGGATTTCTTGTTTGTTGTGGAACATTGTTTCAAACTCATAAAGAAAAACAATATTCAGTTCATCTGTCTTTCAGTTAAAGACAGTAGATCAAACATGTTGAAATATTTCAACTTTTTATTTCAAATCTTGAAAATTTAATTCATTTCAAAAATTTCTTGCAGGATGTTGACGACTGAAGGACGTCCAAAGAAGAGACCAGTGCATAGATTCAAAGGACATACAGGAAATCGAAGTGACAGCAAGGTGGCCAAGGTCATAGGTCAACCAATTCAATGTCAAGAGCAGATGGAAGATGGTATACTGGGGGAGATGGGGTCTGGGCAACAATCTGGAAACATTCCTACAGTGTTGTATGAACGGGAACCAAACATACAGCATACCACTTCCTTGATATCAGTTCCAGTCCAAGGAAGTGCTACTTCTAATCGGGCCTTTTCTGCTCCAGCCGCTTCTGATGTTTCAACTAACCAGAGCTTTCTCTTAAACAGAAGTAAATTGCTTTCACAAGCAAACAAGCACCCAAATCTTCAAACTATCCTATCTGCACCGGTGAAGGTTGGACTCAAATCCAAGTTGAGTCACGCTGCTCATTATCCACAAGGGTCTGTAGAGGTCAATAAGGACATTGGTTTGAGTTGTGCTGAAGACAGGTTGGACATGGTTCATAGACCTCAGAAAACTATCACTGGTGGCAACGACGGGTTCTCCAAAGTGGAATCAAAGGTTAAACCATGCAACTCACCTGCTTCATCATCGTCAGTGGTTCTGGGTGGTTTGAAACAGAGTGGCTCCCCTCAGTCGCAAGGGTTTATGGATCCAAAGATCGAAGCCCAGTCACCGCCACAAAATGTACAGCAGACGACACAGATGATAGAGGAGCCGTTACACAATCAGATTCTATTGTCTTTACCTAACACTACTCAAATAACTGGTTCTCCTGCTCTAGCTTCCCATCAAATGCTACCTGTGACTAGCCAGCTGCAACCTGCAGGGCCAGTGATAACTGAACCTACAGTTGGCCAGCTTGGTCAAGTACCAATGCAATTCTCAGAATCAGCCCCGCAGCATGAGCAATCTATGACAGACCTTTCTGAAGACACCTCACAGCGGAACCAGCTCGAAACAACCTACCCAGACCTTGATCTTGGTATCCTAGATCTCCTTGATGAATCCTCGGACATTTTTAATCCTTCCACTTGGATCTTTGATGATATCCAATTTCAAAATGCTAACTAGGTATGTATTTGTGTTCTGTTAGGGCTATTTCTGATATTGATATATATGTAGGAGTAACAGAGAGGGAGAGCCATTTATCATTGATTAATATGTGTGGTTAGGTCAAAAATTAAAAGCAACAATTTTGCTCTTTTATCTTAACTGTTGCCAAATTAAAAAATTTTATGGACTCTTAGGATAGCAATGTGTTCTACAAATTGGCAGCATTGGAACTTTATCCTCACAGGCAAAAGATGCGCAATATCACTAGAAGGCTTATACACAAACATACTGCAGCCTCCTAAATATACACAAATTCAACACACCCACACTCACATCACATTACACCGAGAGGCCGTCCTTAAATTACCAAACCTGTTAATGGGACGTAAAACCCAAAACATACTGACAGGCCTATTTGTTTGATTTCCTTCTTTACAGACACACAATTTACCTTAAAAGTCTTGTTACCGTTGCCATGAGCCATCTAGGTCAGATTGTTGACATACTTGTATAACATCCGCTTCATTTACAGATATACGTTTATTCAGATTTGATGTTGACCCACTACTTTATATATATGAACCTGTTAAATATGTAATAGAAATAAGTTACCCGGCTATACTTATTTTACCTTTGTATGATATTTGCTCAAATGCATGTTGCCTTGCGTTTAAGTATTAGTATATATGCCGTTCAATTCATTGGCATGAAGGCGTCAAAAGGCGACTCGCTCGTGTTTGAAGAACAGTGTATGTGGTGAAAACTGTTGGTCCATTTTGAGTTCAGAGTGTCCTTGGTTTGGAATTCTAGCCTGGAAGTATGCGTTTCACTTTCTCCTGTTGCTTTATAAACATAATAAACATCACATTGTGTGCTCCACCTCTTTGATAATTTTTATGTCCATGAAATAGCTAGAACATAATTATATTGTTGCCCTTTGCCATCATTCCATGTTCCAACACTCTGTCAATATTCAGAGGTTTTTGTTTCCCATCATTTACTCTTAAGACGTTTTATTTAAGACAATTTTTGAACTGTAATTTGGGATGTAGTTGCAATTATATAATGATGAGAGATCATCATGCAGGTCAAATTCTGATTTGCTATATCCTTGGTTTTGGGGGCCGGTGGTGTGCACATGAGGTCAATATGAATAATTGAGGTCAGTTGTAATGTAACTCTAAGCCCAACATCAACCAAACTTACATGGCTGATGTATCTAAGGAGAAATAGCACAAGCTAGGTTTTGGATGCTGGATTTGACCTACATTTACTGCTGGAATGACCTTGTGTAGGAGAGTTCTAATACTATGGTGAAGAAATATGATTAATGGATGATGCCAAGAACAATTTAGAAAAATTTATCTGAGGCTCAATCGGACTTGCATTATCTGGGTTGAGGTGAGAGATGTAAATCTTTAATCACCTATTAAAGACTTAATTAACTTTTAACATCCAACTTTTGAGAATTTTAATAGCTGATTTTCACAAAAATGGTATGACTGATATTGGAGTGCCAATTGTAAAACTCCAATGTTGATATCGTTATGGCAATTACCTAAGTCAGTGTATTAAGAACAAGTGCATATAAATATTAAGTTATGTTCTTTTATGATTTTCAGAGAAACACCTTGGATATGGTTCCCTTGGTATCCGATCACCTGTACAGTCAACATCAGACCCTCTACAAGGCAGAGCAAGTCAGAAGATTAAACAGCAGTTTTATTCTAATCATGAAAAGGGGAAACAGTTCCTTAATTCAGATCACTTCATGTGGTGAAATTTGATGTATGAATTGTATAATTTTTTTTGTGTTCATTATTTTACAACACAGTTATATAAATAACAGTGGGACACAAGGTACACAATAGAATATTGTCACACTGTCCTTATCACTCACAAGACCCTCACTCAACTTTTCCCTTAAAACAAATGCCACTCCTCCAAAACAGCTTACAGAATTTTAGCTATATTTGGGCCTGAACTGCTACTGAGCCAAAGGATCAAAATTATTGAAGGATGTTTCTGTCATTGGTGCCTAGTACAATATTGATTTATCTTTTGAATTATTTTGGCTCAATAAGAAATGAAATATGTCAAAATTATCTCAAGTAGCAGAAGTATGTCTTTACTACTGTAGTTTAGATAATGGGTAAAACAAATCAAGTAAGCAGTATGACTAGGCCCTATGGACCTCTTGCTATAAGAGAGTATTATAGGAGCATTGTATTGATGGGTATCCGCTACTAATGATGTCTATCAGTCATCTGCTGCTGAAACTATATTTGGGAGAGAATAGGTGTTTATGTACTGTTATAGTTCTCCGTCCATCAGATTGGTGCGTTACATTTAGGCTATACATTTTGATGAAATTTCTGTATCTATCACTTGCCATTATTAGCTCACCTGGCCAAAAGGAAAGCGAGCTTATGCCTTGGTTGGTTGTCTTTTGTCCCTCGGGCATCAACTTTTACTTTAAAATACTTTTTCTGAAGTACTGAAAGGGCTAGAGGCATGATATTTGGCTGGTAGCACTACTTCTTCTGAAGTACTGAAAGGCCAAGAGGCATGATATTTGGCTCGTAGTTTCCATGGGGAAAAAATCAAGTACTTTCAAGGTCACTGGACCAAATATGTCAAAACCTTGTAACGATTTCTACTGAAAGGTCTATAGACATATTTGGCTTGTTAAGCGTCTTAGGAAAAAGCTAAAAATAATTCGGAAAAAAAAAATCTGACCAGTACTTTCAAGGAAATATAAGGGTCAAGTATCCTTAAATCTTAGCATGTTCTTTTGAATGATTTAAAGCTATATATTTTGAACCAATATTTAGGTTACAAATGAGATATCAATGCCAGGTGAGCGATGCAGGCTCTTTGGGCCTTTTGTTAAATTTCACGCTCCCATCACATGAATGATCAAGTTCACGGACGTCATTAATCCTGTTGCAGGATTTAAATGTAGTTTACATGCATAGGACTATAAATTGCACCTTTATATCAAGGCCATGGGCACATCTTGTTCTGTTTTCTGTTAATTAAGTCCTCTGTATATAAGTGTTGAATACCAGTATGTAACAGTGCTACACTAGCTGTAGTGCTTTTAAGCTAGAGCTTCATTTTTGTCAGTAAAATTTAATTAGTTTCCTGAATTTTTGTACTTTCTGTATTTAAATAACTTCATATATTATTTTTATACTCATATAAGCATAATGTTTGTGTTATGTAATATAGGTATGGTTTGTTTCCTGTTTTACCATAAAGTGCTACTGTTATGTAATATAGGACTGGTTTGTTTCCTGTTTTACCATAAAGTGCTACTGTTATGTAATATAGGTATGGTTTGATTCCTCTTTTACCATAAAGTGCTGCTGTTATGTAATATAGGTGTGGTTTGTTTCCCCTTTTACCATAAAATTCTATTCTAATACTCTGTAATTTTTTGCATTCCAACAGTAATTAATTAGAGATGAATTGGAATTAAAATCAACATTTTAAATGTTGCTGTTCTGATATAAAAGATTGAGATTGTTTATAAAGCAGTTGTCTCATATAATAGCAATCCATGCTTATGTCAGACTTTCTGATTTATGCAAAGCTTAAGTCAGACTTTCTGATTCATGCAATGCTTATGTCACACTTTCTGATTTATGCAAAGCTTAAGTCAGACTTTCTGATTCATGCAATGCTTAAGTCAGACTTTTTAGCTCACCTGGCCCGAAGGGCCAAGTGAGCTTATGTGATGGTGCAGCGTCCGTCGTCCGTCCGTCCGTCCGTCCGTCCGTCCGTCCTGCGTCCGTCAACTTTTTCCTTTAAACGACTTCTTCTAAAATACTGAAAGGCCCAGTGACATGAAATTTGGCTGGTAGATTTCTTGGAAGGAGCTGAACAAAGTTTGCGAAAAAAAATCACTTTGACCTAATTTCAAGGTCACAGGGGTCAAAAATGTCGAAACCTTCAAACAACTTCTTCTAAAATACCGTCAGGCATAGAGACTTCATATTAGACCAGTAGCTTCCTTAGATGAAGCCAAATAAAGTTTGCGAAAAGAAATGACCTTGACCAATATTCAAGGTCACCGTGAGGTTAAATCTATTTTAACCTTTAAACGACTTCTTCTGAAATACCAAAAGCCCTAGAAGCATGATATTTGGCTGAAAGGTTCCTTGGATGAAGCCGGACAAAGTTTGCGAAAAGAAATGACCTTGACCTATATTCAAGGTCACAGGAGTCAAATCTGTTAAAACCTTTAAACGACTTCTTCTGAAATACCAAAAGCCCTAGAAGCATGATATTTGGCTGAAAGGTTCCTTGGATGAAGCCCGACAAAGTTTGCGAAAAGAAATGACCTTGACTTATATTCAAGGTCACAGGGGTCAAATCTGTTAAAACCTTTAAACGACTTCTTCTGAAATACCAAAAGCCCTAGAAGCATGATATTTGGCTGGAAGGTTCCTTGGATGAAGCCGGACAAAGTTTGCGAAAAGAAATGACCTTGACCTATATTCAAGGTCACAGGGGTCAAATCTGTTAAAACCTTTAAACGACTTCTTCTGAAATACCAAAAGCCCTAGAAGCATGATATTTGGCTGAAAGGTTCCTTGGATGAAGCCGGACAAAGTTTGCGAAAAGAAATGACCTTGACCTATATTCAAGGTCACAGGAGTCAAATCTGTTAAAACCTTTAAACGACTTCTTCTGAAATACCAAAAGCCCTAGAAGCATGATATTTGGCTGAAAGGTTCCTTGGATGAAGCCCGACAAAGTTTGCGAAAAGAAATGACCTTGACTTATATTCAAGGTCACAGGGGTCAAATCTGTTAAAACCTTTAAACGACTTCTTCTGAAATACCAAAAGCCCTAGAAGCATGATATTTGGCTGAAAGGTTCCTTGGATGAAGCCCAACAAAGTTTGCGAAAAGAAATGACCTTGACCTATATTCAAGGTCACAGGGGTCAAATCTGTTAAAACCTTTAAACAACTTCTTCTGAAATACCAAAAGCCCTAGAAGCATGATATTTGGCTGAAAGGTTCCTTGGATGAAGCCCGACAAAGTGTGCGAAAAGAAATGACCTTGACCTATATTCAAGGTCACAGGGGTCAAATCTGTTAAAACCTTTAAACGACTTCTTCTGAAATACCAAAAGCCCTAGAAGCATGATATTTGGCTGAAAGGTTCCTTGGATGAAGCCCGACAAATTTTGCGAAAAGAAATGACCTTGACTTATATTCAAGGTCACAGGGGTCAAATCTGTTAAAACCTTTAAACGACTTCTTCTGAAATACCAAAAGCCCTAGAAGCATGATATTTGGCTGAAAGGTTCCTTGGATGAAGCAGGACAAAGTTTGCGAAAAGAAATGACCTTGACCTATATTCAAGGTCACAGGGGTCAAATCTGTTAAAACCTTTAAACGACTTCTTCTGAAATACCAAAAGCCCTAGAAGCATGACATTTGGCTGAAAGGTTCCTTGGATGAAGCCCGACAAAGTTTGCGAAAAGAAATGACCTTGACCTATATTCAAGGTCACAGGAGTCAAATCTGTTAAAACCTTTAAACGACTTCTTCTGAAATACCAAAAGCCCTAGAAGCATGATATTTGGCTGAAAGGTTCCTTGGATGAAGCCCGACAAAGTTTGCGAAAAGAAATGACCTTGACTTATATTCAAGGTCACAGGGGTCAAATCTGTTAAAACCTTTAAACGACTTCTTCTGAAATACCAAAAGCCCTAGAAGCATGATATTTGGCTGAAAGGTTCCTTGGATGAAGCCCGACAAAGTGTGCGAAAAGAAATGACCTTGACCTATATGCAAGGTCACAGGAGTCAAATCTGTTAAAACCTTTAAACGACTTCTTCTGAAATTCCAAAAGCCCTAGAAGCATGATATTTGGCTGAAAGGTTCCTTGGATGAAGTTGGACAAAGTTTGCGAAAAGAAATGACCTTGACCTATATTCAAGGTCACAGGAGTCAAATCTGTTAAAACCTTTAAACGACTTCTTCTGAAATACCAAAAGCCCTAGAAGCATGATATTTGGCTGAAAGGTTCCTTGGATGAAGCCGGACAAAGTTTGCGAAAAGAAATGACCTTGACCTATATTCAAGGTCACAGGAGTCAAATATGTTAAAACCTTTAAACGACTTCTTCTGAAATACCAAAAGCCCTAGAAGCATGATATTTGGCTGAAAGCTTCCTTGGATGAAGCCCGACAAAGTTTGCGAAAAGAAATGACCTTGACTTATATTCAAGGTCACAGGGGTCAAATCTGTTAAAACCTTTAAACAACTTCTTCTGAAATACCAAAAGCCCTAGAAGCATGATATTTGGCTGAAAGGTTCCTTGGATGAAGCCCGACAAAGTTTGCGAAAAGAAATGACCTTGACCTTTATTCAAGGTCACAGGGGTCAAATCTGTTAAAACCTTTAAACGACTTCGTCTGAAATACCAAAAGCCCTAGAAGCATGATATTTGGCTGAAAGGTTCCTTGGATGAAGCCCGACAAAGTTTGCGAAAAGAAATGACCCTGACCTATATTCAAGGTCACAGGAGTCAAATCTGTTGAAACCTGCAAACGACATCTCCTGAAATACCAAAAGCCCTAGAAGCATGATATTTGGCTGAAAGGTTCCTTGGATGAAGCCTGACAAAGTTTGCAAAAAGAAATGACCTTGACCTATATTCAAGGTCACAGGGGTAAAATCTGTTAAAACATTCAAACGACTTCTTCTGAAGTACCAAAAGCCCTAGAAGCATAACATTTGGCTGAAAGGTTTCTTGGATGAAGCAAGACAAAGTTTGCAAAAAGAAATGACCTTGATCTTGATTTGCCTAGAGACATGATATTTGGCTGGTAGCGTCCTGGGATGAAGCCAAACAAAATTTGAAAATGAAAATGATGTTGTCTTATAAGATCACAGGGGTAAAATATGTTTAAATCTTAAGATGTTCTTCTAAATGTCTTACATTAAAAGATTTTAGGGGACTTTGGGGTTACACTATAATATAAGTCAGAGATTGATACCAGGTGAGCAATGCAGGCCCATTGGGCCTCTTGTTTATTCATGCAATGCTTATGTCAGACTTTCTGATTCATGCAATGTTTATGTCAGACTTTCTGATTCATGCAATGTTTATGTTAGACTTTCTGATTTATGCAAAGCTTAAGTCAGACTTTCTGATTCATGCAATGCTTAAGTCAGACTTTTTTATTCATGCAATGCTTAAGTCAGACTTTTTTATTCATGCAATGCTTAAGTCAGACTTTCTGATTTATGCAATATGCCTAAGTCAGACTTTTTTTATTCATGCAATGCTTATGTCAGACTTTCTGATTCATGCAATGCTTATGTTAGACTTTCTGATTTATGCAATGCTTATGTTAGACTTTCTGATTTATGCAATGCTTATGTCAGACTTTCTGATTCATGCAATGCTTAAGTCAGACTTTCTTATTTATGCTGTGTTGTATTCACCCTGCAATGTTAAAAACCATTTTTTTACTCAGTTTATGATAATGTATTATGATGTATGCATTCATCATCAGAATATATAATACACAGTTTTTTTAAATTTATTTTCTAAAGTGTGTGCAATTGATTTTTGAAGAAGGTAGAGAAAGCAGACAAATGAGATTATTGAAACTTAAAAGTTACTATAATGTGGTAAATGACATTCCAAACATATCAGTAGAACATACAGGGAGATAAAACTTTCCTCCCAGGGAATAAAATTAAATCATTAACTTCATCCCAAACTTGTTGGAAAATTCCTTAAATTCCACTAGTTTTCAATAGAATGAGATTTTGCTATTTGACATCAGTTTTTTTAATTATACCATATATATGTGTGCAGCTTCAATGATTTCACAGGAGTAATTTGTTTGGTCTTACATTGAAAATGTGCCATGAAATTGTGCCATTATGATATTGAGCCATGCTGCATATTAATCAATTAATTCATTGAATGCTAGTCAGAAAAGGGCTTTTACTTTTTGGAATAAAGAAAGTTGTTTAATATTATGCATGTTTGATTTAGCCAAGATTTTTTTTGTTGCTTTATAAAAAATGTTCCATATTGAGCTATACTGAGTATGTTATTCTGCTGTTGTATAGTTCTTGTTTTACTTCCTTTTCATGTTTATGCATTTTGTCATCAGTTGATTGTGTAAATTAACATGTTTTTGTACAATTTGTCATTTAGTTGATTTTGTAAATTGACGCGTTTTTGTACAATTTGTCGTTAGTTGTGTAAATTGACACGTTTTTGTACAATTTGTCATTTAGTTGATTGTATAAATTGACATGTTTTTGTACAATTTGTCATATTAAGTTGATTTTGTAAATTGACACGTTTTTGTACAATTTGTCATTTAGTTGATTGTATAAATTGACATGTTTTTGTACAATTTGTCATATTAAGTTGATTTTGTAAATTGACAGGTTTTTGTACAATTTGTCGTTAGTTGTGTAAATTGACACGTTTTTGTACAATTTGTCGTTAGTTGATTGTGTAATTAACTGACATATTTTATACCGGTTTTAACCATTCGTTAGTTTGATCATAGTTTATATTACTGAGCATTATAATTACTCACGATATACAGATAGTCTACGATTTTGAAGGTTTTGTAAATCTGTGAATCTTTCACTGCTAATGGTAGAAATCTTAACTATTTGTTACCTTATAAGCATATAATTATGTACTATGCACTTTGAATTGTATTTAACAGGTTACCAACACAAATTTTCTTCTTCTTTTTTTTCTCAAGACCACAATATGAACAACTTCCATTAAAAGTTTATTGCCAAGAAAGCAGTATTTAATTTATGTCATTTTCACACTTATCATATTTCTTAATATTACATGTTAACTTCAAGCAGTAAATTACACACACCCATATGAATTTATTTTGGGTACTTGTATATTTCAGCGAGTCCCACCATACATATCTACTTTCTCCACAAAAACAACGATGTTTCAAAATATTGTAACTGACTTTTGTATTGTAGGATTCAGCTAGAAATGTGTTAGAATTATGTAATATAGCTGTGTGAATGTTTTTATTTGAAATCATGTGTTTATATGAACTTGTGCAAGATATCAGACTAGCCATAAAATTAAGGACTGCAGATAAATAACATTAAACTACAGCATTACTTTGACCTTGCTCTCTGGGTCTTAAAAATAAAAGGAGTGTGTAAGAGGAAAATGAATACATTGTAGTTGAAGATTCCTTGCAACCAGAAGATTGTAGAACCTTACAATCTGATTTTTGTGCCATTTTTATCTATTTGACTGCAATACTTGCCCATGTTATATTGATTCAATAAAATCTGATATAGATTATAAACTTACCCTGCCTGGTTATAAGCCCACCAAGATATAGCTAACACATTCACCCCTGTCAACTTACCAACAATTAATAGATTGTAAAGAAAACAAGAGGCCCAAGGGCCTTAGCGGTCACCTGAGTAATGTTATAGGTATATGGTAGCTCAATTTTAATGATGAAATCAACATGTTAACTAGGTGAAATATAGCATTTGTCATGTCATATTACAGGAAGAGAATTCTAAAACTTTTGAAATGATTGTCACGAAGTAGGAATGGTTTCCTCAAAGAATATGGACAAAATATACCCAATATAAACTTTACCAGGATCGACCCTCTCTGATGGGGATAGCCCCAGGGATATTGAACCCATGATGATCTTTCTATCCTTGTAGAGAAATAGACTGTAGTACTTATGAGTCTGCCTAGAAGAACATTTTTGAAATTTTGTATAATTTCTTCTTTCGGCCCCGGCCTGGCCCCTGGGGTAGGGGCAGGAATCCAAATTTTACAGTTTGATTCCATCTTTCTCCTAGAATGATTGTGACCAAAATGGACAAAATATACCATAAAGTGTTATTTCCCAATATAAACTTTACCCCCTCCCTGAGGGGGAACAGATAGCCCGGGGGTACTGAAATTTACAAATTAAACAAAGCCCCTGATGATCGATCTTTCAATCCATGTAGAGAAATAGGCTGTAGATGTACCTCTGAGTTTGGAGAAGAAGATTTTTGAAATTGAGGATAATTTACCCTTTGGGGCCTGCCCTGGCCCCTGGGGTAGGGGCAGGAATCCAAATTTTACAGTTTTAATCCATGTTTCTCTAAGGATGATTGTGACAAAGTAGGAATAATTTCCAAAATATTACCAAAAGCGATATTTCCCTACAGTAAACTTAACCGCATCCTCAGGAGGAACTGAGAGTCCGGGGGTACTGAAATTTACAAAAATAAACAAAGCCCCTGATGGTCTTTCTATCCCTGTAGAGGAATAGGCTGTAGAGAAAAATTTAGGATAATTTTCCCTTTGGGGCCCGCCCTAGCCCCCAGGATTAAAAGTCTTATAAAAAGATTATATTCCCTGGTTCTAAAGAAGTCGAAAATGTTAAATGTTTACGCACGACGGATGATGCTGGACGGAAATTGATTGGAATAGGACACTTGAGATTTCGTCTCAGGTGACCTAAAAAACAACACAAAAACAAAGTTTACAAATAAACTCTGCACTGGTGATGTATTTATTGAAGATGGTACTGGAGAATATTTGTAAACAGGAAAAAACTACAATACATTGTATTATAATGTGATGTGACTCTGACTTTCTAACAAGGTCACATTAAATTGTATCATGTGATTCTTGTACTACCTATAATCAAACATTAGTAATGAAAGTAAATAAAAAAAAAATCTACCAAGTGAGCAATGTAAACAAATTTTCCTTCGTGCATCAACAGGTATATCACATGTCTGACCTACATATACACTGAAGGACTTACAATGGTATCACAGCTTCTCCAACAAAGTTAGAGTCTTGATACGGACAGAAAATTTTGACGGGCACCGTGATCACAATCACACATACTAAGCACTCTTATAGGAGTAGTTAATATCTTGCTCTGTCAAATATGTAACGATGCAGTAGTGTTTTAAATGTTTTTGATGATCTTGGTTGTGCTGTCTTATGCGTTGGACAAAAGTACCTTTTACTTAATGACTTGGTAGAACATGTGCTTGTACATTTATTAAGCAGTTTCATAATTTACAGTTTTAAAATGTTGGAAAAATAAAAGCTTGAGGTTTGACCATGCTGAAAAAAAAGTAAACGCATGATGGCCACTAGTATTTTCCCCCAAAATATTTTGTTTTCATGGTCATATCATATTTTTCACAACAACACATGTAGAATATTTTAATTGATCTTTTTAAACAATTTGCTGTTATGTTGGTTTTTTTGTAAACTCTTCTAGCTGTTAACTGATTATCATAGTGCAATTGTTTGTGTTAATGTTTTTGTTTGGATTCTTAATAAAAGTGATAAATGATTGAAATTTTGAGTGTTGTTTTGAATGTCTGATTTAACTCATCACATGATTATCATGTTTTTCAGAGAATACATGTCACATATTTTGTTTACAAACCTGGGTTATACTTGTATGAACTAGTGACATCATCAATTAATCATGTCAGTACATGTATTGAAATGATGTCACTTCCCAATTACCGGTATGACATCACAATTAAAATTCATACTATATTCATACAAAATCCAAGTCCAAGGGCCATAACTCTGTAAAAAAAATCATTCAACCGTAACCAAATCAAAACTTGACCTAGATATTCTCATGATGTATCTGTAGACCAAATTTCAGTTCAATAATGTGCACACGTTGCAGAGGTAATGCACAGAAACTGAATTATCAGAAATTTTCGCAGTCCAAGGGTAGTTACTCTGTAATCATTCAACCGTAACCAAATCAGAACCTGAACTTGATATCCTCATGATGTATCTGTATACCAAATTTCAGTGCAGAGATAATGCACGGAAATCTCATAAAGGTGACCGACGGCAGGTAAACTAATAACTGCGAGTTCTTTTTAAAAACGTGAACAAAGTCTGCTGCGAATCATGGCTCTCGCAGACATGCATATATGTTTAAGCAATGGCAGATCAAACACTGTTGCCACAGACTTGGGTGACTGGAAGAAAATGTCAATGTACTCCTCTTTAAAAAAAAAAATTTATATTGACATTAAGGATCCCCGTGCCACCACCAATATATAAAACCATACATTACAAATTATTTTGAAAAGTATATCATATAAAATATTAATGAGATGAAATGAACAAAATAAAATCAACAAATATATTTAGAGTGTAAGATATTCCACGGGACCAAACTTGGATTGGAACCTTGGACTTAAAATAGTTATTGAGCTGGACAAAGAAAGTGTATATGTTCCCTAATATGTTCAGTAATAAGTCATGGCAGTTGGACAGGGATCCTTAAGCTAAATCCAACACACTTAATTACAATGCTCTTTGTCAATGATCTTGGAAAACAGAAAGCAAATCTGCTTCTCAGACAAAACTTCCTGCCACATTTCCTTACAAAAGGTGGAACAGTACAGATAATGTACAATTATATAATTACATACATCCTTCCATATCAAGCAATACATGTGGTTTTACTCAGTTTTCCATCACTTTAGTCTGTATCTGGATATATTCATTGTAGGAATATGTGTTGACAAGTTATTCCACATACAAGTTGTTGGAAAAGGAAACATAACAGAGTTGAGAGTAGCGGGTACTTTTTCCAGTAGCTCATTTAATTGATTGCTCTATAAAAAATCCTTGGTGAGGCTAATGCTGCCTTAATAGACCTGGTCCCAGTGACAGTTCGGTAACATCAGCTTGCTAGAGGATTGGCATGTATTGTAATGTCTTGTATTCTGGTGTCAGACAGGGGACGAAAGTTTTTTTCCTTCACTGGCATCTTTTCTAGCTCGTCCAATGTATCGAACCCATCTATGACCCTACAGAGGAAGTCAACACTGATAAAGTACAATTCAACAACGATAAAATCAAGCTACTAATGAAACAGTTAATGGATATGATCATCTTCAAATATCTGTGTTCACTTATGGAATGAATGTTGAGATATGTTACTTGCAATGGCTGATGAAAAGCAATGATAACATATTTTAGGTCGTTTTTGAAGTATAATTTACCTATTAAAATTAATAATAGCTCTGCTGCTTTAAACAGTCATTAATCAAGGCAATGTATCAGCAGGTACTCTATAGTCACCCAACAGTAAATTATTTATATCACAGGATAGTGACATACTTTTTGCTCTCTGCTAACCAAGATGTAAATAAATGCACAAAAATTCTGATTACTTAAGGTAAAATAATACAGCAGTTATGACCCCCCCCCCCCGATATTTCAAGTACATACTCTAATAGGTAAGTCACAAAATTCATTTATAATACCATGTAACTTGTATAATGTATTTCAAGATAGACACTGCTTTCTTCTTCAATAAAGTGCAATTAATTCAAATCAATTAATCATTGTTATTGGATGAACAAAATTTTGATTGCTGTTGAAAATTTCAGATTTCTGAACAAACCATGCCTGGACTTACTTTCCAAATATGGTGTACTTGGCATCCAGATGGGGCTGTTTTGCGTAGGTGATGAAGAACTGTGATCCGTTTGAGTCTGGTCCGTTGTTAGCCATGGATACAACACCACGAACATTATGCTTCAAAAGAATCATTCATCATATGAATTGAGGTCAAGGTGGAGCAATCAATTGCCTGTTACTTTTCAGATCTTTTCACGATGCAAAACTTATAATGTTGCATGGCATGGTCACTTGAGCTTGCAAGCATGATTTTTGAAACAATGAACGAGTATGAAGTATAATTTATAATGCAATATAAACAAAATGTCAATAAAAGTAAATCAATTAACCTCAATTTTCTTATTTTTTTTTAAAATATGAGTTACATTTTTTATCACAATATACATCAGACTATACCCACAGTATCAATTTCTTCATTCTATTCCATCAACCAATTAAACATGTAAACTTATAATAATTTCATTGCTGTCTTTATCCCCCTCAGATTTCTCCACTGATCCATCTACCAACCATCACCTACTGGATATTTGACTTTTGCCTATAATCACGTTAGTTCTATTTCTCCATCACTAATTTTGTTATTTTCTACACTGCTGTTTTGTTATTTTTTGTTTTGCATTAGATACAAACTTAAGGTGTTAGATGCGTAAATAAGATTTTGGGTTTCTTGGTAAGGAGTTCATACATCCATTACAATGGTGTGCCAGTCTTACCTTTAAATTGTCACGAAACTCATCCTCAAACTTGCGATCCCATACACTGGTACCACCCTTTCCTGTCCCTGTACAGGCAAAATCATAAAATAAACTATCAATTCATTGTACAATACAAGTTCTATCTAATTTTCTAAAGCAGCATAAAAGTCACTAACTTCAAAATCTTTCTATGTCTATCTCAATGCTGGTAAGATATAAACTCTTGATTCCTGTCAGTGTCATCTTGCAGGTGTTATGAGTCGACTTGTCTTGCAACTTTAACACAGATTCCTGAACAGCTGTTATCTCAGAGTATTACTTTGATTTAACTTAAGTTAAGTTAATCATGTGATGGTGTAATGGTAAAATTGCTCAATTTACATCTTTTCTTTGTAATCATCAATGATTAGGTATACTGATAGTCTGAATTTGCTCTGACACTCATACCAAACAAAAACATTTTGATGGATGGATGTGGGACATCTATCTGTGAAAATGTTTAAATCTGGTGTCTATGCCAGAGGACTTTTGGCTAATTGACCCAGTGGGGATGGTTAGTTAGATTTATCAGCAATAAACCCACTTCTGATGTGATCACTGATTATGATTTCTGATGAACGATTTATCAGTCATGCATGATACAAGGTACATGTACATTGTATTTTGTTTAAATTAAAATCAAAGAAAATTTCTTCAATTTATTATTGCTTGGAATCAGCCCTAAAAAGACATAATATTTTAATAATTTACAATGGTGAAGTTCTTTTTATATTTAGTATTATACAGTAATATCATGCACTATTATGCTGACCATTTCACCACATGTTGTGTATCAAATCCATTGTCATAAGGCAAAATTAACTACAAAAATCCTAAATTAATTTTGTTTAATGTGGTCGAATCACTGGAACTAACTAGAACCCTGATACATCAGAAAGGGCCCCGCAATATGTCTGATGCTCCAATGAATATTGGTATTTTAGAGTTATAGTACAGTGATGTTAAATTTGTAAGTGTTAGAAAACAATTACAAATTAAAACAAAAAGCTTCAGCAATAATTAAGAAACGTTTTTGTATGTTTTTAATCATGTCAAAGTATTATGTTTCCATTAGCGTTTAACTCTGTGGAATTGTCACATTCTTTTATCTAAGGAAAAAGAAAAAATCTGAAAAAAAATATCAAGACACAATGAACTGAATATTGTCTAATGATTCATAGTAAATATTCTTTCTTACCCATCACATAAGATCTACAAATATTTGTTTATGGTCGCTGTAGTATGTCCATAGTTGAATCACCTTGACCGTTGACCTTTGAACTTGTGACCTTGAACTATGAGTTTGATCATTGTCAGTTAACTCTTGGTTTATTTGTTCACTACTTTGCATAATCGATTAGTGAACATTTAAAAACAGCAAAGATTCAGTATTTTCATGTTAATGTTAAAATCCAATATGGCCGCCTAACAGCCATTTTGAATCCGATTTGCATGAAATACTACACATGTGATCTAGGATGAATGAGGAATCATCAGTTCCAATTTGATACAAATCCTTCATCTCCTGGAAACAATTTTGTGCAGAAGAAACGGCAAAGATTCAGTATTTTCATGTTAATGTTAAAATCCAATATGGCCGCCTAACAGCCATTTTGAATCCGATTTGCATGATATACTACACATGTGATCTAGGATGCATGAGGAATCATCAGTTCCAATTTGATACAAATCCTTCATCTCCTGCAAACATTTTTGAGCAGAAGACAAAAAACGGACAGACGGATGGACGGACGGACAGACAGACGGACAACCTGATTACTATATCTCTCGATGCGGGGCCCTAATTAGTGATTCTATAACTGAAGATAAATAGATTGGAATTTTTTTAACCAATTTGCCAACTCTAACAGCATCTCAGGTGTCTTAACCACTTGGCCACCAATATTGGCCCCTCATGAACTTTAGCATAGAGTAACATTGGGGTCTAATAAATGTATGTCAATTCGTATTGTTACCTGTTGGGTCTCCTGTTTGCACCATGAACCCTTTGATATTTCGATGGAATATACAGCCTTTATAAAAGTCACTTGCACACAAAGCCAAAAAGTTCTAGAAAGGAAAAACAGAGATCATTAATATACATTGATAATTTACACTGCATATACACAATGTATTGAAGTTGATAGATATCTGATAACTTGAAACAAAACTAATCAGCTATCATTACATTGACTTCATTCTAAACCAATTGCAACTTTACAAAATGCAGGAACAAGAGATCTTAGAAGGATCTTGGCGCCCACCATTGACAATCTTCATTTTTTCCTAAAAATTGGATTTTTTCCCTTCTTTTCTCTTTCAAGTATTTATTTTGAGTTACAATATCTAAAATTTGACAGTTCCCCTGAAGAAAAGGCATTAAACAGGTACTTGAAAGATGGTAATCTATGAGAGTTTTTTCTGACCAGTCCCAAATACACAATAACACAACGTTAACTGTTACAACATACAGGACCTACATAGGAAATTTGAGGAATATCCATCCAAAATTGTCAATGGCAAAATCAAGGATGATCGACTTTCAGCCATTATTTTTTCCTATCAGTCCCAAAATCAAAAGGGCACAACTAGGCACCAAGGGGAATCTACATATGAAATTTGAGTAAGATCTATCAACTTATCAGGTACTTCTCAAGAAATTATAAGCAATAACAAATTTTCAATGTAAAATCCAAAAAATGGCCACCTCTCAGCTATTTTGTTTTTCCGATCAGTCCCAAAATCAAAAGGGCACAACTAGGCATTAAGGGAAATCTACATATGAAATTTGAGTAAGATCTAGCAAGTACTTCTCAAGAAATAGTGATAAACAAACTTTCAATGGCAAAATACAAGATGGCCACCTTTCAGTCATTTTGCTTTTCCGATCAGTCCCAAAATCAAAAGGGCAAAACTTGTGACCATGGGGAGCCTAAATATGAAATTTGATTAAGATCCATGAAGAACATCTCAAGAAATCGCGATAACAAGAATTGTTTAAGGACGGACAGACCACAGATGCAGGGCGATTTGAATAGCCCCTCATCTGATGATGTGGCCTAAAAACAATATTGTGCCTATTGAGCCCCTCCCACAGCCGCAGGGGTAGGGTCAAATTTTCCCAATATCAAACCAGACATCTCCATGTTATAATTCCAACTAAGTCTGAATTATTTCTAACTAAAAATGAAAAAAATATACCCAAAATTGTCATTTTGTTATATAAAATATAGCACATTTACCACCTCCTCAAGTGGAAACCTAAAGTCCTTGAGGTATGAAATTCACAAATTTGATAAAGCACCTAGTCAGACCCATATCTTAGTCTGAAGAAGATTGTTGAAATCTTAGCCAATTTGACCCTTTTGAGCCCTTCCTCACAGGCCCTGTTAGGGGCCAGGGGCCAAAATTTCCCAAATTCAAACCATAATAATAATAATAATAATAATAATAGTCTTTATTTCAACTTGATGACATATTGAGTCAAGGACTCGTCTTACATATGGTCAAGTATGATAAAATGTACAGTATATACAACAACTATTGGTTATAATTCCAAACAAGTTTTGCCAATTTAAGATTAGATGAGTCTAATTAGTCTCGATAAAACATTCAGTACAATGTAGTTATATTTGAAGCTTTTACAGGCAAACGCTAGCTTAAATATTTTAGTCCAATCACTAAAATCTCTAAAAGTTGGGTTATCCCACATTATAAAGCATGGGAAGAGGACTGCAGTGTCCGAGTCCCACAATTATTGTTATTTTTTTCAATGAGTTTTACGAGCCATGAGCTTTATTTGTACATCCATAATTGTTTTAGAGTTTAAAGTTTAATTCTTGTCATAAACACCTTATATTTTGCTGTATTATAATTGTCCACTGTTATCATACTAACCTCACTTGATGCTGGACATTGCTCACAGAAAACTTCAATCTTTATATCGCCAACATCTGTATGGAGAGTTACAGACTGCAACATAAAAATATAACTTGCTCAGATTGTGATACTGGAAGCAATTCTTTGTGTCCATACATTTACCAGGTAACAAATTATTTGAATTTGAATAAAATGTATACAACATCTTTTTCAAAATTTTCAATTTGGTAATTAAACTTTTGAATGTAATATTAACTTTACTTTCTATCAATTTATGAAAAAGGAAATTTTGAAGCATCAATTTCTTGAAATCAAGAATGTAATATCAACTTTACTTTCTATCAATTTATGAAAAAGGAAATTTGGGATTCTAGGCATAAATCACCTCATTATTAAAAGTAGTAATTATCTAACAGAGCTATATTCTTTGGTATGAATCACCTAAGCTCTAGGATGTGACATTTTATTTGGATATGACATAGATCTACATGGTGGGTGTCATTGATTAAGCAGAAATTATAAATTTTTCCTTTATACATATAAATATTGTCTCTAGTTCAATCAATATGGAGTTCAGGGTATAGTTCAGTTGAAACTTTGGTATTCCTGATTGTTTCTTCTTTCAAACCAATCTTGATTTCAAGACCTTACATACATAGAAAATGCTAGCGGTCATACAACTCCTCTCCAGATGGACTTAGATACTGACAGTATTGTAACATTACAGACCGAGACACTGTTTAAACAGCTGAATGTTAAAGGCCCAATATACGTAACTTAAGGAAATTTTTTGGGGATTCTGAAAAATGATGGGGAAAAGTCCATGCAAAAATAAGCCTAAAACGAAGTAAACCTGAGCAGTAACTAACAAGAAACTCTTGAAAAAAAATCCATAGAATTTAAAATAATTCTGGTGGGACCCACTTCAACAACAAGTCGAAGGTAGAAGACAGTTCAAAATGAGCACATGTTTTCAAATACCGTGTTTCAACTGCTGCTGTACCAGTTATCCGCGTAAGAATTCATCTTGAATATTGCTGATATCAGTTAATCTTAACTAAATCTATAAATATAATAATGTTACGAATATTTCTCGCTAGTGGGTAAGAAAGTGTGAAGTATAACCGTTGCCACTAATATGGCAAATAGACTTAAGGTCCCCTCGCGATGTACTGCTATACTTTTACCAATACGGAACTCTAAAACAAGACGACGTACGTACACGGCCATGGACGTCAAAAGCAGATGTTCTGCCATCCAGGTTCGTCACTAGAGGTCAAAAGGTCGTAAAAGAGTGGTTCGTCAGACTCAGAGGAATCACCGTCTCGGTCATGAGTAAGCTTTATCTCGTGAGAGTAATGTTGTAATACCCCAGAACCTGGCATCGAGTCGTTGGAAAAGTATAACACTGTAGCGTTGATTTTGCCGTCACATACAAAAATTAGTATGGGCCCTGTTAATGAGCTCTAGCTGCCAGTTGAATGATTTGACAAACACAGATGGTAAAGTTCCACTTCTTGTATTAATAAGGTTCCAAAGTTTCAATCAGCAAAGACATTCCTGAGCACCTCCGTTTCTGGAAGGGCTCCTCACGGTATGCGTCCCGCTCTTCACGGAACGCACCACCTGAGATAACAGGAGACTATATAGCTACCTAAACTTAACACTAATAAATTGCTCCCTCCCCCCCCCCTACCCTTATTTCAAAACCAGTCACAGCAGGCCAAAACCAATTTTCCCCCTACACACACGCGACAGTCAAGCAGTACACATGTACAATACCTGACAGTCCATTCATCCCCCAATACACACACAAACACTTGTCTCACGCCCCAGCCCCGCAGCTCGGCCGACCGTAACACAATCCCCTATAAATATTCACTACAATAAGTTATTAGCCTTGATTTTCACTTAAAGTTTTGCCAAAAGTTACATATATTGGGCCTTTAAATGGCTTCATCAAAATGGTAAATGGTTACAATTGATAATGCAATCTAAAGATTCATATGATAGTATCATCCGAAAAAAGCTTGACAGTTTATTGGATGACATCAGCATAGTCTTCTTCTCCCTTGATATGGATCAGGCTCAAAGGTTTGAGTGCTGATCCTGGGAGGTGGCAAGTACATGTATATAGTAATTTTGCATAAAATATATTTTTGTTATTTTCACTACAAGATATTGTAGACAATAGTACAATCCAGTGTAAATGAGACAAGTGATTCTGACTTTCTGTTTGCCATTCTAATAAACTAGTTAATAATTACTTACTTTTATCTGTGCTAAACGTATCACTATCAGCTGATTTAGTGGTTGCATTGGTGTACTACTACTATAGTTTACTAAACACAACACAATTATTAAACTATTTGTTATACGGTAGATTTTCTATCATATTACATGTATAACGATTTTGTACATAATATCATACCATTTTTGTTTCTTTCTATGCGTGTAGGGACCGCAACACGTATTTCGACGTATTTTTCACGTTTGTTTATGCCGGATGTGATTTCCCGGAAGTAATCACTTCAGATATAGGATTAGGTATAAACATATAGGACGCAATCATGAAATTAATACGTATTTTTGCACAAAGGTTTTGAGTATCATAAATCTAAATATTTTTGAAGGGATAAAGAACATGTATTTACTAGATTTGTGATGATCTATTCATATTAGCTAGAAAATAATAGCTACATATTTTGTCATTTTAACCGTTCCGTAAATTTGTTGTTACTTTCCAAGATGGCGGTAAATGTGGAAATCGTTAACAGAGCATGGAACGTTGTATGCGAGTCTCTTACACCAGGAAAGGTATCTCAATACCAGTCATCCAATATAAGCTTAATTATTTTTATCGTCATGCATTCTGAGATTATCGTTATTTTTTTCTCGTGGAACTGTACAATTAGACACAACCAAGACGTTTCGTCCCCGTCTCTAGTATATTTCACTGTGCAAAATAAGATGTTTCGTCCCGTTTCGACATATTTGAGCCATTAGACACCAAACATTTATTTTAATAGTAATACTTATTTGGCGACAGTAACTAAAACATAATAATAAGGTGACAAGATATTTACATGTAGTGAAATGGTATGTTCTGTCAGTAGATCTAGATGTGTACTTTCCTTCTGATGTCATTGATGACATGTTAAAAAAAGTGACCCCTGAATTTCATTATGAACTATTTCAGCCATTGAATTTGGAAGAGTTCATATGTACCTTTATCAGTGAACCAGTAAAACAGTAACAAGTAACCATGTATTTATAGATTAGAGGTTCAAAATTTCTCCTTCTATTTCTATAAAACTACATATGTATATGTTAGAGTTATTTCCTAGATGTACATTACTGTAGCTATAGCTATATAGCTAGTTCCTCACTTAAGTTGACATTTATATGCAATTCTTGCTAAAAGGTTGAGTTTCCCGGCAGGTTGAGGAATTCATTGGGTTCTCCCAAGCAGAGACACACCAAAGTCTTCAAAAAATATTAAATGGCCATTATGCCCTGCTTAACATGCATGTAATTAGTGTTACATATACTTCATAGTCGCAAGTGTCATGACTCTTTGATCCGCTAAATATTGGGGTTGCTGAAAGTTGAGAGTTACTGGTCGCACCTCAGCTTGTTGATTACACAATGTTTCATAAGGCCATACCAATTTGATTTATTGTTTGTCAGATTTACCGCTCCTGTTTTGGAAAAATAAAATAAAAGTAAAAGTAAAATATTACCGCTCCAATTTTGGCCTCAATGAAAAATGACGAATCTGGATATATTTTACAACGGTTCAAAATTTAGAAAACGCCATTTCGGATCATTCGAATGTCTGAAATAAAGGTAAAAATGGTATTTTAAAGGGGCATCCCGGGGAAGTCTACAATGAAGTTCTTGAATGTACATGCTGTCTGCACTACCAGATACATTTTCCTGTTATTTCAATATTCAAAGTCCACTCAAAATGTGTTTATTAGCCACTTGCAAAATTGCATTCCTCGGGAAAGCCCGATAAAAATAGCGCTGATCACGCGTCAAGTGGCAGCGTTCTCGGTCAATTTGACGAAGGGGCCCAAGAGGGGACGCGTAATGTATATACATGTACGTCCGATGATGAACCAGACACAAAGTCTGTGTATAAATTTATTGAATCACATTCACATTAATAATCAGACGTTAATTACACACAATATTCATATGAAGAAATTTTTGTCGACATCTCTGCATCATTTATCGACATCAGTACCTGACTGAAATCGATGCAAATGGGTACAGGATACAACCATATGCATCGCCAGAAACCCACACGACACTGCACTCTTACATTGTACGTTTAACAGTGTCATGTGGGTTTCCGACGATAACAACCATAGGGCATACCTTAATTTCTGTAAAAAGTTATCTTCACGAATCCTCATTTAGAACCATTTCACAAAAGGTGTGCATGCATTGAAAAGTACAAAAATAAAATGAAATGATTCTGATTTTTTTTATACAACTCGATGTCTTGAAGATTTTTTTTCAGACTATCTATATACATGTAGTCATCTAAAATCTATCCAACTTTCAGCGTCAACATACTTTAACACTTACAATTATATACGTATCACGGAAGTTCGTGCACTCATATGACGCACCACACACTAAACATGTAGAATACATGTATAATATATATCTCAAATTTAGAACTTGTCGAGAAGATAATTGTCCAATACTTAATCCATTTAAAAATGTTATGATTCATTTCACTTTTTTATTTAAATTTAAAGGTTCGTTAACATTTTCAACACAACTGCAGACATGGGACATACATGTATATGATTTTTTTTTTATGAATTAATGACTTCACTTATATGAAGCATATTTTTGGTTCATATCAAATTTAATACCGGGGTCCAAACCCGATAATATTTGTACAATCCGTATTTTATAGATTAGGTATGACAAGATTTTTTTATCAGCACATGATGACATAAATTTATTTATTTTGTCCAAATTGAATCTGTATACATTAAACTCAATCGCCCGGGATACCGGCGTTCCCATACGGTTTTTCTTGTATGTGAAAAGGTCTTTCTCTTCAGCAATATAATTCAATAATGCCGTTTTACTGGAATATTATAAAAGGAATATTACAATACATGCTTTCAAGTTTTACACACGCATTTCATGTAACAGAGGAATGAAAGAGTTATCCCTTGGGAGGCCCCAAAACCAAATCAAAACTGTGTCACCGGCTATCCAGAAGAAAACTGTAACAATGCCAACAATTGGGCTATTAGTCTCTCCCTTGAATACTTCCCATCCCTCATTATGCTTCCGTTATATAATCCTTTCGTTAAAATTTGACCATTCGGCCACTTTTCGCTTGGTAGTTACATGTAGGTCACGCGGATCGCCATTTTTTGTTTACCGATGTAGCTTGTTATGCGCATGCGTTATCATATGTGATGCAAAAAATTTACATGTCCAAATCGTTGATCAACGAATAGTGATTCCCTTTTTTAATTATTAATTAAAATTTTTGAGAACATATTTCAGCGTAAATCGCCCATTAATTTTCCACAAGAGTATACATTTAATTCATATATACAATAATTCTAAATAAGCATAAAAAAATAGTTTTTCCATGATGCCTCTTTAAGCATTTTTTCGGCAGCAACACGAGGGAAATGTGCGACAAGGCTTTTTCACTTGTGAATTAAGGAAACTGAGAATTTGTCAAAATTACTTTCTTATCGTGTTTATCACTACATAATCCGGTCCCCATAATGTATTGCAAAATACTGCAATAGATAATAATTTATCGTTCCAATATCTCTTGATCAAATAAACAAAATATGGAACTCAAGCGGTCTCAAAAAAAAGCAACTCCAATCAAACATCTTTTAAAATCCTGAATTAAGTAAGCGACATCAGGAGATATGTTGTTAATACAAATGCACGATTCTTATAACACCTCTATATTGAATTTCAAATCGATACTCTTCTCAGGCTATCAACCCAATTTGGCCGACATCAATGTCATTTCATCAGTCTTATTTTAGTAGAATATCCCTAATGTTGATAGTTAAAAAACGTTTTTGTTATTCATATTCATATTTCATATTATGTAGGTATTACCATTCGAACTCTCTTCAAGATGCCGTAGTTACTTAGTCATCAGTAGTCAGAACATTTAAATCCCGAATGGATGAACACTGGGTTCATGATGCTTATTCAACCATGAGATAAACAAAAATGAACTTATTCATATATGTAACGTCAGCTTATGAACTGATATTAATCTTTCTGATTTGGATATATAGTACACAAATAATGCTTGTGTCCATTAATATCAGTAATAATATTATTGCAACTCAAAAGTTATGTCAGCAAAACACCTAGTGTCATACATCTAGCATTCAGGGTTTGTTTTATAGAGCGGTACATCATACCACTGATTTAGATTAGACTGTCTAAGTTCGTGATCATACATATATTTTGTCATCATTAATTTATATCAATTCAATAAAATATGCATTCTGCATGAATAGAAGCATCTTAATACCTACAAGAAAAAATTGTGGTTGCTAAAGGGTGTTTCCTACGACTTTGGTTCAATCACTGAACTTGAATGAATGACCTTGGGTCTCTATTAAGAAGGTAATTAAAGAAAGCTTTTCTCTCAAATGTTGTTTTATTGCACAGCATTATGCAAGTAGTTTGTACCATGGAAATTATTTTAAAAAACCGCTACTTTTTGGTGTACTATTTGGTGATACATTATATTAATAGTCAAACAAGTATTCTGACATTTAGTCTTTTGAAAACTACCGCTCGCTCGAAATTTTAAGGAATTCAAAATTTTTGTAAAAACAAAAAAATTGCGCCCGCTCGCTCCAATTTTGAAATCTCATTTTCCGAAGAACAATAAATCAAATTGGTATGGCCTAACAATAAAATTTCAACACACGCACATACATGTATCAATGGTAAGAAAAGATATTTTTCTAATAACATATTCATCTATTCACTGAAGGTTGTTAACTAAATATTGTCACCCATTTCCAAAAAACAATTAACCAGTTTCCAGATGTCTGTTTAAAAATGGTCGCTTTTTCGGTATCTCGTGAGAGCTTATTGTAAACTGTACATTTTGGATCATGTGATGTTAGACAGCAGGCACAGATGTCTGTAATCTGTTTTTAGTCTTAGAAATGGGTGGTACGATTTAGTTATTATTATAATATTACTTCAAAACTTGACTTTTGTACATGTGTTAAAGATGTACATTGATTAGGTCGCCTTACAAGCGTGAGCTGTGTAGGGAATTTCCCTTTAGCTCGACAGTAGAGCATCGGTTTGGAGAACCAATGGTTGCGGGTTCGAGCCCAAGCAAGGCGCTATTTCTATCCCTTTTTCTTGTTCTATTACAAACTGGTGCTGATGACCCTCCCTGTTTCAAGAAAGGAGAAACCTCAGCGGGGCGTCAAAGAACCTGGGTTGGAGATTTAGAAAGGGGGATAGGGTTAAAGATGTGCATTGATTAGGTTGCCTTACAATCGTGAGCTGAAAGGAATTTCCCTATAGCTCAGAGTTGGAGAGCCAAGAGTCGTTGGTTCTAGCCCCAGCGATGGTACTCTCTTTATCACTTTACCTTGTCCTATCACACATTGTATCAAAGTCATATACATGTAATTTACATGTATGTTTGTTCTTTCTGTTTCAGATCCCAAGATCTCTCAGCAACACTGAAGTAGATTTCCAGAATGCAGTTCAAGCTTTAATACAAAATAGTTTAGGTCATATTATTGAAGAGTGGTTTTTAGAAAATCTGCAGCAATATCTACGCCTACAAGTAGCTGCCAAGTTTTGGAGTTATTTTGAGCCATCGACTAACAGCGATGTCGCTGTGGATCGTACAGAGCAATTATCACAAGCTGTAGAATACCTCCACACAGTGGTGTCAGACTATGCCCCATGCTTTAGTAAACTGGAATCTGTCGGCCAGCTGAGTCAGTGTCGTAAACCGTCACTTTTGATACATGCTGGTTCATTGTCTAGTACATTCATATTGTTAATTAAGGCAGTGGTGTTTAACCTGATTCCACGCTCATTCAAGGACGCAGTGGATGTTTTCTATTCCCAAGCATTCAAGGTCTTCCACCACAGCAGTTCAGAGGAACAAGGTTGAGTAAAATACATGGTTTACTTGAGGTATTCAGATAATAATTTCAAATGTGAAAAAATGCCTGTGGTGTACTAAACAATGTATGTGTGAGTAAATATACATGTTCCAATGCTGTACATGTACATAGATAATATGTGTTCAGCTTAGATTGATCTAGAAATCATCTCTGTTTTGCAATATCTTTCCATTTTGTATGTAGGTGACATGATCATGAGTATACTTTACAATATACAATTTAAACTTTATCTAATGTTCCTTCATGATGCCCGCATCAAAACAGCATGTATACATTTGTAGAAGGAGACGATGACGAGGAGTTGACGGGGTGTAAAGGATGTGGACAGGGAATGGACAAGTGTCGGTGTCAGGACATTATGGTCAGATTTCACAAGCTAAATGCCAAGTTGTGAGTAAATGCTCAGATATTGGGGAAAAATTGCTTCTTTATTTATCATTACCATCAGCAAAACCATTTTTTCTCACTTTTCAATACCCCATTTATTTAGTAAAGGGTGCAAATGTAGATGCAAATTTAATATCAATGTACATTGTAATACATGGCCATGGTAGTCTTGTAATGTTTCATGGTTATTAATTAATTAAGCTGCTGTCTTCATGTACAGTGTCTAAGCTCCAGTGTAGTGCAGTGCTCTATCTTGCTTGCCATCACTCCCCATATTTCATCCTTAAATTGAACATTTTCAGCCAAAGTTATGATGAACTGTTTTGACAGAGATGATGTTGGGATACTGGAGCGTGTGTCAGGGTCAGCAGTCACGGCCATTGTCCACGAGAGAATCAAACAGCACGTGGAGAGTACCTGTAAAGGAAACTTTGAAACATCTTACCTGGATAACCTGCAAAGTGTAATATTCAAACGTTCACCTGCTGATTTTTTTTCCTGTTGAGTCTTGTGCATATCTAACACCCTACATATAAGTATACACCAGAGAAATATAAAGTGTGTACACTGTATCACCTGAACATGAACAATTTTCAAGTTGCAGTTAGAGTAGACTAATTATAAATAAAGAGTTAAATGATATATTCTATGCCTAATAGTAAAAGGATATCGGCTGCTTTGCTCATTCTGATTTGAATTTGACTTTTCCTTTAAATGTAGATGAAAAATGCACTTGTAAAATTGATACATTTTTATGATCAAGACCCATTAACATGCAATCAATTTAGTTTAATTTTGAATTTAATGACTACATTATCATTTTTCATTCACATTTGCTTGTGATCTGGAAATATACCTTCATTAAGTTTAAATCAATAAAGGATTTTTATGTTTCTTGATAATTCAATGTTTGAGCTAATTCACTCCTAAAATTTCATACTAGATGCACTTTTCCATCCTTTGAATCGGAAGAGCACAAATGTCTTCTGAGGTTAATGAATTAGACCTCTCTTTTTGATGTCGAGCGATTGTGTTACAGTGGCTGGAGACAAAAGTACTAGGCTGGCTACATCTTGTGTATTCTGATGAAAGACGCCACACCACTGCTGACTGCATTTCTGGATTTAAAGGCAGACTTCTCCATTTCTTGTTCGAGACATATGCCAAGACACAGATAGATCAACTCTTCAACATCATCATAGAATACCCAGAGTCAGAACCTGCCATATTAGATCTGAAAGTTTGTCTAGAGAAAACAGACCAGCGCCCACATCTGGTTACGTCCCTTAAGTCAGCCCTGGAGACAAGACTCCTGCATCCAGGTCAGATATACCTCTTGGAGCCATTATTGGGCTCAGCATGCAAATCTGGGATCCTTAGAAGAGCTCATGCATGTATTGGATTAAATAATGGAGGGGTCAATATTTGGCTTAATATTCAGTTCATATTAATCCAAAATTCAAAATTTAATGTCAGCTTTTTGACATGTATATGGAATAGAGAAAATGTCAGTAATTTAACAGAATTTAATCTGGTATGCAAGACAGGCTTCATTGGTTTTGCAAAAAATGTTATTCAAGTAACACAATCTAAGATTGGAACTTTCAGGGGCATGAGGTTGAAAGAAACCAAATTACCTTCAAAACACTCACATTGTCAGCTATAGGTGATGGAAACAAATCTGGCAATCTTGGTGCAACAGAAAAGGGAAAAACGTGTCCACTTGTCCAGCCTGGAATTCAGACCTGTGACTAAGTCTATACACCCTAGACAGGCACCTGTTGATGTACCTGTTCACTGGCTATATATAGACCCAGTCAAATGGCATCCAACTTTCTTTTGTCTAAATATATTATTGAATGCTGAAATAAATAACTGATGTAGCTTTTTCATTTTTGTATTCCAACAGGTGTGAACACTTCAGATATTCTCACTGCATACATTGCTGCTATCCGTGCTCTCCGAGTGCTCGATCCCGCAGGGGTCATCCTAGAACTTGTCTGTGATCCTGTCAGGAAATATCTAAGGTGAGTAAGGATCCCGCAGGGGTCATCCTAGAACTTGTCTGTGATCCTGTCAGGAAATATCTAAGGTGAGTAAGTGGGAACTTCAGCTCACATTTACAGGTTTTTACACTACATTTGATAAACTTGGAAGAACCTCTGTGCTGGACTCTGTATTTTACTGTACATTACCTAGATTTTGAGGGGAGACGTCCTGTATACACCTGTATCCACGGCAGGTTTGACGGGATATCTACAGTACGTTTTACTACCTCCCCGGACCTTGTGTCTCCACCCTCCCATATTGATGTTATATGACAATTATCATAATTCATATACCGGAAGGAAAATAAAAGTTCATAATCTATATTTAGTTCTCACTATTGAGATTGACAGTTTACAAATAAGTTTATCAGATCTAGTATATAAGCACCTAGCTAGCCTGCATGTTTTTATGCTAATTTTAAACAACTTCGTGAAAATATTACTGAATATACATGATTATGAAAGAAAAGTACATCAATGAATTTATCATTTAAGTTTGTAAATAGATTGTCGAATATGTTCGCTGAAACTGGCGAAAAGATAGTTACAAAGGTATTTGGTGACAGTAATAATTTGAAATCACACAGTTGTTTCTTTAGTCAAAAATGGTTGAAAAAGTGTGGTTGTTAAACAATCTTTGAAGTCATGCACTAATTGCAGATCCCACGTAAGTAGGGGGGTTATGTAGCAATCACTTTCTCTGTGTGTCCATACGTTCATGATAACCCCATGTACAACATCTGTATCTCAGAATCCCTTGTGTTAGATTTGGTTCATATTTACACCAAAGATTTGGTTCATATTCACACCAAAGTCCTATTATCAGGTTCTTCACCTAGTAATTTTGTGGTCATTTTTCTAGATTAAAGGTCAAAGGTCACCCTTGACTTTAAAAAAAAGTTTGTGTACAAGATATCTCAGGAACCCCTTGACAGATTTTGGTTCATATTCACACCATGGCATTATACTCTCAAGTTCTGCACCTGATAAGAATTTGTTGATCATCAATCAAAGTTAAAATTCAGTGGTCTACATTGACCACTAGAGCTTGTGTATTTTGGTGGCCATCAGTCAAGATTAAAAGGTCTAAGTTCACACTTGACCACTTGGTAGAGTGTGTGTGTGTGTGTGTGTGTGTGGGGGGGGGGGGATCTTTATTTTTGATCCCCCACTCACTTTGTTTTTATTAGTAGTTGGTGGTCTTTGGTCCTGTTAGACATTGTCGCCTAATACAGATAAATTGCATAGAAAGGAGTTAACTTGAATTACCAAGGAGTGAAAGGATTAACCTCTATAATTTCTTGTTAAATGATAATCCACTGATTGTTGAATGCAGGTCCCGAGATGACACCGTGCGCTGTATTGTCTCTAACCTGACTGACGATGGCAGCAATGAGTTACTAGATGAACTAATTAAGGGTCAGCCCCTCCTCCTAGACGAGGGCTGTCACAGTGATGACGAGGATGAGGACTGGGAGAAATGGATACCAGACCCAGTGGATGCTGACCCGTGTAAGTTCATAGATAATACTAGATATTTTAGAGGGGTTGATTGATCTAAAGATTACCCTTATACTTGTTTTAGATTGATCTTAAGATTACCCTTATACTTGTTTTAGATTGATCTTAAGATTACCCTTATACTTGTTTTAGATTGATCTTAAGATTGCCCTTATACTTGTTTTAGATTGATTTTAAGATTACCCTTATACTTGTTTTAGATTGATTTTAAGATTACCCTTATACTTGTTTTAGAAAATTTTGGATATAAGACACCACTATCTTTCTTGATGATTGCTATACTTATATAACCATGTATATTTTGCATTTGAAAGAATCTTAAAAGGGATTTGAATGGATGAAAAAATAGTGATTTAATTTAAACATTTATGAATAATAAAATGACGAGTCAATTTTCTTAAAAAAAGTTATTATAATATTTAAATGTATCCTGATTTAAGAATATTTCACTTAGGCAAACGTTGGCATTAGTGAAAAGCACACAGAAAAGAAAAAATCTTAACAATCTATATGGCATGGTATATGATATACAGAATTACTGGCTGTAGTGTTCAATAGTTTCAGGGGACAATTGAAAATTTACCTAAGACCTGATAATATAGAGGATAGAATTTTCTAATGAAATGACTGCATGGACTCGTCATGTTTTTATTGTTTGCTGTGTTATATTTACCAGCGACGACATCCAAGAGTAGGCGGGCCTCTGACATCATCAGTATGTTGGTGAATATATATGGAAGCAAGGAACTGTTTGTAAACGAGTACCGAACTCTGCTCGCAGATCGCATTCTCACTCAGTTTAATTACGACATTGAGAAGGAGATACGCTATCTTGAGCTGCTTAAACTGCGGTTTGGGGAGGCACAGCTTCACTACTGCGAGGTCATGCTGAAGGACGTCGCTAACTCTAAACGCCTCAACTCACGTGTAGTGGAGGAGAGGTCAAAGGGTACTCCACAGGTAATTATTTCAGCACTTTTTAACACTTATTTGATAGTGCTAAATCATTATTATTAGGAACTATTTAATTAAATTTAAATTCTTTAAATGCTACTGAAAACTGTCCAGTCTTTAAGACCACAAAGAAATAGAATACCATCAGCAAAAAGTGACTGAGACACTATTGGGACTATTGCACTTGTTAAAAAACTCATTATTTGACTTCTTCTAGTATATAATAGGCTTTTACTTCTTTAAATATTTGCAGTAAAGTAATTTTCACATTGCGAATATTGTGAATCTATTCATGTTTGTACATGTTCATTTTGAGACTGGTTTATTTATAGTATATGTATTTCTAATCAATAAAAACTGCTACAGCTTCACAATTCACATTTTCAAGGTAGCCATTTGATACATTGGAATCTGTTTGTGTTAATACAAGTGATTGCTTTTACAGGAGATTGAAGTGAATGCCATGATCCTGTCGGCCCAGTTCTGGCCAGCTTTCCGAGAGGAGAAAATAGCCCTGCCAGATATAATGCAGAACTCACTGGAGTGTTATACTAAAGTGTATGAAACGCTGAAAGGCAATCGCACACTCAACTGGAAGCCTCATCTTGGTAAGATTGTGTAGGAATCATGAGCTAACCTGGCTCATAGGGTCAAATGAACTTATGATCTGGTAGGTATACATTGTCTACCTATTATCAGGTGTCAAATGTTTACTTTACAACTTACCAAGTTTATTCAAATGAAAGATCTTTATTGCCCATTTTCAAGGAATTGGTCCATTCACAATGGTTACTGTAGCAATCCATGTATGGAATATGTAATTAGTTCAATCATAAATTAGTAGAATGCTTTCTGCACGGAAATTGCTAAAAGAAGATCAATGCTAAAGTATGAACATTTACAGTACATAAGTTGGTATTTTAGTTCCAGGAAGTGCCAGTCACTTCAGAGCAATCGCTGTATTGTGTGGTAAGCATTGCTTTACATGGTTGAATTATTAACAGGTTTGGTAAATGTGGACATAGAACTCAAAGACCGCACCTTGACCTTCAATGTGTCACCTGTTCATGCTGCAATAATAATGCAGTTTGAAAATCAAGGTAAGAAAACAGCTGTTATCTGATGTGATGCTGTAGACCATTTCAAACACTTACCAGTACATGTCTTGCAAGCTTAGTCTATATACATTAGTTTAAGTTATATAATGTATATATACAGTGGACTCCACTTAATATCATCCCTGTTAATATCACAATCCTCTTTATATCATGTTTTTCCCAAGCACCATTTTTCTCTCTATATAATCTTCCCAAGCACCATTTTTCTCTCTATATAATCTATGTAATTTTATTTGGTTAATATCATGTATTTTGAGGTGAATTCCTCTTAATATCATGTTTTTTTAACCAATCACATAAAATATCCAGAAAATGATGTCAGTTCCATTGATTTCAGATACAACTTGTACAAAATGTTGCATAGAAAATAAAAAATAACCCTAAAAATGATTTTTAATTGAAATAATGTTATCTATATATTGAAACATCTTCATATGTATATTGAATATCTAACGTTTAGTTATGGAAATTGGAAATGCACTAGATTTAGTAGAAAAAACTTGTTTCTCTTAATGTCACATTCCTGTTAATATCATGTTTTTGTCGTACAAATGCAACATGATATAAAGAGAAGTGCACTGTATTGCAATTTCTGTCGGAGTAGTGTCACAATGCTGTCCAGATAGGCTTTCCCATTTGTGGGTCAGAAGTGAAATAGTGGTGAATGAAAATGAAGCAAGTAGAAAATCATTTTTTCTATCATTGCTTGATATAGCTAAGAAGGATCTATGTTTTAAATAATATTTATGTCCTTTGAATTTTAAGAAATTTTATTTTTTTCAATGTTTAGTAGCAATTGTAAATGATATTGGGAGCAGTTGCCTCCCTTTATTTACCTCTGTTGGGAGTACATTCGTGTGAGGCTGGTAATATGTTTAAACATGAAGGAAAACATCAGGTACAGATTTGGAACTTTGCAAAATCTGGCACATGTAGTTCTAGGGGTCTAGTCATGTCTAACTAAAACTAAATTGCTGACTATTGCAAGTTTGTTTTATTTCTTTCTTAAACAGTGTCATATGTAGATATATTGGGATATGTTGTGTAATTTACTTTCTACAACAATACCCTGTGTTATTCCACTCTCAGACCATTGTATAATCATACTGACTGTTGAATAAATATATGTTATATACCACTAGTGGAATATCACCTTCCGGACTTTTGATTGGTTGAGAAGTTGAACTTTTACCGGAAATCACGTGGGTCCATGCAACGTGCTGATTGTTGATATCATCATCGATTGTTGACATCATCACAATTTGGTGGGATTAAATATGAGATGATGTGTTTTCACGCAAATATAAATTCCAAATCCATCAACCACTCATTGTGTAACCTCTATTTGTGCGTGAAAGAGTCAGGCTTCTCTTCTTGATATGTTGTTATTATCCTCTAAACGGTCCAAGTGTGTTGGTTTATTGTGTAATATTTCTGTACCTTCCGTACCTTAATTATCAACCAGTTACACAAATTCAGCCTAGGTATAATTGGAATTTCGAGTGGGTCTTGTTTTTATAATTTTCTCTATTAAACTGATTGCTTGTTGTGTTATATTTCCATCAATAGTTAACAGATCTGGAATAATGTAATAAACTAGTTTTTGTATTCCAGCCCGCTGGACCATAGAGGAGCTTAGTAATGTTCTGCAGATGCCTGCCACAGCACTACGGAGGAAGATAGCTTACTGGCAGACACAGGGACTGCTCAAAGAGGAGACTACAGACACGTTCATCCTGATAGAGGAACACAAAGGGCGTACACATGACGTGATCATTACCGACGATGACGAGGCAGAGTCGGCTATGGCATCTGCCCATGCCCAAAGGGAAGAAGAATTACAAGTAAGGCAACTTTTGTTTACTTGGCCCCACTATTTTAAAGTTTAAAATGTTATTAAAAGTTTGAAGCACAATATGAATTTGAAATTGCTTATTATTTTCTGCATTGTCTGTCCTTCTCTATCTTGCCAGAGGTCTTTTTTCTACACTTTTTGTCACTGGTATGTGGGTTCATCTCGGTGAAGCAGTGTGTCATGTATCAAAGCTAGGTCACTCTGACCTTCATTTTACATTTTAACTTTTGACTAAAAACAAAGGAAAACTTTGACATGGTCTATCTTTTACACTAGTTGTCACAGGAACTTCCTTCTTGGGATATGGCTTTAACTGAGGCAGTGTGACATGTATCAAAAGAAGGTCACTATGACCTACATCTTGACATTTGACCTACATTAAAGAAAATAGTTTGTCTTGGCTCTATTTCCTACACTACTAACCACTGAAACTTCATATTTGGGCTACGAGTTCACATTGGTGAGGCTGTCACATTTGGTGAGGAGACTGTTATTCATCGAGTTGTCTTGTTTGAATAACTTTGTATGAGATATCCTTTATTTCAAATTTCACAAATGATATTTACCAGTATGTGGTACGAGTGAAAACTATGAAAAATATGAAATATTCGTGCTTTAGATCAATTCTGAAATGGTGTATGCTTGTTTCCTTTTTGATGACAGTTGTTCCCTTCCTCTGTTGATAATAATTCCATGACTTTTCTTTGCCTTTAAGGTTTTCTGGTCCTACATTGTGGGCATGCTGACCAACCTTGAGAGCTTGCCATTGGAGAGGATACACAGCATGCTGCGTATGTTCGCCATGCAGGGACCGTCTGCTCTAGAATGTAGTGTACCCGAGCTCAAGGAATTTCTTGACAGAAAAGTTAAGGAACAAAAGCTTATCTACTCTGCAGGAGTGTACAGACTCCCAAAACCTAGCTGAACATGATACACCAATTCAGTTCTGATGAGGAGTCCATCCCAGCAGTGGATATCTAATAATTACACTGGCCTGCGTGAACGAACTGATAAGGAGTCGTGTCCATCCCAGCAGCAGTCGGCTGTTAATATTTATTACACAGCTGGTCTGCATGTCCTACACCACTCGGTGTAAACAGGAAAGACTTTCCCAGTTACACATCAGTGGATTACACAGATACAGAATGGTAAAATCCTGCGATCGACAACGTATTACTCTCGTGTATGAGTAAAGACGGACTCAATCTAGCGGTGGAAAACAACACTATCATACTCCTCTGTGAACAGGCTTGTCCATTCCAACAGTGAATAGACTGCAGAAAGCGCTAGAAAATATTCAGTCAGTTTCCGTATTCACTTACCGTATTCACTGTAATTAGTGCCCCTCCTCCATTCTATGGAGGTATAAAAATTACATAAGCGCCCCTTTTAATCGTGACACAACTAAATGATTCTATTTAACTGGGCGGTAATACCTAGCTGTGCAAGAAAGAAACTCACAAACGTTTTATCCGAAATTGATGACAGTAGTGTCACACATTTTGAGTACTACCCATTCTTGTCCTTATACATCGTACTTTCCTATTTACTTTATAAAAATAACATTTTCATCCAGATCCTACTTTTGTTATCCTTTGAAACGCCCCTACTGGGACCAATTTTTTAGGCACCCTGGGCGCTAATTACGGCGAATACAGTAGTTCGAATTTTGACTGACTTTTTTATTCATTCTTTGACAGAAATGTCCATAGACTGGTCATTGTTAACCTATCCATAGATGATGATATGAATGGAATCTAAGAAAAGTGACCAAGAATCGTGTCACTCAGTTCGGTGTTGATTTACAAAAACTCGACCTTATGGGGATGCACCAATTATAAATGATGTAAGTGTTTGTGGCTGCATGGTATAATTGTTAAATAGATGTTTTTCATGAAGCCAATCTTATTAATGAAATACATAAATGATCAAGGTATTCATTAAGTTCGTTATTTAAATTTTGATTTATTGGATAGAAGTAAAATGGTTGTTGAAGTGAGCTCACCTGAACACCTGAGATAGTTTATTCCAAGCTGACATGGTGTTGCATCTGTTGTCAATCTTACATGTCAACTACATTTTATCAAAGTCTTACTGTTAGGAATATATTTTGTAAGAAGCTGCGATGAAGAGCTGATGTAACAGGAGCGGGTCGGTGTGGCTTATATATAGTGTTATATACAGTCTCTGTCACTCAGCTGACGGAGCATGCTTCTTAGGCTCAGTTGGTAGAGCTGTAGATTATCATGCCGTAGACTCGGGTTCGATTCCTGGTTGGGGCACTTGACAGGAATGTGTTTTTCCCTGTTCTATTACACTGATAATGTAGTTCAAAATAATGACATTGAGCCATTTTCAAGGTTTCAGGGTCGAATAAAATATAAAAAAAAACATTTTAAAACAACTTGTTCTGAAAAATAAAATAAAATTCTTAAACGATATATTTTTTTTTTTTATGAATGAATGAATGTCATAAGTGTTCAAAATTCAAGGTCAAGAATAACAAAAAACCAAACTGACCCTTATGACCTAGAAAATGGCTTAATGTCACAAAATTGATAGCCATTCATTTCCATCAAAGCATATTTTGGGCCAAATATGGTAATCATTCTTGATATGTGTTAAGAATAAAATGTGATTTAAATTAAAATGATACACATAATTAATAGCCATTTAGTTCTTTTTTATTTTGTTGATTATTTCTAATTCAAATTTTCAGAAAATAACATATATGTATAAAAAACAATTAATGAAATGTACATGTGTAGAATTAAATAAGTAACATCTTCAACGGAAACCCACACTGAGGCAGAATTCATTTTGTTTCTGGATACAACTAGAGGCCCAGAGGGCCTGTATGTGTCGCTCACCTGGATACATTGGTATGTATCTAGATAATAATAATTTTCCAAAAAGATCCCAAAGACAGGGACAGAGTCTTCAGATCAATCTTTGAAACATAACTG
This sequence comes from Mimachlamys varia, assembly GCA_947623455.1. Lineage (NCBI taxonomy): Eukaryota > Metazoa > Mollusca > Bivalvia > Pectinida > Pectinidae > Mimachlamys > Mimachlamys varia. Next base: position 39,091,683 of record OX392529.1, read on the forward strand.
TATAAATTGAAAGTTTGGTAAATGAGTATTTCAACTGCTTTCAAGTTCAACTAAGAAACTAAGTCCCTAAGGGTGTGGCCAGACCCTGACATCAAGCTTGGTATTACGATTTTGTTCATCTCTTTATGCCCAGCAACTGTATTATATAGTTTTGGGGTGGGGATCTCATTCATGTAAAAGTTATATGACACAGAAGTTATGTCTTCAAGGGCTTGGCAGACCCTGGGATCAAATCTAAAATCATGATTGTGATCGTCTCTTCATGGGGTGGGGATCTCAACCATTTAAAAGTTAGTCTCAGGAGTCAATTCTGCAAGGGCGGATCATATTCGCCTCTTTATGCCCAGCAATGGTATATATTGTTAAAGGGTAGGGATCCAACCACATCCAAGTCAAAAATATATTTTTTGGCCCCAGTGTTCATGGAGAAGTCGCTAAAACCTATATAGCTAAATAATACTTTTGGGCCCCACCCGTCAGCCCCCTGGGGAGTCAGTCCCACAATAAGTACAATTTTGAATCATGATGAACAAGGGATGCTTCCTGCCAAATAAAGTTAATTTTAATTCAGTTATGGTGAAGAAATCGATTAAACCAATATAGCTAATTAAACCTTTCTGGCCCCGCCCCCTTGGGGGTCAGTAATACCCGAGTACCTAGGGATGATTCCTGAAAATTAAGTTGATTTCCTACCAGTGATTATTGAGAAGAAGTCGTTTAACAATGCGTGACAAACGCCACAGTATGGCATAAACTCACCTTGGTCCTTTGGACCAGCTGGTGAGCTAATAAAAAATAAGCCATTCTGGTGGATATGTCTTGTCTGTACCAAGCTTTGACCGAAAGTGAACATATAAAGTTTGGTTGGTTAAGCACTTATTTGAAAAAAGCTTACTTAAACACATTAACTTAATATTGATGGAGATGCTAGCTGACCAAGTCAATTATGGATAATGAAAGGTAGGCCGCATCCAGCATTCGATGCATGGGTTAAGATCTAATATATCTAAGATACATTATGATCCAAGTCTGGTAGATCTAGCCCTATTTCTGTCACATGCTGAAACATGCCTTTAATCATGATATCAGGAGTTACGAACCAGTTTAACTGGTCATCAGGACCTTTTGGTGGCAATGTCTTGGTTTCATAGCCTAGAGATCACACTATTGTCATTTCTTATCTTTCTTGTAAAATGTTTCTTACCCACGTCAGGGTGTTTGTGTGCTGTACTTATCACAATTGAGAATTTCTTTAAAAAATTTCAATATAATTACAGCCCCTGTTTCGCATTTCAGTGTAGCATTTGCGACATTGTGATAGATCTGGTTTGAATTGTGTGCCTACGTTGTGTTCTATTCCGTCACGTTTGTAAAAATACTGTCAGTAAAACTACAGTCAAACCTCGATAAATCAAAAGTCATTTCATCAAGCAACCAACGGAAATCAGTGTCAGCAACATGGCACACATGATTGACAACATCAACCCCGATTACATGGTTCAAATATTAAGTTAACAAACAAAACAATGTTGAAGTTGATTTGATCACTGTACAAATTCAGCATACCGGTAAATGAAAATGCTATTCTTTATACCTATATAAATATATATTTAAAATGAATTGCTTTGCCTTTGCCTCATCACATTCATAGTCTTATGCAAACAATCTTGAAGATCGATGTTCAATATTTCTGAGTTAAATTCCTGATGTGTTGAAGTTTTCATGATGGTCCCGCTGAAGTTTGACTTCACTATAACACAAAATTTTGATGCTGTTGCCGTAAAAGCAATACCAGAGTCTCACTTCTGTTACTAACAAACAATATCAGTAAAATTTGAATATCTGAAAATTAAAAAACAAAAAGCAAATAGAAAGGAGAAAGACAAAAAATATAAGCAAATATAAATGGTATGAAAAAATCAAAAATCTGCAGGCATAATGCAACTCTATTGAAATATTACAGAATGTTTAAGAAACTTACTTCCTACAGAATTTATCCATTATATCATGTGAATATTCAGCTGGCTATTCTAGTCAAGTCAAGCAACTCTTGCAAAGCACTGATGGTGAGCTAGAAACTGTACTGTCCTAATACAGTCATGGTGATATACCTTAAATCATACTTTGTCGACTCACACATCCTTTCTAAGAATTCTTGCATAGCTCTGGGAAATCTGTATCCATGATCTGCAAAAACTTTTTCTTGTTACGATGAAGTTGTCTAATACTGTCTGTCACACTGCTTTTGAACAGATCACTTCCTTTGTTAACATATTGTATGCTTGTATTCCGTGCTTCTCTCATTTCCTGCAACACATATTTATAGGAAGATCTTTGACAATTCTGTAGACGTTCCTTGAATTGCCTCTGATACGTGCCAATTAGGTGTTCTCCTAAAACTTGTTTTGCACGGTTGAACAAGGGTTTTGACTTTTCCATTTCTGTGAAGAAAGAAACCAGAAATGAAGAGTTGTTTTTGACAGTGGTTTTTATGTCATTCATGAAAGTGGCAAATTGCGAGCCTTTAGAAATTTCCTTACTATGTTTACCACATTTGCCACAATCAGAAATTTTTCCAAAAAACCACAAAAAACAGCGACATACGTCTGATGATGGCATCTCTTGCTCTTCACCAGAGCTGTCCATTTCCTCTTGGAGCCTTTTAAAAACCTGCTGTATCAGCCCGAATACAATTTCTGTAAATATATCTCCCAAGGGCAAGGTAGAGGAGTCCATCTTTTCATGTTCCACTTTGGCCAAAAGTAACAGAGCTAGAGTTGTATAGTTCTTTTCGTTGGAGATGACCATTTCCAGTGCTTCATGTCTATGTTCTTGAGCATGGAAACATTTGAGGAATTCAGTGCACTCCTCAGTATGTTTTAAGGGAGCTTGGAAGTACCCCATCAACAGGTCAATTGTCTTCTCTGGCAAACCGTCGACATTCTTGATATAGTCTTCCATCACCTTCAAACAAAGGAAAAAAATTGACAATGACAGTAGTTGTAGCCCGGTATATATTATGGTTTATAAGTCTGTTAGATATGTATGCATTAAATTCTTTCTGTATAAACAAACAATATAAGTATCAAAAGTGTCCCAGCCTTTCTATATTAACTAGCTTCCATTCCATGCTATGATTAAGTTAAAAAGTTGTGTTGTTATAGCCAGTAAAACATAACGTGCCTTTATTTCTCACTCAATTCAGGAGACTTTTTGTCCCTCCATATAGAGTGTATACAAACTGTACCCAATATATAACTAGTTGGGTGAAGATCTAGCCCCCATCACTCCCATTTCTGGTCAGAAGTAGGTCATGCAGATGTAGCTTGACCACTGCAGTAGCTGGACCACTGCAGGTACCCAAAGTAATATATTTTTTATATTTCCTTACCATCTTAATTTAAATGTCGTGATATGGTATAACACACGTGCAATAAAACCTTAACATGCTGTACTCGTCAACAATGCAGGAACATATTCCTATGCCACTACAGGTCCTTCTTATTCTCGACACTACACCACATGCTACGTCATTTACTGATATTTCACATGCATTTCAAATATTTCTTTTGTCAGTATTATGTGTTCTGTATTTCGAATGGTTCATTGTTCACAAAACAAATTGGATCTTCTTTGCACTAAGGTCCTATATGTATGTTCCTGCAGGTGTCCTGTTAAAATATGATTGACTAAATAAAATGTAATTCTGATGTAAAAAGCTGAATAATATACTGCTGATTTATCATACTTACCTTTATAATCTGTGTAAGCTGATCACCTTCGAGAAACTCACTCAGTTCTTGCCAGCGTGGAAGAATTAGACCAAGAAACTCTGGCTGAATTTCTTGTCCTATCTCTACCAATGATTTATAGACCATATAAGGTGATACCTCGGACCTGCAATGCTTGTTCACTTGCAGTAGAAACTTGCACCAAGAGATTCTCTGCTCAGGTAGGGTGAATTCGTTCACATAGGTCTCATATATCACCCTGAAGACTAAATCTGCAAACTTTGGGTCATCAAGACTTTCTGTGTAGGTCAGGAACTGAAACAAAACAACTCTTAAAGGCCCAATATACGTAACTTTCGGCAAAACTTGAAGCGAAAATCAAGCCTAATAACTTATTATATTTATAGATTTAGTTAAGATAAACTGATATCAGCAATATTCAAGATGAATTCTTTCACGGTTACCGGTACAGCAGCAGTTGAAACTTGGTATTTGTAAACACGCGTCCATTTCGAACCGTCTTCTACCTACGGTTTGTTGTTGAAGTGGGCCCCACCTGAATTATTTTCAATTCTTTGGATTTTTTTGTCAAGAGTTTCTTGTTAGTCACCGCTCAGGTTTACTTCATTTTAGGCTTATTTTTCGTGGTTATCAACTGGATTTTTTTTTCAGAATTTTTCAGAATCATGAAAATTTCCCTGAAGGTACGTATATTGGGCCTTTGACAGTTTTGACCAACACATTTCCAGAGCACATGAGAAGAAACATTCAAGTCAATATATATTTATATATAAACACAACCTTTATTAAACATACCAAATTTATATGTAACTTAAAATTATAATGACATACTAGTAAGAATGAATGTCATTAATTAATTCAATCAGTCAATTCAAAAGCTTTTCTTATCTGGGCCAGAGCCAGCAGAGTACAGTAGCTCTTTTTAATTGCAGATGGGTCAAACTTATATAACGCTGAACTAGAATGGAGCTTACCTTTAATACGACAGCATTGTTGTTAACTTTGTCATCAAGAAAGCCAGAGAAGATCCTATTCACTACTAGCTTCCATCTTCTCATCATTTTGTCATGATTATCACTGCCTGTCATGACAAGCGTAAAGATAAAATGCAGAAACCTTGACTGCATATAAAACTACACCAATAAAGGTGAAGAAAAGGATTGACTGGCTGTTAGTACATTGTACATTGTTTGGATACTGTATATATACTAACTTACAAAACAAGGACATATAGTTGTCAAGATCCCCCGCCCAATGCAAATATGTAGAATACATGACATCAAAGTGGGTATAATGCATAAAAACTTCTAGCCTCATTAAATATATACGCAATATTAACAGCGAGGGGTTCTGGTAATAATTTAAGTGTACCAAGCAAGTTTCATCAAAATCTGAACATTCCTTCAAAAGATATCTTGCAGAAAACAAGCAGCCAATCAGGTCACAGCAGCCTCATTAAATATGTGAGGAATATGCCGATAATCGAACTTGAGCAAGGGGTTTAGGTAATAAGTCTACCAATCAAGTTTCATCAAAATCCAATCATTCCTTCAAAAGATATCGTATGGAACAATAACAAGGCAGTTACTTGAAGAGAGGGATTCTCCACAAATATTGTTAGACACAGGAGTTTTTTTTTTTTATTTTTTTGTTAAGAAAGATAAAGTTGACTTTGGAATACTAAGCATTGCATTAGTATTTTACCAATATACCCAGTTTCATTATCAGTTAAAATGCAAGTCAAGCTATGTTCCCTGCATGGAATTTTAACAGAGGGCAACAACTAACGAAATTTTAATAAAGTGCAATAACTCTGTAAATATGGGGTTGTGGGCCTCCAATTACCTAAAAACACTGCACATTGTCTTATTTTAACTAATGTACACACAAAATTTCATGATTCTGGCATCACTGTTGGCAAAGTTAGGTCCCAAACACAAATTTTTAACAAAGGGTGATAACTCTGCAAATAATAGGCTGTTGGTCGTGAAAGTAATGCATGCACTTCTCATCAACTTAATGTTTCATAATCATTGCTTACCTATGGGCAGAGTTATTCTCTGGATAGAAAAAGGAAGGACAGAAGGACAGACAGATGGACAAAGTGTTTACATCTGCTCCCCCGAAATTTTCGGGGAACATACAAAATATTAGGGAAGCTTGAAAAGGCTAGTTTACCTGAATTTTGAAAAATATCAAACGGTTTCTAGAAAATTTTGTTTCCTTTCCATGAGGTTTGACTCATGCAGATATTCTATATCTGGTGTGATCTCAGTTTTCTCCCTTTGAAAGAAAAAAAACAGGGAGTAGAATGTTTTTATATGGATCAAGGTCTGTTTCAAGGTTGAGAGTATTTATCTGTATTTCACCTGTATTTAACTGTTCTAAGATTTTGTACCTTTAAAGATACATGTGTTCCAAACACATGTACCTTTATAATTAGAGGTCGTAGAAATGTAACTTCAGGTATTGGTCAGATACCCAAGCTAACTGAAAAATCATGCTTCACTTTTTACTCTGACTTACTAAAAGATTTATTTCTATATGGTCCAGAGTTGACGGGTAATTTAACAGGGCACATTGAAGTATACGTACGATAGCTCTGATCTGCAGGTATGGTGAGGTTCTGTAGTGGAGAAGTGCTGTGGCAGACTCCCTCTAACGATAACATTTGGGCAGTCTTGTCGTCTAGTTGAGAGTCTTTCAGAAGGAAACTGAGCAAACCCACAGCATAGTGGTCACCATAGTAACTGGCCTGATGCTCCTGAAGTGCTGTTGTGTACTTTTGAATGATCTTTCCCTTTAACTGTCGTATGGCACTGTTGCTGTCACCAAGCTTGAAATAGCTCTCCTGTATTTCATTTTCTAAGAATTCAAGCCAACTGTAATCTTCAGATGTAAAAGCATTCTGTGGGGCTATCGGTCTAAACCTACCAAGTTCTAAGGCACGAAAAGTGGCATCTAAGATGACCGGAATTCCTTCGGGGCCCAAACTCACCAGGTCTTTCATCTGGTACAGTGTGTAGCAGACAAGCAGTAAAGCATAGGAAATCTGGGCCTATAAAATAACAAATTTTATTGGTGGAAATCAGTGTTGTCCACAGCAATGAGATTTCTGTGACTATCCGTGAACTAATATCAAAATAGAAAATCATTTATAGATGTTGTTGTCAGTGTTAACTACTGGATATACCAAAAAGTGTAAAAAAAAAAGTTTCTGGGGTGAATGAGTTAAAACTCAATGTTCTCTTGCCTTAATTCTACAATTAACTGACACCATTTGATTTAAATATATATTAGCTGACCTTTGACATGCCCTCCATATCAACCTCTGTGACATCTTGACAAAGTACAGAGCGTGTTTTCTTTCTTGGTCTGCTTTTCTGTTTACGTTTTCGCTTTGTTGTGGTAACCTTGGAAACAGTCTCATTCTCATCACTTTCTGAAGTAGAAAAAAAAATCCTTGGTTGCTGGTGAATAAAATTGCTTTGTCAAACGAAATTAAAGGCCATATGGTGTAGTTTGGAAGGTTTCTTACCAAGAATAAAATGCTACACTTCTGAAGGAAGGTCTCATTAAGTGTGGTAACTGCAACAGTGAATATTTTTTGTCATTAGAGGCGCTTCATACCTGTTTTTCATAGTACATCCTGTACTATCTTTTATTTTTTGTATGATATATATATGTCAAATTACAGTCAAAATTTTGAACACCATTGATTATTAAATATCTGAATGTTATAATTACTCCAGAGCTCTTTCATTCATGTATGCTGGGACCCATATCAGAATAGCTAAATGTATTTTAGACACTTGTGATGAGCCCCTGTGATCAATGCTTCTAAATACAGGGAACTGTCTTATGTTGAGGGGGTATTCGCTGTAGTCCAAAAGCAACTGTATTTTGTGAGTCATTGTTAGGGCCTTCTAACACGTTGGTAAGAATTGTAGCTATAACATCAGATGTTGGGTAATAATCGTCCCTCGTCTGGTCTGTTGTCCATCCGTCCTGATACAATTCTTGTTATTGTTTTTTTTCCTTGGGAAGTCCTGCATGGATCATTATCAAATTTCATTTGTGGGTTCCCCCTGGACTCTAGCTATGCATTTTTGACAAGTGGCTATTTTGGATTTTGACTATGAAAATTTGTTATCGCATTTACTTGAGAAACACAAAGTGAGCAGATGCTCACATAGATATATTTCCCGCACCCACAAAGGGGTAAAGTGTGACTTTCGACACTTTAACCTTTTATCTAACCAATGACCTACAACATTTAATCTCGATTAGTTTTGATGCTACCATAGTATGCATAATGTAAATATGCGTTTATTTGTTCAGGAATTCATAAAGGATATCTTTGTGTACAAGTTTTTCTACTTCACAAGTGGTCAAGTGCGTCTTGAATTTTTTAAATTTGACCAATGATTACCAAAATCTAATCAGGTGTAAAACTTAATGTGATAACACCCTTCTGTAAATCTAAACTAATTCTGTCAATGGGAATGAGATATCTTGTGCACAAGCTTTTTATTCCCAAAGTGTTAAAGTGTGATCTTTGACCTTTAACCTTGACAGATGACAACTTAAGTCTAACGTTTCAAGACATGGTGTGAATATGGAGTTAATTTGTTCAGGGGTTCCTAAGATATCTTATAACTACACATAAGCTTGTTATATTTGTATACCTTCACATGAACTTTCTATGACTTTGTCACATCCAATGACAGAGAACTGAAACAAAAAAATAGTGCATGTGAAATTTTAATGTCCTGTACTTATAATCAAGGATCACATACATCTTCTATTGTGTGAATCTTATCTCAGTTTGGCTAATTAACATATGTTGTATTCTGCTCAACTAGAATTATCCCTGACTTCAGCTTTTATCTTCTCTACACAGATAAAGCTGATACAACATACCATCACACTTTCAAGTTCTACACCGGGCAATCCGGTAAGGTTAAAGTGTGAGAGGTCATACTAATGTGTTTTGGATGTATGGACACACAGATACATGGACAGAGTGATCATTATAGGGCGTCTGTCACTAAGTGGTGGGGCCTTAACAAAGTGAGGAGATAACAAAGATATACCCCCACCCCTACCAGGGGTGAAGTGTGACCTTTCACCCTTTAACCTTGACGAATGGCCAGGTGTAAAACTTGAGAGTGTGATAGTATGTTGTATCAGCTTTATCTGTGTAGGGGATCATAAAATATCTTATACACAAGCTGTGCATTTCAAAGTGGCAAACGGTGTCCTTTGGCATTTATTAACATTGACCGATGGCCAACAAAATCTAATCAGGCATACAACTTTTATTTTTGTGCTGCTTTGATATGAATTATAAACAAAATATTCCCCCCTTATCTAAGTTGGGATGTAATTGCTTATATAATATGTACTTACCTGCTTGGACAAGTTCAACAGCTTCCTCAAGATGACCAGCCCTAAATTATAGAGCCTTTTTGTGTGATTCTTCATCTCTAAGTGCAGGTGCATTAATGCCTCAAACCGCAATAACATGACAGGCAGCTTTTCATCATAAGTTCTGAAATAAAGAAAGTTGGGCTAATTATAATCCTAAAACCTTGTATTACAATAAAAGCACAGTGATCAGGGGCGCATTGTTAATGTAAACCTGGTAAATACTCTCTGCAATATACCGCTCTGCTAGAGAGATCTTCTCTTTAGCTCGATTGACTGAGCGTACGTAAGACTAGTAGCCAGAGGTTCCGGGTTCGACTCCTAGTGCAGGCAATGAAATAAATAATGACCTCTTTTATATTAAGATAGTACTATCGTAAGCCTTATTTCTACAAAATATTCAGGATAGGAGATTTGTAATATATTTACGTGGTAAGAGGTTTGTGTTTCCCACACAGCAGATCATCCAGAGTCCGGAGCAGTAGTAATCAGGCGAGCACACAGCACCTGATAAAAAGGGTGTTCTCTTGAGGCTCCAAAAACACCCTCAGAACTGCTGTTGTGGCGACTCTTGCAACGAGATGACACATAGTTTTCCAAAGGAATTGAACCCAAATCTGACCATTCAGAAGCCTTTAAAAACCCCACAGATGTATTCTTTGCTTGGGCGAAGCTTAAATAACAAACAAGTATGTATAAGTAAAACAAATATATGGCTCATTTAAGTAAAATATCACATGATATAAATCATTGCTTGGATTATCTTGTTTTACTCAGCTGGTTTGAAAGACCAATAACTTTGACATGTGAAATCCCAAGCTAAAACCTCAATACCACGGTATATACAATTGCATGTCATAAAGAGACGAACACAATCATGAAATTAGCATTGACCTCAGGGTAGAGTTTGGCCAGGACAATGAAATACTTCAAATTAAACAGGATCTTCGTGTTATACGAGTTCAAGATAACATTTGGTTCAACTATATTTATTAGATTTTACAACCTTCATTTGAAAATACATGGATGCGGTTACACTCACATTGGCTCTCTACACTCACATTGGCTCTCTACACCCTTGGCGTATGGGATGACAATATTAAAAGCACAATATTTACACTGGTAAGTGAATGAATTGACAGTCTGATCCTTTGATGTCAGTTGTGTAACGGCAAAAAGGGTTGCTTCAAAGACAGGAATCCTTCTGGTAACTAGTCAGATATTTTAAACTGAGACAATTTAAATAGCCTAGCAAAATACATGTGACGCCTTCAATTTCTGCTATGATAATTTTCCAAGAATGCATGGGCAATGTGAGCCACTATGTAAGTGTAGCCCCTAGAGTATTGAAACTGGACTGAGTAATGTGGGGAAAATGGTTTTGTCTTATAAAATGATAAATTTATCAGCACTACTGACCTATTCAAACTCATGGCAGCTCGGCCAAGTGTATCCCTGATCTCCCCCTTGAAATAGACCACGAAACAGGTAAAGAGTCGCTCTATGTCATGACAAAACCGAAGCAAACACTTTGAATCGTGTTGATTGATGATCTCTGTATAAAACACAAAAAATAGAATTGATAACTTAAATTCTATTTTACAGAAAATGTTGGAGTTGAATATACTGTGGCCATGAAAAACATTTTTTTAGTTATTTAACAAACACATTTGACCCCTATGGCCTTGAATGTGGGTCAATTTATTATTTTCAAAAGTTTGTTTGGCTCCATCCTATAGGAAGCTTCCAGCCAAATATCATGTCACGAATGATACAGCTTTTCGGTCTTTCAGACGAACTTGTTTATAGGAAAAGCTGACAGACACAGGACGGACGCTAGATGACGGACATGGCATTATAGCTCCAAACACCTTTGAGTTACAAAAATGTAGGTGAGCTTATTAATTCAGCACAGTCACTTATTCATGCAGATTTAATTTCAATAAATTCCTGCTATCTTTTGGTTACATAAAATATCAAAAATTATATACATTGTACTCCACTTAATATCACCCCTGTTAATATCACATTCCTGTTAATATCATGTTTTTCCCAAGCACCATTTTTCTCTCTATATAATCTATGTCATTTATTTGGTTAATATCATGTATTTTGAGGTGAAGTCCTCTTAATATCATACTTTATTTAACCAATCACATAAAATATCCAGAAAATGATGTAATTTCCATTGATTTCAGATACAACTTGTACATAATGTTGCATAGAAAATAAAAAATGATTTTAATTGAAATAATGTTATCTATTTATTGAAACATCTTCATATGTACATTGAATAGCTTACATTTAGTTATGAAGATTGGAAATGCACTAGATTTAGTAGAAAAAACATGTTTCTCTTAATGTCACATTCCTGTTAATCTGACAAATGCAACATGATATAAAGAGGAGTGCACTGTATAACACAATAGGCCATACCTAATTTGATTTTGTTCGTCAGACTTATCGCTCTTGTTTTTGAAAAATAAAAATAAAAATAGAATTACCACTTTAATTTTTGGGTCATTATAAACTGACAAATCAGGAAAATATTTACCACGGTTCAAAATTTAGAAAGCACTATTCCCTTTTATTTGTGCTTTTGAAATGAAGATGAAAAAAGGGTGGTTGTTATCAGCAGCGACACCCAACATCCCTCCGGACAAAAATGGAATGTGTCAAAATGGGTACTGTTATAATGTCAGTCACTACAGAATCCATTCGCCATAATGCAATGCAAAATACGGTAACAGAGTTGAACAATGGTTTATTGTTCAAAGATTTCTTTATTAGTTAAACAAAACACATATATATACCATTGCAAAAATCCACCCCATTTGGTGAATAGCACTGTCATCTCTACATGACTTAAGCATGCAATTTGTGGAATTTCTAGTAAAACCTGAAGTCAAGAAAAAGATCAAACAAACCTCTGACCCAGCTATTCATTATACAATACTGCTGATTGGGTTTAAAATGTTTGATTTTTTTGGTGGTACCATCCATATATTTTAATCATCATTTATTGACATGAGTTAGATAACATGTGCATTCTGTATGGAAGCATACTAACATATTTAATTGAAATGGTCCCTCAATCAAAACGTTTATACCGCAAGAAAAAAGTATGGTTGCTTAAAGTTGCTTCTTGCTTTCTTTTGGTTCAATCACTTAATTAACTTCCATGGCTGGGTTTTCTGGTTAGGTAATTTAACAAAGCCTTTTTCCCAAACACTGTTTTTATTGGGCAGCTTTTTGATATTATTTCAGGTGGTTATATGCCATGAAAATCATTCAAAAACAACACTTCAACAGTTTAAATGTATGGACTATTAGTTGATACAATGTATTAACAGTCAAACACATATTTTGACTTTAGTCCTATGAAATCACTCGCTGGCTCCAAATTAAATTTTCAGGAAATTCTAAAAACAAAAACATTTCACTCGCTCACTTTTATTTTGAAATCTCATTTTCCGAAGAACAAGAAATCAAGTAGGTATGGCTTCTTATATACTCCCATAAAACATATAGGCGTTAAAAGGGGTTTGGCAAGGACCAAACAGAATTAACGACCTCAAAAAGATGGAATTGTGTGTGGTGGCATTATATCAAGTTTTACTCTACAAGTTCATTTGAGAATAAGCTTATCCAATTCATGACAAGATTACATGTGTTTTAAATTAAGACAGTGCTAATTACTTAACCATTAAGTGTTGTTTTTGCCAAGTTGATGAGAATATTCGCTGCCGAGTCCAAATCACCAACCCCAACAAGGGCCAATATTTTCTTGATGTAATTGCAGTAGAATGTTGTCTTGGCTTTCTTCACAAAGTCAGATGTGTCCTCGTAACACAAATCTTGTTGACTGAAAAAACAAGCTTACATTCATCTTACTTTGTCTATGTTCAACTGTACAAACTATTATTTTCAACAGTCTAATTTATCAATGTTGTCATAATTCTAACAACTACTCTGCTAGATGAATAGGTAAGAGGCATAATTGGCCTATATTGCTCACTTTTTGCTTATCTCTTACTTCTTTTCCAAAATTGAAAGTTTACATGATTCTTCATTGTGTGACCATGAACATTTTCCAAACGTATTTACATAACAGTACAAAGTTAATCCATAAGACATGTTTATTTATTAAATAGTCATAAGAATTGAGAAAGATGGGTTAGCAATAATTTAAAAATAAAAATTGTAAAATAAATAATGGTTGTCTTTGTTGCAATATTCTATTATATTTGTTACTTCAATTTTATTGTTGTGTAATTAAAAGCCATCAAATTACTAATGTAATTATAAGTGCTAATTAACTTGAAATAAAAAATGAAAATTAAACAAAATTGTAACTTTTAAGTGAAAACCTATGAATAAAAAGTCATTCAATATAACATGGCAAAGACTTAAATTTATTTGACCTCTTTGACCCCCTTTACCTTGAAAGTATGTCTCTGTCATTTGTATAGCAAACTTCTTTCCATGGAAGCTAACTAACCAAATATCATGTCACTAGGACTTTTGGTATTTCAGAAGTTTGTTTAAAGTGGTTTGAAGGTTATTCTTTTTCTGCAAACTTTAATCAGCTCTTTCCATGGATTGTTCGCTACCAGCCAAATATCATGTCACAAGGGCTTTCGGTACATCAGAAAAAGTTGTTTAAAATGAAAGTTCATAAACTTTACTTATTTTACAACAACTATGATAAAAGTTACATGTAGAAGAAACATATTAAAGGTTTTAAAATACATGTAACTATGTAACTTTCCAGACTTTAAAAGTGGGTCAAAGAAATTTCTTTGAGGAAACCCTATACTATTCCATGCTAGGTACCTACTGGTCAAGTATCTGTACTCTGGGTCTTTTGGTATTCAGAAAAAAATATGAAGAAGTCATATACCGCTGGCAAAGGAAACAGTTGACATTTGAGGGACAGACATTGGACAATCTGGTGAATTTGACAGTGATAAGAATTGTAAGCTGAAGATTGTTAGAATACCTTCATTATCCCCACTTTCCAAAATGTTATTATACCTATAAAGTAGGATATATTTTTCACATGACTATAAGCTTAACTCCCACCCCTGTGTCTTTTAACAGAACCTTGCATCTATTCACATGAAAAAAAAGCATGCATTGTTGATTTATGCTCCTTAGTCCACTTAAATTATAATACAGAACACTTTGTAACCACTACTTAGAGTTATTCCAATAAAATATCTGTTCCAGCATTATTAACCCAGGACTCCATTTTTTGTTTTAGGGTGTCATCCACCGTGTTAATAACTGACAACCAAGTAGTCCATGGACAGAAGTAAGTCCAAAGTCAGGGAGATAATTTACTGTAATAGCCCTTAGTTTTATTATGTTTTCTATTGATAATTTACCTGCCAATGAGTTTCGCTACATTGTATCTGAAGTCCTGGTTGAGCTGCTCTACTAACAAGGCCAATGAAGATTTCTGGTCAGCCGTGACACCAAATGATGGATCAGGTGCACCCTGTGTTTTGATGAGCTCTGATCTGGAGTCTCTGATTTTATCTGAGAAATAGTAGAACAATGTTAAATAATGTGAAAGATATCAACATTTGTCAAGTGTGTTGTACATATTTATGGGCAGATTGGTCATTGGTAACACTGAGGCCCTTCATGCAGGCAGCTGGGGGTTTGATCCCCTAAGTCGTCATACATATGGAATATTCAGAGAAAGTGTTTTTCTCCTTCCCACAAAACTCCAATTAGTAGAGTACATGATCATTGTCTAAGAATATAAGCTGTATTTTAGGCTCTGACTATAAGGACCAAAAGACAAAGTGGCTCACCCCTTTTTTTTTCAAACCCTCACCAAAGTACAGCTTATATTTTAAGACACTGACCATGTGTTGTTCTTTATATAAATCAATTTGAATGCAAAAGCTGCTGCCTGTTCTCAGATGTTTGTTTAACAGTATTGCTTAGGTGCAGAGGCAAAACAATCTATGGCTTAGCTATAGGTAAATATACACAAGACTTTATCAACAGTTCTATTTAATTCCTTCATATCTTCAAGCCATAATATGTCAAAAGTTTGACCTTACATTTTAACTATTGTTATATTCAATATTACTAACATGTATACTATTCACATAATATTACCACTGGCAGCTTAATTGCGTTCAGCATAAATGATAAACTGCCCTACATACCTTGTTAGCGCTGTGTATCCTGTATATGATGACAGACACGATGTGACTACACCAGGTGGAGGGTCGACAATAGGTACAGGTCGCCAACGTTATCTGGTGCTTCTCAAATGACACAGACACCTTCGCTGACTCAACATCGTGGATGTATATCGTACCCCCAGACCTGTAATTCCCAGGCTGGTGAAACTTGGCCAACACCATAAATCCTGAAAATTCCAGAGATTTTAACTGTACATTAATGACAGGGAATATTTAGTGGTAGTGATGGGCTATTGTTATCAATAACTGGTTTGGAATAAGAAGGATACAGATTCATGATCAATTGCATAAAAATGTTTAAAATCTTATGAGACTGAATGCCAATATAAAGGGACATAACTCTACTGACTGTCTGTTATCACCATTCATGTATAGTTGATAAGTATTACAGTTTGCATAAAGTTTTATTCTTTTATAATAAATGTATTTCAACAATTTTTCATGCAATTTTATCAATCATATACATTTGTAGTAAAAATCATGAGAATGATAGGACTTCCAGTGTATACTATAAACATTAAAGGCATAAGTTTAACACTTTGATTTCAATAATGAGCTGAATATATTGATTTAATGAAATTTCTAATTGATAATCGTAATTTGAAAAGGCAAATTGAAAAAATTAAACAATTTTTCAGATAGCTGATCCTCAGCCGATGACTGTGTAATGGTTTTTCATTGAATATGATCTACATTACATGAGTTTTTGGTGAATATCAATATTTTCTACAAGGGTCCGGCACATTGATTTATCCTGTCATACATACTTCTGAAATGATTCATACTCGACATTCGGGGGGTTATGTTCAATGTTACTGTCTGCATCCCCAGAATATCATATATCAGGAATATTTTGTGTGTCTATAATATTTACAAATTTAGTAACCCTACAAAATTGCAAAATTTGCACGCCGGTTCAGATTATGATTCAGATTATACATTGTAACTGCATTGATAAACATCAGCACAGTCACATCTGAGAATCTCAATATTTTTTCGGTTGTTGTTGATATTTAGATCTTATAAATGTTATGGCATAAATTTGGTTGGATGCAATAAGATGAGCATTCAGGGTAACACTTCAGAAATGGGTAAAACAGCCAAGAGAGATTTGGATATTTAAATTCAGAACCAGAATCGAGATGAGAGGGCTCAAACAATGTAGACTCTATTACATCTCTTACAATATGTATTAAACAGAGCATATCTAAATAAATATGTGTACTAGTATCAAATGTAGATTTTATTGCCAGATAGTATGTGTATTTAACACTTTGGTGATATAAATGTTTTTACTGATCACTGATTACAGAGTCAAGGTATTTATTGTACAGGTCATTAAAACCTCATATTGTAAAGACCAACCGTTATTTTTTTAGAGTTTATATACATATGCCTTTAATATGGACAATGACCAATGATAACAATACTGTCTTAATTTATATTTCAAACAACAGACCAATAAATGAAAACTGAATGCTACCATTCAAAATTTCAGGTAAACTTTTCTTATAGGCTTGTTATAATAAGTGTCACATCTTGCTAATATACCAACTGTGAACTACCTGCTAGCTGGTGGTATTTTTCACTTGTGATCTTTCTATTGCATTTCATGTTTTTGTTTCTATCCTGAGATTTGAGCTGTGATCTGAATCACTTGATTCCTAGCAGAGATGTGTATACAAAAATGTATTGCTCTAAAAACAGAATCACAAGATAAAATAATGTTGTGTATCTGGCAGCGACACAATGCTTCGGAGAAGAAATTTCCTCATCCTTTGTGAACTTTCACTGCTGACTATCACTGCCTTTCAATGTGGGGTCATTATAACATACTTTAGTTTTGGAGTTTTATATTACTTGTATACATCTTGAAGTTAGTAAAACATGTCTTGTTGTAACACATGTATACCTTTTTAATCAAAGCTTCATCCAAAGGAGGATCATGATTTTCCAGATATTTACAAGGATAATATTTCCCAGTGATACGCGCTGCCAAATCTGACAGAGGCTGAACTACAGACATGACATGACTGCTGATGTCTCCAGGCTGGGCAAAGTTGCTGAACTCGGACGGCTGTTCTTGGTCTGAAAAAAATAAAAACATATATATAGAGCTTCTAAATCTTTGCATGTATGGTAGTTTGATTAATTCATTCAACCCCTTAAATATCATAGTGAACTATGCCAACCTTAGAATTGAAAGCGTCTAAATGTGTCTTCAGGGGTGAATGAAAGTAAAGTGAGCAAGGGCTCACATTATTAAGATATACCCAGGGAAGCAAATTAGCGGGGGCCCAGTTTAGCAATTGTAACCTGAAAGTTTGTCTAAAGTCTTAGACTTTCAGAATTTTTTTCCATTTATTACTACTGCAACTTCTTTTCTGAAATGAGCGTGGCCCCTAACTCAAAACAATTAATTTTTATCCCTGTATACCCCAATCCCCATAAAGACAGCTTCACAGATGACTATCAATTCAACATCTAAGCATTTGTGTAGAACTTCATTGTATGATGCTATGGTGTGAATATGAACAAAATCTGAAAAGGGGTTTTCAAGGTATGTTGTATACAAGGTCTGAACAGATTGACTGATACATGGACGGACGGACCAGACAGTAGGGGTGAAACAGTACGTCTTCACCACAGTACGGTACGTAATGCGGTACACAGGTTACGGTTCGTTTATTTTTAGTTCGGTACAGATGTTTTTTACTTTAGTCTTATACAACAAAATATTTCCAATGTCAACTTTCATTTCAGCTTATAATTACATTTTTTACATAACGACAAAACAAGAACAGAAAAATGATGTCTCTGGCCATGTTGTTATAAATGAAGAACTGCACAGACTCAAAATCTTTCGACAAATCAGAACATCGCTTTTATAAGCAGCTAAATTAATTTCCACCAGTGTTTAGGGAAAAAGTCACCCCGCATTAGATTTACCATGGCCATGGTACGTATACTGTCAATTGGAGTCACCATACTGTGTACCTAACCAAAAGAAAAAATGCTGCGGTTTAATTACACCGTAGTATACCGTTTCACCCTTAGACGGAAGGGGTACACGGATAAACATCATCAGAAACTCAGAGTCTCACATGACACTGTTCTTACATGTATATTACATTAAGCGTCCCGATGGGCTAGAACAGGTGGAGAATCTCATTCCCCAGAATAGAAATCTATTTGAAGATTTCGACCAATCAGAATCAGGTCGTTTCTTGTGGCACTCAGATCATTTTACCATGGCATATTTCTGTAGGCATGACGATATGTCAATGTCAAGTAGGACTTACATTGACTCTTATGTTATTCATTAACTTGTTTTGTAGCTACCAATGATAATCCTGGCCAGTCTCGATGTAGCCATGGATGAAGGAAGCGGTATAAATTTGGCTACTATTTTCAGAATGAAAACGAGATTCTTCATCTGTTCTAAGATTCCCAGGGGTCACAAACATCAGAGTAGTGTCACATGGGTTTCCAATGATGAGCTAAGCTAAAAGGAAATTTCCTACAGCCCATGCAGGTTCTTCGCCTCCCCGTCAAGATTTCTTCTTCCTTGAAATGGGATGGTCATTGGCACCAGTTTGTAATATGGGATGGGGAAAAATGATAAAAATAGTGTCGTTGCTGGGTCTTGAACCTGCGACCCTTGCACTGACCCTCCAGTCCGATGCTAACGCTGAGCTAAAGGGAAATTGCTCACGCTTAATGTAAGGCAACCTAATCAATGCACATCTTTTATACTAGCCTATGGATGCCGAATAGATTAAACATCTTATACTATGATACTGTGGTACGAGTTTATGTTAATACAGTGATCAATTTACAATTTATTTTCAGTACATAAATATGCAATGTATACTGTATATATTGTTAAAATAATGGGTCCAACAATGATGAATTGAAATATTTCCAGAATTACTATAAGTGCCATCGTAATTTTATGAGTACAGGAGTCGGGACTCGCACGTAGATTGATCGCTGCTTATTATAGCGGTCTGTATCATACCGGAAGAAGAAGAAGAAGAAGAAGAAGAAGAAGTAAGGCCCGACTTCTGCAGAAAGATGAAAACGAAACTAAAGCGCAGGAGCTATTATGGATCTACGTTAGTTAATTTAGTGTTTCAAATGACTTACCATCCATTTCAATGTTGATTAAAATCAAACTCTAGAACTTACATCTTATGGTCTGTAAGTAAGTACATTCTTGTCATTTCATGTGTCACATGAAAACATGTTTGCTTACAGTGTAAAAATAAAATTCGCTGTTTCTAACCGGAAGTTTACATTCATGCGGAACCTTTCCAGAAAAGAAATGTTCCGAGTATGTTTTTTTGGCGCGAACGTTTAAGATGAAGTTTCTTGGTGTTGTATCGCGAATTTGAAACTTGTTTCTCGACTGCACCATATGGATCAAAGTCCGTGGCTGCACTAAGTTTCAATTCGCGATATATTATTATTGTTGTATAAGAAAGAAGAAATTCGGCTTGAGCATAAAATCTATGAGAACGAGCCCTGATCTTGTGCTGCACAACACGTCCCCGCTGTTTTAATTTTAAATCAATCATCTACCATAATGTCCAGCTCTGTTTGTACACGAGGTTTATTTGGATAAAAAAAAATCTGAAACCATGTTCTTATTTAAAGTGTTGTTGGTAGTTTCTTCTGTTGGTAGAATAAATGTGATAGATTAAAGGCCTAATATACGTAACTTTCGGCAAAACTTGAAGCGAAAATCAAGCCTAATAACTTATTGTATTTATATATTTAGTTAAGATTAACTGGTACCAACAATATTCAAGATGAATTCTTTCGCGGTTACCGGTACAGCAGTAGTTGAAACACGCTATTTGGAAACACGCGTCCATTTCGAACCGTCTTCTACCTTCGGTTTGTAGTTGAAGTGGGCCCCACCTAAATTATTTTCAATTCTTTGGATTTTTTTGTCAAGAGTTTCTTGTTAGTTACCGCTCAGGTTAACTTCGTTTTAGGCTTATTTTTTGCATGGTTATCAACTGGATTTTTTTCAGAATTTTTCAGAATCACGAAAATTTCCCTTAAGTTACGTATATTGGGCCTTTAAAATCAGGGACGTTTATGTCTCGCATAGACCTGTTTATATACGTCCCTGATTAAAATATACAATAATACCCAGACAGTATTTCACAACACGTGTAACAATAAGTGATGTCAAAAGATCTATATACATTCTTCGTATATATATGTATCACAGGGACCTGAGAATTTGTTACAGCTAGTTTTGGACCTAAAATAGGATATTTAGCGTAATTTTACACATTTGGGGGGTCAAGATCAATTTTCGATAAAAGCCCTCTCAGTAGTCATAAAAGCTAAAGGGTGAAGAGCTTTCCAGACCGAAAAATAGACCCCACCTACCTTTCTTGCATAAAAAATCACATTTCTCGTTGAGGTACGAAGAAACGCTTTTATGACTACTGAGGGGGCACCCTATTTTAGGTCCAAAACTAGCTGTAACAAATTCTCATGTCCCTGTGATATGTATTATATGTCTGACAATTAAAAGATATACAATTTGTAAGTGATTAAGTTATCACGATTTATCTCCCTTTAACTGCAAGTTGTGCATTAACAATCACAGGGACCTGAGCATTTATAACAGCTAGTTTTGGACCTAAACTGAGGTGTTTAATAATAATTTTACTCTCACAAAAAAATCGAAAACACTGAAAGTTTCTGATAGTCGGGTTTTTTTGTGTGAAATTTAACCGCTTGACGTATCAAGCTGAAATTTGGCTATTTTAATACATTTTTGAAACACAAAAACAAAATTTGAAACTTTTGTTGTTATATTTTTTAATTATTCATGTTTCGCTAAGTTACCTATATATAGATGGTTCTTCTCCTGGCCAAAAGTGCCTGTGTTTTAAGCTTCATAAATCAAATGAATTATGTTCTGATAATAAAATTATATAAACCGTATTTACGTCCCTGACCGTATCAATGGTTGATATGTAGGCCTTGGTCAAACTCTTTATTTCTGTTTTTAATAGGGATAATATTCCAGAAAAGTTGCGTGCATGAATAATGAAGCATTCTAAAATCAGGCTTTCGAAAAAATTACTGCCTGGATAATATTTCTTTATTTCATTCTTTAATTTTCCTGACAGGTGTAAAAAATATAATTGTATAATTATTGAAGAAACACTGCGTTGGATTAACATTATATTATGCTGTCTAAGAATGAGGCAACGCAATGTAAATGACAACTGTGAAAACTACTGCTGATTGTGGCGTGTCAACAATGATGAAAACAAAGCTCAAAACAGAAATGGAAAAACATTTAATTTTTTTTAGAGAATACCAGAGCGTCCACAAACCATAATCAGAACTCAAAATCGATTAAACTAGGGACAAAATATGAACAAAGGAAAGAAAGACTCTTGTAAAAGAAATCAAAGCACTCGTTTTATAAATCCTATATTGCATTAAACACTCGTGTAAGATTCTTTTTGTTTGATACTGTGTGGCAAAAGACTTGTACAATGTAAAACAAATCAGAGAATATCGAAGCGTCAATAAAACCATAATCCGAACTCAAAATCGATTAAATTATGTGCAAAAAATGAAAAGGACATATTTACATGAACACCGTTGCAAAGTAGTAAAGGATAAGACCAGGTGTTCCGGAAGAGTAAACGTCCTCAGCTTCATCGACGACACCCGCCATGTAAATCTTGGTCACATCCAAGTAAACATCAAGTCCTCAAAATGAGAACCGAGTCATCATTGTCAATCGCAACAAGTAAGCACATTAAAGGCCCAATATACGTAACTTCAGGAAATATTTCGTCAATCTGAAAAATTCTGAAAAAAAATACAGTTGATCACCATGCAAAAATAAACCTAAAACGAAGTAAACCTGAGCGGTAACTAACGAGAAACTCCAGACAGAAAAATCCAAAGAATTGAAAATAATTCAGGTGGGGCCCACTTCAATAACAAACCGCACGCAGAAGACAGTCAAAATGGTCGCGTGTTTACAAATATCGAGTTTCAACTGCTGCCGCACCGGTCACCGCGTAAGAAGTCATCTTGGATATTGCTTATATCAGTTAATCTTAACTAAATCTATAAATATAATCAGTTTTTAGGCTTGATTTTCGCATCAAGTTTTGCCGAAAGTTACGTATATTGGGCCTTTAATGAGCATACTCGAAAACGTCCAACTTCATATCACATAAAATATTTCTCAACGAGACAAAGATGGCGACAATAAAATGTGCCCATAGTTCTGATCAACCTGCGTCTCTCGAATCCCGGTGTTGTTAGGTTGTTTGTCAGTAGTCGTCATCGATCTCGAAAATCTTGATATTTAGAGAAAGCCCTAGAATAACAAATCAACTGTGACATGCAATCACCATAGGTTGTAGTCAGAAGGTTTCTGTCTCTTTTATCCGCTGAAATATTGGGGCGGCTAGCGGCTCGTAGACTACAATAGAGTCAGAACCCTTCGGACAACATAGGTTGGAGAGGCAGGGATATTACTATGAAGAAATGGAAAGTTCACGATCGGAAAATTGAAATCGTCAAGTTTATCGTATAGCTTAGTAGTAAGCCGTCCATGTTGGTCAAAGTTTTAGTAGAGATCGAGGTAAGCAACTGATGTAGAGGAGTCTGTTGTGTCCTTTATTTCAAGTTCAGAAGGGTATATACGATCGGCGTGGTCAGCACTTTTTTGTTAATAGACAAAATTGTTTATAATCGATATATCTGAAAGTGAAATTAAAAGATTTTGCAAGGTTTTTGTTACATGTCCTAATTAGCTCTTCCACAAATTCAGCCTCTTATGAAAACAAAAACAAGTCAGCTAAGAGTGGGACACAGTTTGTTCCCATTGGAATGCCAACAATCCACTGGAAAATCTATTCTCCAAACTCAACGATTTTTGGAAAAGAAAGCTCTCATAACTAGAGATCTTAGACGGTCTTTCAGTTTTGTATGAGGTATGGTAGTGTGCGGGGTTAAAAAATAAGATGAAATAAACATTTTTTTAGGAGGAGGGGGGGGGGGTGTTCAATATTGATCAAAAGATCTTTTGGGTTTTTCAAAACCCTCATCCCGTTAATTCCACTTCTGGAGTATATATAGTGTCACAATAAGATTGAAGCCTTGAATTAATGGTACTAAGAATGGTAGTAAGAAGTTTGGATAATGGAGTTAAGGAAGGAAGGAGGGATGGAAGGAAGGAAAATGACAAATCATCAGATTACACGATGTCACTCGCAATCAGAAGCTGAAACTCAAGGTACCGTGTCGCCACGACACTCTGACTGGGGTTCCTCAAGTGAGCTGTAACTCCATGTGAAGTTTTACACTACTAGATATCAGGGATCTACAAAGACAAATGGAACGACGGGAGGAAGGATCGTCACCCAAACACTCTGTTAGGTCTTACAAACAATTAAGAAGGGTCAACTTTGACATGTAAACACCATAGGCTGGAATAGCAGGGATGTTACTATCCAAAAATGGAAAGTTCACGATCGGAAAACTGGGAACAATTGTCCACCAACTCAATTCAACAGTAAGGAGATATCTCATCATGTATCTCATTAAGTAATTTCAGCTAATTGCCGTCAGCAGCCGATATACTTTTCTAATAAATTGTATTAGCGATAGTCAGCTTGTTCTTAACTGGCTGGAGGTATTTAACAGCACAAGGCAGCCCTGCAGATCTTTTGGCAAGATGAATCACTGGATATCGAGGATGATCGGCTACGAACATTGATGATAATGCAGTTTGGATGAACGACCTAAGTTGGATTACCAATGAAGTGAACTGGTCACAGTAGAGTGAGAACAACGGTAGATTCGGAAGTCTCCATAACTTGGCATAAACAACATGCCGACACCCCAACTGCAACGGAAAACAAAACATCTAGACTTATCGATATAACCAGGTACAAGGCGTACTTAAAGCTCTTGCATGTAGAGAGCGTGGGAGATCGTAACCCCTGAATGCGGAGAATGATTCTTATCAGAAACTGAAAAAGGTCTAGTTCAGTTTTTTAATCCCGTTTTCACGAAGCCCTGTTTCTATACCTGACATGAGAACGTTAGATCTGGTAAAATATATATTTTTACTATGTACTATTATTGCACAGATTTTTTGTTAGTAGATTGTTAATTCGATTAAAGCATATTTTATGGCATATATGTAGCAAACGGAATGAATACAAGAATGAAAAATAGCGTATGTAGTAATCACAATGAAATCAATTTTACACAGAATAGATAGAGAAAGAAAAATAAGACAAAAGATACACAATGAAAATCATAATTGGATAGGTTGGACTAACGCTTTTGCTGGATTTGATGTGATTCTGCACATTTCTAAAAATGTGTTATGTTTGTTGATTTTCATTTCCGAGAAGCAGTAACAGTACAGCAATAGCAACATTAAAATTTTAAAGCTTTAATTACTGAGAGGAAATCGTTACATCCTACGTAGTGGGCTCAGCTCATATGAAATACTAAATAGGATGTATCCTACTTAATCTGAACATATTTTAAAACCAAATTTAATCATGAACAGAGGAACGATTTACATGAAGAGACTTGCAAAATTAAAAAAGAATAAGACCAGGTGGCCCAGAAGAGTAAGCGTCTTCTGCTTCATCGACGACACTCGCCATGGAAATTTAGGTCAAATTTAAGTAAATGATTTAGTTTCAAAACAAGCAGGCATACTAATGAGCATATTGAAAACTCTATCTTCATACCATGCAAGGATGAAGAATGTTATAAAGAATTGTATAAGTTAAAGTTACTTTCTTTAAATAAGTTATCGGTGTATAAAAGACTTATCTAGAAGAGAGTAGGTATTGTGTAGATGGGAAGTATTTGATACTAAATTACTATATATAAACATTGTACTATTTAAATCATAATGACATGGACGCCTAGATACATTACCGATAAGTAGGACTCGGTTAAACTCGGGTATTTAAGTAATGCACACATTTGACACTAAATATACGACCATAGTCAAATTAAACACTTGAAATGGCCGTCTAATTTTAGTCATACTCTCAATAGAAATATCAAAGCATAATTGCCAGGTGTTTTCATATTATCAGGAAATTAAGCATGAAAGAGAGAAAACATTTTTGAAACATATCCGCTACAACTATCTCATAATAGGACTGCAATCAAAATTAAAAACATAATGCCCCACGTTTGTCAGTAGGACGCTGTGTACGTATTTATGATTAAACAGCTTTGTTTATTTGTCTCGATTCAATTCAGTAATTTTGAGTGTGCATATTGTCCATGGTTGTCAAGTCGATTGTTGTTAATTGACTTCAGATATAATTATATGACAAGGAAATTTTAAATCGTCTAAATGCCTACTTAAGTGGGAGCAATTACGTACTATATTGTTGTATCACGGTATAGGGAGGGGATAGCCTGGATAACTCCTTTGTTAGATGGACATATTATAGCTTTACAATTTTGATTTATACTGAAATGTTATTTGTTGGTAATTATGGGTAAAAATGAAATTTTGATCCCACAAGGAACAACAATTACATGGGAGAGTGAAATGGGTACTACAGACAATACCCGCCTACCCAGCATTACACCCCTGGTAACTGTAGGTCCCTTGCACATATGTTGATATCACGTTTTAATGCATTGTTATTGATAGCATGTTGGAAAGTGATAAGTCAGAAGAGGAGTTACCGTGCATCCACCACACCCCCTACAGAAAGTCTGTTTTCAAACAAACTAGCCACCCATATTCATGAAACCATTCTCATACCCAAGTTTGAAATATCTTGTAAACCTTTGAAATCATTTTATTCATCAAAGTTAAAAATAGGTCTGAACAATTAAACAATATTTGTAGAAAATCTCTTCAAACTTCCTCCAAATCATTGGAGAGAAAAATATATGTAATATATTAAGTACACGTATCTATAAGCGAATTTTAAAGCTACATCACGTGCTCCATTATGTTACGTTCATCTTTCCGGATACTAAGTGATATCACTATTTTTTTTCTCTACTGAAGACCCAGATTTTAATTATAGTTTATGACCAACACAAATCGAATAGCCAGAAATAGGCAGAGATGGTAATATTGGCGCGATGATTTACTTCACATTTAATGTGCTACATTTACTTTAATTTGACTTTGATTTACACGACGACGGTAGTCAATTAAGCAGATGACGGTTTTCTTCCCGGAACACTTTGTCTTATTCTCTTGTGCATTTTGAATGGTATCCGTAAAAATATCTCCTCATAATTTGCCTATTTTAATCGATTTTGAGCTCCGATTATGGCTTCTTTGACGCTTCAGTATACTTATATATATTTAACTAATTTTTGTTTGATGTGCAAGATGGTAGCGGCATAGAAACAAGTTTTCCCGGGCCTTCTTCCCCCAACACTCCTTGCCAACAATATTCATTGATTCTAAAACTGTAAAGACACAACTGTATAAAATTACACGTAACATATCGAAAATTTATATGATGGTGTTATTCCACTCCACAACAGCCGCCGTATATGATAAATATTGGGATCGCCGTTAAATAAATAGACTTCTTGTCGAACAGAATTCACCAGACCGTGGTTTCATCATTTACTGATTAGTGCGAGTGAGTGGCTCGGCTGTCGACAGGTACCAAACATTGTCATTTCTATTGTCTTGCAGACGGTGGATGACAGATAGCAAACCAGGCTGATAAATGAACGCCACGTTTAAGTGGAGAATCCTCTGCAAATCCTACCATATTGTCAACTGACTTTTAATTTCAGCACAAACTGTAAGCTTAACATCATAACATGTAATAGACAAGCACTGCTTTCATCCATTCTTCGATAATATTGTGTTGCAGCTATCTAAATTCACCCTTTATTCGTATAATTATCAAACTATTTGCCTTTGAAAAAAATGCAGACAAAAGTGCATTTAGATTTGTTTGATTTGTAGGTTTTGCAAAGCTAACCAAACATAACCAATTTATGCTCAGTTAATGGACACTGGTTTTCTGCTCAGCTGATTTCAGATGCAATGCCAATCAAAGGTATGAAATCGAGCCTTTTTGTATAAATTAGTTGGTATTTCCTTACACATAATGACATTGCATTGTTCTTTTGATGGGCACTTTCCTACTCGTCGATTAGCTGGACAACTCGTTAGATATTGTTTGCTGAAAGGGGAAATACTTAAAACCTATCTGTCAGTTATGTTAAAGAACAGTTTGTCGAGTTATTAACTAAATATTGATCGTTATCACCATTGAGTATTGAATTATCTCCTTTGTATAAGGATGAGGGAAAAAAAGTCAACATCGATTTAATGAGGACAATTATTTGTTGGTGAGAGAGGTATTTCCGCAAGATAGGAGAATGGTCATTTTACTCAGTCATAATAACCGTGGTCTATGATACACTGTAGAGATACAAAACAAACTGAAATGATTATAAACACTGACAATTATACTATCTAATTGTCTCTGAACACCTGAAAGAGACGTTTTCCTCAAACAGTTATATAAAACACGGGGATAATTAAGTTTCACAGAACAAAGGAGTCAGTGGATTCTATTTAAAGTTGTTTATTCTAAACTAATACTATCCAAGAACAACGTATACTGATTTAATGAGACAAAACAATATAATTAATGCAAATAATCTGTTCAATATTATTTACTAAGCCCACCTATTTATCAATATTTTAATGATACAAGTTCTTAACGATATGATCAATATTTCAATTAAATTTTCATGTTTATTGCTCTTTTTAGTGCATCTAGTTCATTACAATTTCGTAGCATATTTTCTTTTGGTTAATTCAACCGATAAATCTATTAGGTATTGTTGTGTATTGTTATTTTTAAAACATATCCAAATAAGATTAGATGAGCATTGATCACTGTAAAAGTCGACATCTTAGTGATGTGAAAACAATTGCGGAAAGAAGTGCGAAAATGTTCAGACACAAATATTTATCCAAGAATTAAAAACTATATCTTTCATAACCATTTTAAAATGTAAAAATCAAAAACAGAGGAAGAAAAATCCAAATATGTTTGAAAAAAGAGGTTTTCATAAAGGCACAAAGGCATATGTAGCTATCATGAAGTTCGATGGGCTTTAGAGAAATTTATTCAACAAACCAACGAGAATAGAAGATGATAATACTCTTTCACATTGGAAAGGGATATTCCACCGAAAGCAAGGGTTTTACCATTCAAGGAATGACAGTGGTTTAGCACCAATTCCAAAATCGTGAGAATGGAATACCGCTATCGAAAGCCCTTCGCACGGAAAGTTAGTATTTTTTTTCTATCATTCGAACCACTAGAATTAGCTCAGACCATACCAACATCTACAAGCTGAATACATAAATAGGTACAGGTGAATTTATCAGACCTCACTGGTAGGAAGCTCCCGAACCTTTGGAAACGAAAATGTCATTACTATGGAGAACAAGAAAATTATATCTAAATTACATCGGTGTATATCTGTCATTAATTTCATTATCACTACTGTTATAAACGTTTAAAACTTGATGTTTTAATGTGGTACGTGTTAAAGAAGCCTTTTATTTGTTTTATGTATTATATGCAAGTGCAATTTCAGAGAGGTTGCTAGGTAGGCGATGTCCTAGTCACCCGTTATCTGGATTGGAACCTGTGATTGTTTTATTTATATAAGACGTATTATAACTATTCTCAACAAAAAGGATAAAGTTCAGCTGCTTATACATTATTACATTTGGTTGATTTATCCTCGCTATTTAACTATATTTATTATATAGGACAAGTCAATTGCCTTTAAATGTTGGGGTGCAATATAAACAATATACATTATAACCTCGTTATCTCGAACATGTGTAACTCGAAGACCCTGTTTAATTCGAAGAATGTCGTTGGCCCCAAACATACTAAATGCCAAACATTCGAACTCCTAAACTCAAGTATTCGGATGACTCGAAGTTTTTATCACATGCTATAAGTGCGAACCGAGTCATCATTCTCACTCACAGCATGAACACTAATGAGCATACTCAGAAACGTCCATCTTCATATCACACAATGATACAAAATATTGCTTAATGAGACAAAAATGGCGACCATAAAACTTGTTCATAGTTTTGATCAACCTGCAGCTTTTGAACCCCTGTGTAGTGAGGTTGTTTGTCATGTAAACACCATATGTTGTAGAAGCAGGGATATTACCATCAAGAAATTGAAAGTTCACGATCGGATAATTGAAATCGTCACGCTTAGTAGTAAGATTTCCATGTTTGTCAAAGGTTTAGTACATGTAGAGATCGAGGTAAGAGTCTGTTATGTTATTTATTTCAAAATCAGAAGGGTCTATACGATCGACGTGGTAAGCAAACTTCTTGTTGTTTATAGAAAACACATCGTCGATATATTTGAAAGTGAAATTAAAAACATTGACAAGGGTTTTGTTACCTGCACTGATAAGCTCTTCCACAAATATATTTAACCTGGATTATTTGTTTCAAACAAAGACACTTTGGTTATCGTTTTGAACTACAGACCTGGATTATTTACAAGGAATAAAAGATAGTAGTGTAATAATTATGTTGGAAACAAATGTAGAGAGGCTGTTCATGAGGCAATAAAGATAGCTAAAAGACCAACTGAAGCTGATACATCAATAAAATCCTCGGTTTTAAACTATTTTTGAAGTAAAAAGGTATTCTACCTATTCCAGCCATGTTAGATAGGGGAGGCTCCTCCAACAAAACTCGATTATACTTGATGCATTAGTAACCCGAGCATATGTTTTGGTTTTAAAGCCTTTTATCAAAATTTACTTTCATAAGTTGTTCATGCGAGTTTTGATTGATATAAAAGGAAGATGTATAACAGTTTATACTCTAGAAGTATGTGACCGGTTGTTTGTTTAGGTCCGTGAAGGGTTTGGCCGACTTTAATAGTGTAATCGATCATTCTTGCAATTATAGCCTCATCAATCACATTGTTTAAAAGATCAAATATGAGAAATCCTCCCCATATGTCAGCCATGTTTCAACATGTAATCTCCCCAAATTTGTCCCGGGGACCCCCCTTTCGTGTAATCAGGTTTTTGTAATGCTATCTTATGAATCTTCAAGCCTTCCGAATTGCTTTGTATTATGCAACACGTGTTGTAATTCCCACCGTGTGTTGCCCCGCCCACCAATTTTGATCCATCAATTTTGTCTGAAGTGTCACGTCGAGATTGGTCATAATACCCTATTCTTCTTATCAGAATTCAGTACCACCTGTGAATTCGAGCACTACGGTTTCTGGTGAAAAATTATAAGGTTTCAAGTTAAACAATTTCTTTGAATAAACTGATACACAACGCGATTCAATCACTATATACAGTTGCTGTATTTAACAATATCTAAGATATCTGAAGTCTCAAATGAATGCCAATTTCTCATTTACATTTTGAAGAATTTACTTTTTACCAATCTAGTTATGATTTATTGACATTTTATTGATACTTAATATCCATCGATTTGATACGGTGTGACCTTTTTCAATTTCCTAAATATTTGTCCAGCTATGTCTGGGATACTTGAGTGAACGTATCGGGTGCAGACGTCATGAAAGAGGTGATAGAGTATTACTGGGGCCACAACAGGGGTAATATCAGCACAAAACGGTCTTTTTTAATTCTATTAACAAGTTTGTAAAAACTTATTTACCCCTGAACACACATATGAACGCTTTCAATTCAAGGGATGTAATATTTAATGTGATGTTTCAGGAATGAATGTGTGGTAGCATTTTTCCAACCATAATAGAGAAAGGTGTTCTATCTGAATCACAACAGTGCTACAATAACATCCCTTATACCCGCTTTGACGGTTCCCCCCCATGACCCCTCTCATGATGAATGGCTCGAAATGATATATGCATTTTTGATATGTTACTTTAATTACCGAAACTTGGTGAAACGAGGGAAAATGGCAAATTTTTATGAACCTTTTTCCACCTTTAAGTTCACTAAGTGCATCAGGTCGTTTGTCCACGATTAGATAAGGCGGACACTTAAGTCATTTTACTTGCATAATACAAATGTTAAAGGCAAGCAATAGTCATAGAAAGGGAATTAATGCCTTTTATAGCTATGAGAGTGTTTCTTAGTAATAGCAAATAGATATCTAATATCTGATATTTGGCAATGTTACGTTTTTTTCTTTTTTTTTTTTGATAAAAAAAACAACACACACACATAGAAAATACATTATCTTGTTTGAAAATCATCTTTTATTATTATCATCTTTATCATTTTCAAGACTTAACGAGTATTTCGTTTTAGTCAAAGAAATTGCAAAAAGAAACTTATATGTTTTTGGGTGTTTAAAAGGTAAAAAGGTTTTGGAATGTTGAAATATAATTATTTGATTTTAGGATGATGAAGAGAAAAAAATGTTAGTGTCATAATAAGTATTATCGTAACTATAGAACTACACCTTTACTTCATTTAATAAAGCATTATAATTATGTTGATTGGAAAATAAGATACATTTATAAAACCTCGTTCTGCTACGAACTTCGCAATTTCAGGATTGTTCCAAATGACCTTACGAAACAAGCGTTGAAGCGCTTTTATATCATTGGTGATATTGCACAAGCTCGACTATTTAAGCCTGTTCGAACGAACGTCCATGTAGCACCGGTGATATTTTATGAAAGTCGAAGGGAAGCCTTTAA
Source organism: Mimachlamys varia (assembly GCA_947623455.1). Taxonomy (NCBI): domain Eukaryota; kingdom Metazoa; phylum Mollusca; class Bivalvia; order Pectinida; family Pectinidae; genus Mimachlamys; species Mimachlamys varia. The sequence goes on from OX392529.1 coordinate 39,123,849, forward strand.
CATGAGCAACATTTTACACCAAAAAGTCTGTTCTCGTTAACATACCACCATACGTCTGATATAAAAATACAACTATCATTTTATACAGCTATGATGTTTTCAATTACGAGTGCGACATTTGAATAGATTTGACATTGGAATGTGTTGCTGGACACATATCAATCTGAATACTATCCCAAACATATAGCACGGGAGCTCCATCTATCAAACAGAATGCGAATTCCAAAATGGCCGACAATGGGCTGATTAGGAACATATTGAATTGGATTCACTTTCATAGTGACTGACGTCTTTCCTGTCGTCTGTTCAGAAAAGAATATTCTGTTTGCGATGCAAAGTTAAACGTAAACACTAGTCTAAATTTGTTGACCTCGATGTTCAAACCAGGCCCAGCACTATATGATTATGATTGATACACTGTATGTGGTTGTGTCTATAGACAATGCATCTAATAGCTAATCCTTGTTTGAAAACACTATTGTATTTATTATTTAGACGATACCAATATATGGCTGTCTTGTGAAATACACAACGATAGCCAAGGTAAAGTATATTGAAAAGTATGCAGTACGAATACTTTCCTAGTTGACGGTAACTTTGTTGGGTTTGGGGGAAAGATTTTCCAGCAGATTGTTATTAATTCTATGGGAACAAACTATGCCCAATCTTAGCTGACTTTTTTCTTATATTCTTGCGGGGCTTAATTTGTCGATGAGCTTATCAGAACAAGTAACAAAAACCTTTTTTAATCATTTAAATTTCACATTCAGGTATGTTGACAATGTTCTTGTCTATCAATAGCAAGATATTTTCTGACCAAGTCGATCGTATGTACATTTCTGAACTTGAAATCCACGACATTGACACAACATACTCTTTTACATTAGCTGCTTACCTCAATTTTTACCTACAATATGACCAATATTGACAGCTTGCAATTTCGCTGTAGGATAAACATTTCCTTTCTTGATGTCAACATCCCTGCTTCTCTAACTTATGGTGTTTTCATGTCGCAATTAATTCGTTATTCTAGGGCGTCCTCTAAATATCGAGATTTCTGTAACAGATATCGGCTGCAGAGGAACAAACTAACGGCCACATTGAAAAAGTACTCTGTATCCTTGTGTTACGTGCAGGCGGTCAACCATCCAACTATTGAACACACTGACCGTTGCTTAACTAGCGTGAACGGGTTCGCGGGTTATACCGCATGACTGAAAATGCTAGCTTGCCAGTTATAGGCTGTATTTCCCCCTTATATACATAGCTGGACATTACATTATTCCCCCCTCCGAGAAGTCTCGTCCCGAGACTTGGCCTGGGAGTCCGTAGGTTCTTCTCTGTGTATCAATGCATCTTCCAAAACCACCGAGAACTGGCCTGACATGATCCCAACGCGGCCGCCAAATGTAACGTGCAGGCGATCACCCATCCAACTACTGACCACGCTCACCGTTGCTTAACTAGCGTGAACGGGTCCCCGGGTTATACCGCATGACTGAAAAAGCTAGCTTACCAGGTGGGCATTATTTCCCCCTCATATACCTAGCTGGACATTACATTTGTATGATGTGAATGTGAACATTTTGATTATGCTCATTAGTATACTAATCTATGATTGAAGCGTGGTATTCTCTGATTTTATTTATTCCTGTTATCTGTTTAATACAGTAATATCACGGTAACATATATTTTGGTATCATTTAATAGCTTTATAATACAATGCCATTATTATCATCTATATTTAACTGTTACAGAGCAATCAAATTTGATTTAAATAATGTTCTCCAATTGATTTTTCAGATATGGATAGCTAGAAGGGTCCTACCTATTTTATGCATGACAAATTGGAGATCTTGAATCATATATGAATAATAAGAACAAGCTCTTATCGACACATTAAGGTGTCTATTGATATTCACTAAATATCCTGTATGCGTATGCAAGAGTTTAACTTTTGTTTAATCTATCAATAGTTTTAACTTTAGACGAAAATACATACACTTAACACATACGAGAAACATACAGCAAAGCTGTTGGAAACAAAATTTCAATCATGACAATTCACTTCATTGTACTTACAGTCAAAAACGTACGACTGAACGCACCAGGCATACGCCAATTTATCTAATTGTAATTACATCCTTTGATAGTTTGCCGTTTAAAACTATCCCATATCACATTCACGTTCATTATCCTTAAAAGATGCATAATTGTCGCTCAAAAATAGCAACACAAAACGCAAATATACATTGTTAATGTAGTCGATCTATTGAATGTCAACGATTTGTTACCAATTGATGTTTTAAAAAAAACACATTGTTCTTGATTTTTAATATTCCACAAATATTCATTACAAGCAAAGACTGTGAAATGAATGTGATGCATAAATACATAATATATTATTATACCTCATCTCGATTCTTCTAAAGCTGATTCGTTAAAACACGTTACATGACGGTGTTACAAAGCATCGTGTCTTCCCTAGTGCTGACAAAACTTCGTATCTCCCTGGAGCACGTGCCCCCTTGGCAACCATCTTTCTGATTCTTGCAAGAGTTGTCAAAAAACATTGCTTGTTTATTCAATTTGACTTATACTTGTTTTTTGCGGCATAAAAACAATTTATGGCCATCTTAATAGGGTCATCAGTCATATTCCCCTCGGAATACGCCCTCGGGGGAATGTGACTGCCTTCATATCACACTACCAAGAGGGCCATAAATGTATAATATACTATGTATAAACATATTAGTACAAGTCACATGAGAGGTGAATGATACAGTTGCATCGTTACGAGATGATATATGACATTCTGGGTTAAACTTATTACAAAAACGATCTTATGGTTACTGAGTTACTGACGTACTGATAATATGGTACGCAAATATCGGGCGATATCCTTGAAGCATTTTTCTCTCCTCAATAGAAAGATATAACACAATTTCCAGCATGTAAATATATTTCGTTTCAGCTATGGTAAAGCCATTGTATTGTTATTATAATGATAGAAAATATGCATTCCCCGCTTTAGTAGCATGACAGAAACAAATCAAGTCACGGAGTAATATTTCTAAATGTCTGACACTTGGTAAAGAACATGAAAAGTTATTTAAGGTGTTGTAGCTTGTGTTGAGACATTCCTGTCCTACCCGATGTGAAGAAAATTGTATTAACAGCTTATTACTGACGTGATCAGCTATTTACGCAGAAGCTGACATTTGAATTTATTTTCCCTTTTTCAATAGTAGCATTGCATTTTGAAGTTTCATAATAACAAATTTCCGTCTTTAAGAAATGTTACAATTATGACACACACGTGACCGGTTACCATTGGAAATTTGTGACCTTTGTCAATGTCTCCAGGCAGCCACAAACGTAGACGCGTGGTATTCCGCTGGCCGAGACACAAGGACGCGTGTCCGTTTACTATCTTCCTGTTAACACAACTGTCGATATTCTTTATTCTGGAAGTTATGAACATGTCAAACTAAAGCCCAGATTGTGTATTTCCCTTTTTAACTTTAAAACACGGATATCAAAATGTGATACTGCTGTCTGCGAAAATGGATCCAATCATTAATCACAGTCACATTCCAGTTTCATTGTATCGAGTAATGATGATTCAATATATCCCAATAAACTATTGACGAAAACAAATTAATACTCATATAGACATTTTCTGTCCACAGCGTATTGATAAACATACAGTCTGCTTGTTACATTACCTTTGCTGACTAAAGGGGTTAAAATGGATATTTACAATATCTTCGCAACATAGTATTCATATTGAATAGTGAATTCTGTTATTGAAAAAATATGATTACAATCGAGGAAACAGAGATCGCACACATTGTTTGGGAAATATCAAAATCCGAAATGCATTGTCGTCTTTAAAAAGTATACAATGATTAATGAACATTCCATATATGGACAAAGAAAGAAACTCATTGTTTTGTTTAAAAAGTGACTTTATTAATGACAGTAATACCATAGGGTTTATAAATATAATGAAAAGATAACGTAACACACACATGTGCTGCACTTTTTAAATTTAGTAATAGATACAGTAGTCGGTATAATTATTAGTATCAATGAAAATTGATATTTCCCTATCACATCATGATGGCGATCATGCAGCATTCACATAATTGTAATGAAACCCGTTATACATTCGTTATCTCATGATCGATAACATAAACCATGATTTAAACAAGCCAATTTCTATCAGAATATGTGATGCAGATTATGTCGTAAATGCGGAAACTACTAGAGATTTTGAGATATTGCTAGAAGATCACATTAAGGACAGTATCTATAATGATAACTGATAAATTATTTTAATAAGTAAATATATTTCATGTATAATTTTGCCGGTGACATTTTATTTTGTATATATTGTGATATGGACTTAGAGGCTTCTAGCCTGCGTCCATTATTTTCCATTAAATCCATTAAATACAAAAAGGAAATATTCAAACAGTTAACAACTAGATATTTACATTACATTTCGCTTATGTTGAGGAAAGGCCTGAGGACATTCCACCAGGTGTGTATCAAGTCATATACATGTAACACAGAAGACATATTTTAACAGACGAATTTTCAAGATTGATAATTGACAAACAAATATTCATTGCTGACAGTTTCCACGCTATCAATTTCAAATATTGAGTGTACATCATCGCCATACGGCTATTACTCGTTGAAAATAAATCACTTACATGTTTGAAAAATAGCATGGTTGATCGAGATAAAAACGGTGTTAATGATTTTCTCAAATTCAGTTTCACATTTTTATCATTACCTGGTATTTTGAATGGATGCTATACATGGGCATATCTCGGAATTATTTTTATTATTAAACACACCACGTGGACCAATTATGTATCTAACACAGATTAAGCTCTGTATTACAATAGTGGTCGTGGAAAATACATACAAATAATTATTACATTTTTACCAGAGAATTATTCATTCTATAAAAGTGATATTTTTCTTTTTTTTCCGTACCGACTGATCAAAACACTGCTTACAAACGAATATTGAGAATATTAAATGCTGCCCGCTAGATTTGTTATACAATATAATAAACCTGTACATTTTCTTCAGTTATACTAAATATGTTTCACTCTTGTTGCTAATATTTTAATATGTATCACTCGTGCTGCGTAGTCTTCAAAGTATCAAAATATGAGCCCGACTTGCGAAATACAAGTATATTTGGTATAGCTGAAGACACTGTTAGATATCCTCTATATACTATCTATTGAAAGTTGGTTTTCCTTGATTGCACGCTCTTTTGTTAAGATAATTGTTTTTACGAGCTAATGCATTCATGTGGAACTGTGAATGCGCTCTCTCCAGTTTATTGGTTAGGACACTGAATTTGTGTATTGTCAGTAAGTGCTTTTCGTTTGAGATGATGATGAGACGATCACTTTCCCATCCTTAGCTTCATCAGATACCGCGAATAGTAAACAACAAATTGATTAAATAAACGATCTATCATACATATAAACAAACTCGGTAAAATGACCCACCATCCATCATGTGAGAATTCATGTTTTATAAACAGATACGGGAGGGTAAATGAATATTCTTCCTCTATATACCTGGATACGAATAAATAAAAATATTACCTAGAATATGACAGTTCACAGAGGAAGAATGTTTTCTATCATGTAAACTTGCTGTTCGTATGCGCGCACGTTAAAAACACGAATTATAGGACCAACTAGAGCCAACTGTATTTAAGACGCGGAGTTAGCACGTTCGCATTAGAATAGTAAACAAGCTTTGCTATATTGTGAGTTTAATTCAATATCAATATAATAGACATCAATATACATGCATTTATAAAAATCAAAGGAAGCATTTCTTTTTTTGACGTTCGGAACACAATAGACCACAAGATGCAGCAGATATGATTCGAATTTACATTGAATCCCTAGTAATTCTTATTATGTACAACTATTAATGCCGGCAATGCTTTGTTCGCCCGTCTGCCTTTTTCTTTGTAAGTTTATTTGTTCATGAATTGATATCACTAGCTTCTGAAGAAAACATTATTGTTTAATAGATTGTAGGATTACATGATACCATCAACAAACTTTGAGAAATCTGTAGTATCTTATCAGAACTTTAACGAAAGAGATGTTTTGTCACTGGCACCAATAATAGTCCACATGTCACTACAGGTCGATAGGGAGAGGAGCTATGGGGGAGAGACCTGTGTCACCTGTTTCTCTTGAAAGAGTATACATTTCTCTATTTAGAGTAATATTTGGCGGATTGGTCGAGTGGGTAACACTCTGGCCTTCCATGCTGGCGGCCGGGGTTCGATCCCCGTAATCGTCATACGCATGGAACATTCAGAGAAAGTGTTTTTCTCCTGCCCACACAACTCCAACAACCCAGGTGGAGTATAAAAGGGTCTGGGTGAGTGTTGTAGTATCTGTGCTGTAGCATTCAAGTGAGGTGGCACTTTAAAAGTCCCACTACAATCAGAACACAATCCATCTCCAGCACACACACATATACTTGGTATAGGGCAAGTAGTTAGCGCCTGATAGGGCAGCTCCTGCGAAATCCTCAGAGTTGTATATGATAGAATTGTACGTGTTAATTGTATTGATTGTATGAGAATTGTATATCTATGTACTGTAAAGCGCTTTAGAGTGGCTTTTGTTAGCTAGATAGGGCGCTATATCAAATGTTGTATATTATATTATATAATTAATATTCCTAATATCTTACATATATGCTTTTATAATTATTGATACATATAGGATATCTAACAGGGTCTTCAGTAATATGAAATATTTTTTCACGAGTAGGGCTCATATTTTGATATTTCACGAGTGAAAAATATAAGCAACACGAGTGAAATATATTTCGTATTACTGAAGACACTGTTAGATATTCTGTTTATTACATTTTTGTTGCAAAACATGACATATAATACTCTCGGTAAATATTTCAATAAAATGTGAAAATTCGTCACTAACTTCTTTTGATTACCGCTTTTGATGAAGAATGTATTTGTCTTCATATTTTAAATAAATATGTCATATTACTGAAATAATGTCATATATCATCAACGCAGATCATTTCGCAATGTTAACAACCACCGAATTTAAGTCGTTAAGATGGTGAGAAGCGAGGGAAATGATGAGTTGTTTTGTCACCATTTATCCAGATGATAAATATCAGAGCCATCCAGGCTTGTGTGAGAAACACTTTATCCCTATCACTGCCAGAGATGATCCAAGTTCTCTTATTTTTGTACTTTGGCTATATTTTGCGACTTTGAGACGCTGTGTATACTCCGTGTTTCGTTTGACACAAGTTTTCTCCGATCAAACGCAAAGAACTGCTGACATGCATAGTATAACAGGTTCCTTAAATGAAAGGTATTTATAGAATTAAACACTGTGAATTTAGAGAGAAAAATTCCCGAATGAGGTGATAGATCTGATAATTCTGTGCAGTAAAAAAAGGCTTTAGTGTCGTTAAGCTAACCACCATTTGAACAGAGGGTTAGCTTGAAGGTTTTCCCAAGCTAGTTTTTAAGCTGTGCTTTGATTGGTCAAATCAGCAAAAGTGATATTTTCACTAGTGAAAAACATTACTTTTATGGAATGAATAATTTTCGATATTTCACTGGTAAAAATGTAATAAATGTGTAAATTATCATTACGACAGTGACGATATGACTTTCGAAATCAAATTTACTATCTGCTTACAAAGTATTTGTTATATTTTCGTATGGATTGTGTTTGGTCACATTTTGTTTCTTTACCTTAAAATTATAATTTGATAGAATACTCGCACATACTTACGTAACGAGTGTAAAATACTTTAATTCATTTAATTATTTTGATAAGATCACATTGTACAATCATTTCCCCCCGCTACAGCCTCTAATCCTAACACATGGTGAATTGTCAAACCGAGTTCATTGGCCATACATCTTGTTTTCTCATACTGCGCATTAATGTAAATATTCTCAGAACGAAATACAAAAATCACAAAACGTGATGAATATGACTTTATGATAAACAGAAGTCCCTAATTGATGCTGAACAATTATATCTGGTAAAACGATCTCCATTCTAACTCCACGTGACGCAGATGTATCGACAACTGTGATTGGTCGATATATAGAATTGTACAGATTTATTAATATTTGTCTCTTGTTAGTGTGTGATTAATGAAGCGTTCAGATGTTGTCTGTCTATTCCACTGCAACTTACAGCGATTAGCATCTTAATTGGCCCAGTCACGCGGAGTGTCAATACACATAAATATTACAAAACAACAGGTATTGTCACCAGTTCAATGCACGATAAAAGTACATAACGGAGAAAAATAATCCGATACACATGGTCTTCACCATTTGTCCAATAGTATTGACTTATGGATGAAAACAGCATACACATCACACTTAACAGGGAAGTGTTTTGTAAGCAGATGTGTCGACAGCAGTTTCTTGAAGAAGGCTGCATTCTATGAGTAAACTTGTGTACTGCAAAAACATAAGAACAATGTCAATTCAGAGACGATATGCTGTTATGACTTATCATTTTATACGACACATAAAAGTCCATAACCCGGTAAAAATGGGCATTGGAAAGTAAAGATAAGTGTCCTTTTCGAAGAAGAAAAAAAGCATAATTTCGATCATGTTGTATAGTACATGTATATCAAAGATAACGTAACACAGACATATGCTGCATCTTTTACATTAATAAATAGATACAGAAAGCCGAAAAATGAATTAAACTGCACCATACAGCTGTTTCGTCCTCTTAGGACTCTTCGGTTATGATAGGGACCAAAAGGTGGGAATCCCAAATTTCTAAGCTAATGAAGTAGCAGAAGGCTCAGGTGCCTAAAACCTCTTTAATTTATAAATTTTCAAATAAATTAATCTAGTTCTATATAATTTCAAATAATGTCCTACGATAATTTGTATATTATGTACCATGCCGCTACTCAAACGAGATTACTGTGGCTTTGGAGGCTTCAGCAAACCTCGGGGACTAAATTAATAACCAGCAGCTATAAAGCCCCTATCATAAAAGATGACGTGAAACGCATACGCTGCCCTTATTAATTTATTAGATTTAGATACAGTACTATGGAGCTAACTGTGCCCCATTTTTGGCCTACTTGTTTTTGTGTTCATACGAGACGGAACTTGTCGAGGGGCTTATCAGGACGGGTAACAAAAAAACTTGCCAAATCTTTCAATTTCATTTTCAGGTAAATCCTGGTCACGTCCAAGTAAACATCAAGTCCTCAAAGTGAGACCCGAGTCATCATTCTCAAACACAGCAAGTAAGCACACCAATTGTCATATTAAAAAAACGTCCATCGTCTTATCAATATTTCTAAATGAAACCATGATGGCGACCAAATTCCTTGCTCATAGTTCTAATGAACTTGCATCAAAGAAAATAAATAAGAGAATACCGAAGCGTTAACATAATTATAATCCAAACTCAAAATCGATTAAACCAGGGGCAAAATATGAACAAAGGAAAGATTCACATGGAGAACCTTGCAAAAGTACAAGAGATTAAGGCCAGGTGTTCCGGAAGAGTCAATAAACCATTTAAACCATGAACCATTTGGTGCCGGTGTTGAGATGTACTACCTAGGACGCATTCATTGTCCTAGTTTGGCTGGTCTCTCACTTATGATGTCATTGAAACTAATTGAAAGCAAAAACTTAATGTTGACGCCGCCGGCATATATGGAAAAGAAACATCTTAGTTTCGCTCCGCTACTTAGTGGCGGCGAGATAGTAAAATTATGCTTAATACAACAGGTTAAAGTACTCGGTAGCATGCTTATTGCTTATTTCTTAAGAATCTTTACAGTATAGAAGAAAATGACATGTAGATTTAAACTAAGTCTAGTGGAAGCAATTAGGTTAAGTTAAAGCAATAATGATAACAATGCTGTGTCAAGATAAGACATCAGACAATGGTCATGCTACTGTTAGAGAACAGCTAATTAGGAATGATAGATTTGAAATTAAACCACGCATTAAACACCTGATGTGTAAACGATGGCCAGGGGAGCTATACATAACATATTGTGTGAGCGTAAATAATCAAACAAAAATTACACTGTTATACAACATTATTCTTATATAACCATACAAAATCACGCACAGTAAGGAACAAAAACACCATTATCATAACACTAACAGATAGATAAATTATGACAAACGGAGCAAAGAAAAACCGGCCGATAAACCAATTTTAGAATTATATTTCCCACATTATTAATTAATCCAAGTAAATGACTCCATAAATAAGTACATGAAAAAGTTTGCTGCATGAAGTTAAAGTCCCTGTATAAAACCTTATATACATGGCAATTCAAAATTAATCATTTGTCATTTTCACACCTCAATTTGATTTAATTCAAACAGGTCCAACTGACAATACATTTGTACTTTCTATGTCTATAAGTCTATATTTGGTAAACGAGGTTGCGTGATCCCATTACGTTGCCAGATATTGATTGACGTATCCCTGAATAACCTATTAATTATCACATGTGCTCGATTACCCCTTTACAGTATTAATCTTTATAGAAATTAATTTCTTTTGGAGTTTAGGCCTTAACAGATTTCCTGTCATAAAAGATAAACGCTTGTATGCAATGAATATATTTGTTCAAAAAGTCCTCGTGAATGACGACTGATGACAACTTCAGAGCGGTAATTGTTCCGTTTAAAAGTTCATTCGTTCCTATTTATTCTGGTTACATTGCATGTTAATTGTGCGCTCATTTAAGACAGATTAAAATACATATATTCATTGTGATATCTATGTGTTCATCCTCTTCACCTGTTCTACTCTCCCGTGCTTGTTTTATTGGACGAACCTTATATTTAAACATTCCATGGATATAGACAGGATTATAGTTGTGTTACACGGTGTGTTCCAGATTTTGGATAATTGGTATCTTTGATCAATGTTCCGTTTCCTTTGAACATATGACTCATCAATTGGTAATAAAAGCTGTACCAAACTTTAAAGAACATAACGAAGATGACATTATGAGCATGATTGAATTCGTTGAAAAGGTTTTTAAGCAAAGTATTGGTATAACTTATTGCCAAGAAGTTTTCTTGAAGTAAAAGGTGTCCATTGACAATGTTGCTTGCAGTATGTACATGTTAAAACAGTAAAACAAATTCTTTCACGTTTTTTCTTTTCCTTAATCTTAATTTACAACAAGACAAACAATATGGCGCACATCTAATGATAAGCTATAAAATACATTTATGACGCTTTATGTTTATTTTCAAGAACTTTCATGTACTTGATAGTATCATCGATATCCCTTACTCTCATATACGTTATCTCATATACTCTAACTATGTATATGATGATTTTGCACAATATATTGGTTTGACAGATACAGACTTATTCATTAACGTCACTATGATTTCATTGGAAATGTATTCCATTTTTTATTTTCTATAATGTATCTATGTTTTCCATTTATTCTCATTAGTATATCGTATGAATTCGTTGTGACGAATCGAATGCTTAATTTAAGAACTTTTTTGTTCTACCGTAATTTGTCTTAAATGATGAGTGTCTAAGAGGCCCTTTCTTGGGCTCGGTACATCAGGAATTTCACCTCCTCCATATGTTTAAGGACGTCCTATTGTATTACATAGCAAGTAGAGATTCATTTCTAATATCACTGTTTTTTTATTTATATGAACATGGCTTGTATTTAACTGCATAATCTTGATACATTACTTGTTATATAGATTTTGTTCAAAGTTTTTTTTCATGATTATTTGTTTGCGTTTAAACATAAAGGTTTAAACCCCAAGCATCGAAAGTTCTGACAGATTTATATCATTCATAACATGGTTAAAGGTGATATATAATGGGTTGATAACAATACATACAAAATGTGCCGTGGTTGTTTTAAGTCTAATTTGTATCCCCATTGTTTTCTATTGGATCCGTATTACACTTTGCTGTTGTTATGCTGGATTATCGAGGTAACATCTAAAGACTCGACTTTCATTGTTAGGTAAGTACAATAACTCTAAATCATGTGCTCTTTTATAATTGGCCTTTTAGGTCAATATCCCAAGGAAGGTGTTCAAAAACACGTGTTTGTGTTATCATATTAGAAAGATTGAACTGATAACAACTTGTGTGAATGTATGCGCCTGTTCTATACATCCATTAGTTTGATAATCAATCTTATAAACATTCAATAAAAATGCATTATTATGGAAATGTCATTACCATCTAGAGTGATAACAGGATATACACGTCACAATCCTGTAGCTGTATGTCCATGTGATCTAAACGCGCGACCTTCCCTTTGGAGTTAATGAGTGCGCTCACATCTGTCTAACAATCTTATTGTCCTTCCAGCACAATTACCGCTGTTACTAAATTCCAATATAAAACTCGAATTCACATCAAAGTGGATCAGTACAATATTCTGTGTGACGAGGTTCCAAGGTTAGCCGATGATACTGGTTAATGGATTCTTTAATCAGTGTCGTTATGTTACATATATCAATTTAATAAACATGAATGTGACTACTTCTGTGATCTTTTTTCTAATACGCTTGAACTATGGTTTTTATTATAAACGTTGTTTTTAAGTGCATCATGACAGATTTTTTTCTGGAATGTGTTGCTTCAGAAATGATAAAGATGATGTGTATGTATAAGCTTCCGTTACTTACGTTAAAAACATACTTCAATGTAATATACATGTGTTACTGTCTATGGAGGCATGTTTAAATTTATTAAAACGTTTTTAGCGTAAACCAGATATCAGTAGTATGTATGTTTACCATTAAAGCAATTGAAGCATTTATTTTGAGTTGCAAGTGAAAATTCAGTTATCTCCCTTTAATTTCATTTTTTGTAAAGACAAGGCGAAATAAAAGAGAGATAACTGATTTTCACTTAAAATTCAAGAATACCAAAACTGCTGTTCTGTTTGCCCACCGATCTATATTTACTCTTAGCCTCATCTTGTGGCAGAAGTCTGGGTATCCTTAACGGACTTACGCTAAAAAATACTGTTTCTTGTCTATCATGCATTAAGATAATTTTGCACGGATATGATACAATATTTCGTATTGTAACAGAACCGTAAATAGAGGGAAGGTTAGAAACAGTGTTACTTTTTATCGTGATACTGCTCTCGCTTTACTGAGTATTGCTTGCGATGTGGAGCGGAGTACTAGCGACGGTAATATCACAGAATACCGCCACAAATTTAAATACAATAGGGTTATCGCCATTTATATTCACATCGCCCAAACCACCTAAAGTAACGACGATTATAAGATATTTCAGTGTTTTCTTTATCTTTTGTCTCTCAGTTTTAAATTGTTGTCACGTCGGGGAATATTGTGAGCCTTGGTTGAACTTTCAGGGTCAAGCCATTGTTTGTGACGTCAATTTATTGAGGTATTGCGGTCAGTCAGTGTCATATTTATTCAATTAATGAGAACGGATAACAATAGATTTGTCAAATAGCAAAGATCATAAGATAACATTACGTTGTAACAAAAAGAGAAATAGTTTTATATACCGCATGGTAGATGTATTTATAGCAATGCCTGAACTGTGTAAAAATAAGATGAGAGATTAATACAGATGAGAATACTATATCAGATTTTGTAAAGTGATGATCAGAGTAATCAATAGTGAGAATATTACATCAATGTAACGTGGGAATATCATAAAATGTTATGTGGGAATGATAGATAAATGTACAGAGAGAAAAAATCAGAGAATACGAAAGCGTCAACAAAACTATCATCCGAACTCAAAATCGATTAAACTGGAGGCAAAATAGGAACAAAGGAAAGATTTACATGTAGACTCTCGTAAAAGCACAAGAGAATAAGACCAGGTGTTCCGGAAGAGTCTTCTGCTTCATCGTCGACAGAATAACAGATAAACTTCCTATATGTGAGATTGATATTTACATGTATATAAGTATGTACTGTGAGAATGACAGACAAATGTCAGCTGAGAGTAATATAAGAATGTATTGTAAATGTAATATGATGATATTATATAAATATATTGTGAGAATAATAAATAAATGAGTCGTAGATAATTGTTAAAGAAAGATAATTTTAGAAAATGTTAATTCGAGATGTCTCTCTTCACTACATACCCTGTGAGTAGTGTGTCTGTATATATAGTTTGTATTGTTTTACTTAATTGTTTGCACTGTATCCATATGCGTCATAAATATATACTGATGAACCAAACAGTCTAAAGTAATAAACACTGAACTTTGTCAGTTACCTAAAGTAGTGTACATTGTATTAGTTTACGTACTGTACACAGAATAATTTGGCGATGTTATTGTTTTTGAAATTTTCACTTTAGCATGTTTTCGGAGTGTGGTGGTGGCTGTGAACATTCTTATGTAATATTGCAGTTCAAACAATCCAATTTTCTACCTATGCAACATCTGGCGATTTAGGTCTTTTCAAAGATGACATAACACACACATATGCTGCACCTCTGAAATTTAGTAATAGATACAGTATGCCGAAAAATGAATTAAACTGCAGTTTCGTCCTCCTAGGACTCTTTAGTGATGCTAGGGGCCAAAATATATGTAAATGTGGAAATTGCATTTTCAAAGATTTTTGTCAATACTTGAGGTCATATTTCTTGTAAAAATTGTATATTTATCTTAAATTGAAATACCTACCTATAACTTGCATTGGAAATGATGGCGAGCGACTGACTCACATGTTAGCTATGTTTAATCAGGCTAGGATAAGATCAAGTGGAGTTCTCCTTTCTGGACAATCGTCATACTAGTCTTACCCTAATAGATTCTGGTACATCGGATAGGGTAATTACACCATGACAATCTGATTTTGGAGAAAACATTGAATGCGCTGTCAGAAATCGACCAAATTTATCGAATACTTACAAGATGAATATACGCAATGCCTAGTTTAAAACACAGGTAAACTTACTCTCAAGATAAACGTAATTATTAAAGAATGCATTTGAAACAAAGAGCATTCATATACTGTCGAATATCGTAAGGAATGCCTTTGTCTTTTTTCGTCTGAAAAACAAAACGAAAATAATGAATAGTCTACCTGAGAAAGCATGGTAATGGTGTTGTTACCTTGTTCTACACCATATACTATAAAGGGTATATGATATGCTCTCAGAGTGATATCGATATGTGGCATGCATGGCGTCCGACTCATGCAGAGCACGTGACCATAAGAAAAACAATCAGCGCGTCATCAATGGCACAAGATCGTGATGACAAGTTTGTGTTTGGGAGAAAGGATTTCTGCTCGAGCCAACACTCTAATTTACGAGTTTTCTTCCTCAATAATTTAAGAACAATAGGTAATAGCGTACGTGAGACGCCTTTCGTGTGGATGCTAGTGTTTGTAATAGAGAGAACAGTAACCGGATAAGAGTTCCGGATATGGCTGGTTTTTAAACACGTGTCTGTTTATTGTCCGTACTCACACTGTCTACTGTATAACTAGTGAGCACACATGCTTGTTGTTAGTAGGTGTTGAAGGTTTGTAAGAGTGGCAAAACTTGCCACGCTTTCTTTTAGTATTGTTCATTCAAAAGTCCCTTTTCCTGACAAATTGATTAGCATATCTATAAAACATTAAATATTCGCATATATTACATACCTCCTAAACATGACGTAGAATGATGTTTTAAGTCTTTGTCACCGATATATAGTGATGCCAGAGCAATGATTCAGGTACAGAAGCATTTAGATACTTTGATCGTCGGGTATTGTATAGTGCGTGATTGAACAGCCACTTACAGCTATCGTACAAAGGCGTTTAAACAACGTCTTAAAGAGATTTTGCTAAATCAGTGAAACTTTGTCACAAGAGATGGTATAGAGTTTGGTGATGGTAAATGCATGTCCTAAAGTCAGATCTTACACCGCATTATTGGCCACTGATATCGTGCGATCATGATCACAAACAAACAACGAAGAGATGATACCGGGGAAAACTGGAAACATGTCACGATGATAATAAGATAATAATTGGGAAATGGTGTAGAAACCCCATACATATGGTTAAAAAAGAAACATAGGCTGGCGTAAACTAAACATAATGGTTTCAAAAAACCAGTACGTAAAAGTGCAGTTAACAGTGAAAAGAATACTTTAACAAATGACAGACAGCTGTATTTAATGATTAGCCCAGAAAGAATGATGATTGCTTATGTTTATGATTTGTAAAGTAAAAGAATATTCAACGCAGGAGACATATTCGATTTCGTTGTTACAAAACAAAACAAAATGGCCATTATATGTGTATTTATATAAAGATACTGTTACAAGATAATAGTACCCTATCTTTGTAAATATATAGCAATCAGCATTCCTATTACAAACTTCACAAAGTATACACTATTGCAAACCATTTACAGATTTTACACTAGTGTGGTTTTATTGAAAAGTTTCTTACTCCTTTTTGGTATCAGCTGTTCCATTAAACACGCTATGCTTGTTCTCATGTATAACACCTTGCCACTTTATAGGCTATTAGAAACAGTAGATGAACACTCCTCGGTAATTTTTGTTGATATGATAGGAGTTATTAATGTAAGTGTTTTTGTTAAACAACAGTTTCGAATCCTATATAGTGCTCCAAATTAAATAATTAAATGATATATTTATACCATATCACATACCAAATTTAGATATGGCTTTATTTAAATGCGTTCTCTACACGAACATGCACCTTTTTGAACGCGTACTGTTGTAACAGTATGTGGTCTGTGTATGACTACGCCGAGGGTTATATGAATGGATCATGATAGATACCCCAGTTGGTCTAATTCGTACTCAGGAACATGAAACTTTCTGAATAATTTCCTTTCAATGACAATATTGTCACATGCTAGTTCTTGCGTTAAATTTGCATCTTAACAAAAAAACGTTTATGTAATTACAATGATGACTATATACAAATTAGGCTATTTATTATGTAATGGTTTAAGTGTAAAACTTTCTATCCTTGTTACTGTGTATACATATTGTTCTAAAATTATGGCAATGTTATTAATTGCGCTACCTACCACCTCCTTACTCTTCCGGAACACCTGGTCTTATTCTCTTGTTCTTTTACAACGGTCTCCATGTAAATCTTTCCTTTGTTCATATTTTGCCCCTGATTTAATCGATTTTGAGTTCGGATTATGATTTTGTTAGCGCTTCGGTATTCTCTATTTTATTTCTATATTGTACAATTATATTATTGTTTGCATTGTGATCATAACATTGTATGTGTATGTTTTGTAGATTTGTTCAGTAAAAAAATCAATATATTACATTCTCTTTTCTACGTGTAATGAACTGAATGTTTTGTTATCCAATTTAAAATATAATAACAAAAGAAAGGTTTGTTTGGAGGTGGTAGGTAGCGCAGTTTATAGCCCACTTACCTTTCAACGCCACGTTTAGAATATCGGACGGGAAAAGTTGTTTGGTCACTTATCCATCCACGTGATAACCCAAGATTTCATGAAACATTGATCTGAAAAAAAAAGTTTCATATTTTTTTTAACATTAAACATTAGGTAGATAAGTTCTGCATAAATATAAAACGTACATTAAACACATTTGTTCAATGTCACATCATAAACAACAAACATCAGCATTAATCGCTATTCTTGAGACAAACACTGAGTATATATACATGACAAATAATCATAATATTTGACATGTTTTATACTATACCGTAGAACATAACAGAAAGCCAAAACAAATAATAATAATAGCGCAGCTTTAAGAAGATACCACATAAACATTCTACTAGTGATATAATTCTTTAAAACAATTTCATGTTAATGAATACTAGTATCTATCACACAGTGTCATTAACAAAGTATGGGAATAGAATATACAAAAGTGTTAACATAGCAAAGTGTGAAACTTGATAGAATAAACACTTTTTTACACTAGTATGGTGCGAGTTGAGACAGTGAGACAATGAGTGTTGGCTAAAATAAATTAATTTTGTTTGAAACAAGCATTTTCATTGGCAAAAAACTATGTTATCAGCCCTTAACTTAAAAAATGACGTTGCCGTTTATGACGTCGCTTTTGATTGGCTGACGAAGCAGCGTAATAATTTGTAAGAGAAAACAGTCAATGAATAAAGTGAATTTTCGCAGGGTATATATTAAATTATAAGGATTAACTTAAATCTATTTCTATGTTATGGCGTTATAACACAAACACATGGATAATACTGTATTCATAAACCGCTTCGCAGTTTATTTAGAGTAAACTCAACCTTTTTTGTATTATTCCCCTATAACATAAAAAATAGATTCAAGTTAATCCTTAAATAATGTTTAGAAATTATGGCTTAAAATGCTGCAACTTAAAACAAAGCAATGAAAAATAAGCATACAGTAACATTAAGCTGAGAGATGTTTAGAGGAAATAGTTGATTAGAAGAAATAGCTATTAAGAAGAATTCCTAATAGAGTCTTTGAGATCAAAAAGCATACAATCTGTGTCCACCCTTTAAAGTGTCACACACGTAAATATATCTATTTTCCATCTCAACAGTAAAAAAGGAATGCTATCCCTTGCTTACACAAAACAAATGACTTGAAACTTTTAGGGGTTGGCCTTCATGTCACAGGAAAAACCAATCTGTAAAGGAGTTACTTTCTACCTTTAGACACCGTTTTAAATGTACAATACAACCTTTGATCACTACATTGTAATAATTATAATTATGGAATGTGCATGCATTTAATAAGTTAAATATGCAATTCAAAAAACTTATTCAAAATCAGTGGACCATCTGGGACACATTCTTCGATAGCAGCCCCTAGTCGCTATCATCGGATCCCATCATTGTTTACTGATATTTACCACCGAGCTGCGAATAAGGTTGACTGCAACCCAATCTAGCCCATAGGCTTGGAGCGTTCCAAAGAGCAAATTGTTCGGGTGCAGTCGAAAGTTTTGGGCAGGTGCATTTAAATGTCTCTAATAAACTGTTTGCCATATAAGACCTAACAGGAATCCCCCAGAAGTCTCAGCAGAGTATTTCTTAAATATAAGCTCAGGAAATCGTTTTAAAATATTTTCAAAACTGTTTGTAAAATGCTTACCAGTCTATGTTTTCCCCTTCTCATTGATCCATTTTTTATAATTTAAATGTTTTGAGTCCGTTTACGAGTTTTAGGGAGTACAATGTTAGAAATAAAATGTTAAAAAAGGATAGAAAAAATATATTGAAATCAGCTAATAACTAAATATGACTGATATTTCTAAGGTATTGATAAAGGCATCATTTGATAATTGTAGCTACATGTTTGAAGTTTTGCTTTTTAGTATTTTTTTGTGTGGGATTGTTGGCATATTTGACGTAAACAATTATGTTTACTAAAAAAAAGATACTCTTAATATTAGTTAAATACTAACTTATAAGGTAAAATAAAAGCAATGAAATAAGTTAGTTACTTCCAAGGGTGTAAAGGAAGGTAATATGAGATAGATATTATATAATGCTTTCAGGGTTTAGATTAGTGTTGTAAGCGCTGTATCATCCGACTTCTCCCTATTCAATACAGGAATGCAGGTGGGAAAGTGACAGGTGGGTTATATGCAGGTAGTTTTTAACGATTCTTGTTTTTTACACAAAAAAAGCAAAAAAAAAAAGCGGGAAACACGTATACATTAAATAAAAGTCATTAAATCGACTAAGGTGGCCCATTCACAGATTTAAAAAAAATTAATACACTCGTTTATTTCATTTTCGTCCAAAGCTTAAATACATTTACATGCTGTATACATAGAAACCCAAATTGTCGTAAATGTGGTAAATGTGGTGTGGATTTCAAAGTAGTTTCCTATTTAATATAGGGTTTATCGATTGACTTATTGCCACATTAACGGTAAACATGATTGAAAATAGTCATCATTATGTTATTGAAATAATTTCGGTAGTTTTCATTCATCAATAGATATCATGATTAATGCATTTTTTATTGTCACGAAGCTTTGCTCGTATCTCTCATAGGGTTCATCGAGTGTATACCTAAACAGTCTATTTACGACCTCCACACCTGTCCGCGTTTCCTGAAATCGTCAGCAGTGTATATTATAAAAGATAGAATTGTGGGAAATAGATCATATCAACGTTCAAACTAAATATCATTAAACTCGCACGACGGACTGTGAGAAATATTCTTAATATGCAAGCAATTCAATTAAATACCAGCATGACTTCAAATCAATCTTACCGTTGTGAGTAACCAGTGAACTGAAGTAAAATACTAATTTTGTTCAAATGATTAACCGTTAAAATGTTTTGCTGTGTTGAATTAAAATAAAAAAAAAATTATATTCCAATGTTACAGGTGAAATTAATTCAAAGTTTGAGATACAAACACCAGTTAGAAAAATGCATATCTAAAACTGCAATACGCAATAGGATATCAGGATTGAAATATGGCTCTTCTTGGTAAATTAACATTTTCATAATGGTGTGTTAATTAATTCAATAATCAAGTGTGCAATGGAATTAACTGCAAGTTTGTCCTTTGAAATGTAAGATTTGAAGATATTATGGTTATTGTTAAGAGTATGAAATAAAAAAATAACACAAGGTTGTGTGAAAATAGCAACAGATGTGGCGACGTCGTTATCAGGACGGGTAACAAATACCTTGCCAAATCTTTCCATTTCACTTTAAGGTATATCGACGATATGTTGTCTATAAACAACAAGAAGTTTGCTGACCTAGCCAATCGTATATACCCTACTGAACTTAAGATTAAAGACACAACAGACTCCCCTGTATCAGCTTCGTATATCTTCCTTTACTTTAACCATCACCAACACGGACAACTTACTACTAAGTTGTATGATAAACGTGATGATTTCGGTTTTCCTAACGTGAACGTTCCCTTTCTTAATAACATCCCTGCTTCTCCATCCTATGGGGTTTACATGTCGCAGTTGATTCGTTATTCTAGAGCTTACTCTGAATATCGAGATTTTCTTGATATATGTCAACTGCTGACGAACAAACTAACGGCACAGGGATTCGAGAGATGCAGGTTGATGAAGACTATAGGCAAGTTTATGGTCGTTACTTGATCTCATCTGGAAATATTCTGTATCTTTGTGTAATATGAAGATGGACGTTTTTGAGTTTGCTTATTAATGTCGCTTACTTGTTGTGATTGACAAATGATGACTCGGTTCTCATTTTGAGGATTGATGCTTACTTGGACCAAGATGTACATGGCGGGTGTCGTCGATGAAGCAGAAGGCACTTACTCTTCCGGAACACTTGGTCTTATTCTCTTGTGCTTTTACCAAAGTCTCCATGTAAATTTTCTCTTTGTTGCTATTTTGCCTCTAGTTTAATCGATTTAGAATTCGGATTATGGTTTTGTTGACGCTTTGGTATTCTCTAATTTATTCATATATTGTGCAATTATGTCATTGTTTTCATTGTGATAATTACATTATATGTATATGTTTTGATTACATTATATGTATACGTTTTGTAAATTTTTGTAAAATTTTGCTGATAACGATACATCTGATTATTAATTAATTTGCCATAGGCAAACTCTTTGTTTCTATCAGAACTGAAGTTAGGGAATGAACGTTTCACCTCACTTCGACTTGAGTTCTCCTGCTTTTTCGTTTGTAATATTGTAAACACCCTAGAATATCGAGAGTCATGACGTCAGAACCAATCAGAATTATTCCACTTTCGTTTCTAGTCGCAAATATAACCTCAGACAGGAGATTTTACTTCTGGACTTCTGTTTGAAAATTACAATTTTGTCGCGATCAATAGTGAGGGCCATTTTTATCAACACGACTTTTTTCGCGATCAGCAGCAAAAGGGTTTTAATCAGATGTGATTTGAAGCGAACGTTGATACGTCAGCCATATTGGATGGGTTTTCACTTCTTTATATGGGCATTCTGCATGATTCTATAATGTTCGTTTAAAACATTTATCATGAATGGAGTTAGATTTTATCATATGAAGTTTATGTAAGATTCATGTAGGATGTGTTCCGCTTGTCTGTATTTACCCAAATGTCCCACAGTACTCTGAACGAAGCTCCAGATACTGTAAACGTTGTCTCCCTTATTCAGTGTAATGACAGAGATTTCCGCTTCCGTTTATCCGGATTTTAACCGATCGCTATATGCTACCCTTTTTCATAATTTCACTATATTCTTAAGGTCGTTGAGCATTGTCAGAGACAGCTAGTGTGATCGAGATATATACTTAACATCAGATAATATTAACCTGATTACAGTATGCAATTCACATTTAGGGAAGGAGGAAATGAATAAAGTGATGAAGTTTGGTTTTCGTACTAATCAAACTGGAGTTAGTTTAATTTTCAAATTCTAAGTAAGGACATGAGATTTGGAAAAATTTGGAAATAAAGAATTATGTCTACTTTTTATCTGGGAATCTATTGATTTGTGATATCACAATGACATATGACGGACAAAGCATTGGTACGCGACATCAGGATAAAATAATTGTAAAAAAAAATCAGAGAATACCAAAGCGTCAACAGAACCATAATCCAAACTTAAAATCGATTAAACTACGGACAAAATATAAACAAAGGAAATATTTACATGGAGAACTTCGTAAAAGTAAAAGAGAATAAGACCAGGGCCAGTATTCATGAAAACATTTAGCTTCAGCATGAGAACGGGTTCATGAATACAGGTCCTGGTGTTCCGGAAGAGTAAACGTCTTCTGCTTCATCGACGACACTAGCAATGTAAATTTTGGTTACGTCATGTCCAAAATGAGAACCGAGTCATCATTGTCAACCACAAAAGGGAAGCACACTAATTAGAGCTTACTAAAAAACATCCATCTTAATTTCACACAAAGATCTAGAATATTTCTCACTGAGACCAAGATGGTGACCATAAAATTTGCCCAGTCTTCATCAACATGCATCACTCGAATCCCTGTGCCGTATATTTCTTCGTCAGCAGCTGACATATATCACGGAAATGTCGATATTCAGAGGAAGCCTTAGAATAACCATAGGATGGAGAAGCAAGGATGTTACTTTAAAGAAAGGTAAAGGTCACGATAGGAAAAACAAAATCGTCAAGTTTATCATAAAGCTAAATAGTAAGATGCCCGTGTTTGTCATAATTTAAGTAAAGAATAGGTAGTAAACTTCTTGTTGCTTATAGACAACACATCGTCGATAGACCTGAAAGTGAAATTGAAAGATTTGGTAAGGGTTTTGTTACCCGTCCTGATAAGCCCCTCGACAAATTCAGCCTCACGTATATACGCACCTGACCCTTCTGCTACATGTACCAAATAGCTTTATGATGTAATTAATTTGTTTGGCATACTGTATATATTACTTAATTATAGATGGGCATCATGAATGTGTGTTACACCAACTCCGACTGAAGTTCACCAGTTTTAATCATTGAGTCGAGAGTGAGAAAACTTATAATTATTTTGGAACGTTTTGCGTCTTTTGTTTACATTGTTAGTTTCTTCTAGTGTCAATAGGTGGATATTCGACAATAATCTTAATGTGAACGACTGATTGTCTTTATAAACCATATCTCATCACAAGACAGATACGTGTGATGCGGCTGCCTATTTATTTGGGTGTTACGTTATCACGAGAAATGATAGATGGGCCAATATCTTCTTTAGAAGACTTAAATGAAAAAGAATTGATAATAAAAATCCACTCAAACCTTATTACATGTAAATGCACTGTTAACTTCATAATTTTCTTATTTTCTGTTCTTAAAAAGTGATAAATAAGCAGCTTTTCATTTAAACATTTCTCTCACTTTTTGACGAATATGACACCACTGAGTAATGACAGCATATCTTTTTTATTCTTTATTCTGAAAATTACCATTCTTGATATTTTCACTTTTTTATTTTCTTTTAAGATATGCAAAATGTGATTTAAAATAAATCAAATCCAAGCCACATTGATTGTCTGTAAAAATTAATGATATAATCAATAACCACACCTTTGAATTGTTGTCGGAGTTTTCAATGTTACATTAATGCATTTACGATAATATGCCGTAACGCACCAAAATGAACCATATTTAAATGTACGGTGTAGTGAAAGTGTTTTAATAATTTTGAAAAGCTTAAAAGTATCTATAACATTTAATCAAAACATCCTTTAACATATAACAAAGTTCCCAACTTGAACAAAACAGCCAAATTGTGAAGCACATAAACGATTTTTTTATTTAAAAAGCTACCCTGACTGTGTGCCCCACAGTGATTGTCTGTGATTTATTGGTACCTCCATCGGCCGCGGTGCATTGCTTGCCTGTGGGGATCAATGATATCGTGACACCTTACTCTGCCACGTCCACCAATAGCGCTCGCTCAACCGTTATTGATAGCAATACATTGATAAAGGTGACAAATATATATTACATTATAAAAAACTTGATCTTAAAAATTCAAATGAAAGTTACAATATGATGTATGGCCTATCAGATTCGGAGCAAAAGTTGAAGGGAAAAGATATTGATTAGAATGAAAATTAATATTTCATTTGGTTTATCAATTGAATTAAATACATTTGTTTGGATTAAAAGGTTGGTGTCTATATATGTATGTCGAATTCAAAATCACCTGTCCATTCTGTTATCGTCTGCTGTAGGTCGGACTCTGTGATTGTAAAGAAATGTTAAGTGATCGTCAACTGAACCAAGGTCCTGAAATGCAACCTACGTTTTTGTTTAACGAGTATTTCAATGTGACGGCTAAACAAGACATCCAAAGCAGAACTTACCTCTGCCTAACAACATCCGACAAAGCCAGGTTTCAATCAACTGTTTCACCACAGTGCTACACCCAAACACGAGGAAACAAATGTAAAAACTTATCAAATAATCTGTGATTTTTTGTATTGCTTTTTTTGTATCTTTATTTTTCTAGAAAAAGCCTTTTTTATTATCCGTGTATAAAAACAAATAAGAGAATGTCAAAGCGTCAACAAAACCATAATCAGGTTAAACTAGAGGCAAAATAGGAACAAAAGACAGTTTCACATGGAGATTCTCGTAAGCTACGCCAATAATGAAGAAATAAGAAATGTAGTTATATCAATTTACAACCTGTCATGGACGAATTTATTAATCCAGAAAGTTTTATCTTGAGAGGAGTTCACTTAATTTTGTGTATGCTATTACTATTTAACCTCATTGATAAACTGATTGAAATATTAATCCTATCCTCAGTATATAATTAATTGTACGATTTACGAATACATTGTGCCTTTTCTCATCTTTATGAATATCCCTGCTTTACATTTCCTTCTATTTTCAAAGCATAAAGTGGGAAGGGTTCTATAGATACATCAAGGGTTTATAGCTGAATTGTTACTAAGAAAATGATGGTTTCCAACGAGTGGAGTTTTTAAAAACTCGAAAAAACTTCTGATCAGTCTTGAGCACCCCCTTCTCAAGAATTTTGCGTTAATCAAAACATTTGCTTTTTTCACTCTGTACACTACCATACCACATACTAAGCTGAAAGAACGTCCTCAGTATCTAATTATGAGATCTTTCTGTCCCTAAAAAGGTTGACGATGATAATAATGCATGGCTGGGAGGAGCTATATTGGAGCATACGTTATGAAAAACACAACAAACGCTAAGATGAGTTATACTGAGGAAGATATAGTACGAATGATTGAATTATTGGTTGACAATATTTTGTTGAGTTCGGAGGAAATATATTTCCAAAAAACTGTGGATATTCCAATGGGATCAAACTGCACTCTTGATTGGCTCATTTTTGCTTTTATACGAGGCTGAATTTGTCAAAGGGTTGATCAGGAAAGGGTAAAAAAATAAACTTGCCAAAACTTTCAATTTCATTTTAAAATATATCGGCGATGTTTTGTCTATTAACAACAAGACGTTTGCTGTCCTAGTCGAACGTATATAACCTCCTGAACTTGAAACAAGGGACACAACATACTCTTCTACATCAGCTTCTTATCTCAATCTTTGGTTAAACTATTTATAACTAATCATTATGATAAACGTAACGATTTCGATTTTTCGATCGTGAACTTTCCCTTTCTTGATAGTAACATCCCATCCCATGATGTTAACATGTCGCAGTTGATTCGTTATTCTAGGGCTAGCTCTGAATATCGAGATTTTCGTTAACGATGTCGACTGCCGACACACATACTTTGGTAGTTTAGCTTTATATTAGCAACGGCGGTAGGTGTTGAACTTGAGTGTTAATGATGTGGTATCAAAAGTGCATTAAAGGCCCAATATACGTAACTTTCGCAAAACTTGAAGCGCAAATCAAGCCTAATTACTTATATTTATAGATTTAGTTAAGATTAACTGATATCAGCAATATTCAAGATGAATTCTTACGCGGTTACCGGTACAGCAGCATTTGAAACACGCTATTTGAAAACACGCGTCCATTTCGAACCGTCTTCTACCTTCGGTTTGTTGTTGAAGTGGGCCCCACCTGAATTTTTTTCCAATTCTTTGGATTTTTTTGTTAAAAGTTTCTTGTTAGTTACCGCTCAGGTTTACTTCGTTTTAGGCATATTTTTGCATGGTTATCAACTTGATTTTTTTCAGAATTTTTCATAAAAACACTACAAACTCAGATCAGATGCAATATAGTCTTGGCATTATTAATTGCATAATACAGGGATCACATAGCGTACATATGTACAATTCCCTGCCTATTTACAAACAGTTTGGCCACTTTTATTTACGTTATTTAAAGGAATGCCTATTTTCAAATGTACTATTTCATGAATAGACCCTAACGTGGCAAAACATAAAATCGCACGCATGGAAAGACTTGCAAACGCTAATAAGAAAATAACAAAGAGAGAACAGGTGGCAGTTTCTGCAATTGGAGAACATGAAATGTAAATGTTAAAACACACTACAATTACTGTTATTATTCATGAAACAAGTTTAGAAATGATACTACTGTACTTTCAACCTACCGTGTTTCTTTGAAACACCTGGTCCTATTTTCTTGTACTAATTTTTACAAGGGTTTCCATGTAAATATTTCCTTTGTTAATATTTTGCCTCTATTTTTAGCGATGTTGAGTTCGGTTATGGTTTTTTTGATGCTTTGGTAGTTCATTTCTTTTTTTTTCTTTCTGATCCTTGATTTGTCAGTAGAATAGCTTCTATAATTCTAATGTTTACTTGTGTGAACAGAATAAGGTCCATTTCTGTGATTTTATTTTTGTGAACAATAACAAATCCTTCGATCTCCTTTAACTTTTTAAAAATATTTCTGAACACAATAAACAAATTTTAGTTTAACAGACTATCTTAGCACATAATTGTCTTCATTCGTAGAACATTCTCTTTATACCTCCTATATCAAATGTGTATATATAAAGTTCTAATTGCAATGGAGCCTATTACAGATGACGGTTGATGCCATCAAATCCCTAGCTTCGTTACAGTACTGCAGCTTAGTGAGATGTTTTATTTTCTGCGGTTTAGAGTTGAAACACCTCTTATTTGACTCTTTATTTGACAAATGAAATAGCCGATTTCGAAAGCTCTCACTTGTTTTTGCAATTTCTGTTTGTGTCAAAGACAAAGTCTTGTCATTGTGTAATGTTTATTATCATTTGTATCAGGAGAATGTATCGTAGTTTTCACGAATACTCAAGGAGGTAATACTGCTGTACAGCTAAATATCAAAATCCTTTTGGTATAAATCAAATATGTCAACATATTTCTATTCGATCTGCTATTGAGCTTTTAATATCATATAACCAATGCTAACGGTGAAATTTGTCATTGTAACAAAAACTCATACACTGTTTCACTATTTGTAACTGTATAGTTTCCATATTAACACCATGATATATGTAGTCTGGTCTTATGTCTGTGGTTCAAGCATTGTAAAATTCTCACATGTCATGTACTGGTGATACTATACTGTAAACATTAACATTCTTTGGACATCCACATTTAAATCATCTTTGGTGTTGTGTTAAGACGTGAAAAATTGGTTACGGGTGGCCGCAGCTGGAAATTGCCGAATCCCATTGTCAAAGAAGACTGTGACTTTCTTCCTGCCGCCGTATGTCTGACTGACATAGACAATTTTACGTAGACTTTCGTAAATCATCAAGCTTACATGATCGATGCTATTACGTGATAAAGACCCGTTTCTATCCGCCTGACTATGCCAGACGTCCTATAACAATGCGAACATGAGGATGAATTGAAATTAGGAAAAAAAAACACAAAACACACACACACACTCACTCACACAAAACCGGAGAATGACTCGAATATTCAAATATTTATTGTTGTATTGAAAAATCTTTAATTAATAATGAAAGATTTTTTATGCCAAATTCATGACAGAAACTACTTTTTTCAATAAACGGTATTCAGGCATGCTCCTGGCATTGTATCGAAACCATGGTCTACAGGACCAACAGAAAGGATTCAGAACATGTGTAAGGATATTGGTTAATAAAAGAGCTGTATTGTCAAATACATGTTTGATACGATCACGATAATCTTGTCCAAATGTAATGATTGTTATCATTTCATTCGATGAACATTCAGATATAATAGTTCATGAATTATTTGTGCTGTGATTCAATTTACTCAATTCGTGTCAGTTCATTTCAGACGGTGACGTCTGAACTTTGACCTTTTTTCAGCAATGAAATAATTATGGGGGAATTATGGTGAATGGCAGATTGAGTGTAAGTGTGAAATAAGAAAGCAGTTACGTGTGAGAAGGAAGAGTGACACCCCCACCAGACAGGCGTACTGACACGATAAAATCGTAGTGACTACATTCACTTAATAACACACCCTGTGTGATTATTGAACATAACTGCTTCAAATATTTTAAATCCTTCCACTCGTAGCACGACCGCAGCAAACATATATAGGGGACCGCATTGACCAAAATGATATAACGTCCAAATATATATGATTCAAAATCAATAGCGACAGATTTCAACAAAAATGTCAACGAATACATCTTTGATGTTGGTAATGTTAATCGTGGTTATTTTTGTTCATAAAATTATAGAATTTGAAGTACTTATTTTGGATTTAAATTATAAACATACACAATTTCGCTTGGGTATTGCTTATGATATTTAAAAAGTATAAAACTAAAGTACATCAATACGACGTTAACGTATGTGGTTAATTGGTCTAATTGTGGGGCATTATGTAATAATGAGCGCGTACATTTGATAGGCTAAATGAGTTACTAAACGGGCACAGTTAAAGTTGTTTCAGTAGAAATTTGGAACAATTACAGCCGTACAATAGCTATCATAGATGGCTTTGCATGATCTATAATCCACGTTTACATTATTAAGACATATCAACTTTCTTCATATGCGTGTATTACACTAATGCCACGGATAATTTACCAATGTTTAGCAATCATTAGGGAAAACCTGTTGAGATCAAAGGACTGTCACTGTAATCAAAGAATAAATAACAAATTGAGTTTAATTAACAACATGTTATCTGAATAGACTTGCAACGAATCAAAGAGTGATGATTAACGATTTAGTGAAATTGAAGATTTCAACTGCATTGTTTAAATGTTTGTTCGTTTCTAATTAAAATATATTTTTTGTTAAGTTTTTTATTTTTAAAAAAACCTTTTTTACCTTATCTTAAAACGCTATGCAATGCTTTATCAACGATTAAAATCATAGGCCTTTTAACGCAGTAACTCAAGCATGCACTGTGACAAGCAATTTCAGTTCTGCTTTATGGTGTCACATTGAAAGGAAACCATAGAAATTAAGCGAGAAAGCCATTTAGAATGAGTGATGACATTTTACTGTCTGTCGCCAGGTAAACATTCTTCACTTAAAAGAAATATTTCCCATTTCCTTGTATCATTAAACAAACCACCGTTATGAGATACATATCGTTGTAGTATGGATTTCCGCAGTCATTTGGGTAAGCAAACGAGAGATCATTTGAGACTCATCACAATCGACCAGATTTGGTATATAATTTACAATATAGGTATACAAATAGATAAAAGTCGTTCGGGTTTCAGTGAGATAAATGAGGCTAATAGAGCCGTTTTGTTGGGTTTGGTTTAGTCGTGTGATAGACATAGGTCTCATTAGTACCAGGCCTACCCGGTCATTACTTCTGTGACCACTACCACGCTAGGCGACAGGCTGGCCTTATCTGATGGGGGTAACCACAATGTCACTCTCTCTGATTGAAGTCACCACCTAATATAGACTAAAATTAGGATTCCATCCGCATTACTTGCGGGTACAAACACGAGCAGTATTCCAGGTAACAGATCTACGTGGGATCAGAATGTTCTGATCGACTGGCGTTCATTTGTAAATATATACATACACACACGGTCAAGAATAGATTGATCAATGTGTCGATTCGCATAAACGGTAGACGTTGTTTTATTTAACACTACAGAAAAGAAATGCAATGAAATTCCAAATAAATGAAAATATTAATTGATTAATCATTTGATTTAAAGTTTCTATATATATGGTGTTAGAATTTGTATCCATATTTTGGAACAAGAAAACCATAATCCGAACTTAAAATCGAATTAAACCTAGGGAAAAATAATATTATGAACAAAAGAAAGATTTGTACAGAGAGTTTTGAAAAATAAGACCAGTTGTTCCGGAAGAGTAAAATGTCTTCTGCTTCATCGACGAAAATCCGCCATGTAAATCTAGGTCACATCCAAGTAAATATCACGTTCTCAAAGATATAACATAAACATCATTCCCAATCACAACTACTTTGTATACTAGTAAGAATATTATAACACGCCCACCTACACATCATACAAATATACAAAAAATCATTTAAAGGAAACCAAGATGGTGACCATAAAACTTGCTCATAGTCTTCATTTACCTACATCTCTCGAATCCCTTGTTCGTCAGTAGTCGACATCTATCATGAACGTCACGATATTTAGACCCAGCTCTATAATAACAAATCAATTGCGATATGTAAGCACCATAGCTTGGAGAAGCAGGAATGTTACACTATACTGTCAAGAAAGGAAAAGTTCACATGCTGGTTATAGTTTAAGTACAGATCGAGGTACATGTAAGTAACTGAAATGTCCGTTGTTTCTGTGTTTTCAAATCCAAAAGGGTTAATACGATCGACTAGGTCAGCAAATTTCATGTTGTTTATAGAAAACACATCGTCGACATACCCAAAATTACAACACAAATACATCGAAGAAAACGTGACGATTTCAATTTTCCGATCGTGACCTTTCAATTCCTTTCAATAGTAACATCCCTGCTTCTCCAACTTATGGTATTTACATGTCGCCATTGATTCGATGTTCTTGGGCTTGCTCTAGATATCGTGATTTTTGTGATCGATGTCGACTGCTGAAAAACAAATTAACAACACAATGATTCTAGAGATGCAGGTTGACCAGAACTATGGCCAAGTTTTATGGTCACCATCTTTGTCTCACTGATAACTATTCTGTATATTTAAGTGATATGAAAATGGGCAGTTTTGAGCATGCTCATTATTGTGTTTACTTGTTGTGATTGGCAATGATGACTCGGTTCTCATTTTGAGGACTTGATGCTTACTTTGATGTGACAAAGATTTACATGGCGGGTGTTGTCGATGAAGCAGAGGACGCTTATTCTTCCGGAACACTTAATCTTATTCTATTGTACTTTTACAAGGGTCTCTATATAAATCTTTTCTTTGTTTATATTTTGCCCCTAGTTTAATCGATTTTGAGTTTGGATTATGATTCTGTTAACGCTTCGGTATTCTCTTTTTTCCCCTTCAACCATGGTTGAACGACTAAGACTAGCTATTCTCTGCAAATCCCAAAACGTTCAAGGATGCGTCCCTAGTATCGTTACGTTATACATGCGTAGTCCGACTGCTACAGTTGTTCCTATGGCTGATGGTTAATACATTTATAGTATATCTTTATGATTTTCATATATACCCATTACATGTTATTCCTTTATCAGCTGTAACATTATGTAGTGGTTTATCCTATTGCGAATTAAACTTAGATAAAAAAAAAGATTAATCATATGTGTGGGGGTCGGTAAAAATTGGAAAAACCATTTTGGTAAAAAAAAAAAGATGTGACATGATCACTTACAATAGGAATGTGCGTGGGATACAGACATACCAGTCTTTTTCAATTGCACATGTTTTATTCTAGTTATAGTTATTCCGATAATACCGTAATAAAGGTATGTTGGCCAGGCTCAGCCTGTTTGTACGATTTATGTTTATAAACAATGCTTGTGTTCACGTCGTCACATGTTAGCTTATCTTTTACGAATCGCCAGGTCGGACCTCCCAGGGACGCGCGCGTGTCAGGGGAGAAGCCATGTAACATGTCACCGACACGGACCTTTCGGTCCCTCTGTTATTATCCCCAATTGGCTAACGAGAATCTACGATAATTGAAGGGGAAACCACAGCTCCACAATCTAGTTAATCGAACTCATGAGTGGCTTGCGTCGCCGAAACCTGTTGATGACTTTACACAAATATTTTTGTATCATTGACTTCTCACTAGATAGATACAGATCAGTGTTAGCTATGTTAGACTTGTTTTCAGTCCTCTCTTGAACTAGTGGAATGTTTTGCTGAAAATGTTTTGTTATTGTTTCAATTTTGCATTTCGTCCTTTATGTTAAAATGAGTTTCAGTTTCATTCAGTTGTTTCTCTTACCATTCTAGCTCTTATTGTTCGTACATGTTAATGGTTTATCAAAAGATATCTTTGTATGATACCGTTTTGTTATGTGTGTCGCGTTGCCTTTTCATTTTGCTACATCACGGCTCCCATTAAATACTTATCTCCCAATGTTGTCATCTGCTACATCTTTATTCACGTCGATCAGATCACGTAGATCACGTCGCGGTTAATCAGAACTATGGGCAAGTTTTATGGTCGCCATCTTTGTCTAATTGAGAAACATTCTGTATCTTTAAGTGATATGAAGATGGACGTTTTTGAGTACGATCTTAAGTGTGTTTACTTGATGTGGTTGACAATGATACTCGGTTCTCATTTTGAGGACTTGATGTTTACTTGGATGTGACAAAGATTTACATGGCGGGTGTCGTCGATGAATCAGAAGACGCTTACTCTTTAGGAGCACATGGTCTTATTCTCTTGTACCTTTACATGTAAATCTTTCCTTTGTTCACATTCTGCCCCTAGTTTAATCGGTTTTGAGTTCGGATTGTGATTTTGTTAACGCTTTGGTATGTTCTAATTTATTTTGACGATGGAGAGTTGATATCTTTTATTACTTAATTACAACCAAACTATCCTTAAAGATGTTGTTAAATGTCATTTTATAATCAGCTAAATAGTGCTTCAATAAACGGTATGTGTCTTATATTTGGTATATGATGTTATGGGTCAAAGTAGTAATATCAACGATAGTTTTCCGTATAACACTGGATCAGATCACGTAGATCACGTCGCGGTTAATCAGAACTATGGGCAAGTTTTATGGTCGCCATCTTTGTCTAATTGAGAAACATTCTGTATCTTTAAGTGATATGAAGATGGACGTTTTTGAGTACGATCTTAAGTGTGTTTACTTGATGTGGTTGACAATGATACTCGGTTCTCATTTTGAGGACTTGATGTTTACTTGGATGTGACAAAGATTTACATGGCGGGTGTCGTCGATGAATCAGAAGACGCTTACTCTTTAGGAGCACATGGTCTTATTCTCTTGTACCTTTACATGTAAATCTTTCCTTTGTTCACATTCTGCCCCTAGTTTAATCGGTTTTGAGTTCGGATTGTGATTTTGTTAACGCTTTGGTATGTTCTAATTTATTTTGACGATGGAGAGTTGATATCTTTTATTACTTAATTACAACCAAACTATCCTTAAAGATGTTGTTAAATGTCATTTTATAATCAGCTAAATAGTGCTTCAATAAACGGTATGTGTCTTATATTTGGTATATGATGTTATGGGTCAAAGTAGTAATATCAACGATAGTTTTCCGTATAACACTGGATCCTAAAAATGGATATTTATAGGATACGAATTACGTAACATTTTATAAAGGACAAAGAAGTAATTCCAACAATGTAGACAAACTGGTGCTGTCAAATTTTCGGAGCAATCCGCTCCTTTATCAAGGCATAACGAAACATAAACAAATTACATAACATAAAAATTATATAAAAAGTATAATAATAAGTGGTTTCGGTAATTTTTAAATCAATAAGCCCAGAATTTAGAATAACCGTATCATCGTCCACCGAATACATGCAGAAAACGGATTTGTTAAGCTAGCGTTGCTGTTTTCATTTTAGCGATTTTTTATGATTTCACTCAAATTAACACATGATATAAATGCAAATCACCACGTCAGCAGCTAAAATGATACCAGACACTTTCTCTTCTGGTACACCTTTTTTATTATTATCATTTTTTGTTTTTGTTTTTGTCCAAGCTATTTCTTTCCTTTGTTCCTATTTTGCATATAGTTTAAAAGATTGTGGTTTCGAATTTTGTCTTTTTTTTCAACGCTTCGGTATTCTGTGATTCTTTTATTGAATACTGTTAAAATACACTAAACGGTTCCAGAATTTGTTTACCTTATAAGTTTATCACGGTGTTGTTTTTAATATCGCTATTTTACGATTATTTATGATCATTAGAAGCGTTCTTGTTTTGTTTTTTCCCCTTGTCGAACAGTACCATCGATTAAACGTCCGTATAGCTGTGATGGTGCATTGTTGTTATATGAATTGTGACATTATTTACCTTATGTAGACGTTTGGGTCTTATTTTGTTTCAATATTACCTCGCTATATGTTGATACGCTTTTTATAAATGTACCTAGGTTTATTTCATATTTAGCTCTCATCGTTTTTTTTCACAATTCTTCCGACGTGTATAACTACTGTGTGTAACGTTCTACCAATGTCTTTAAACTTGCTATTCTACCCTATGTTCTAAGCGTACAAATCCGTGATATCCGTGCTCCGAGACGCCTAGGTGTAACGTTACATTTAATTGGTTGAACGACGTCTAGGAAGAAAGTGACAGCGTTAATTATTGGTCGATAAGAAGACCACCAGCTCGA
This sequence comes from Mimachlamys varia, assembly GCA_947623455.1. Classification (NCBI taxonomy): domain Eukaryota; kingdom Metazoa; phylum Mollusca; class Bivalvia; order Pectinida; family Pectinidae; genus Mimachlamys; species Mimachlamys varia. The sequence continues at coordinate 39,159,086 of OX392529.1, forward strand.
ACCGTTATAATACTCAGTGGGCATAACTTACCAATCGGTTTAAATACCCGCTCTTTCACCGTCTTGTCATTACAAATACTTGTCTTTGATTCCAGCTGAAATTTGTGAGGAAACGTTTTCAATTTTTGTTTTGCTTTAGCATACTTAACAGAGCAAAGAACGACTCGTACGGATACAGAGACGTATTGGATGTCAACGGTTTTAGCTTTTTAAAATGTCTGATTGGAGAACAAGATTAGATCATTTTTCTTTCTTTAAAAGAAACATCACGTTCTTTTGAAAAAAAACTTTGGCAATTAAAGATAGAAAGTTATGTACGATTTGAATTTTATTTCAAAGATTCTCAAAGAATAATTATGATCAAGTGACCCTATATTTATATGAAAATAAATAACTTTATAAAACCATTACAGTTAAAAACACGCATTACGACATTTAGGAATAAAGGTGGTCCACTAATTCTGCCAAGCAGTTGATAAAGATAAGTTATGTAACAGCTATCAATGAGGCTATATGGTACCTTGGATTGTGTGTTGAAGGATGTACTTTTATCATTCGATCAATTTAGATAAAACTATATTTATTACTTCATAGACAGGTTTATAAACATTTAATATAGGCCAATAGGGAATTGTAACAAATAATATCATGAAATCGTTAATAATTATGCTATCCCTGACAGACGTGGTGACACGGACCTTGGGACGAGTTTTGTACTTTAAGCTTTTATTAGGAGTATGTTTACTCATGGTTATAATTGAAGGTATTACCATATTAAATGGATCTGTCCAATTGAATGTTTAATAGTGTGTACTTAGTTAGGAAGTTATTGACACAAAATATGCATAATACTTACATATTAAAGTAGATTAAAAAGAGATAAAGCTACAACGACCTATCAGAACACATTACAAACAGAATTGGAACTCAAAAAAGGAACGAAATACCACAAATTGAACCGAATAGTTACAAAAACAAAAGGAAATTCCATGATCCCATAAAGAATATTTCCCAAATAGTAAAGAAAACCATCATCAAATTCTACAAGCTATGCATACAAACAAACAATTAAATTCATAATATAAAAAATTAAAGTGAATTTAAAAAAACTATTGTATGAACTTTAATGATAATTTAAATTATAATTGTATTTGGTATAACCATACAACTATTGGACACTTAAGACTCATCTGCTCCATCAGCGACATTCAAAATGTTTATCTGGTCATCAACGATGTAAATCTGATGAAGTCCATTTCTCACATGAGATCTTGATGGCGATCAGTATTTCCCAATAATCTAAAAAAGTTCATCTTTCGAAATCCTTTGTAGATAATTTGTTCGTAAATTCATAATATAATCACAATAATGCTTTCATTTTAATTTTGAATAATAAAGTATTTGTATGTTCTTATCTTTTATTACCAATCTTATCTAAGACATATTTGAGTATGCTCATTAATGCACTTTCAGAATAGTTTGTATGATTCTGAAATAGTTCAGAATCATGCATATATCTTTATCACATTTTTCCTGGAAAAAAGAGGCACTCATTCAGGTTGGTACGAGATATTGCAATATCCAGATATTTCCAAATATTTTTTATATAGGGAAAAGAAAATTTAGTAAACAATGTTCAAAAATATTAAAAGTAACATGTTAATGTCTTATAAATCGACTTCAACAAGTATACCTATGGGTACATCGAACTTTGCAATGTTGAGTATATTCAGTTACATTTGACAGATCCCAATTTTGCATTTGCTACAATGATAAACACTATTCTAATTCTAGCAGTTTAGGTACAATTACAACTTTAATGATATCTGGTTCTCATAAATACACCTACATACTGTATGTAGGAATTCTTAAACCGTTGACTGCACTTATTCACTGCAGTTGATAACAGCTTAACAAGAAGGCAATAGCAAACGTGAAACTTAATGAATAAACTTAATGAAACTTAATGATTAAACTTGATGAAACTTAATGCATAAATTCGATGAAACTAAATGAATAAACTTGATGAAACTTAATGAATAAACTCGATGAAACTTAATTGAGATTATTGTGGATAAACTTGATGAAACTTAATGAATAAACTTGATGAAACTTAATGAATAAATTTAATAGAAATAACTGAATAAACGTGAAAATGAATAAATTAATGAATTTTGTTCGTAGCGCATCGATTTTTTTATATTCAATATTAAATTAAACATGATAAAGTGTGTGTTTATTAGATTCAATAATATGATAAAACCAAGGACTAACTTGGTAGGAAATGTTGCCTGCTTTTGTCCCGGCCAGTGTCTGTCAAAAATGGTGTAACTGAAATGGTGACCTCTCGTCATACCAAGAATGACATGTAATTACTTACTGACATATCAATAACTGTTCAAAAGCACTAAACGAAACTGAAAGGAACATGTCAGATATACTACCGAACCAACTGGAAAAAGCTAAGTTCATCTTTTATAAAAAGATATTCAACTGAAAAATGTAAAATGTCTTCTATTATAAGGTATAATGTGTTCGTTTCTAAAAATCAAACGGCAAATTATAAATTTCTTGCTTCAGTTACGATAGCGATTTCGACATAGCATATTAACTGTTAGTATTGGGTGCCATATGTGTTCCTGTTTATCAGAAGATGTATCAACTTGTTAGAGACTTTTTGTCGGTACACAAGGCATGTTAACGATGTGGTGTGTATTTGATTACACTCCCCTACGTTCTTGCCACACCGACTCACCGCTAATGCCACAATGATCACACAATATCACTTTCTTATCCGTATTACCGCCAGATATGTTATCAGATCGAGCATCTGAACAAAATGTTCAATCCGGACCCAGGTTCCCATTTCAGTGATATGAAAATAATATTTACAAAAGTAATAATTTGACGTCTTTGATCGTAACAAGCTAAATGAATCTCCTCTCTAATTCAGAATGACACATTCAAATTTGTAGTCGTTTTGTTGCAAACAAATCGAATGTTTTCTTTGACAAATTTCAGGTCATTCACATTCTATTTAAATGTATCTTTTGAATGACTTTTTGAACTGAAACCGGTGGGTTCAAAGCGGTAAATCACATACCACTTAATATCCAATAAAGCGATGTAGCTGATATGAAAAAAAGGTGTTAATAAGTTTTAAAATGATATATTTCAAGAGCAAGGTCGGTTGCAAAAATGACCAGAAATAAGAATTAAACTGTATTTGGTTTCATATCTTAGTTAAGTATTATAATAAGATCTAAAACTAGAAGCATACATTACAATTATAAGGTGTATAGAGAAACCTAGTGCATCTTGCGTGGCACTGCGTGAGTTACACTGTAGGAATTGATATATATATGGTCATGTTTAGATGCTTTAAATATTCTTTAAACATAACACCAATAGAAAATAGCTAATAAGAAAAAATCACAATTAAAACAAAACATAATCTGAACTGAAAATCGATAAAACTAAAGGAAATATGCACCACTGAAATATGTACAGGGATATCCTTATAAAAGGTACATGTATTTAAAAAGACCATATGTTCCAGTGGCGTAAGCTATCCGGCTTCATCGACGACACTCCCTATGGGAATCTTTGATAATATCGATTAAAAGCCAAAGCAGCCAGACTCCTGACACTAACATAAAGCAGCTAGTCACAGTACAGTTAGGGGCGTAATTTATTGAATAGCTCTACCTTTATTTATAAGAAAAAAGGAGAATTTCAAGAGGTAATATAGTTGCTTTACCCCTATAATTTTTTTTGCAGAGACGGAAAGAAACCATATGTATATATCGACTTAGTAATTTAGCATTACGAATTTTCTGCTGAAGTATAATCATGATTCAGTACAAAGGGAAAAAAGTATGTATTATTTTAGCATCACTTTTACCTTTCTACTTCTGTTGAAAGTTTTCTTTTACTGCCTGATGCATCCAGTGATCATAATCAAAGACATTGCTTTATAAATAATAACCAATTAGTTTAGCATTTAATCATTAAAATATATTTTCGCCTCGCATAAATTGTGCATTTCATTAATCACGTAGATGAATTATCGACATTTCAATGGAAGTAAAAACGCAAATCATTAGTGAATTAATTGTAAAATTTCATTTAAGGATCAATTAAATATTATTAAAAAAAATCTGTATTTTGGCATCGCATACATTTTGTATTTAATTAACCATGTAGATGTCAAATACCCGATATTTTTAACGGAAGTAAAAACGCAAATTATTAGTGAATTAATGCTAAAAATTCATTTAAGAGTCAATTACATGTAAATATTATGTTGGAAAAAAAACAGTATTTTCTGTAAATGTTAATTTCAATCATTATGAATAGTGTATAAATATTATTGTTTATTATTAACTTCGACTGTTGATGAACGTGCTTTACAGGGACAATATAAACGTGTAAATGTCGTATTCCCTCTATCTTGATAACCCAAACGACCACAGATAAGAAATCAATAAAGAACAAATAAGAACATTCTCAAAGCAGTAGTAAAGGAAAGGCTATTACTTCTGTGGCGATATACATACTACTGGCCATATTGTTATAGTTGAATTGTAAAATGATTTATTTCTATGAACTCCCGGAATGTAATCTATTTTGAATAATTTATGACCGATTCCTGTCAGCGCCGTAATTGTCGTTGTCATTAATTTCAGAGTATATCTGCCACCCCATCAGACTCGCTAGTGTTTTGTTCACTTTAACAGCCACACCGACTATTAATCACATAACGAAACCAATATAAAACGGAGGAAATCATTTTGTCGGAGTATTTCAAATTTTCAGTTTTCTTATATTTTTGAAAACAGCATTTTGGTGCAATTGTATTGATTTTTTAAAACAGTTTTAAAATTGATATGGACGCTGTATTTGTTTTTGTGACAGCGGGTTCCTTTGCTGTTTAATTTGAAGGCTACAGTCCAGTTCCAGCTTCCTCTTCAAAGATGATAGATACGAAGGCATTCTAGCACTAGACACGGGTATATCCGTTTTCTTGTGCTGCCAAACACAAGTGATAATATCGCTTTATTTGTAACTTAAAAGTGAACAATTTACTCGCGCATAGATCCTTATCTTTAAATATTTATATCTTTTCAATTTTAATGAGTACTGAAAGACCAACGCGATGTTAAAGTGCCGTTCAAATCAGAGTTAACTTGATTGTTTACATATTGACATTAAATTGTAACAATTCTAAACATGAAACGTTCATAGTCTGCTTTGACAAGTTAAATAAATTGTCTCATTTCTGGGCGGTTCACACCAATGTATGTGTTTTTTTATAATTCCACATTACAACAAGACCAAAGAACACTTAATTCAACTTTTCTAACAACTTTAAGTGCTTAGGAATTTTTTAAACAACATTATCATAATTAAATCGATTATACACTACCTTTAAAATTGAGAGTGTTGAATCTTCGGAAAATGTCTTTGAACAACAAGATAAAATTGAGATAAAGAGGGAATTATATTAATCATTCTTTAAAATTTGAGTCCAAATACTAACTGTTAAAAAAACAACATCATGACTGTCTAAAATTAGTGGTTTGATATTTTTCTCTGTTTACTTCATTGATTTAAGATTACCTTTCATAAAATGTTCTATGGAATAATAGCTCCAATGTGTGACATCATTCTTCAAAAACTTTTTGAAATTTTCTACACGAGTGAATATTTCAAAAAAAGCAATACTGTTGTCTTGCAACTTTGATAATTGTTCAAGAATGGATAACACTGTAAAACGAATGATAGTTTCGATCGTATCTTTGATCATCCTAAACACACATTTCATTTATTAACTATTATTAAACCCATATGGTCTGTACTCTAAGGAAAAGTGCAATTCGTATTGTTAAAGAGGTGAGAAAATTATTTCTCATACAATCTTCTCTTACTCATAGACCTATTTCGTTACACACATGAAAATGACATGCAATTTAAATATTTACTGTTCAACAGTAGAAAGATTTAAACATATTTGATTTGCAATGCTAATTTAAAAAACATGTCTTCTCAACGTTAAACATCGTCACTTCAATTGCTGGTTAAGAAACAGGGATAATGTTTTCGTAATTATGATATAATAGATGAAAGTTCGTAAAAGTGCGAATAAGAACAGTAGAATCACCTCAGAGGAGATCAAACAATGTGAAAAGATGTGTTTTTCTATCACCCTGGACAGGGATATCAACCCTTTCACCGGTGTGAGATATTCTTATCTCACCCTTGGTTGAGATACGTGTTTTTGCACGTTCTAAACAATTGTATGACGTCGTAGCAACAATACGATAACGTCACCGCAACAATGCAATGACGTCACGTCGACACCTCAATCACATCACATCAACATTGTCTTGCATTGATGTAACGTCAATATTAGATATACATGAGGTTTAACGAGAAAAATAATCATTCACCTTCTTGGTAGTGAGACAGGAGATCTCAACCCTAGGGGTAAGATTCTTAAGCTGCCAAACACTCGGCAAACCTCGTGTTTGGCAACTTAAGAATCTTACCCCTCGGATTGAGATTCTCCTGACTCACCCCTAAGGGGGTGAAATATTCTTTTAATCATCTTATTCGCACTGAACTGATCCTAAAAATAGCGTTATCAGTAAAGCTGCTAGAACTTTAAGTCAGCGAAATTCTTCATTCACACTTTTATTGTATTTATGGAGTTATCGATCGTTAATTTAAGAATTATCTATTTGGACCATCAAAGAAGGTGGTTTTGTTTTGAGAAAAGCTTTAAACAAACAGTCGTCCTAAGACCTTGTAGTGAAGAGATATCTTCAATATTATGATGTGATTAACATTTACAATAGTGTGAATAAATGTTTGTGCAATATAATGTTATCACTATTCTTTACTATATCAGATGTCTTCCACAGTAACTTAATTGTCTGTTGGAATGAAATCAGACACTTTTCGTGATTTAATAGCTTGTCATAATTATGATAATTTGAAATATATAAATTCCGATCGTATCGAATAGGTCTCATTAACTGCTTGTCTAAGAGGTGAAGAGTTAAACACTATATCCGAGATTTTAAACATAGATTGTTAACGTCGTTGTTAAGATTGTACTGGTGGTATATTAATAACTTGTTTTAATAACTGCTATACACAATGTACTTGCGATAACATGTATACCGCTGTGCTACAATTATAGCTACATTATACACACGTTATCAGCTATGATTAGCTCCAATATCGGCGTTGATTTTTTCTGATTATATTCTTATCATTTCATAGGACACATATACACGGTTTTACTTATTGTATTGTTCCATAAATATTTTCAACAAATTTCACGAACTAATGTATCTATGTTATAGAATACCGATGTATCCCACTTCATGAAAGTACATGGTAATCAATATATCTTTATGATAATTCGATACCCATTTTCGAGTCCTAGAAGGACAAAACAGCTGCAAGATGCAGTTGAATTCATTTTTTCGGCATACTGTTTGTATTACTAAAGTTAAAAGGTGTGGCATGTGTGTGTGATACGTCATCTTGTCACATTCGCAGTGAGTGGTTTACTTCTGTGTACTCTATTTGGAGTGTTTCTTTGTCTTTGAATTATCTTCTAAACCAATCTTTGGGTCTTCATATGTTTTAGTTCAGTTTTTTTCCGTGTAAACTCGTTTTTTTCTTTTTTTTTTTGTAACTCTGATAGTCCGTTGTCAGAAGAACATGTTTGGTCGGATACCATATTTTTAGCGTACACAGTGAGTGAAGCGTTTTCAGGATGACCAATGGGTTGCTCCATCATCAGAAGATACCGTTGATTCATGGTGAAGTCCTTATATAGTGTTACGATATGGAAGTCTCTCTGTCTCCTTAAAACATGAAGTTCTCCAGAATAAAAAACGAAACTTTTTTGGCGTTGATATAGCTAAATACATATGCTACTTTCCTTTTCTATTTTATTTACATTTATACCGATATTTTGCATTGTTTTAAAGATTTCCGTTTTTCATTTTTCTTCCATTAACCATAGGGTTTAAGATTGCGAAATTAGTAAACCAACATCTTAAGTTTACCTTTATCTATTTTACAACTGTTATGAGACTAAAGTTAATAACTATTGTTGGCCCAGATTAGCACACAGGGATCTTATTTTTGGAGGAAACCGGGGTACAAATGAACCACGTGAAAACACACGTGCTCAGGCAGGTGACCGCAAACTATTTCACGTCCGATCGGGTTTTTCGAATCTCTGCCGCCTTGGTAAAAGGCAATAGCACTATGTACTATAACTCGTAAGATATTGGATATTTAACGGGAAGTAATTGGAAAACCTCTGTATATCTAATTTTTTAAGTATCACCATACTCAATATTAGCTCTGTCATCAAAAGAATATATCAAAAGATCAATTTAGAATATCCATAATTACAAATCAATTGATGCTGATATTGATACGTACAATAAGAAAGTTAGATTTTTCTTTTTCATCTTATTGGGTTTTTTCTTACAGAAGTACCCATTTGAATAAAATGTGGTTTGGGTTTTTCCGTTTGGATTTCGGCCACTTATCACCGAGGCGTTAGTGATTTGACTACTCTGTATTAATAGTTGTGTTCGTCTTGTTTGAACATCACTTACATCTAAACGCGATTATCAAGATACCGTAAAGAGCCTATCAGTATCACTGTTTAATTAGTAGGCCTATCAACAAACGAAACCAGACTCCCACTTGCCCTGGATCAAAGAGATAGAGTGTTATTGAACGTTATACATTACCCGTGAGTACAGCACTTACAGGCAGTATCAGGACAAGTATATATAGGGGGACGTTCTTATCTATATTTCTGATTCCTTAGCCATACTAATTTCTATTTCTAAAAGGTTCACTAAACTGTATGACACTGCTGGGTACTTGATGCAATTTTACCACAGATATGGGTAGTAATGTGCCTATCTTTACGACGATTATTGTGTAACGTAAACGGTAACCCTTTCTACTCATATTAGACAACTAAGTATAATGATAGGGAAGTAGCCGGATTAAAAAGGCTTGAATGGAATCCCCGAGGGCATGTTATAGGGACTTCACACCATGATGTTATTGGCACCGCGTCTTACAAACACGCCCATCTTTTTATCACATACAGGTACACTAAAAGTGCAAATTTTGTCTAAGAACAAACTGTATTAGTAATGGACAAACACCAATGTGTAGTTACTATTGCTTCCTTCAATTCAATGGTTATCAATACAATGCATATTGAATATATACATAACACCCGGGATTTGGATCAGATATGATTCAAAGGTTGGCAATTGTTTCTTTACAGATCTACTCCTGTTTAAGAACCTGTCACACAGAAGTTAAATAAATATGCCGGGTTAAATGTGTAAAATTATAAAGTAAAAATAAAATACTTCTCATCATTCCGTTTGGAATAGGCAGATTATGTATATAAAGCACACGGATAAAGAGAATTTATATTAAGACGGATTGCTATATGGCACAAGTTTTAAATAGAACATCAGCAAATATGTATGTCGAGATCACCAACAATCTCAGACCGGTTGGTTTCGTCTTTAGTAATGATAAACGCTTATATATCTGTAACAGGAATACATGTTTGGATGAAGTTTGATTTGTTATGAAATACGATGTACTGCCGTTAACCTATTCAGCGTAATTTGAAAACAAATGATGCAGATTGTTTCTCATCTTGGAACATGATGCATGAATAAGGATTGACTATTTTTAACTTTCAAAGTGCTATGAAACGTCAGCAGTTACATCCATCTAAATATGGATGTAACCGCTGACCTTTATTCTAAATATGGATGAAACCGCTGACCTTTATTCTAAATATGGTGTAACCGCTGACCTTTATTCTAAATATGGATGTAACCGCTGACCTTTATTCTAAATATGGATGTATCCGCTGACCTTTATTCTAAATATGAATGTAACCGCTGACCTTTCATAGCACTATGAAAGTTAAAAAAATGACTTTCAATCTATATATTTACATAGAACAATTCCTTAACTTCATTGATATTTTTTCCAATTTATAGTTTATTACCTGCGTTTGTATATGTATCGTCATTTAAACGACATTTGCGGAACAGCCCTGCTTGAATAAAATTGGCGCCAATGTTAATAATTAGTCATTTGAACGTTTTACGCAAGCGCATTCTCCATGTTATTCGAAGCGGCGCGTCTCGAGAACCATTGCCTTTTTTAAGAAAGGCATTTTTGTTGGTCATGTTCATATAGTGGGTCGCAGCGAAAATGTAAATATATAAATATGTTACTTGTAAAAGAGTGTCCTGACTGCCAGCACTGTGCTTTTAAGGTTAGCACGCGTAACTTAAATGGTGATATGCATATCTATGTCTTTCTGTGAGTTCTTTCCCAGGCATTAAGGAATTAGTGATCTATGTATCACCATAGTTCTGGTCAACCTGCATCTCTCGTATAGTTTTATAAGTTCGCCTGTCAGCAGTCGACATATATCACTAAAATTTTGATATTTAGATCAAGTCCTAGAATAACGAATCAACTGAAACGTGTAAATACCATAGGTTGGAGAAGCAGGGAATTTACTATCAAGAAATTGAAAATTCACGACAGGATTTTTTAAAACGTTTAATCTAGCATTAAATGGATGTGTTGGAGAATGAACATCAGTGGAAAACGTCATATTCAATTATATGAATGGATAGAAATAACGACGTGCAAACACATTTGAAGCCATTTTGAATTGAATTTTATATTCTGGTCAGAATTTCCCAGGTACCAATTAACCAATAGAGTATCCGGGTATAACTCTCAGCTCCTCTTATTGGAAAACTTGTGGATGCAAACAAGTGAAGAAATTCTAAATATAGCTCCAGTTACCAATGCAACAAGTAGGTTTTGATATCATACCAAATTGACCACTTTACTCCCCGGCGATATTGTTGAGGGGTTAATGAAATTGATCACGTGCTACCACTTAAATGTTTAGTGTTTATGTTACCAATGGTGTAAAAGAATACTCATACTGATTTGATTGCAAGCTGTGTGTGTTTAATCTTTCAACAAGTGGTCTAGACCTTGGATATACTCAATTCCTGACTTCAAAGCCTTCCTTTTGTTCTCTTTTTCAGTATGGTATTATGAGTGTATAAACGTAAATTGATTCAAGTGATACATTATTTTACAGATTGTCAACTGTCATTTATTGAAGAGATACATTGTACAAAACGAATAGTGAAAATGAAACCATCTCGTATACAAATTTGATACAAATCTCCAAAACATTGTAAATTGCATAAAAGCTATAGATAATTTCTTGACGCTATATCATAATACCCCTGAAAGTAATAAACCCCAGGCGAAAGGATGACTTGCGTTGACTTGTGCCGGACGCGAGGAGATACGGACCAAAGTTTCCACGTTGTGGGGGATAAATTGGTGGCAGACAAAGTGTTTACGCTTATTGTCAGATTATTAAAGGTAGTAAAATAACTCAAGTAGATAAGCATTATTTCTTTAAATACAAATGTTTCAAATATCTAATTGAAAAAACTAACCTAATTTTCAATGATACGTATCGAGTTCTACAAAGGGAGAGCGGGAGTTAGTGATGTACTTAGGCAGCACTTAACGGGACAAAATACAACTCTTGAAAAAAAACGTGTTCGAGAGAAAGCATGAAAATTAGTGACTTGTTACTAAATTACTGAGTTACTGAAACTAACACGAAACGACACGAAATAAGCACTTTATTGGAACATGTTTTCTAAGTAGGTTGCAGGTTTACATTATTTACCTTAATACATTTAGTGAACTAAACAGAATGGGAGTTGTCGCGTCCAAATGGTCTAACGCTACGGTATTCTCTTATTTAATCCATGAGAGTTGGTGTTGCTGATGAGTGGAAGTCAATGCGCTACCGAGAGTCTATTTCTTTTGTGTCTTTTTTTACTTGAACTATTGGTTACGTAAAGGGGAATTGGTGGCTTCAGTGATTAAGGTAGCATTTTGGTAATGGTCCTTTTTACAATAAATATAGGATATCAAACAGTGTCTTCAGTTATACCAAACATATTTCACGAGTGGGGCTAACATTTTGATATTATGTAACCCACCACTAATATATCTTGCGTAGCACGAGTGAAAAATATCAAAGCATTAGCCGCACGAGTGAAATATGTTTGGTATTACTTAAGATACTGTCAAATATTCTGTTTATTATATTTGTATAGTAAAAACTGCAGTGACAGCTTTTGATTTTACCAAATGTCGTTTGTAAGCAGATTTCTGATTTGTCAAATCCAAAAAAAAATCTAAAAATTTCCCACTAGTGAAAAAAATCACTTTGATAGAATGAATAACTTTCGATATTTCACTGGTAAAAATGTAATAAAACTATTATTTTGTACGAACGTTTCTTTACATGTCTGTCCACCTATGTCATAAATTCATTTTATCTCTGATCAACTATTTTATTTGTTGCAGATGCACTTCTTTTGGCGCTTTTTCATTTAAACAGTGAATTACCTCATCCACAACATAGGTAATATAAAACATTATGCTGAAATTGCAATTATTACAATTAGTATTCAGCGCAAAACCTAACGGTAAATATAAAATGATTACCATTAAATTATATAAGTTTAAAGTTATGGCCGTCAACCTTGACCACATCATTACTTGAAAGAAATGCTATACCTTTGGTTTTCATGGGGATTCGAATTGATATTACTTTCTTGTTATTGTCTGTCCAGTTCTCCGAATGAACAAATCATCTTATAATTCATATATAGTATCTTTACTACATGTTTAAAGACAATTCATTGCATAATGTAGAGAGAATACTTGCGTGTACAACATGTAAGTCAAGGAAAACATGTTTGTTTTGAACACAGACAGTGAACGAAAGCTTGCTTTGCGTGCGTTTGAAAATGTATGTTGCCCTTTTAAGCAAATGGAATAACTGACTGGTGTCTCATCACTTAACCGCTGAAACAATTCATCAAGTCACAATCTGCATAGTCAGTGGTAAGTTAAAAAGGCAAATATAACATAAGTCAGGGGCAGCATATAAAACATTACACCCCTTACTGGAAGCTAAAATAGGCTACTCGATCGTCAATTTATGCCATTCGTATCAAACCTGATTGTGTCATAGCTTATGTTTTTAATTGATTTTCTTTTTATCCACATAAATTCCATTATGAGTACAAATATAAAAAGATTAGGCCCGTTGAAAACAGCCTTTTCAAATCTCATATGCCGGAGATAACTCATTATATTTTTATCTTAAACTAATCTTTCTTTCAATATTTGAAACTGTTGCCTATATTTTTTATCTGCGAAGTCCTTTTATATATCTTAAATAAGAATGCACTTAAATAAACAGTAGTGATTCTGCTTATAATACGATATTTATTGGGGTTTTTTAAAGTTAAAATTGTTGAAAACTGATAATCGACAAAATTCGAGCTGATGATTATTATAAAAACTACAATGAGGGCATAACGCAACCAATACCAATGGAATGTATTGTGAAATAACAAATACATACCTTATAATATGTGACAAGTAAACAAATCAGACTGCCACAATTACTTACCATCTAATACATTTTTTTTAAATTTTGTTATTCATGCAGTTGATGCCCTACTGAAACATAATATAACTCAAATCGTTTTCATGTATTTATTTATAATGGGTTTGATGACATAAGGAACACTTACACTAGGATACTTTGTACTTCAGAAATAGTTTTTTTTATAATTGATGAGCAAACGTACCAGATAACCTTACCTTTCAAAAGTGGTTCACAGAGTGCGAACATCATAAGGCAACTTTATCAGTTCAAATTATCAACGAACCATTGTTCACGCCAACTTCTTTTGACAAAAAACAGTTTGAAAGAAGAATCTTCGCGTATAAAACCCTCATTTTAGGATAATATTGCATTTGAGTGGTTTATTTCGGTTTGTTAACATTTTAATTCCTTACCAGTAGGAAAGTATGGTCGCATACATTATTGGCGGCAAGTAAATGATAGCTTTTTATTCCTGTAGACAAATTATTAACGAGTTAATACATATTACACATCGTTTGTTCATTTCAATCATATGGAATATAAATATAATTAATATCAATAAATGTAATAAATGATATTCGTTATGAAAAATAGCTTGTGCTCATAATGAAAATAAGGTATTAACATGGTCTGCAATATAAACAAACCAGTTTATTTTGTTTGATATCTTGTAGATCTTTAATAACAACGTATAACAGATAATATGAAAACATCCCTGTAATACACATGAACATAGGTCCATGTATAGGGTCTGAAACATTTAAATTTATTTCTTTACCGTTCACAGGTGTGTTATTATGGCAGTTCTAGCTGGTGTTTTAAACTGACAACCCGCTAAATGATATTTTATCCTGGATATAGAAATACGTGATTGATCTTCAGTCTAAAATGGTTTATGTGAATTCGAGAGCCGTTTCAAATTATATTTGTAAATATGGGCTCGTTAACAGCTTATGTGAATATACTTTGTTACAAATCTTCATAGATCCGTCTTCATTTCAAAACAGAAAGTCTGGTTTATTATTGAATAATAAATTGAAGCATATTATTGAACACCTGCATTTTAAAGGGTCACTTGTACATTTGAATAACAAATCGATGTGCTGTCTTTCTTTATACATACAATGCATTTGATTATAAACTTAACTTGCTGCTTAGACATTACAATACCATTTTTTTCTTAGCATTTCATCTTGTTAATCATAAACAAAAACAAACATTTATACACCATTGATGATTTAATCTTTTATAGATGCAATGTATAATGTTATATCATATAGGTTTGCAAAGCATATAATGTGAGTTTATGTACGTTTTTATTTGTAAATGATTTAATTTCATTTAGGTTTTAATACCGTCCACAGCTTTACGTCATAATTAATACATTTTTATACTCTTGAATAAGATACTATCGAGCCAAATAATAAATGAAACTGAACCATACAGCTGTTTCGAGCTTATGTAACTCGTCAGTGATGCTAAACGAGGGCAAAAAAGTGAATCCAAGGCGGCATTTGATCAGGAAACAAAAGTTAAACGGTCAAATATTATGTTCAAATACCGATGGAGAGGGGTACTAGCTCTAAGATTCAATGACAAATCAGAAAACGAAAGTATGTCTTCTTTTCCAAAGCAGATTACACAGAAGAAGAAAAGGCCGATATTGCAACGACCATGAATGAATCGGATCTTTCGATAACACATTGATGGAGTGCTTTATTCTGTATTCAACGTTGCAGAGAACAGCTTAAACGCTGATAGTATGTCTAGAAGAACTACCGGTGATAAAAAATAATAATATACTACATACGACTTTTTATCATAGATTAGCTGAGAGATGAATTTCAGTATGTACATTTTTGTGAGCATTATTTCCAGGACACTGTTCTATTTTTCTTTTGAGAAGTAACTGAACCAAAATAAACATGTCATTACAGATCACAGTGGAGATTGAACGTAATGACATTGTTGACTTAAACAGCATACGATTGATGCCCCATGTATCTCTATGTCTAGAAGTTGGTTGTAATAAAAAAATAATAGAGAATACCGAAGCGAAAACAAAACCATCATCCCAGCTCAAATTCGATTCAACTAGGGGCAAAATACGAAAAAAAGGAAATATTCACATGGAAACCCTCGAAACAGTATAAATGAATAAGACCAGGTGTTCCGGAAGAGTAAGCGTCTTCTGCTTCATCGACTACACCCGTAATGTGCCTTTTGGTCACATCGAAGTAAACATCAAGTCTTCGAAAAGGGAACCGAGTCATCATTGGCAATCATTGATAATTCATAGATTTGAACAACAAACAAAAAAAAACACTAATTTTAAAACATTTCATTGTCTGCAACATTTTGATTTCGCCTGAAACAAAAATGACTACAAGTTAGTTTCGCTCATCAAAAGGTATTATATTTTGTTTTGATAGAGTAAAATGATTCCTAATCTGCCTGAACAGCCTAAACTGTTAAATGAACGAAACCATCAACAGATGGTGGGTAGATGATAATGATTCAGGAAGTCTACGGATACTGCGACGCATGCTCACAGTTTGCATACGCGCAACTAATACAAATTAAGCTTCCACAAAAGTGCATTTTCACATGAAATAAGGAATTAAATTATGTCGGTAATAATAGTTATTCAAAACTGTTAATATGATATGATATGGTCTCATTCTAATGAGGTGATTATATCTGTAAGGTTTCTGAGCTTTGAGGATGATATATTGTTTGGTGTTATATTTCATATTTGTAGGCAAATATGGAAGTATTATTGAATAAACTTGATAAATGATATATATAAATGCCTGCCTCTTTGCACAGATCAATAACTAATTCATATAGCTGTATTCAACGCTCGCACATTCACATTTCTAATTAAGATATTTGCATTAAAATAAATAGTTTTGTCAGTCTAAATAGCACATTATGAATTAATTTAACCAAGTTAAATGATAAATGATATTGACTCATATTTCATATGTCGGTCCTTAAAGCGAAGCGATATTTTGGTATTTGGGAGAAGTGAATTTAGTTGTATTGCAGTCGGGTTTGATACCTTTAAAAATTGTTAGATCTTATTCAAGAATATAATTTGTCAATGACTAGAGAGATAACCTAACAGCATAGATTCGAATTTATTACCAATTGAAAGTTAAACTAATTCTAATATAACCATAACATTAACTAGTATTTACCGTTTGGAATCCGCTTGGCATTTTGGAAATATAGCTACACTGACTGGTGGTTTCCCCATGATATAAGCTGTTTTAGAGCTAATGGATACTATCTCCTTCAAGAGGTAACGTATCTGGAAAGCGTTTGTTGAAGAACAACTGGTCTTGTTCTCCTGTAATTTTAAGGAGAGGCAGAATACGCTTACTCTTCCGGAACACCTGGTCTTATTATCTTGTACTTTTACGAGGGTCACCATGTGGATATTTCCCTTTTTCATATTTTGCCCCTAGTATAATCGATTTTTAGTTCGGTTAATGGTTTGTTGACGTTTTGGTATTCTCTATTTTTTTTAACTTGAAAGTTAATTCTCGTGTCAAAATGATATGTAAGATATCTTGTAGTTAGTATTTAACGGTCTTTATGTTACTTAGGACGCTTATAAGTTATAATTCCAATAATATCAAGTATAACATACTGCAGTAAATTCTGCATTAAAAAAATCTTCTTTGAAGGTAATCAATTTCGATTTTTAAATTTATTGTGCTACCAAAATTACTAATTTATCATGAGATAAGTGCCGAGTTTTCCCAGGGATATGTCCACTGTTAAATGTCAGATTCACGAATAATGAGTCCGTCCATTGATCATCCGGGACCTAGTACAGCTGGGAATAAAAGGTGCAAACAATACCTCAGCACACGAATGTTTAAATATGACATGCCCATCAATTCTACAGCAACAGTGTAACTACAAATCGCTGGTATTTACGATGTGATAAAACACGATAATAAACAAAGAAGAGTATTTATCATGTTGCTTCAACAGCAAAGTATTATATGTGCTGAATGGAATGAAGAAAGATAGAGAAAACTGCTTTTTGCCAATCGATATCGTACACACGTGACAGACGGTATATCACATATATCAATTGTGACAAGTGTACTGGGTACCCCCCACAAAACCTACCCGACTCTACAGTAGGGGGAGGACACCCGTGATGACTGTGCGACCAGGATATATATCATAAATAATATTGAATATTTACTTTAATGCATGATTTCCATACAAGGAAATGAATTTTGTTTCATCGTGTTGATGACTCAAAAATTCATGATAAGTCGAAATTTCAAAATGATTACTGAAAACTTTGAGATAATAACTAGAAATCGGCTTACTTACTCAAATGCAAATTATCGACTATTTCGAATTTTTTAAAAGATACCTCGTCATTTCAAGATAATAACTCGAAGAAATTTCGTCTTGCTAATCCGATTTTTTTAGAATGAATTTTAATCTATTTTTATGCTATTCAGCCATAACACAAAAAATCGGAGTGAACCCTAAATAAGAGTACAGTTCGATTTTTTGTGTTATATCTCAATGACCTATAAATAGATTGAAGTTTGTTCTGATATTTTTTTTTTTTTTACATTATTCCTGTGAAAATGCACTTTTATTGTGGGACGCTTTCCTCTCAGTAATCATTACGCAGGTGCATCAGCAAAATAAAAAACGACGTTACACATGGTGACGCCGTTTGTAACGCTATGGGGTGATGTGATATTTTCTTACCAAATAATTTTTTTTATGAATATTCGATACTGGCTCAGTTTGGTTCATTGGTGATTACATGATAGAGCAACACACAGATTCACTGAATCGAGTATACTTTCATTTAGTACTAAGGAACAAGGAGATTTTGTTATGTTAAGCAACACAGCATAAGATAATGTTAGGTTTCCGAACTCTTAAAAGACTCACCGTTGATGTCATTTGTACAAAAGAAAAATGATCGCTAACTTCATAACGAGGAAGTGGGAAAGTTCATCCCAACAAGAAAAATTAAAAAGAGTTGAGAAAAATATGTCTTGTTTCATAATTATTGTTAACTGAATAAAAAGAAAAGCAAAGAATGCTGTAGCGTCAACAAAACCATATTCCGAACTTAAACCTATTAAACTAGGGACAAAATATCTGCAAAGGAGAATATCTACGTAGTAACCCTTTAAAAACCCCTTAAGAGATTGAAAAGATGTGTCCTGGAAGAGTAAATGTTTGGCTTCAAGACAAATGTTTTATATCTTACTTTGTTCAACTCGTTCTATGATTGTTATTTACTGTTTCTTGTTATTTTGCTACACAAGTGAATATGCTATATCATATACAAATATACTTGAATCTACCAATTGTTAACCTATCTAGGCTATATATAAAAAATACTTTGTTTCAAGCGGTACATCCTAAAGTGTTTGTTAAGTCATAATATTGAGAAACACGAGCTGTCAGGCTTTTGCCATCAATTTTGCAATATAAAAAATATGTCGTTATGTTTCAAATACTTCCACAAGAGATGAAACGTGGAACCTCTAGTGAACTATTAGTTGCTGCATCATTTAACAACGGTGACCTGTGTAACACTCAATTTCCACGTGTTGAACAGAGTTTACATTGAAATGGATTATCGTCTGTATATTATTATTTTCAAGATATCGGGTTTGCATTGGGCCGCAGTCTAGCGTCAAAAAATATCGCAAACTAAGATCTTTCATCTGCAATACCATATTTATCATTTATTATTATTATAAACGTGACGATTTCGAGTATAAGAAGTAGTCGATAATTCGGTCCCGTCTATTATTGATTCCTGCATCATAAGCATAAAAAATCAGAGAATATCAAAGCCTCAGCTAAACCTTAATCCGAATTCAAAATCGATTAAACTAGAGGCAAAATATTAACAAAGGAAATATTGACATGGAGACCAACGTAAACTTACAAGAGAATAAAACCAGGTGTTCCGGCAGTGTAAGCGTCAGCGTCTTCTGTTTCATCGACGACATCCTCAAAATGAGAACCGATCAGCATCGG
This sequence comes from Mimachlamys varia, assembly GCA_947623455.1. NCBI lineage: Eukaryota > Metazoa > Mollusca > Bivalvia > Pectinida > Pectinidae > Mimachlamys > Mimachlamys varia. The sequence goes on from OX392529.1 coordinate 39,178,746, forward strand.
CAATCCCAACAAGTAAGCACACTAATCAACATACTCAAAAACGTCCATCTTCATATCCCACAAAGATACAGAATATTTCTCAATGAGATAAAGATGATGACCATAAAACTTTCCCATAGTCTTCACCAACCTGCAACCCTCAGATCCCTGTGTCATAAGTTTGTTCGTCAGCAGTTGACATCTATCACGAAAATCTCGATATTCAGAGCAATCCCAAAAATAACGGATCAACTGCGACATGTAATCACCATAGGATGGAGAAGCAGGAATGTTACCATCAAGAAAGGGAAAGCTGCATGTGTTGTTCATAATTTAAGTAAAGATCGAGGAAGGAATCTGATGAAGGAGAGTCTGTTGTGTCCTTAATCTCATGTTCAGTAGGGCATATACAATGTACGATCAACTAGATCAGCAAACTTTTTGTTGTTTATAGACAACACATCGTCTATATACCTGAAAGTGAAAAGGTCAGATTTTAAGTAGGAAATCGGGCTATAATATCCGATTTTAAACATTTAGATTAAAAAAAGATACTTGTTTACGTTTTAAAAAGACTGCATACAATTGAATGCTCACTTAGACCTTTGATTGGTCCAAACGCAATATATCTTGTATGTTAAAATAGTGCTGTCAGCAAATCATATGTTGTTATTATTAATATTATTTACTTTAATTCAAAATTTGAATATTCCAAAGTTTTCGATTTATATCACTATATATTTATAGCACTCTAGCGAAGACAAATGTCCTAACGGCCATCGGTCAGTCAACTCGACATACCGTCGATTTGTAGAGATGGATATCTCCTTTTAGTAGAAATGTCTGCAATACCAGGACATATCCAGACCATATCTGCACACCATATCTGAGACCATATCATCTGTTATTGTTTTTATTCTACAACAATAAGTCAAATCTTCACCATATTTTATATCTTTGTTATGTTGCTATATACGATTATCCCACTTGTTCGGCAGTAAACTACGAAACCTTCGTGGTATGTACATTGCCACCCGTGTATATGAGCACCGGCTTGTCAGTATATATAAGTGTATTCGTCTTACGCCGTGGTAATTACGCCGATATATCAGATGTCATACGATACCACTGATGAACACTGTGATAACCGTTACATTGTCATGGGCCATAAACCACGGTAATTATTATCCTGTCAAGCCTGTCACATCACCCAAATATCACATCCACCATTACAATAGCTGGTACGATTCGCCTCGTATAAAACGGACCAACACACATCAAATACCAAACTTTCCACATAGCTTGAAGGTCCGTATTAAATATTACAGGTTAAAATACTATGTAATACGAATTTCCTTAACATTTCGAAACCACCTAGATCGTTTGGAGGTACAAACTTTACCATCCCATGATTTGTACAGTCTTTTTTCTGTTGACTTTCTAGCTTTGGTATACATCTCGCCAGACGCTGTCTACACCGGGTATGGCCCATTTTATAACATCCAAACATTTCAAAGTGTAAGTATGGATCATCAGAATGTCATATAAAACACACCCATTTTACCATCGAAGAAATACATAATATCTAGCCTTTCCAAGACATTATAGCGGAAATAGTTTAGGTCAGTATTGAAAAAAAGCCAATCAGGGAATACCGAGGACCCAAACTCGAACTCGATTACCCTTAAGACAATATCAAACGGAAAAAAAAGTAAAAGAGAAAAAGACCAAGTGTTCCGGAAGAGTAAGCATCTTCTGCATCACCAACGACATCTTGGTCGCATTCAAGTAAATGCCACATCCTCAAAGTGAGAAATGGGGCAATATTCTCAATCACACAACCAGTAGGTAACTATGTTCAAATTTTATGGTCGCCATCATTTTATGATATGAACGCGAACGTTTTTGAATATGCTCATTATTTGCCTACTTATTGTGATTTAGAAGAATGTCTCAGTTCCCATTTCGTTTGATACGACCGAGATTTACATGGCGGGTGTCGGTCGATGAAGCAAAAACGGTTACTAGTTTTCAAGGGTCTCCGAGCATCTATTTTCTTTGTTCATTATTTAACCCTTAGTTTAATCGATTACGAGTTTGGATTATAGTTTCATTGATGCTTTAGTATTTTCTGATGTCTTTAACCCATGAAAACGAAAGAGTCGTAGGCTCAAATTTATATTTCCAAAAGGGCCGCTCAAATAGGATGCGAGAAACCTATTTAAATCTTGACATAACATGTACTCTCTAGCTCAAAAACACAATTAAAACCGACATTTCGCATATCCGGTTTGAAATGTGTATACGGAATATGATTATGCTGTGTCATACTCATATGATGTACAGTTGTAGGTGTAAGGCGCGTCATGTTTTATCAAATTGTAATTTGACACCAGAGGTAATTTTTGGGGGGTTGCATATAACATATTACCGTGTCAATGTAACTTGCGTGATTTATACAGGCGTATTATTTAGGATAATAACGAGCCAACACCAAGCGGGTATGTCCAGTTCAAGAAGGCAAGCATCCCTACTTTATTAAAGTGGATACTTCTCTATTAATCAGCTTATTGGATAGCCTTGTCCTGCAACACGTTGTGTATTTTGATAATGCTATAATCTAGTAATAAGAGCATTTTTATTTGTTGTTTCCATCTGCCTTTCTGTTTGTTATTCGTTCTGTTTGATATTCAAACGTTTCCGTTCAATAAAATGTTTTAAAATACCTTTTTAATCTAAGTTTGTTATGCACGTATACATGTTTATTGGCAAGTCTCACGCTAACGTGGATCTCCAGTATGATACTTGCAGAATTGTAAGCATAATTAATTAATTTCTCAATTCAGATAAGTTATTATGTTCCGTGTGTAACTGCTCTAAACATTATCACGTGTCGACCCTATTCGAAATGCACATACATAATGGCACGCTAAGTTCGATCGTTAACGTATTACGTGTATAATTACGCATAATCAATTATGCTACTAAATTCTTTTCCTTGGTGTCTTTTATAAGTGTAAACCGATTTTATTTCCAGAAAGTTTTACAACAGTTGTTCAAATAAACAAAGTATATTTGGGATTGGAAAAATAAGTTGAACACTAATATGTATTCCTGTCTTTCATTAAAGTATGAATACATATCAACTTCAACTAAAACATGTATTTGCATATCTTACGCAAACTATGTCACAAATCTTTGATTTCGTCTCCAGTACCATGTCTGTCAAGGAAAAGACAGTGTATGCATATTAATCATATCAGCCAGTTACTGTTGAGTACGATGGTGTATCGACACTGTAAACAAGGTCTTGCGACAAAGATTTGTATTCTTCCACTGATAAGTCCTAAAAACAAACTAGAACGATTATCATGCTGAAAAATGTTTATCCAAAGCGGCTTTTCTGCAGCTACAATGACAATTTTAAAATAGGTTCTTCATTTTTCGTATTTCTATTGGTTATTTAACCGGTTTCTGATTTACTTCCATATAGTAAGAATCGTGCACATATTATATCACATCTATCACAATTGTATTATAGAAACATATTTATATCATTCTGTATTAGCGACAATTTGGCTAAAAATATATTATATCAGACATAAGTACCAATATCTTGACTTCAAACATTTAAAGAATTGAACGGCATATAAACTTCTTCTGCGATTTGTCAAAAAACAGAAAAAAACAAAAAAAAACAAAAACACGTTTGCAAACTAAAGCAAATTCTCAAATCGAGAACTGAGTATCATTGTCCATCACAACAAGTAAACTTAGAAATTACAAATTACAACAAAATGTAATTAGGCAATTAGAAATGTTTAACCACAAAGAGGACGGCCAATATTGAACGTCGGATGTAACAGGTTTAGATTACATAAGTATATTGACGACGAAGGTAAACTGTTCTTTAATATATTTCGGGCACTATCCAGACATGAATTTCTTTATTTTGATCTCGTGTTTGATAGTTATCAAATAAATGGACGAATATGATGAAGACAATTTAACTTTATTTTGCTGACTTCATTGGCCTACTAAATCTGCAAATATATTTAGAATTATTCTATACCATATCAATGTAAGATTCATTTCATCATGTTAAACAAAACAAAAAATGGCCTACAGTATTGATTGAAATTTTAAAAAAAGTCACATAGAATCAAACGACAATTTGGCCAATATGACGACGGGTAAGGTTTACATTGCAAAGTGTCTTAACTGAATTATGTAGATATGGAAACATTGAAGAAAATAAAACACCCCCAGAAATATATAACAGTTTACCTTCGTCGTCAATGTACCAATGTCATCGCAACCTGTTCAATCCGACGTAAAGTATGGGTCCGTCCTCCTTGAGGTTAACATTTTTAATTGCCTAATTACATTTTGTTGTATTTTGTAATTTCTAAGATTACTTGTTGTGTTTGACAATGATACTCGGTTCTCGTTTTGAGAACTTGATGTTTACTTGGATGGGACAAAGGTTTAAATGGCGGATGTCGTCGATGAAGCAGAAGACGCTTACTCTTCCGGAACACCTGGTCTTGTTCTCTTGTGCTTTTACGAGAGTCTCCATGTAAATCTTCCTTTTGTTCCTATTTTGCCTCTAGTTTAATCGATATTGAGTTCGGATTATGGTTTTGTTGACGCTTTGGTATTCTCAGATTTTTTTAAAATTAGACTTTCATAATAATTTGTTAATCAAAAGTACCTTCTTATTATCATATGTACTGAATGTTGTTTAAGGCCCCCACAACTGGAGGTAAATAGATTTTAAGATACCGTTTGATAATACTCATATACTTAACAATGATCTAGCAGAACACCCAGAAGCTGATTATAAATGAGATTTACTATGAAATATGTATTTTTGAGTTGAAGACATAATGTGTTTTATATCTTTTACGTTGTATTTCCTACCAGGATGAATCATTCACAGTGTATCTTGGGTGTCCACACCTCGTCGACTCTACAACCATTGTAAGGACGTGACCAGAGTCATTTGAAAACCATTAATTACACAACATATTGACGTACACATTTACTATGATGAGGGGAGGTGGGAATTTACTTAAATCAATTGTAGATTGATGAATTAAAGATATGGCAAGTTAAAACGATATATTAAAATGAGTCTAATGATGAATGTTTAATAAAGTATTCTATGTATTTTAAGATACTGTGTACAATCTTGGCATGCGTTTGCTTTTAACGACGTTCTTTTTTTATATTTTGCTATTGAAGTTATTTAAATTGGAATCTATGTTCTTAATCTGCTATGAATCAGAGGTTCTTTTTAAAGTTTGCACTATCGAAATATTTGTTAAATATGCATCCATTAAGTTGGAAACACATATATCTATATTTATATGTCAACTATACATAATCTGTACCAAGTGACTTTTCTAGGAATGATGAGAAAATAATGTGTATTTCATATATACCTCTGAACAGTGATCACTAAAATCACTCTCCATTATTTACTGGGTGAAATAATATTTCTGGTTATTTCTGGAAGTGAATTTCTACTTTGATAATCTTTATTTGAAAACCATCCTTATTCTTACTAGTATGTATATGCCATGCTGAAGAGCAACTTCGCAAGTCAAGGATGTACAATACGCTACTCTGCTTTTCAAAAGTAGAGAAGCGTACTGTACACCTTTTGCTTATGACGTTGACTGAAGAGATGCAAAAGCTGAAGTTAAGCGTTTGATTTATTTCTCCAAATTCAAAAGATCGTATGTCACCATTCCAGTAACCGACCTAATGCCTATATATTTATGGTCATCCAGACCTTGATGACAGTCAAGGGTTTTACTAGCTTTGAAATCCAGCAATTTCAACAAAAAAGGACAGTGTTGGGATTAAAAGCAGAACGCTTTGAATATTACCGTGAAACACCCTCAAAGAAATAAAAAAAAAAAACGAAACGAGAGGCGCTATTATTTCCTGCAGCAAATAAAGCATAGATGAAATCTAGAACTAACTAAACAAACTGCAACAGTCCGAACGATAATTTAAGATTTTCTAGATTCATCAAATAGTTGTTGGGTTGTGTTAATGATACAAACATTAAGAAGTCTTCAAACGCACAAAAAATGTTAACATCAGTCTTTCATCGTGACATGTTCAACTCTTAAGGAATCTGGCTCACAAGGATTTGTATAATCAACTTTTCTTGAAGGCAAGTTTATTTTAGTAATGTTATACATAATACATCACAGATAAGCACAATTTGGCTTTTAGAAGATATTAGAGTTTTATTTGGCAGAAAAGAACTCCTCTACATTTTTTATGTGAAATACAAGGCGAACATTACTTTGTAAAAGTTGGATAAAATGGAAAGGAATAATCAAAATGTTGAAACATTTTGTAAGATAATTATTTAAGATCTGTATTTCGATAATATCAAAAGAAAGTTATGGGTCACAGTGCATATCTTATAATACAGTATGATGTACGGGAAAATGCAAGGGGTTCCGAAAATTGATCAATTTTCTTTAACAAGGCAGAGCCAACTCCCTTAAAAGGCTATCGCACACCTACTTTATATTATGTCTGTATGTATAAATATGTTTCTGTCGTGACATCCCAGCAAATCTGAATCCTCCACAATGACTATCGGCGTTCCGGGATCAGCAAGGTGCACGCATATATCAAATTTCTTCAAATGAAAGAGAATTTAATAACCCAGTCCACCAACGGGTTCTGTTAAAAAACAATAGTGTAGTAAGTATGGATCAAAGATCACGTGACATCGGTAACAAGTCAGACGGTCGTTATGATCTCCCTGCTATGGTAAAGTAATACATTTCCGTCTGACGGAGTCAGTGTTAATCTATCATGTTATCACATTATTTACCCTTAGCTAATTAGCAACACCACTTATCTGTCTGCCATCTAAGTTTATCGCTCGCTCGTCTCTAGAGCTCCGTTCAAAAAGATACCAGGCTCCAGGACGAGGAAGTTTATCCAATTTTTAGACCAGGGTCAAAATCTCCATATCAAATTTAACTTGCTTTTTCGGATATCTTAAAATGAAATGCTTTATTAACTTCGACTTTCAAATGACGATTTTGGAAGGTGTTGTTTTTAGAAGTTAACGATTTACATATCCATGGGTTTAAAGTGAAAATATTTATCCTTTGCATCTTATTTATAATATCTAATTTCATCTCTGTGAGTGTAGGGCATGGCATGGTCGTCACAAGTAATTAGTCGCTGTATCCTTTCTGTGTCGATGTAGGTGTGATTATATGTAAATGATGTATATACTAATAATATGATAGAATTTTATAGAAGGAAAACTGAAATAGTCAACATGTTTTTAATTTCCGTATTTTTATTGTTTTCAGTGAATAAATGACTTCTACATACTCTGTAGAAAATAGGTTAAGGTCATTCAGTTCCCTATAATGACAGGATCAGCGGTCGCGGTCGTGTGGCTTCCCAGGGTAAGTTTACCAATAAACTCAGTTGATTAAGCTGCTAGTTCAATGATCGGAGGTCGATGTTGTGAATCCTTGACCAGGTAGTTGACAGGTTGGTATGTTGACCTAGACCCTCAGTTGATTGTGCTGCTAGTACAAAGATCAAATGTCTAAATCGCGAATCCTCTCCATGGTTATTCCGTTTTACAGGTCCGATATTTGTTAAGGCTGACAGTATAAGGATTGGAGTTTTAGGTCAAGAGTATTTGCCTGTAATTTAAGAACGAGAACACCAGTACCGTTCGTGAATTTTGTTTGTTAATTCCATTTGTTTTGTTTTATTAATTAGTTGCAAAGGGAAATAACTCTTTGTTTTCAAAAAGAATAACATTTCAAATATAAAATAATAATTCCGGAAGTAGTTTTTAATGCACACTGATGGTGCTTACTGTCATAACAGTGACCTTAATGGAATTCTATATTCTAAAGTGTCTTTAATATTTATTTAATGAAATCATCATAATGAGTCATACGCTAAGTAAAAGTACATGCATAGCTTTCTAGGATGATAAAGCAGACCTATGGTAAATGGAAAATTATTCGTTAAAAGAGGTATTTCCATATTGTGACACAATATACCTTATTACTAATTCTTGTAATTTATACGTATACCAACATTACGGTACATTTGTCTTAATGGCCGGATGATGTTACAGTTAACTCCATCGATTTTCCAGAAAGTATGTTTGTTTTTTTCCTAGAAAAGTAAGTACAGTTTTGGAATGGTGTCTATAGAGTTTTCCTGTTACGACTTCATAATTTGTGTAGATAGGCGACCTGAGTCGTTAAGTGTTTGTCCATATTCCATTTAGAGTATTGACACATTCTCTCTCCACCCTGAATCAATCTTAAAATGTCACATGATCTAGCTCTAGTGTAAACAGTGAAAGCGTCTGTATAGCTTCTCCCAGGGTTAAAGACAAACATATGTACTTTTCATATAGTCAGCATGCAAATGTTCCTATTCATCTTTATTGACATATATGTTTGATTTCAAGTGCTGTAGGAAGATTTGCTGTGACCTGAATATATCATTGCATGACGTCTGCATATCACGCTTCCAGTTTTTGGTTTAAACTTTGAGACATGAACAAGCTATAAGTACATATCCTCTACTCCGGTCTCGCGTCAAAAGTTCTACATATCCCCCAACCCGGTCTGGGGTGAAAGTTCTATATATCCCCCAACCCGGCCTGGGGGTGAAAGTTCTACATATCCCCAAACCCGGCTTGGGTGAAAGTTCTACATATCCCCAACCCGGTCTGGGGTGAAAGTTCTACATATCCCCCAACCCGGCCAGGGATGAAAGTTCTACATATACCCCAACCCGGCCTGGGGTGAAAGTTCTACATATACCCTAACCCGGCCTGGGAGTGAAAATTCTACATATCCCCCAACCCGGCCTGAGGGTAAAGTTCTATATATCCCCCAACCCGGTCTTGGGTGAAAGTTCTACATATCCCCCAACCCGGCCTGAGGATGAAAGTTCTATATATCCCCCAACCCGGCCTGGGGTGAATGTTCTATATATCCCCCAACCCGGCCAGGGGGTGAAAGTTCTCCATATCCCCCAACCCGGCCAAGGGTTGAAAGTTCTACACATCCCCAACCCGGCCATGGGGTGAAAGTTCTACATATCCCCCAACCCGGTCTGGGGTGAAAGTTCTATATATCCCCCAACCCGGCCTGAGGGTGAAAGTTCTATGTATCCCGCAACACGGTCTGGCTGAAAGTTCTACACATCCCCCAACCCGGCCTGGGGTGAAACTTCTACATATCCCCCGACCCGGCCTGGGGTGAAAGTTCTACATGTCCCCAACCCGGCCTGGGGTGAAAGTTCTACATATCCCCCAACCCGGCCTGGGGGTGAAAGTTCTATATATCCCCCAACCCGGTCTGGAGGTGAAAGTTCTACATATCCCCCCAACCGGCCTGAGGGTGAAAGTTCTATATATCCCCCAACCCGGCCTGGGGTGAAAGTTCTACATGTCCCAAACCCGGCCTGGGGTTAAAAGTTCTACATATCCCCCAACCCTGTCTGGGGTGAAAGTTCAACATATCCCCCAAACCCGGCTTGGGATGAAATCTATATATCCCCAACCCGACCTGGGGGTGAAAGTTCTACATATACCCCGACCCGGCCTGGAGTGAAAGTTCTACATATACCCCAACCCGGCCTGGAGTGAAAGTACTACATGTCCCCCAACCCCGCCTGGGGGTGAAAGTTCTGTATAACCCCAACCCCGCCTCGGGGTAAAAGTTCTATATATCCCCAACCCGGTCTGCGGGTGAAAGTTCTACATATCCCCCAAACCCGACCTGGGGTGAAAGTTATATATATCCCCCAACCCGGTCTGGCGTTGAAAGTTCTACATATCCCCCAATCCGGCCTTTGGGTGAAAGTTCTACATATCCCCCAACCGGGCCTGGGGGTGACAGCTTTTCCTATCTACTTTCTCTTTCTGGGGCTTTTTCCCTAGGGGACCGAAGTCATTTAACCCACTTTTACAAGGACTAAAACCTCCAAACAAACACCTTGCAATCATCATCATCATTTCATGTTGTATACCAGCAGTATCAATCGTATTTGTACTGAAAATGATTTTAAATCAAAGTAAATCTACCTCTTAAAGTAAGAGCCGAGGAAGTAACAAGAAAGTCACAATGCCTGCTTATTAGCATAATGATAACATACAAATACTAAAATACCGAAGTGTCAACAGAAAAGTGTATTTGATTAGCTATACATGATTTAATATAGGATCAATTATTTGAAAATTATAAAACGTTGATATAAAAAATGTCATGTATATTTTGTTTTAAGTTCTCGTCGGAGGTCTGTTATGCAACAAAACTTTTTTCCTAATTTCCATGATGTACTTATTGCATAATCGTCACGTCATTTTTCATTAAAAAATCCATAAAAAGAAAACATTTATTAAAGGAATAAAAACAATTCCACGTTTATCTACCGAAAATAGCTAATATACGTTTTTTTCTCTCATGGTAATTAAACGTTCCATAAATGAAACTATGCTTTTCAAATAGCACCTTGGATGTCTTTATTTACAAGACAATACCACCTTTATTTGTAATAGCCGTTCGTCTGTTTGTACATAACCTCCAACTATATGATATATATAGATGAAAACTCTAAGTGTGGTTCCACTGTTGTTCCTGTGTAAAGACTTTGATGTTGCGCATGATAAGTAGCAAATATTTATGTTCAAACATGTCTGTGTTGTTCTGGTATTTACAGGTACTGCAGCTAAGGAAGCGTAACTATTGTAAATAGGTTGGTTTTGGTTTAGTTACATATTCATAGAACTCAAATCCTGAAAATCCAAATTCAAATATTTGAGAGAGAAAAAAATAGAAAGAAAACTTCTATAAAATCACAGACATGTGTTTGCAATCTTCCCAAATGAAAACTTCAGAACATTTTAAGTGTGGTCATTGATTTTGTTGACTGTGCGATCAAATAGAAAAAGGTTTGCATTTGGATGTTGCTGTGGGGTTTGTTAGCCTTAAATTGACCCATAATGAGTCCAGAGATTATAAGGTTTTTGCAATAGGGTAAACCCGTGCATTCAACGTGTCTACGACCTCGTGCATTCTGATTTATAATAACCTAGCAATCAGCTGCCTTAAAAAATAAAATGTCAGAGTTGCTTTTTTACATGAAGGTGAAAAACACTACTTGGGTTGGCAACGTAATGTATTTATAGAATCTTTAGAAAGTACATTGCATTTCAAAATGATTTAATAAAAGTACGTATTGATGTGTTTTATAGGTTTTGTATTGTTACATAAGTTATTATCATGTGAAACAATTTCTCCTTCCGAGTTATCAGTTTGAACAAGAATTAAGCTGGTACTATTGATTTAAAGATAAGATGTGGCCAAAATGTATGTACCAGAAGGTATCTTCAATAGAAGTTCGTATTTGTAGTTTTTAAAAGCGATTAATAAAATAACAGCGAACGTTTATTTGAAAAACCATCATGAAGTAAAATGGATATCTATATTAACCTTCATTGTACATTGTTTCAAATATCTGTATTTTCCTTGTAGTATCGCTTATGGCGATAATCAGATGATACGACATGTATTTGAATGTTGAAATGGTGTTTAACGCTGTGCAAAGAAACCCAAAACAAAACAGAATGAATAAAAACATTAAAAAACAACATTGTAACGCCATTTTTGTCTCTCATTCAGCATTTTGTTAATAACTGAAGCTGAAGATTTTAACGTGAATAGTTCTACTGTATAAGCATTACCCAAAGCAACTGTTTTATGATGATGCTGAAGCAGTGTCATTATCTAATTTCATCCTCGCACCTCAAACAACGTTATATCAGCGAAAGGCGCAATTGTGACTATTGTTCATTCGATGCAGATTTAAACAACATGGGTTCATATAAGAATAAATGTGAAACAAAATTGTTTAATCATTTTTCTTATTCCTTGATTGATTTTCTTGTTACATCAGATGCATATTTTATATAGATACGTGTTTGCTCTCATACAAGACGTACCAAATATAATTTATAGGAATTAAATAAAGGTCCGATACATTTTATATCAGTGTCATGTGGAGGAAAGTCATGCCAAACATCTTCATTTACTTGATGTTTAACAATCAAACTAAAAAATCGGTGCTAAAAATTAAGAAGGCAATTCGAAATCCTGTATATCAATTGATCAACATAACATTCTATAGGTGTTTATTTGTTTTGTAAGCATACCTCGTTCATTATGTACACATTGATGAGCAACAAGGCGATTATCTGGAAGTTTCCGTATTTCACGTGTAACGTATGATTTAAGTAGCATTGGTACTGTGCAATAATTAATTATAAATGATAGATAGACATTTAATGTTTTAGCTCGAAAACTGTGTTCCGCACCGTGCTGATCTTGTACGATACATTCCTCCTATAACCCAGTAGCTCTATTTTGCATTTGTGTTATATCAAAGAGCTCTAAGCCCCAAAACCAACAAGAAGGTAACAAAGCAGCAATATTGCTGTTAGTTTGTATTATAACCTAATAGGTCTTAATAAACGCTAGTTCTATTAAATATGCCGCTATGGTGAAACATATATCTACCATGACGCAGGGTCCTGCCATCATGCACCTCTGCTACAGCACGTGTACCTATTCAGAAAAACAACGTTTTATGCTTAACGTTTGCTCTCTATTGTAGTATCCCTAATACCGCACACTTATCTGAAGCAGCTCTAAACCTAGATGTTTTGCTTTTGGAAACATCTTTTAAAGTTTATGTTTGTTCGATATAAGTGTGCTTTACATGCTAGCAGTACCGATCATCATAAGCATTCTTCTAGTCAACCACCTTTTACTCCACTTTGGTTCATTAAACAAACAACTTTAATACCGTGCTATTTTCTATAATGAGCATAGTTTACCTACTAGTTGTAGCTTTACAATGGCGACCACCCTAGCGCATCTTTGCTGAAGACAGAGATTTATTTAATTGCTTGTTTGAGTCGGAGCAGTAAATCAACACTGCTAAGGCCGAGTCTCTACTCTAACATTTACTACAACAGTCACTGTTTTAGAAAGATGTTTTTCCGCATCCTGCGGCATTAGTGTTTGATGTATTGAAGTGATTCCATGATTAGCTTATATGTCCAACCTTTTATGCTATCAGGCATCACTCAAACACTATTTATAGATTTTAGGTTAGGGGTGGTATTCCACCCGTCATCCCTCCTACCACAAAGCACTCTCATTCGCTTGTACAAGATCAGCGGACCCGAACTAACGTCCCACTGATGACGGGGGTGGGAACAACCGTTAGAGATAGGTGTCGTCTGCCCGACTTTACAACTCAGTTTCTATAACTTTATAATGTGTAGAAATACTCTTTGTTCTCTCAATAGCATTGTTGGCCATTGAAATGTGACGTCACACAGTAAAATTATATTTCATTGGACAAGGCAGCATATGTCTTCATTCACAATATTTACAAATACTCGTTAACAGTGAAATCCCATCTAAACAGGCTTGGGATTCTACCAGAATCTCACTGTGACTAAATATCAACTTTAAAACCCATCTACGAGATATAGTATGGCTCATTCTCATGTAAAGTCATTAACTTTACCTATTCAGGATATTTAAATAGAAAATTACATTTTGCCTTCGCGTTTAATACACCTTTTAATTTTTTATTATATTCTTATTTAAAAGTTTTCAAACAAGCATCTAATATTACTTTGAGAAGTTTTGATAAGGACTGGCAACTGTTACACAGCCGCGGGTATAAATTGGGTGTGACCAAGGTGCTGTCTTTGATTGCAGAACTGGTACTATGCCGGAGTATAATAGCGGTTGCCCTATGACATCTCTCACATTGGAAGCTATAGCGTGCAAAGAGGAAGACGCCGTTGTCGTTGATTATATTCTCAAAGGTAAGTAAATAAACTACGTGAAAATTCTTATACTTTCTTTATTATTATGTTGTTCTTCTTACACACTAACTTTATATGTTATCATTTTTCTGTTGATTCATTTTTGTGAGTCTTGGTTAAAATGCAACTTAGGTTAGGCAGCACAATTATTCCACAATCAGTTAGAGTTTTCTTTAAATTTTTCTTACCAAGAATATATATTCAATTTGTCGGGTAATGTTTAACACATTTCCAGGTGAGAAAGTGTTAAAATTCATTATGCAATTATACTTATCATCACGAACCTCAAACATTGTTCAATACACTCCTTAATAAAGCTTATTTGAAATTTTGACAAACTGAAGTGAGGCTTTTACACTTTTGACAGTAATTATAGTATATTCCTGTCAAACAGACAGTCTACCTTGTGTATAGGATTTCTTTGCTTAGCTTTTACCGAAGACACAGGTGTGAAATTAATCAGAAAGTTTCTGGTCTTAATGGGTCGACTGGGTTGGACATGGCGGTTTTGTTGAACAGATAGAGAACTGTATAAGTACAATGTCAATAATCATATATGTTAACAAAATGAAATGAAAAAGTTTGGTACACAAAATGCACAAATCGAAGCTTACACCTGTAAAATATTCACGTACGAGATCAAAGGGTTTGTCAAAGGATCAATGTTTCGAGTATTACAGATGATACCTTTGCATTTGCTGTACAACGAAGAAGGTTGATAGGTACATACAAACAGGAGTACTTTAAGAAAAAAAGTTATTTGCTCCACCTCATTAATGTAGGCTCAGCCGGTGTGACCATGCCTATAGGAAAGAGTAATTGTTTTCATTGAAAACTGCTTTTGTTGGCTACCTTTTCAGACATGTTTTCTTTCAAAGATAAAATGATAACGACAATGTGGTAGTGTGTATTTTTTCTGTACGCGTCCCACGTATAGATATGCTACCCGTTTGATGTACTGCTAATTCACATTCTATTGTCTGTCAAGTAGGACTCTATGCAAAAGGTCTCCTGTTTGTTCTAGATATAACTTTCTAACAAGTGAATGGATATGCACCGAAATAGTGTAAATTACATGCTTAAACACCTGCAGTAGTGTATCCGTTTTAAAAATGCTTTTAATTCGTCACTGAAATATCTTTAGAGGACCTATCTAGTAGATATTTCACCCATGTTAATACGTACGCCTGTATCCTCCTCGTCTTCTTTGTCATGCAAAGTTAACACGAAAGATGTCTACAGCATTTTTCTATAGTTTTGAAAATGCATTGCCATCATGAATAGAATCGAATCTTCGTCTGTCGTGTATAGTTTTAAATAATGCGAGCATGTTGCCAGCCTTTAGGACCAAAAATATAGTTGAAAAATTGTTAAAAGTGGTGCAACATTAGAATAGTGTGTAAATGTAAAGTTGAAGCGAAATATCTTCATGAAGTGCCTTTTTCTGTGAAATGAAAAACTACAAGCCTGATTGACTTTTGATAATTGTATCAACACATTTTTGTTAGGTACATAAATTTCTTGCAATTACAAAATCAACAAATACGAACGAACTGAATTTCTGATCGATATTATATATAGAGAAGCAAAAGCACTCATGTGTGACTTCAGCTTCCATTGTAAAAGCCAATACATTTCAAATTAAAGTCATCTATTTTATGATTTTGGTCGAGATGTCGTGGCAGCTTGTCGTCGTATTTTCAGTCTATTCATCGCAACCACTGTCACAGCCGGTAAGATGAATGGGGAATATTAATCAGAACTCCATATATTAGGTGCTAATCACGTCTGATATAGTGTGTTGGACAATTCATTCTTGGGGTGTTCTTTTTTCAAAGAATACGTGTTTTGATAAAGAAACTAATATTGGTCATTTGAAAGATGTTTCCGGTTTACAATAACATGAGCGATATCTGGTGATTTCAAGATTGCTATCTAGATAGAGCAAGATAGGTATCGAGAAATAACACGATTACTCTCTAAGTACAAAAAGATAATTTAGCCAGTGATAACTTGATAACAATCTAGTTATTACAAGATTAGAAGACACATCTTAAGGACACGTGCTGACTTCTGTAAAGGTAACATACCGAATGAACCAGTACTCCTCCAAATTTTGAAATAATTGAGTCAAGATGTCTGACGCACCTTTTGTTCTGTTTTAAGTGCAGATAAGCCTATTAGATTTACCAATTTTTTTGCTCCTATCATCAGCAATGTGTCCTAGATGTACCAAACAGTTGCATTGTTCATTGGTGCATACATTTGGCTCACTGTTTCTTCTACCTATTTCTAAATAAGCAACCACCCGTGTGGGTTTCGTTTAAATAGCATAGCCATATGATCTTACTTTAATCTCAAGATTTGTCCAGCATAAGACAAGTATGGATCTTACTTTCACACCAAGTTCTGGAGCTTGCTTTACTATTTGTCTGATGAACATCCCTCGGGCGTCTTTTGAATGTTGATTTCGTTTTCGTCTATTCCTAGCTTGCTATGTGTTTTTACATATCAATGCATTTTGTTTCCAATACTACCAATACTATGACATTAAACATTTTGAAACAAAATAACTTCGAATGAGTTAAATGAGAATATGATTAATTTCAATTTCATTCTGCATTTTCATTTACCCTACTAAAGACATTTCACAAGGGAACGTATTATTATAATTAATATTTCTTTAAAAAGTTAAAATAATTAATTTGATTGCAAAAACAATAACCGAAATTTAATTAGTAAAAGCAAGTATCAATCATTGCATAACAACACCAGATGAAGATAACCATCCTTTCTGTATAAATACGTGTATATCTAGTTACAGTGAAGATTTATGAAATTTCGTATCTTTCGTTAAAAATGTACATACTTTCAGCTATCAGTAAGTGTTAATTTTTTTTCTTTTCGGTCTAAAGTTTGCTCTTCATAAAGTTTCCTTCTACTTTTCTGATTTCTTCCTTCTTTCTAACAATACTCCCTTTCTTATAGGATGCAAAACATGACTTCCAGAAGTAAACTCACTCAGCAGCTATTTAATACAAATGTATCTAATATAAAATGTTATGTTTTTTTAAGAAAATAAAAAAGATATTGATAATAAAAGGCAGACAGATATAGTAATGCATAACCAATAATAATGTATGTATGTACAAATTTCGATTGAGTCAGTGTGCTACACCCCTTTACAGGCATTGGCAAAAGTAACCAGTTAAAGACTGGTGGCGGGTTTTTTATTAGGATATGGATTCAAAGCTACAACCAAGGGTCACGGTGTGGCACTGACTGGTCAATGGTCTCTATCGTCCAGTGTCCTTTCTGTCATGTAGGATTCCAACACAAAACACTTCAAATAAAAATGTCTGTTATCTAATTCAAAAATAGTCTTGGATATGAAATTTCATACTGGTTTAACAACTGATCATCGTGCATATATCATTAGAATTATATTGTATATTGCAATGTCATGCGTCTGGCTGTGGGCGGGTGGATAAAGATGGATCCAGCCATGTCACTGTTTTAAAGAGTAGGGTGGTGATGATGTTTGATTTGAAAAAAGGGTAATCCATTACCCCGCAGACATTATCCATCACCTCTTTTTAACAATCGCATAGGCGACTCAGATTTCAATACGTGATATAAAAATCCACCAGCCTATTACCCTCAATAGAAATTAAACACTAGTTGGAGATAGCATCATCTCAACCGCGTGTGTCGTGACCGTTCCTTATCCCACGTCGCCACGGGGCGAGGAGCTTCCGTACATCCAATACATAACATGTTAATTCAACTCTGTGTATATTTCTTTCTAGTGAAACGTATGATTTAATTCCGTTGCTTTCATCCATTTCAATAAAGAAACATGAGATGGCATAGAGAGAACATGAAGTAGGTCTCCTTTCCTTGTCTGACTGATTACGTTAACGGTCTTGCTTTATGTCCGATCATTTTTTCTTTTCAACTATTATATCATCAAATGTAATATTTCTCGATTTTCGAGTGGATATTTTGGAGGGGAGAACACACCATCCCCTTGTTTCTTGTTGGCGATATATCATATACCTAAGACAGGCGTGTCACAGTCTGATACTGAATGTAATGTTCCATTGTATAAAGACCACTTGTTACTGCAAGTTCTCAGGGTTGAAACAATATACTTAGTATACAATTTCTTTGATTGAAAATATATCGTCTATCTTATATCTATTGACAAATAGATACTACTTTAAAAAGTATCCATTTTCATAATGAACGGAATTCTGGATACACCAAGCCACATTATACCCGGCCTCTGTCCATACAATATTTCGTATAGAGTGACAGATATTCCATCACAGGTGCCATACTGCGAGATAAATATTTCGGCGTGAAAAATGTTGCATCGAATAAAAACCTATGATTACTCAGAAGTAGATCATTTTTCCGATATTGAAATGCTACAAAGAAACACTGTTATACTATAAATTTATCTTTAGGTTGACAATAAATCATATTTTTTTCTTTTTTTTCCCCCAAACCATTTGGATTCACACACCATCGGTTTCATTTGTTATATTTTGAATGGTTAAAGAAACTGAAATAAGTATAAGTATTTTGTATTATTTTCTTTTCTGTTTTATTATGGTTTGGAACATCATGTAAATACCTAAAGCATTTAATTATATAAACGTATGCAACAAATATGAGACTAACATATCAATGGGATGGCCCCTGAATATCTTATAAACTAAAACATCAGCTGTACTCGATAGTATCCGCGGAGTTGTCCGACATTTCACTCAGTGGAGGAGGACAACCCGTTACAACCTCTGTGGACCTTGTTCATCCTGTCTATGTTTATTCACATATAAAGTTGTCGGTAGCTGTCAAGTTCATTTGTACTTTTCCTCGTTATACAAACCATTACCAAGTCGTATTGAGCTGGTCTGTACAAAACACCGGGGCTAGAGGGGCCTATGTGGGGCGGACAAACAAGAAGAACGGTGTAAGTGGCTATACAACTAGGATGCGTCGTTAGAACTCAAAAAAATACCACAGGAAATACTATGAATAGGGCTGTCTCTATAGAACGTGGCCGCCATATATGTCGACCATTTTAGAAAAGAGTCCATATTCAACAATCGTTTATCTGATTTATCGCCCGAACAGAAAGCTTCCATTTGTTCGTGCTAAGCTGTGGAAAATCGACAGAAACAAAACTGATTTTAATCACTCGCCTGCTGAAGCGTTGTAGACCATTATCACCCAACAACAGACGGAATAATACCTTCGATTGGCTGTCTGTTAAATGTGTTTTGTTTGGCCACTAATTACTAAATCAGCAGAAAGCAATTGAATTCTATTGAAAACATTTTGTTTTTGTTTAGCTGTGGAATCTAATGCTTGACTTAATGTTTACATATCATATATTACTTCTATATTAATTACTGATCATGCTTTAAATCGAAGTTCAAATATGCATATCATGATATTAAAATAAATAATAATTCAGATATTGTGAATGCTTATCCACCATGCTTCACCATATGGCACCATATTTATTTTATTTCAAATCGACTGCAGGTTTATTAAGCCATTTAAATTTTTGAATTTCGAATATTCCTTTAGTAAAGGATTATTAGTTATAAATGAAAATATGGTAACCTTCTTATTTTATTTAAAAATTATATTATAGCTACCATTGATTGACTTCAAACCTACCGACATTTTATCATAATATTTTGCAAGGTCTATCATATTTTATCAATGGACATTTTAATGGTGTCCTTTTATGTGTACATGTAAGTCTGGACGCGGACACTATCACAAGATAGAAGAAACGTTTTATACAGACAGTCAACAGCTGTTTACACTAATGCTGTCATTAGACATTAAAGTTTAGACCATGTCACTATCGGGGCGTTGTATGCATTGTGTGTAAGGTGTGTTCCGTCCATGGTCCCTTTAATAACGATTGTACAATTGTCGGTAACTCGTCAGCTGTTATCCCGCTCATTTTATCATTTCATAATCAATTAAAATGGACAACAAGTTCGAGAGTCGAACAAGTTTGATTTGCGCATCTGATGACACGTCAATTATAATAAATCGATCGAATGGAAAATAAATTGATTAATTAGTTTAATGTGAAAAAACTTTTTTTGCCTACAAAGGAACATTAAGAAAACGAAGATTTGAAAAAAATTATAAAAAAGGATATTTAGTATGTACCGGATACTCCCTTTACTCATGCACGTGTGAAAAACGAGACGAAATGTGCATTTAATCATTGAATTGTCGCATGGGAAATAAACCATTTAAACAGTTTGAATGGGCATATGATTAATGTAATGTAGAAATAGCTTCTACAAAGAAAATATATATCTAAGTATGACTTATTACTATTTATATCAGATTTATAATAATGTAAACCCATATCGTAGGACGTCCCGTGTGGTTCGGTTAATATTTGATTGATAGTGATTCGCTGGATTTTGTTGGAATCCAATGGGATTTTGAATACTATGGAATTATTTGCATTTCTAAGTTAACCAAATAAATAATATATATTGATTAATAAATAGAACGCATCCTTAAATACAAGTATGAATATTTTTTGCAGATAGGTAATAATACATATATTAACTATTTCATATTATATCTAAACGTATCACATAAACATACGCACCTACAGAACAATATAATCGCCTCAATTGTGCTTTCCCCGATAATAAGTGGGGTTTTATTTTATGTGCTTTATTTAATACAATATAATCCATTACAATTATTTCACCTTTCAAGATAAATTATTATGAAAGTAAAATTTCATTGATTTGAATATAATTTTAGCAACCATCACTTAACAGAGCGATTATTTAAACTATCATCGTAGTATTATGTGGTGTCCTGATTGTGTTATCATTCCTATCTAATTAGGAATAAAACACATTTTTCCTATACTATATAGATAACATAGGAATTTAGCACATTTATTCTTTTACTATGGATAACATTGGAATATAACACATTTCTTCTTTTACTATTGAAAACATTGGAATATAACACTTTTCCTTCTTTATCGTAGATAACATAGGAATATAACACACTTTCTCCTTTATCACATAACTGACCCGTTCATTCATGCCATACGGCCATGTAATAAAAATGATATTACACACGTGTAATAACACTGTTGTGACGTCATAAACAAATGACGTCTTTATGACGTCATATGATTGTCTCGGTAGTAAAAATCGTACTATCACAGAAGAAATTTGCCTTTCTTATAGAGAATTAATTTGAGAGTTTTTGTGTATTTTCTCATAAATATAAGTGGCAAATAGAATCTTACAATCGTGTCAATGTAATAGGAAACTTATTAAGCTCGTTAAATAATTTAATATGTCACTCGCCTTAAGGCTCGTGACATATTAAATTATCTAACTCGTTTAATAAATTCCCTATTACATCGACAATCGTGTCTATTTATTATATATAACATAGGAATATAACACATGTTCTCCTTTATTATATATTATATTTCATCATTTACTAAACATAACATAGGAATATAACACATTTCCTTCTTTACTGAAGATAACATAGGAATATAACACATTTCATCATTTACTAAACATAACATAGGAATATATTTACATTTGCTCTGCAATTTTCCATTGACACAATGCTAAGAGGCAGTTGCTGTCATACGCCTATAACACCCAGTGCCTCAGACTATAACAGCAGTTGGCATTGTGACGTCATCAATCTCTATTGTGACGTCATCAATTTCATTGTTGTTGTTCATTGATTTGCTGTTCAAAATCAGTCCGAAAAAAACTAAATAAAGCACAATAATTCTATCAAAATGTAAATATAAGTAATGAACATTTTAGCAAATATTGTTACAGTCCTATAACACATATTGTTATTGCTGACAAACTTACATAAAGCCCTACCGGGCTTTATTTAGTTTGTCATCAATAGCAATGTGTGTTATAGGACTGTAACAACATTTGCTAAAACATTCATTGCTTAAATAACACATTTTATCCTTTACTGTAGATAACATAGAAATATAACACATTTCCTCCTTTACTATAGATAACATAGAAATATAACACATTTCCTTCTTTACTGTAGATAACATAGAAATATAACACATTTCTTCCTTTACTATAGATAACATAGAAATATAACACATTTCCTTCTTTACTGAAGATAACATAGGAATATAACACATTTCTTCCTTTACTATAGATAACATAGAAATATAACACATTTCTTCCTTTACTATAGATAACATAGGAATATAACACATTTCTTCCTTTACTATAGATAACATAGAAATATAACACATTTCTTCCTTTACTATAGATAACATAGAAATATAACACATTTCTTCCTTTACTATAGATAACATAGAAATATAACACATTTCTTCCTTTACTATAGATAACATAGAAATATAACACATTTCCTTCTTTACTGAAGATAACATAGGAATATAACACATTTCTTCCTTTACTATAGATAACATAGAAATATAACACATTTCTTCCTTTACTATAGATAACATAGAAATATAACACATTTCTTCCTTTACTATAGATAACATAGAAATATAACACATTTCTTCCTTTACTATAGATAAAATCAGCAGTTTATTCATAGAGAAGTTAATGTGTGCGAAAATATGTTGATACAGAATATTCATTTGACCTTTAAGCTTCACCTTTTAATTTGCAGCGAATTAATACGTGTCGAAATTCTTGCCTCAAAAGTAATTGGATAGGCTCACCCGTTCACTAGGTGTCATTAAACGTCATTAACATAATTAGTGAGTATTTGTATTATACCTAGACGCTAATCGTCACAAATTTCCGCAGAAATATCTTTAGTTTGTTGTTGATTTTAATTATGATAAAGTGGCTATTTAAAGAGTGGATTGGTAGGGTTTCGGAAACGCAATAGCGGTTTTTTGTTTAAAAATGCGACGATAAAACGTGCGATGATAATATCGACGAAGAAAAAGACAAAAAAATGGGCAACACATTTGGAAATGATGAGATAATTAAAAGATCCGCTTACATGGATGTCTCATGAAGATATTTTAAAAGCTTGAATAAATGTATTTCCGGCAGTTATAATGAATTTATATAATTTCTTGTAAATTTAAAATATTGGATTTTAGCAGCTTTTTAATATGTTTAACATTCTATTTATAATTAGAAATGTTGTGTCACCATTTAAGCATTGCTCAACATAATTTTACATTCAAAGAGGACATATATAGTTAATTCAATTTAGTGTTCAAGACAGTAGATGATCATTGCAGTTTGAAGCATACATGTATGTAATTTTGTAATAAACAATACACATTATGTATAATTGCAGATTTAGGATTTTATTAGTATGACGTCATCATAGTTTACGTTAGGAACCGATACCAGATTTGTTTATTTGATATCTTCCTCTAGACAAGGAATATCACGTTTTGTCTTTCCTTTTGGAGTCTTATCATATTTCTTTTGTTGGTTTGTCACATAACTATTCACTACAAGCACATTCTACCTATCAAAAATGTGAGAACTGTAGGTGTTTTAAATTAGCATCCTCCTTGATAGCTGTTTACTTTATCAGTTGAAATGTCTTTTCAAATCGTCCGACATCAGGTACACATCTACATGACATGAAGATCTTGTATGCCCAATCCACGGTCAATTTCATATGTAACCATGTGTGACCCTTAACTTTGTACGGCAGCCTATAGGGTACATGGAGTTATCCTACGTGGTGTGACTTTGTTGTTTTTTTGGAGATTTATCGCGTAATGTCTGTATGGTAAAATATTGCATTGTTACAGAACGCTGGGGTATCGTTAATTTACGTGTGACTTTGTCGATCATTGGACATTTAATTTGTCGTTTCATTTGGTATTAAAAGGCTTTGTCACATACTAAGTGACTAAGTCGTTCAGTGGACAAAGACTTTGTCAAGTGCTGAGTGACTACTTCATTCAGTGGACAGTGACATTGTCACGTGCTGAGTGACTACGTCATTCGGTGGCCAGAGGCAATGTCACGTGCTGAGTGACTACGTCATTCAGTGGACAGGGGTATTGTCACGTGCTGAGTGACTAAGTCATTCAGTGGACAGAGACATTGTCACGTACTGAGAGACTACGTCATTCAGTGGACAGAGACATTGTCACGTGCTGAGTAACTACGTCATTCAGTGGACAGAGGCTTTGTCACCTGCTGAGTGACTACATCGTTCAGTAGAAATATATTAGCGTCACCACACACGGTGTTTGAAAAAGGCAATTTTTATTTTTTTTACTTTCTTCGATGATAAACACAACACCATATGTATAAATTTCGCAGACATCGCTATAGCACTAGAGATATTTTCTATAAAAGCAAGTCGTTTGGGTGTGGACCTCCGTACTCTTAAATCGCTGAAGCTGATGAGGAGTACCAGAAAATGACATCTAAAGTGATCTTAAATCTTAATACAATTTTCATTTTTCCTGATTAATAACCCGGAGAATTGAAATGAAATTTGATAGTGATTCATAGCTTCAGCTTAAGGTCTAACGTGAGCAGATATCAAATGAGAAAAACGTTTATAAAACCCGTTTACCTATGAATTATCAAAGGGATGTTTTTATAGTTAATCATACAGCATAACGGCAAAATACCTCACCAAATTGTTGACACGTTTCGTGTGTGTATAATTCGCCGTAACCGTATAATTCTTGTAAAAAGGGGGACAAGTTTATAGCTGTTTTATGGGCGCCTGGTTCCGGGTGTCTGCTGTACGAGTACTGATAGGTAAACATCTCTTAGCATATGAAACATGGACTTCTTTGGGTCTATGTGGCGCCTCGTGATTTTCTGAAATACACCAGACAACTAATTTTTCATCATTTATCATTTCATATTTCATAATTTGCGTCTGAAAACGGTTCAAGTATTTTGCTATCAAAATATATTTCTCGACCGAATTTATTTACAGACAGGTATACATGTAATGTTTTTCAACAAAGAAAAAACTGAATGAAAAACAAGTAAGACCATGAGAAGAACGATATGTATGGGTTTAACACACAAGAAAACCTGAGTGGAAATTTTAATGTGTGAAGCTTTTATGCATCATCAACTGTGTTGCGCTTGCTAAATGGTAAATACGTCTGACCGTCTACGGTAACTAGCCCTATGCTTCCACCGATTGTTCGCTGGTTCGAAACTTACGTGGTAAAGTCACAAAGTATTTACAGCAGGTCGTGGGAAATTTTTCTCTCGGCAGTCTGATTTCCCGCCACCACCAAAACATCCAGGACATCCTTAAGTGACCACATCTGTTAATATGACGCAAAAACAACAACCACAGCAACAAAAACAAACAATATTCGAAAACATTAACATGGGTGTCAACAGTGTCAACTGACAACCCCTAAACACAAGATCTTTACTATGCTATGCACATGTATAAATAGCATCTGACGTTCTCACTCGTTACATTATATTAATGCGCTGTCGTGAAAACCCTGTCAGAATTCTATCAATGAAAGTGACATAAAATCGACAGCATTATGTGAAAGCTGGCGTATAATGTACATGAATGGCTACCAACCTGATGCGTATATCAAAACAAACTGTTCTAACAATAGAAAACATTAACATGACATATTGACATTATAAAAGACCCAACGCTCTCCGCAGACAGCATATAGTGTTCATATCAAAAAATCAAATCAAACAGGATCAATTAGCAAACTTTACTTATTGATATTAAAATCTGTCTAAAAGTCTCTTTATATTGTTGTTCATGATTTAGCAATTGTGGTGATATCCGTGCCATACGATCGAAATGAGGTTTTCAGGTACAGACCAAATCTTTCCCGACGTTTGTCTAGAAAAAAAGCAAGATAATAGAAAAAAAGGGAATTAGTGAAGGAGGGCATAAAAGGGAAAGATACGTCGATAAGCCAAGCGATACACGTTATTTTGTGACAAATAAAGATCTGATAACAAAACGCGTTGAATGGAAGAGAATAACAACTCTCGTGCCAAACGAGATTGTAAGTTATCTTTAGGTCAAAGGTCAGTAAATCTGATTAAAATATTTAAGTCGAAGAAAAAGGGAAAAGAGAAACGTGTCTCAACGAGTAGACGTGTTGTCATTGTACCAAAAGGAGAGAGATGGTTGATAGCGCCTAACGTCGTTATCAGATATGTCACATTGTCTTAGGGGCGCTGCTAGACACGATAGGCGACCATTGCGCCCATAACTGTTATTGTTGGACACATGTCAGACCAGCAAGCAAATTTTCCTATTATACATATTTGATTAAATACAAACCAGAAGCTGTAGTAACCACTGCAGAACTGTTGCATTAATGCAGTGATATGATATTGAACGAAAATGTCATATACAGAATTTAAAACTTAAAGGCCCAATATACGTAACTTTCGGCAAAACTTGAAGCGAAAATCAAGCCTAATAACTTATTATATTTATAGATTTAGTCAAGATTAACTGATATAAGCAATATTCAAGGTGAATTCTTTCGCGGTTACCGGTACGGCAGCAGTTGAAACACGCTATTTGTAAACACGCGTCCATTTCGAACCATCTTCTACCTTCTGTTTGTTGATGAAGTGGGCCCCACCTGAGTTATTTTCAATTCTTTGGATTTTTTTGTCAAGAGTTTCTTGTTAGTTACCGCTCAGGTTTACTTCGTGTTAGGCTTATTTTTGCATGGTTATCAACTGGATTTTTTTTCTTTTTTTTTGCTTTGGAAATATTTTTGAATAAAAAACGCAGTTTATTCTACAGATATAAATGGCATGTTTATAACATGCTATTACCTTAATTAATTTCCGTGTATTGACTATAATAATGCGTAATACCGAGTCAAGTTGTGTAGAAGCGAATCCATATAATTATTATCTTGACATTATTACTTATTACATTTTAGAAATTATAATTAAATATTTTATAATGATACACTTATAACTTATAAAGCAATATACCGCATTGATAACTCAAGACTATAATCCGATCTGTCATGTTCCGTGTCCATATTGATGTACAATGCCATGCTGCGTATCCATCCACAATGCAAATACAAGTCCACAGAAAAATGTTAACAAGTAGTCTGATCGTTGAAGTAAGGTTACTTAGAAAAGCCTGCTACTTGTAATACCCCTTAAGCGAAGTGTTATCTTTGATATTGATTGTTATTCTATGAACTGAATACTTATGTGTTTAGATCTACTAGAGTACACCACTGAGCAGATAAAATATGACTTCATGTAGAAGCTTGATATATGTAAAGATAAATTATCAAAACATATTTCTTTCTAAATCTCTGAAATCTGTACACTGTTAAGGCGAGTAGACCTCTGAAGGACTAAGTAAATAGGGATCTGAGTACTGGTCATAATAACATGGAACTCACGTGTAACCCCGAATTGGGAGTCCGACAAGTGCCCTATACAATTCATCCATGTTCGATTTATTTTTTACCCTCATTATAGATCGTTAATTAAAGAATCGCTTTTAAAATTCCAAAGATTTCCAAGTAGTGACCCGAGTAAGTGGTACTAGTGAATTCGGCACATAGACCCTTCTCTTGCAAACAAAGGAAAGAAATACAATGTATCTATAGCAGAGTGGCGTTAAAGAACTTTAAAGGAACATTAAGGGGATTATAATTGGAATGGTGTTCTTATTAGCCTCTCAACAACCTAACCAATCTTCAAAGATATTTTCCGTTTTTTGCTCTGTCTATTTCCAAGGCACAGGGCGGGTCAAAAATGGCTGGACGTCCTATTTAAGGCATCAAAATAAAAGACCACCGTCAGGATCTATTGAGAGGGGGCCATTAAAGAGAAAAGTTATAACGGGAAGTGTACCGGGTAGCTTGTGTATAACGTTACAGTACAATATCTGGCTCATCGTGGAGTCGCCACAACACACAGCCTTAATTGGAGAGCGTACCCATCACAGGGAACAGGAAACTTTAGAAAATGTCTTTATCAATTATAGCTACCTTTGTAGTTAGAATAAAATACGCCCTGATCTTTTTTATGAAATTCTATCATAGCCAAATCTTGCTTTAAATATTTATTTGGATAAGGTTACACCTTATATCGAAACACATTGTTGGAAGGGGGTTGTTGGGTTAGATGGTCTAGTCCTACGCCAACGTCTAACTATAGGGGTGATGAAGTCCTGGGTCAATATGTAGATGTTTTATGGAAGAGGGTATCCGAGGTGATCAACATGTACATGTGTTATGGTAGAGGGTATCCGAGGTGATCAACATGTACATGTGTTATGGTAGAGGGTATCCGACGTGATTCTACATATATGATGGGTTTTGGGATTACTTACTTTTTAGTTATTTAGAGTTAATTATCAATATCGAGATTTATTGGAGTTCAGAGTATATATAATGTCTAGATAATGTCCAGATATTTAGAAAATAGATATTTAATAGATAATTTTGAATCTTTCATTAGTGTTCAGATATGTAGGAATTCGGAGGCAATAAATGTATTGATATTCATGGGAGTTTGAGTCGGTGATAAATATCTAGATATCAGGGTATTTGAAGTACATGTATGATAGTGGTATATTTTACTTTGCCTCCTATCGATAGCAAAGATCTGATGCCGACTTAACATTGCCACCTCACTGAAAAAGCATGCCGAATGATTCGCGCGCAGTACTCCACCAAGTCCCAATGTACTGGTTATGGCAGGGCTTAAGCTAACCTAGCTGATGGCAACTGGTTAGCCCGAGCTTCCTCTGGCCCTATCATCATACGTAGACATTTTGACAAATAGATGACTGGTATCACGCACAAGAAAGCATATCTCAACGAACATTAGTTATTCTACCATAACCCCAGTTTGCCATAACCTCTTCGTATCATGTATCAGCCACCGAGAGGTGGTTATAATCAATAAATGATTATATTACTCATCAAACCAACATGTCCACTTAATTGCTTTCTTGTTTGTTACATAATGTCAACGGCGAACCGGGTATCAAAATGGTAAAGATTTTGGGCATGCAAGATTTACATGGAGGGTGTCGTCGTTGAAGCATAAGACGCTAGGTCTTCCGGAACATCTGGTATTATTCTCTTTTACTTTTCAATGGTCTCCATGTAAATCTTTTCTTTGTTCATATTCTTCACCTAGTGGATCGATTTTTTGATCGGATTAGGGTTGTGTTGACGGTTCGGTATTTTCTAGGTTATGGTTTTTTCAGATATTTTAAGTATGTAAAGTATGTTTTTATATTTACATACACTGGTTGTTGTGAAATGTATGGTTCTCCACATAAAAAGAATGTAAGAGAACGAACTAATTCGGTGCCCTGAGTTGTTAATTTATAAGCCGGGTCAACAGAAACCGGGAATGAATTCATTGTCTTCAACACAATTTGCAATTTGAGGAAGTCCGATTATTATCAGAATTCGTTTCCTAAAAGTACTTTGGTCATGGTGACAGCCCATCTAGAAGTCCCAGTCTACAACAATGTTAGCGCATCAGTAAGCTCTACTGTCTGTAGGGTAGCATATCACCATGTTTGAGGGAAATGGTGACCATTCCACGAACAAAACCATTCCAAATTGGCCTTTTAAAATGTTTAGAGATTAGCAATTGTTCTGTAATATGTTTTCCTTAAAACCCAATGAAATCGAACCCTAGTTGATAGATTGTATCTCTCCCACACGCTATCACATTTTATAAGACCGTTCGCTGAGGTAAAAATGTCGCCACCTTTCCACTTGTGTCGTCTAATCATTTACCTGTGGACGAAATTAAACCTCAAATCTGTACCCTTAAATTTCAAGATTAAATTGTTCCGGGTCTGCTTTTATTGTGTATCATGTTCAATTCATCTTTTTCCAAAACATTTCTTTTCAAATTTTATGATTTTAATGACAGCATATCAGTGTTTGGATTTGGGGGGAAATAGGACAATTTTCCCAATGGTGTAGCAATTATTGTACTGTTTACAAATATATGATCGAACGGATAAGCTGTAGATCAAATGAGCTTTAAAAAACCAGATTCGGTTTCGAATTATTCTACCATACTTGCGACAAATATATTACATTACCCTTTTAAAAAAGTAAATTTCAATACGGAGCATATAATACTCGAGTAAAAAATGAAATTAGCACAGTTAGGTGGCAGAAGTCCTTGAGCACTGTTTTTCACCTACAAACTACGACAAGTTGGATCCGCACACCTGTACCCAAGCACGTGTACAATGTTAGCACGTGTATATGTAGGATCGGAGCGGACCTACTCTCTCGAAAACAGTAAGTTAGAATTCGTTATAGCTAATTATAGTTATGTACTTGTGATTACCAATGATAACATGTGACGATGAACTGAACATTTGTAGGAGTCAGTCTTTGGTATGTAGACCTTATACAACCCACTTAATTAAGTCTGTAATGGAAGTACAAGGTCGAAAGATTTTGATAGTCGAAAATAATAATTTAGTATCTTTATATTCTGCAACGTTGAAATTTAACAGTATGTAGTACCTTGTTTGTTTTTTGTTTGTTTGTTTGTCAATTTCATCACTGACATTGTATTATTAACTAATCCAACTTTTGAATTCGAAGAGTTCAAATGCGTCTCTTCAATGGTAAATGAGTTTACTTCTAAGCAACAGTTCACGTCTTAAGAAGACAGGTTCTTAGAAATATATCACTAAAAGGAAAGAATATGGAAGAATTCAAGCACATCCCAGATGTTGCTATAGGGACAACGTATCAAATATTATTTCCGCAACGACCAAAGACTCCTACAACAGGAGAAAGCTTTATTTCACAGCAGCCCCAACACAGGGTATATTCTTCCTTGATCTGTAAGGGTGATAGCTAAGAACAACAATGCTTTCCATACAATTAGCATATTGGCTATTCAATGGCTACGACACGTTCATTCTTTGAATGTTTGACAGGAAAAAAAGATACCTCAATTTATAACAAAAAATACTGTACAGAAACTTTTAAAACCAATGTATCTTAGATTAATAACAACATCAGCCTTCATAAAACAAGTCCGACGGATATGATTTTTCTTCTTTTTTTTTCAATTTAGGGTTTTGTTTTAAAATACCGTATGGTTGACAGGAAATTAACATCAAATGTAATTGTTTGTTTAACTGTTGTTTATTGACGTGTAATATGCGATTGATTCAATAATAAAATTCCAATGGAAATACATACTATAAATTTAACTGCAAATCATACTTACACACACACACACACACACACTCACACACACACACATTTATGCTGTAGTATTCACAATCTGCCTTCCGTTAAGATCTATACTCGATATCTGTCATCGTCTCCCAAAATGACGTCATTCACATGAACAAATATAATATCTCTGTAGTAATTTAATATATCTACAGAAATAGATATGGTTCTGTTTCTGAAACCGTTAGAAATATAATACACTATTAATTGGTAAGCCAAAGGAGTTTGAATCTATCCAATGAGTATGCAATCCACAATGTCTATTTAAACAATAGTCAGTAGAAAATTGTCGATTTACCGGGTGAGAGGTCTTTAGATTCCCCCTGTACACGGGTGGATGAGCAGACGATGGCAGATACCGGTCGGCGCCTAGCCTGGTGTCATTTTTTTCTGAGCTATTTATTGAACGAAAATCTTGATTTTTTCAATCTTATTCAAGTTTTTCAAAGGATCCATTCATAAATCTAAGTCGCTTAGGAATAAGTTTCTGCGATACCAGATACTTTGGAAACGATCAATTCAATTGCTTCAACAATTCTAAAAAAAAATGTCATGAGCAATTTCAGTTAGCTGCTTTAGTATTTCTGGGTGTGATATATGTTTACCATTCAGTCATGCATCCCGAAATAATTTAAAGTCATTATCCGAGTCGGTCATTGTGATAATATATATCGTAACCCGATGTGTCGGTCAAATATCACTCGGGTAGAAAATAGCAATTATTGTCCCCTTCATTTCTTCTACAAAAAAAAACGTTATAAAGGATAAACTTAACGTAAGTAATTGTATGCTGATTGGATAATTTCAAAAGACTTTCAGGTATGTTAGAAATGTAGTGTTAAACAACCCACTTTGAGAACGTTATGTTTATTTGGATGTGATATATATTCACATGGCGGGTGTCGACGATAAAGCAGAAAAGCTTACTCTTCCGGAACACCTGGTCTTATTCTTTTGTACTTTTAAAAGGGTCTCCATGTAAATCTTTCATTTTTTCATATTTTGCCTCTAGTATAATAGATTTTGAGTTCTGGTTATAGTTTTGTTGATTCTCTGTTTTTAAAGTGGCTTGTATAACAGGTTCTTTGGTTAAGAGATTCAAAATAAAAGAATATTAAAAGTATAAAACGATTAATTTTATTATCATCATTTGATTTATTTATTTGTAAAGAAACAAATGAGCACTCAATGTTTCTTATGTTAATTAATGAAAAGGTCTATTGTGCTGATTTTGTAATAACAAGTAGCAAAACGTACACAACAGCACTTTAAAAGCCCAGTACCCAGTATATGTAACTTTCGGCAAAACATGAAGGGAAAATCAAGCCTTATAACTTATTATAATTATAGATTTAGTTAAGATCAACTGATATCAGCAATATCTAAGATGAATTCTTACGCGGTTATCGGTACAGCAGCAGTTGAAACTCGGTATTTGTAAACACGCGTCCATTTTGAACTGTCTTCTAATTTTGACTTGTTGTTGAAGTGGGCCACACCTGAATTATTTTCAATTCTTTGGATTTTTCTGTCAAGAGTTTCTTGTTGGTTGCCGCTAAGGTTTACTCCGTTTAGTCTTAATTTTGCATGGTTATCAACTGATTTTTTTTCAATTATTTTTCAGAATCACGAAATTTTCCTGAAGTTAAAAAAAGCACTCGTAATAAATCTGATAATTATTTTCTATGACATTGTATTAACCAATGTTGTATAATATTTCAAACCGATGTTTACATTTATTAAGCCATCAGAGATTAAAAAGCAGACGACAGGATCACAAAGCTGACATTGCCGTATATCATACAGCTAGTTATGCCGTGTAGCACCTGCCAATATGGCATTGATATGCACATTTCATTTTTATTCTTGTTTTATTACGTTTTAAATAGCTGTAAAATTACAAGCCAGCTGCATTAATGAATGCATGTTGCTCTACGAGGTGGCTTTTGTAGACCTAATCTTCTGATATAAAAAAGCAAATAGCATTTACTGTCAACTTAGGTGTTAATTAGGTGTATTTACGGCTTAACAGTTACGTGCTGGAAATCATAAAAATGCCATCAGTGATAATATATTTGTTTACAAAGACATATATGATCTTACACTTTTGATTATATCACTTTGAAGCCAATGTTGTATTTTATTTCGTATCCAGTGGAGATGGCTTCAGAAAACTCCAAGCTTATTACTTTTCCTTTAAAGGCCCAATATACGTAACTTCAGGGAAATTTTCGTGATTATGAAAAAATCTGAAAAAAAATCCAGTTAATAACCATGCGAAAATAAGCCTAAAACGAAGTAAACCTGAGCGGTAA
Organism: Mimachlamys varia; assembly: GCA_947623455.1. Lineage (NCBI taxonomy): Eukaryota > Metazoa > Mollusca > Bivalvia > Pectinida > Pectinidae > Mimachlamys > Mimachlamys varia. Next base: position 39,212,266 of record OX392529.1, read on the forward strand.
CTGACAAGAAACTCTTGACAAAAAAATCCAAAGAATTGAAAATAATTCAGGTGGGGCCCACTTCAACAACAAACCGAAGGTAGAAGACGGTTCAAAATGGACGCGTGTTTACAAATAGCGTGTTTCAACTGCTGCTGTACCGGTAACCGCGAAAGAATTCATCTTGAATATTGTTGATATCACTTAATCTTAACTCAATCTATAAATAAAATAATTTATGAGGCTTGATTTTCGCTTCAAGTTTTGCCGAAAGTTACGTATATTGGGCCTTTAAAAAAATCACAATTTTTGCATGTGTAGAATATCCCCTCTTCATTACTCAATAATATAGAAATCGGCATAGATTGACCTGCAATAGTTTCCATTTACTTTAAATATTAACTATTTAAACATTGTAGAAAATCGCAGACAATAGAAATCTACAAAAAAAAATGGGTTTAAAATGAAGATTTGAGATGTTTGGCAAAAGTGTGACTTGCATAATTGTAAGAATCTTGGCGGCACAATATACATTTTTGGTGTATATGTAGATGTATTTATGTGTAGAAATTGTAATCTAGAAAAAAAAAATCATAGCTCATAATTGTATAGGAAAGGCAAATCGTAATTTCAAGTTATGAAATGTATAAGTATGCCGAATAAAAGTAAAATGCTATCTTTGTTATTCGCTCACTGTTGATAAATTTATTTTATTGTAAACGCAAATCCAATGCAATGTAATGAGACTAGCATCCCTTTCCAATGTCTTAATAAATATGGTTCTCGTGTTGACACCACACGAGAAAACATGATGACATTACAAAAGGATTACGTCATAGGTTCACAGCGATGATCCAAGTATTTTATTTTGCTTGTTTAATTATTTACAAGATGTTAAAGGCCCAATATACGTAACTTCAAGAAATTTTTCGTGATTCTTAAAAATTCTGAAAAATCCAGTTGATAATCATGCAAAAATCAGCCTAAAGCGAAGTAAACCTTAGTGTTAACTTATAAGAATCTCTTGACACAAAAATCCAAAGAATTGAACATAATTCAGGTGGGGCCCACTTAAACAACAAGCCGAAGTTAGAAGGCAGTTTAAATGGACGCGTGTTTAAAAATACCGAGTTTCAACTGTCTGCTGCTGTACCGGTAACCGCGTCAGAATTCATCTTGAATATTGCTGATATAAGTTAATATTAACTAAATCTATAAATATAAAAAAAAGTTATTAAGCTTGATTTTCGTTTCAAGTTTTTCCGAAAGTTACGTATATTGGGCCTTTAAAGTATACATATATATTTTAGTTGAGATATCCCTTAAGTGTACGTGTACATCAATTGGTAATACTACTAATACCCAATGACCTAGTTGTTGCTGCTTTTCGTAAATGGATTACTTAAATGTATACTTGTAAAATAGATTACGTAAAAGTATATTTGTAAATAATTTAACTTAAAAGTATACTTGTACATGGATTACTTAAAAGTATACTTGTAATTTGATTGAAATTCGCTTTATTTTCGTAAATATTTCACTTTCAAGTGTACAACTACGCCACAATGAATTCAAAACGCGAAATGAGTTCTATATTTGTATATCATGTTTTTATAAAAGTCTGAATATATTTGTGGAATATATTTCAATAACTGATTTAAGTGCTTATCGTAAATCACACTACAAAATAAATGAATAAATATGTGCAAATCCTGTTGAATATAAATCACTCCTCTTTTAATATAAAGCATTAATAAATATGTATTTATATGTGAATATATGCAACTTATTTAATAAGCTTATTTTGTTCGTTAATTTATAGTCGTCACATCGTGACATTAATGTTGAGTAAATTGATAAGTCGATACACAGATGGTGTAGCCAGACCTGTTGTATCCTTCACGCTATCCGTCTCGAGGGTATTATGTACTTTTGCGTGTGTTTGTCTCGTTATCTAACACTTCATTTCAATGTGAACGTAAGTCGGGTTATGGTAATATGGAAATCAGCATGTTTTTTGACGACTGCGATGCGGTGAATGTTATGTGATATATAGCCTAAAATGCACAGCACATCTGCAGCACTGAAAGAACCTCTGACGTCATCCAGGACTCTACCCTTCTGCACCAATAACGAGCCTAATCCATGTCAATAAACATCATAACCGCCTTTTTATTGATCACATCGAGATTATCAACTGCAAACCACATCATCGGGATTCAACATAACGTAATAGTCATTGGCTAATGTAAACAATGAATAGCATCACGTGATGAATAATTAGTTTTCAGGATTGCTGATTGCATATTCATTAGAGCATGAACAACAAATATAATATTCCTCGTTAAAATTATAATATATTGTTTTTATCATTCTGAAGAAAATCGATTGTATCCCTACATAGCTACTTTTAAATAATTGTAATCTCCAACACAATAACTTCAGACCTAACCATAGCATTTTGTTGAATTGTCATTACATAGCCAGATATTTTTTCTCTAGGCCAGGGAATTTCATTGTCTAGTTCATTTTTTTTTCTTTTTCCTTTCCTTTTTAATGTTTAGCATAATTAAGATGCTCTGACGCATATACGTGAAAGCAGGCAAGAACAGGGGCATCGTTGGGGATTATATGGAATTAGAGAGGACAGGTGCGAAAAGCGGCTGAGCATCATCAACGACAAAAATATTATTAAACCGTTGACAGGGTCAGGTTCCACGTATGAGACCAGACAGAAAGTTCAAAAGTTCCTTGGTTTTCAATATCTTTCGTCAGGCCGTACAAATCCTAAATTCGTTGCAACACGGTGTTATATATATATGCAGTGAAGCCGCGGTAAGCTCATCATCTTTGTTCCCGATAAAGCTAATTTAAGGTCGCTCAGCTGCTTTGTTAAACCTGGTACCAAACACACTGGTGGTTTGGCCGGAACTAGGGACAATTAGTTTAATAGTAGATGGATTTTGTTTAACTAATTTTGATTCCAAACTTATATAATATGTATTAAGGGATATACGTCAGGAAGTCTCCTCTGTATCATACTACGATAACACCGTAACCTAGGGTAGTCCATGGCAGGAGCGTACAGTTGTGTCTTAGATACGAATATCTTAAAGTTTCGATGGTAGAAAGTTTAAACAGTAAATGATAATGTACAATATTATATCATAATGTCCCAATAAAGAATTATTCAGTCCACGTATTGCGAATCTACATAATATATATTTTCAAACACATCTCAACAATTCATATAAATACTATTTTTGTTTGTTTTTATTTTCATATTGCAATTTGAAACGATCTTAGATACATGTAACAAAAAATAGGTTTGAAGATTAACGAAAGAGAATTGCCCTTTATGAAAAAATATGAGAATTATATCAATTAATATGTAGTTGGATATTTACCGAAATTGATATTACAAAAATGATAAAATAATATCTGCATTACCGACTTGATGGCCGTGTGGGGGAATAAGGAGTAGAGACACTTTGCTGTCACACAAACAAATAACGATTACATAAAGAGGAACGTTATGAACATAAAAACAAGCACACCAAAGAAACGCTACACGAATGCAATTTAAACATAAACATGACAGTTTTACGAATAAATATAAAGCAGAGAGTTATGAGGGAGGTAACCGAGTACCGGTTTTAACGCAGGTGTTGGATGAGGAGTGACATATCTGTAGAATTTGAGAGGCAAAAAAGTTGACGGGAGCTTGTTGGATGTATCCAGTGGCACCTTATCTCATATGAATATGTATTAATGTCATTATATCATTGTCACAAAAACGTAGGATGGTTACTAGTCCGATAGTTTCTCCTTGTGGTTTTGCATTCATTAAGATTGACGATTGGTCTATATTGGCCACTTGTAAGAGTTATTTATTCATATGAGCGCTTATCGCAATACGATGCGCACATAGCATCACTAGTCACATAACAGATATTGTCTGCGCGACAGCTTCGTAATTCAGTTTTAAAAGATAACGGTTTATGAGAATAGATTTCATCAACTCATTTGCATTTTCCCTATATCCTATGCATGAAGAATTGAAGATGAAGAATATAGGAAAAACATGTACATCAATCAACGTTTTCTTCAAACAAAGGATTGTTTTGTCGATAAATAAACATTGAAACGTGGTTTGGAATAGTGATCCCCCGTCTTGAACTTTTTGTCTGACTTACCTGGTTGGTATGGGTCCAAAGTATCCGTTGTCTTTTCTCTCATATCCCGCCATGTTGGATAGAATTTGCCCCGGTAAGAAAGCTGTATACGAAAACTCCATCTTACATAACATATCACCCAACGTGACGTCACAATGGCTAAACATTGACGTGAAGTCACGAATTTGGAAAGATCCGATGCCGGAAGGTGAAAGAGGTGATATGATGAAATTTAAACATTTTACAATTTTAAAAAGATGAGATTAATTATTCTACGCAATTATAGGGTATATTAAATATCACAGACTGGTTCGTTTTCGTCAAAAAGGCCCAAGGGAAAAGTTGCTGACACCCTTGGTCAAGTCTTATGTAAGTTACACGATGCGCGGGTCGAATTCCATGGTTTTACATCCGACTTTGGAAATCCATGGACCCCCTTAATAAAAAATTGGGGGTCCTAGATAAATATTTGGGGTCTTTATAAATGATAATTTTCAGTACTCACTGCTAAATCATTTGAATTTGGAAAGTTGAAACTTTCAGTTGCCATTTCAGGGGTACCTGGGGACCCAGGTACTCAAATTTTAGGGGCCCTATAATGGAAAATGGGGGGTATTTGTAGTAGGATGCTGCTTTTCGTAAAACCCTTGAAATCCCTATCGTAATTCTCCGGTATTCAAGAGTTTTGGACGTGACTGATTTCAACTGCTGACAGGTGTTTCCGAATATGCAGGCAGATGAAGACCATCGATGGGATGGACGGGTTTTATTGCGGTCAATAGATGCTCTCATTGGGGAATATGCTTTTGTTTGATAAGAAGGTCGATATTTTTCGCTATGATCGTTCACGTTTTTGTTTTGTTGTCATAGTTCTGGTTCTTAGGTTCTTACAGCGTGGAGGAAATAGTCCTTTGATGTGGTTTACGTTTGTCCAGCGAGTGTCATCGTTGAAGTAGAAGACGTTTCATCATTTCTACACTTGGTCATATTCTATTTGTACATGTACCTTCGCAAATGTTTCCATGTGAATATTTTCATTAACATTCTTTATTATTTACCAAGGTTCCTCATTTTTTTATTTTTTTTTTTTTATTTTGAATTCGATTTAGTAATCGTGACACTTCAGTATTCAGTTTCCGATTTATGGCGAGATCGGTGTAGGATCCAACACGTTTTATCTGGTATATATAGATACGTGCGTGTCTGCCCGTGTGTAACATATCATCTGTCATATAGATACAACATAAACTTCCATGCAGGTAGATATTACACTTCAAATATGATTAAACCTGTGATTTTCTTGATAATGCAGAAGGCCGAAAAACCGTTTCCCCCCATTTTGATTTTTGAAGACTTTTTTCCTGTTATACGTATTATGCTAATCAACAAAAAATCCAGAAAATGAATTCTGTTGCAATTAGTTTGAGGTTAGCCCCTTTTGCAGCTAAATTGACTGACCTAGTATACGTACCTGTCTATCCGCGTATGACACATGGTAGTGCTGTACCGTCAATATCACAGGGACCTGAGAATTTGTTACAGCTAGTTTGGACCTAAAAAAAGGGTGTTTAGAGTAATTTTACACATTTGGGGGGTTAAGATCAATTTTCGATAAAAATGCCCCCTCAGTAGTCATAATAGCTTTTATGACTACTGAGGGGGCATTTTTATCGAAAATTGATCTTAACCCCCCCCCCCCCCCCCCCCCAAATGTGTAAAATTACTCTAAACACTATATTTTAGGTCCAAAACAAGCTGTAACAAATTCTCAGGTCCCTGTGGTCAGTATTACCCTCTATACTAAAGAGGTTCGCTCACGACGTACCAGCACAAGCCAAACCTCAGGGGCGCGACCTTCTGGCTGAGACAAGAAGAATTGTTCGATGCTCCAGTGTACATCAAAGAGTATTGCAGCCGCGTCACGGTAAAATTCACCAGCGTTGAATTAGGTTGTCGCTCCTCTTCATTCTTCTAAGGACAGTCTCAGCCGAGCAATTCGATTCAGATTTGTTTAACCTGCGACATTTATCTGAAACCAATAAAATCGCTCGTGATCGCGTGACTTCGAGTTTGCTATGACATGTTCCAATGGTACAGAGGACAAAAGCGAGCGTAACCCATTGAGTGTAGAGGATGCATCAATAGAATTCGATATTGCGCCATATTTACCGCATTCTGGTCGGTCAGCCTAGTATTTTACACGCGCTCGTTTTGAGGTAGTTAATGAACACAAGGGTGTGGGGGTTGGGGGGGGGGGGGGCGGGAGGGGGCGGATTCAGTGATTCAGTGACTAATTCAGTGAAAAAGTCTTTTATTCAAATAATTTCATTTTCAAAATAATTTAAACAACATACTTGCATGCAACGTGATTTTTTCCACAAAAAAAAATCATTTGGATATGTATATTTCATTAACGACTTCTAAAAAAGAAATAATTTGAATAATAGACATTTTATTGAGTTAGCCCCCTGTGTTAATGTGGTGACTAATATCTATAAACTCTGTCATTATTGTAAAAGAGACAGTTTCGGTGCTAAAAGAGCGAAAGTTTTGTTATTGAATGTATTTAATAATATTTACGTATTGGCTTTAAGCTTTAAGCGTGTGTTGGATTCTTTGTTGGGTTTTATCACTGCCTTTTATTAAATGATTAATTTACATAGGGAAATGTTTCCTGTTTCGGGGAAAACGTTGAAAGTTAACACGCTTCTGTCGTCTTATTTCTAATCTGTGTTTTCTATGTCATATTTTTAGAGAGAAGGATGGTCGTAATTTCTGCGCGTATCACTTTCTTTAATTTTTATAAGTGGCATTGCCAAATCGTTGTTACAATGTAGTATCTTCTAAATTATATCTGATGCCTAATCAATATAATTTAAATTGTATGAACAATTTTGGATGGATGGTCATCAACATTACAAAACGCCAAACGATCCACCAATTCATTGATGACCATTCCCTATTGATTTAGAAGGAAATTTTCGTATCGAATATGCTTGCTTGCCATTTTTTCATCCCTTGTTCTGCATTTCCCAAAGTTGTAAACATATTATTATGATACTTGTTTTTATGTATATCACACTTGCCTTTCACCAAGACGACCGGAGTTCGATTCCCCGATCGGACGTGAATAGGTATGGGAGGTCACCTGCCCGACTACGTGGGTTTTCTCCGAGTACTCTGGTTTCCTCTCACAAATAAGACCCCCCCCCCCACCTCCGCGCTTACGTCTGGGCGAACAAGAGTGATTTATATAAGTTGGATAACTTGTTTCATTTTTTTACTATGTATATTTTTTTTCAGAAGTCTAAAATGTTGTGTTAATCAACTATTTCTATTATGAATACATTTCGTATTAAATTGTAGTTTATTATACTCCAACCGGTTTTTTTTTTTTTTTTTTTTTGCAAAGTTGGAAGTTTTATTTACAAAACACAAAAACTTGGACGAAGTCGGTCAAAATCCAACCACCCAAACAAATGTCATTGTGTACAAATTACAGAGTAGTCCGTGAGAGGCAATGTGTCACAGTTTAGCGACAAATCATACTTAGCTAGAACATGATGACAGTGAAGATAAAAACTTCGACTTGTTGAAACCATTTTGCAAGGAATAGCGTGAACGCAGCCTGTGTGTCGTCTCGGTAATCGCTACATAGCCGCGCACTTTAACTCACTGTTCAGGCATTAACTGTAATTTCCCATTCAAAATCATCGTTCACAACAAGTACACACAATTAGGGGAAGATACGCATCTGTAGATATCACAACCTACTGAGTAAACCCTCAAACTATGCATCGTGATTTACTGTTCTGGTTTGTATTAAAGAGGGAAAGCGTCAATAATCACTGAAAAGAGGGTGTCTAACAGCTACAACTACATAAGGCATTATTCCTTTTTCTGTTGGATAATCATGATGATTTACTTGTGTCTTATAATTTTGTCGTTTTTGCTATATACATTGATATGTTCGACTAAATTAACTCGCCATCAAAAAAATTTGTGTATTAAAAAAAAAGTTGCATTCGATCTCATATAGGACAGCATTTTATACAAGATATGGTTTGGTTGAGCTATCAACCGGTGTGGGTCAAATTCGTTATCAGAGTAGTTTTCGTTTATCTATTTATATAAAATTTTTATCATAAATGAATAATTTATTTAAAAAAAACAACATATTTTTGTCGTGTACTTATCAACTCAGTGTTTCGCTGAAGAACAAACGTATATGGTAAATTCGACTCGGAAAAGAACTGACCACACACCTTTTAATTTTTCATTTCTGTGCTAAAAAACATATACTTTTATTTTTATTTATCTTTGGAACAACGGAATTAGATTAGCTATCTAAATCCATGATGGAACGCTAAATCAGGGACGTACATAACGATACAACCTATATATATATATATGTTGTGTAGCAAAAAAGGCTCTTCAAGCGAGATAACTCTTACAGACTTACAAAATAACTTATTACAAAAGCCACTGTACATGTGCCAACTTTTGGCTTGATAGTCCTTTCAAATAAACTATTTGTCAAGTCAATTTCGTAGTCATCAAAATCACCAAATTGTACTCAATTTAATGTCTTATTTTTTTAATCAATTATTGTAAACAGAGACTTAATAATATTTTTATTTTTTTTAATTTTTTTTTTAACCTGTAACAAGTTGGAGTGAAATTAAGAGTAAGTTATTCAGTCTAAATGCGTTTATTGAACCCTCTTTTTTAAAACGGATATTGTCCAACCAACTGCTGATCTTTGCAATAATATACGGTCTGTTATCCCTGGCCCAGCACTGGCCAGTACACAGTGTTATTGACCACTTGATCCCAGAGGACCCTACAGGGAAAACGCCAGGAAAAGGCCGTCTTCCAAAAAACAATTAGACATTCTCGGTCAATATGACAAGGCAATTTACTATGTGTAATTCAAAAGAAATTAAGAATATTTTTGCTTGACATATTCTTTACATGACAAGGGAGATTTAATGCTTAGCTATAGTTTTCCTGCCTTACGGCTTACGGTGTTTACAACAAAGTATCATAAACTGTCCTACTTTGCGTTTCGAGTACGCATGCGCAGAGAGCACCTGTTTGCTGATTACGGGTTTGCTGTGCAGGAGGCCGCGGAGAGGACGGAAAAGGAGATATTTTGGATGAATCTGTGAACATTGAAACCGATTTATAAGACTTACAGTGTAACCATATCTATTGGTTACTGTGTCAAAATGATACAACATATGGAAAAGTCTGAATTTGACGTTCAATTACAGAGTAATACATCTAACTCCGAGCATGGCAGCAACTCGAGTCAGGGGGAAGGCAATGACGAAGGTGAGATACGCAGTCGGAAATGTGCCTAAAATATTTCACAAGTCATCTAATTAACTGTTGTTTTAAGTGCAAAGTAATTGTTATTACTTTGTTATTGTGTTTGCATACAAAAATCGACAAATCGTGGGCTGTCATGGATACAGTCCTACGAAAACGAGTTCTCTGGCATGCCGGCTTGTGGAGCTTTGCACCGAATTTGTTGACATGTGGTTTAGTATTTGGGGCTCCTTAGGGGGGAAAACTAATGATTAAAAATCTTGTCCATTAGGAGGTGCCTTCTCAGATCTGACATACAATGTGATGTATACTTTATAGACAACTTCATCAGCATAAAGAGTTGCCAAATAATAAGTAGATAGCTTCTATTAATCATAAACGTTAAAAAAAACATCTAATGCCATAATATTTAAATATGTATTATTGTACCCATTGATTTCAAGAATTATGAGGTTATGAATATTCATAACTTGAAAACTATTTATACATAGGTCAGAGGGTGATCAAGCATTGAGGATTGGAAACCTGGTAAAATGAAAGGATCAATACAATGAAAAGTCTTTTAAAATGAAAGTATGAATACTAATAATGTTTAGACAATATATGATTATATTTATGCATCAAATCTAAGTTAGTCTGTGATATGATACAAGGTTAAAGGAAAATCTAAAATGACATACTGTATGCTATTAATCGGACATCCAAAAGTTGATATTGTTCCTTGACATGTTCATGCATTCTCATTCCAAAATTTTTGAAACATTTTCTTTTCTAATATAATGTTAATTGCTAATTGCTTTTGTCATCATGAATACAAAAGAACAAGTAAATGACTTTCTTCCATTGAAAAAACACCATGAACAGAAATAAGTACCCCTAACTTTACAGTATATAATATATATCAGGTTTTTTTTGTCCAATACTACGGTAATCATACTACAGTATGATACAATGGACACAGCTTTAGCTCAATATACTTGAAGAGTTAATAGAAACAGTTCGTTAAATTTTCTTCAAATGTTTGAAATCAAACCACCAATATGACCAGTGTTTGGTACCTGTCCCCCAATATGACCAGTGTTTGGTACCTGTCCCCCAATATGACCAGTGTTTGGTACCTGTCCCCCAATATGACCAGTGTTTGGTACCTGTCCCCCAATATGACCAGTGTTTGGTACCTGTCCCCCAATATGACCAGTGTTTAGTACCTGTCCCCCAATATGACCAGTGTTTGGTACCTGTCCCCCAATATGACCAGTGTTTGGTACCTGTCCCCCATTTTGACCAGTGTTTGGTACCTGTCCCCAAATATGACCAGTGTTTGGTACCTGTCCCCCAGTATGACCAGTGTTTGGTACCTGTCCCCCAATATGACCAGTGTTTGGTACCTGTCCCCCAATATGACCAGTGTTTGGTACCTGTCCCCCAATATGACCAGTGTTTGGTACCTGTCCCCCAATATGACCAGTATTTGGTACCTGTCCCCCAGTATGACCAGTGTTTGGTACCTGTTTCCCAATATACAACACAAATTGCCACAATGTATATAAATGTCCCTTGTTGTGATGTGTGTTTTGGTACTTGCACTTGTGATGTCTGTATGCGATACATGTTTGGTAACTGATCAGCATTTCTGTATATAAATAATGCATGGTATCTATGCACAGTGTATGACGTTAATAGTTTAGAGGTTTATTATCATAGACCAAATTTTCAAATTAAAATTATATCTCATAGTTTTTATAAATATTTGTTTAACATTTTGTTAAGTTTTATCCCTTATATAATTATTTCACCTTCTGTGTATGTACCTTTACATTTAGTGAGTAAGTACCATGTATATGTTTACTTGTTTTGATCCGTTAAGAATACCTGTTTCTCAAAGTTGCACAACCTGTTCTCAATCTTGTTGATTTGTGATCCGAAGCTTGATAAGACAGAACTTTACATCTTACTCCTTACGGTAGAGTAAGATTGAAATCATCTAAATCTTTTAAATGTATTTGTGAAAAACATTTCCATTACCACATGGATAATGTAGTTAATACTATATGTGTATTGGGCTGCTAAAGTACATCTGTACTTAACCATTCATCTAACCACAGGATGTAATTCACAAAGTTCACCCCTGGGTTCACAATTGCCGGTCATGTTCAATGCCCTGAAAGAGTCAGATATTTATAAGGAAGCTTACATGATCAAAAATACTAGAAAATCTACATTAGATATATTGATGTGAGGTGAAAACCTTTAATGATGACAACCATGTAAAGATTGCAACCACCATAATATGAATAAAGCTGTTGCAACAAAATTATCTAAGAGTGTCACTGCTCATCCTTAGGTGGTGATGATATTGATGGTACATAACTTGTCTTCAGGAGATTTCATCCAGTGATCTGTCATAGAAGACCACGTGAGTGTGAATTTTGGCGCCTCACACAGTGATTTTCATTTGCTTAGATCTAGAGTGTCAAATGTTAGTGTCAGTCAAACCAGTCTTCGAGATAACTTGTTAACCTGTTAAATAATATTTGGTATCATTTGTTTATCAATTTCTACTTCATATTTTTGGTATCATTTGCAAAAGCAAACTCAATCAAAACGGTTTAAAGACAATTAAGTTTTCTTTTACTTTTAAGCCCCCCCCCCCCCCACAAACACACACACACACACAATTGTATATTCAGGTGAAGTACAAGGCTTGAATATTTGTCATTGTAAAGCTATTTTCCAAGAGGGATTTATATCATTTTTATAGGGGGGGGGGGGGGGGGGGGGGTTTAGAAGGGTGATTGGTTCACAAAAATGTCTATGTCAAAATCAATCCATCAATCTGAATATGTAAAAACCTGAATTATTGTTCACTTAGGGAGCCAGTAGTTGTTGTGTCATTTGGGGAGGGAATTCATTGAATTTCATTTGGCATTAAAAAAAGGAGAGAGTGTAAATACATGGAGAGGGGTACCAGTAATAGTTTAAGCAAATGCATTACTTCCTTTTTCTGTGAAGCTTGATATAGTAATCATTTAATTCGGAAGTTAAGTGTGATCGAAAAGTTAAGATTTTGCTTTTCTTCTGCATTAAAGTCGCAGGAAACATTGATTGAAATAAACATGGCCTAGCTCAACCAGAGTGCTAGAGGCTCAATTGTGGTTTCCTGGCCGGTAAAGGTATCACATTAGGTGAATATTTTACTGCATCGTACCTTTAATTTATGAGTGTCATTCATATTTGGGAGTTCAAAAGACATGGTCAGAGTTCCAATTCTTCGGATGTGATCAAACCAACCTGCAAAAGATCTGTCATGACTAATGTTTTCGGATTCTACCATCAACTTCGAATTCAGGGATTGTTGTTTGCTAATGGTATATCATGTATATCAGGAAAAAGCAGAGGTAAGGGCAATACAGGACATAAACACACTGGAGCTGAATCTCTACATGTATATGTACTTTTGTATATTCCCATCTGTATTTTACGTTTTTGAACATGCCATGATTCACCAAGTATCCCCCCCCCCCTTTCATATTAACTATTGACAATTTTAAACTTGTACAATAATATATATATATACTTCTTTATATTTACAGTCTACACTGACATTCACTTGATAACCATTATTCCAGAGACTATCATTATCACCACATAACTGTACTCAAACACATGCCAATTTGTTTAGGTTATCAGGAGATAACTACAATGGAACACGGGTAAATTCAATAAGCCGGTTATGTATAATTTACCCGTTTTCCATCATAGTTATCCGCCGATAACCTAAACAAAATAGAAAGTTAATGCTTAAATAATGCTATGATACATTTTGAATCAGTTTTAATTTACAATATAGCCTATGTCAGGGTGTAAAATGTAAATATTACAGTGGTATTGTGATCAAATAACCTTTATTTTTCAGAATCCGAGTGTACGTACATGTTACATGTACTACATGTACAGTTACGTTGTATTACAAATAGTGGCTTCGTTTCACAATTCCTTTTATACCTTCAACAACATTTTCAGTCATGTGTACACTACAGATTTGAATAATGTATACACTTTTCAAAAGGCATTAACCCACTCATCGAAAAATGCAAGTAGAATAATTTGCTACTCGCAATTTCAGAAATCAACTCATCATTTTGCGAATGTGCAAGTGTTAAATTCAAACCTTGTCTTTGAACAGGTGTGCAATAAATAAGTATGAATCGGACATATGATTTTTGAAATTTCATTAATTTTCATTGAAAAACAGAGTAATAAAAATCTTTGAAAATTTGTCAAATGCATGAATATATTGTAAAAATGTACTGTACATATCCAAACACTTATTGTAAACCACAGGTTGTTTGGTGTGTTTGAAAATCATTACAATATACATGCAGATTGTCCGAAAAGAATAACATTTCGTGTATGTTTAATAATACGAGTTTGTAACACAGATATAGAGCATTTGAGAACTTCCTTCAATTTTACATACATCAAGGTATATTATTGTACATATTTACCTCACTAGTAATTCTAGGGATCTAGACTCTATAAAGTTGCATTATATGTTATCTGGCCAGGATCTGGCGACAACAAGTGCCTCATATGAAAACAGTTCATATTTCCTAAGGACAAGATGGTGGAAAGGGGATATTTTGTGGAGTGAATACCAGTCTATTCCGGTTTCATTACTGGCGAATTTGTAGGGACGTGGGTATTGTGACGGCTGTTCCAGTAGTGTAAAGTTTATTGTACTATGTACGACCCGACACCCATTAGAAAAAAATACACTATAAACCCTTTCACAACATGTTGATTTTTACTCGCTGTTGAAGTACCCTGTCATTTTAATTTCTGCTTCGACATGAAAAGCATATTTGACAAAGAAGGTTCTTTCATTGCATACTACAATAGTAAATACAATTTTCACCTATGACTGAGAGTGGGTTTTACTCTACATGTTATTTACACCAGTCCTGTTAAAAGTGCAATTCCAGCCAGTTATTATAAATTTGAAATTCTATTTATTTTGTCTTAAACTCTATGAATTAATCAAACCAGAATCTTCAACTCTGTCTTGGATACATAAAGATACATAGATTTTATTCTGACAAAGAAGAATTTCACAATCCTTTGACCGTCACCTCTGAAATAGAAATATTACTTAAAAAAGTACTGTCTTGTATAAAATACTGTCCTGTATACATAGCTTTTTAGATCAAGTTTATACCATGTCTGTACAAAAACAAAACTAATTCCCAACAATAGCTATGGTCTTTTAAGAGTGGGTCAGGTTTTGGTGGTGTAGGAAATAAATAAAGCCGGAGTTCCAAAGAAAAACCTGTCAAAACTGCCCCGTGTTCAGCCTCCATTTTAAACCCACAATCCAGTGGTGGAGGGCGATATACATGTAGTTTTAGCAGAATGTCAGAAACTTTAACCTCTTGGCACATATTGACTTGATCATGACCATATAGTATGCTAATCAGGCTCAATAGAAAAACATTTATTGCTGAAACCATCTAAATGGCCCCTGATAATGTTATAGTAAGTATACATGTATATATTCTCAAATGAAATCACTAAATTGTGTATTATTATGTTACCATTATTTTTTTTTAGATATCCATTCAACAGTTTTCATGTGTATGCAATATTTACGAAAAAAATAGTAAATTTAGAATGACCAGATATACAGTGTATGTACAGAAACAATTTGTTGCAATTATATTTAGAGTTGATCAAAAAGTTCTGTAGATTGCACAAATTGAATAATTCATATACAAATTTGTCCTTGGCTACTGTATCTTCAATGACTATAGAAAAAGCTCAATCTGTTTAAATCATAGTTGGGAATTTAATTTCAACAAATATATGAGATACATGTATACAGTCTTTTGCTAAGTTATTAAAGAGGGACTGTCGTGTATATCAAATATTTTATCCATGACTGTAAAATTTATCAACACATTGTATTTTAATTGCTATCTTAAATGGAAAAGAAAATTGATTTGCCTATAACGATAATTCTTGTGTTTCAAAATCCTAAACTTCGGGATCACATTTAATAAAAGCATCAGTGAACCATTAGTGTGCTTTATATATTTTTCACTGTGATCAGCTGTTTGTTCAGCGAGTTCCATCGGCACATATGGTTTAACTATATTTATGTCTATGTAAATATGGTGTGTGTTATGTAGTTTGAACCAGCTGATAGCCAGATAGTGTCTGTCAGCTGGTCCCATCTCTATAGCCTAGACGTGCTCACGTATTACGCTATCAACTGAGATACCAGATACAGGTGATTGCATGCTAAATCAAATAAAAATAAGGAGTGGATAGGCATTTGATTTCATTTGGTGTCAAACTCAACATTTCTTTGATTTCTTTGCCATGATGTAAAACAATTTGTTAAAAGTTGAAATCTGTTGCTGAGAAATTTCTCAAATTCTTAATTAACTCTACTTTATAATGAAATAATTTCAATAATTTAAAATGTTGCACAATAAAATCTCAGATATAACTCATAAAAGTTTAAGTTTTAAATGTTTACTAATTTATTTGTGCCAAAAAAAAAGAACTGAATACATAAGTGCAGAGGAAAATGGGGTTTTGGTTTTATTTTATTTTAAAGTTTTTGTCAGTTAATATCAAAATACTTACATGTATAATACATAGGTTATATAATTTCAGATAGAACTGATTAAAACTGGGAAAAATCTAAGATAATACAACTCTGGATAAAATCTACCCAATTTTTTTTAATTAAATTTGGAATCTGTTTATATTATATCTATTAAGCCCTCTTTCTATATGTTTTATTCAGGGACATATATACGTCCCCTGTTTTATTGGATAAACATAATTTATTTTAATATTGAGTGGTAGCAAGAGTTGCTTCCCTTGCACCGTAGCTCTCCTCTGTTGAGTGACCTAATTATGCATCAAGAATAACTTCCATGTTGGCTAGGTTCATTGCCCTGCGATTTACTGCTGTTTCTTGATAACAATGAACAGAAGACTACACGAAATAGACAAAGACCGTAAGTTCTATAAACCTTCTTCACATGTGTTCAGCAGCAGAATGATTATATAACCGATTTCTGTTTATAACCGATAGATCAATTTCGTACCAAGTGTCAACATTCGACGGTGATTTTATCGGAATATTCAGACAGAAAAAAACGTCTGCTTTTCTTGAAAGACTTAAGGCATCTTCCAAAATATTCTGTGTTTTCGGGGAAAATAAACAGATTCTTTCGTCAATATTTAGTCTGATATGCAAGTTCAATTTAGCTCTGTGTGTGTTTCAATTACTACTACCGTGAATGTTTAGATGCTTTAGTTATCTCATTTTGTCCGTCAGACATTTCGGATTTAGGAGTGCCGAGCTGAACTCGGTTCATCAATCAATTTCGAACGGAATGCTAAAAACATGACTTGGATCGTAACTTTCATTAACCATATTATGTGCCTCACAAGTTTTTTTTTTTTTGTGAAAGCTTGAAAGCTCATGCATGTATTATGTCACACATTAAAATTAATTAATAATTAACTTTTCCCAAAAACCAAGCTGCATATTTGTGTTTTTTTAGTCATTTAAGTTCAGGTGCTTTTACCCTCCTTTCGAGAAGGAGCTGCCCAGGGATCCTGGAAAGGTTAGAGTTTGTATTCAAAATCCAACTAGCTATATAGGATATCTGTAAAATATTTCTTTTTATTATTTTTCAAAATTGGATGGATTAAAACAGCAAATTTTCAATTTATAGTAACTATCTTGTAACTTACGCTTGGTAGGATATTGTTTTAAATTATGTACACTTATACAATGCTGGTTTGATATATAGTCATGGTTATGTATATATAGTAAACATGCATGCTAATGTTATGATGTGAGGTTCAGAATATATTAAAGTTTCTTTCAGGGTTCTCCAAAAACAAAAACAATTTTATATGACCATGTTAAAGTTAATTTACAATGATTGCGAACATTATTATATTTGACTTTCAGAGCTAAATTCACTTTGACCTAGCTTCATTAATTTATCAAATCCATAAACTTTGACAAGTTTTTTTTCTGCAAAATAGTAACTAAATAATTGTACATTGTTCGACAATGATCTGAAACCATTGTAAGTAGCAAATCTAGACTATATGCAGAATTTGGTGAATATAATTTGAATAATATCATCATTTCTGCTCAATAACTCAATACATTTCATGAATTTCATTGCATCTTGTTGAAACTTAAAAATTTCCCAGCATTAATGTAACATATAACAATAACAAAAATTTATTCAAAGACTACAGGTCTTTTAAAATGTTTTCAGCAAGATTTGGTTAAAGAAAAACATTTGATAATGGTGACATTCTAAGTCTTGTTGGATCAAAAGGTACATGTGTCTAGTTCTGATGACAGAAAATTCAAAGTAGCCATCACAACTGGCAGTTGTGCAGTGTACAGTTGGGATGGCACTTATTGACGACATACACATTATATATAATCATGATATATATACCATTGAACATTGTACATATTATACTGTTAACCCCTTTGATAAAGCTTAGAGGAGATTGCTCTCAACACTGCAACCTTTGTTTCTTCAGTTTTAATTATGTGCAGAGGTAATAAATCAAGATTTCAAGATTTGTTCTCAGTCTTATTATGCACTGATAAATGAAAATGTGTATCATGGGGACACTCTGGCATGGAAAATTAGTGCCTCCAAATGATGCATTTTATTATATGCCGATTCACTCTTCACTCTCCTGAAAGGCCTTAATTTATGTAATGGCAAACATCAAAACCTGCCTTACACCTGGCTTTGCTTAAGTGGTCTGTGATATTGACCAACTTGCATGTATTTATCGTGATGAGTGATGTTGGAGGTCTTCAAGTTTTAAAGATTACATTTGTTTGATAATCACAATATATTTTTCATAGCAAAGTGTCAATTTTTGGGAGAGAAAAATTGTTGTTTTATAAGTTATACACTTGTATACTTCGACAGCCTGTCACTTTTTGTAATAAAAAAGAAAATATTTATTGAAAAATGATTGTGATAGGGCTGTTACAGGTATTAAAATATGACCAGCAGCATTCCGGATCCACTAATGTACATTTGGAGGTATTTTCATAAGTTGATAATGCTTCACATATGCCTTCCTTTGTTAATTGAAGGTACCAGTACCTGGTTTAGGAGTAAGAAGCCCCTCTTTGTGGGTTATTGGGAATGCTACCAGTTTATATATACAAGGACAGATGTTAGTTAAAATTTCAATGTGACCAATGTATGCAGTACCTACATAAATGCTTGAATAAAAGTTTTCTGGTTTGCAAAAATGGGGAAGAAAGAATTCTGCTGCCAAACAACTTTTTGTCGTAACAAATCATTCAGATAAACTCATCTACTTTGTTTGATTTATTTGTTTGTATTTATCACCGTCTGTTGTATTTACAGCTTCGACCTCTGTTAATGAGATGCAGTACCCTCCAGATGTGAAGTCTGGCTTTGACGAGCTATGTCCAGTTTGTGGGGATAAGGTGTCCGGCTACCACTATGGCCTCCTTACCTGTGAAAGTTGTAAAGGTAGGTAATCCTGTTATAAATCATAGTTATGTCCAGGTTTTTTATGAGGAGATGGGGTTATTGGAAGATGGGGATCTGACCCTCGTAACTGTAAAACTTGAGTCAATGTCACTGACCAATGCTGTGAGTCGTAAAAAGCTAAGTACACTTCAACCATGTAAATGATCCGTAGGGCATGTTTACTTGAAAGAACAGGTAACAAATTAGCATTGTTTAGAAGTCACTGACCCTGGTGACTTGATTGATGGACGTAATGTGGACACTAACGTGAGTTTGATCACCCAGACTCCTCAGTGTGTACATTTAGCATGGTAACCAAAATGGCGATCTACTTTATTACTCAATTATTTTTTTCTGGAGACTTTAACATATATCCATTGTATTGACCAAAACAATTACGCTCCTTACTAATTTCCAGATGGAAGATAAAAGTTTCAAACTGCAATTATAATGATTGATGTAGGACATGTACATGGAACAAGTATTTTCACAGAGGAATGTAACTTAGATTGTCATGAACACTTTTGCATAAAAACAGTATCATGTGGCATTAAATAGATTTTAAAAAAAGGGGGGGGGGGGAGTATCCCTTTTGTTGTCACAAGTTGAAATATTTGGTCAATTGTGAGATGTTTGCCTTCATCGGTCACCATGCTTTGTCTGTTAATGTATAAACATTTTCCTCTTCTACCAATCCAAATTCCAAGATGGCTGTATTAGACTCTGATTGTCTGAAACATTTTCAAATAACATCAAACTTTGATACAAAGATTCCTTAAATTGTAGTGATATGTGCAGATAAAAAAAAAAAATCTGTTGTGTGTATGAGGGTTGTAGTAGGTGTTTCTGTGGTGTGTACGAGGGTTATAGTGGGTGTTTCTGTGGTGAGTATGAGGGTTGTAGTGGGTGTTTCTGTGGTGTGTATGAGGGTTGTAGTGGGTGTTTCTGTGGTGTGTACGAGGGTTGTAGTAGGTGTTTCTGTTGTGTGTATGAAGGTTGTAGTAAGTGTTTCTGTTGTGTGTATGAGGGTTGTAGTGGGTGTTTCTGTTGTGTGTATGAGGGTTGTAGTAGATGTTTCTGTGGTGTGTATGAGGGTTGTAGTAGATTTTTCTGTGGTATGTATGAGGGTTGTAGTAGATGTTTCTGTGGTGTGTATGAGGGTTGTAGTGGGTGTTTCTGTGGTGTATATGAGGTTGTAGTGGGTGTTTCTGTTGTGTGTATGACGGTTGTAGTAGATGTTTCTGTGGTGTATATGAGGTTGTAGTGGGTGTTTCTGTTGTGTGTATGAGGGTTGTAGTTGGTGTTTCTGTTGTGTGTATGAGGGTTGTAGTAGGTGTTTCTGTTGTGTGTATGAGGGTTGTAGTAGGTGTTTCTGTTGTGTGTATGAGGGTTGTAGTTGGTGTTTCTGTTGTGTGTATGAGGGTTGTAGTAGGTGTTTCTGTTGTGTGTATGAGGGTTGTAGTAGGTGTTTCTGTTGTGTGTGTGAGGGTTGTAGTAGGTGTTTCTGTTGTGTGTATGAGGGTTGTAGTAGGTGTTTCTGTGGTGTGTATGAGGGTTGTAGTAGGTGTTTCTGTTGTGTGTATGAGGGTTGTAGTGGGTGTTTCTGTGGTGTGTATGAGGGTTGTAGTAGGTGTTTCTGTGGTGTGTATGAGGGTTGTAGTAGGTGTTTCTGTTGTGTGTATGAGGGTTGTAGTAGGTGTTTCTGTGGTGTGTATGAGGGTTGTAGTTGGTGTTTCTGTTGTGTGTGTGAGGATTGTAGTGGATGTTTCTGTTGTGTGTATGAGGGTTGTAGTAGGTGTTTCTGTTGTGTGTATGAGGGTTGTAGTAGGTGTTTCTGTGGTGTGTATGAGGGTTGTAGTAGATGTTTCTGTTGTGTGTATGAGGGTTGTAGTAGGTGTTTCTGTGGTGTGTATGAGGGTTGTAGTTGGTGTTTGTGTTGTTTGTATGAGGTTTGTAGTGTTGTTTCTGTTGTTTGTATGAGGGTTGTAGTGGGTGTTTCTGTGGTGTGTATGAGGGTTGTAGTAGGTGTTTCTGTTTTTTGTATGAGGGTTGTAGTGTTGTTTCTGTTGTTTGTATGAGGGTTGTAGTAGGTGTTTCTGTTGTGTGTATGAGGGTTGTAGTAGGTGTTTCTGTGGTGTGTATGAGGGTTGTAGTAGTTGTTTCTGTTGTGTGTATGAGGGTTGTAGTGGGTGTTTCTGTGGTGTGTATGAGGGTTGTAGTTGGTGTTTCTGTTGTGTGTATGAGGGTTGTAGTGGGTGTTTCTGTTGTGTGTATGAGGGTTGTAATAGGTGTTTCTGTGGTGTGTATAAGGGTTGTAGTAGGTGTTTCTGTTGTGTGTATGAGGGTTGTAGTGGGTGTTTCTGTGGTGTGTATGAGGGTTGTAGTAGGTGTTTCTGTTGTGTGTATGAGGGTTGTAGTGGGTGTTTCTGTTGTGTGTATGAGGGTTGTAGTAGGTGTTTCTGTGGTGTGTATGAGGGTTGTAGTGGGTGTTTCTGTGGTGTGTATGAGGGTTGTAGTAGGTGTTTCTGTTGTGTGTATGAGGGTTGTAGTAGCTGTTTCTGTTGTGTGTATGAGGGTTGTAGTAGGTGTTTCTGTGGTGTGTATGAGGGTTGTAGTAGGTGTTTCTGTTGTGTGTATGAGGGTTGTAGTTGGTGTTTCTGTTGTGAGTATGAGGGTTGTAGTAGGTGTCTCTGTGGTGTGTATGAGGGTTGTAGTAGGTGTTTCTGTTGTGTATGAGGGTTGTAGTAGATGTTTCTGTTGTGTGTATGAGGGTTGTAGTAGGTGTTTCTGTGGTGTGTATGAGGGTTGTAGTAGGTGTTTCTGTTGTGTGTATGAGGGTTGTAGTAGGTGTTTCTGTGGTGTGTATG
This sequence comes from Mimachlamys varia, assembly GCA_947623455.1. NCBI lineage: Eukaryota > Metazoa > Mollusca > Bivalvia > Pectinida > Pectinidae > Mimachlamys > Mimachlamys varia. The sequence continues at coordinate 39,234,199 of OX392529.1, forward strand.
AGGGTTGTAGTAGATGTTTCTGTTGTGTGTATGAGGGTTGTAGTAGGTGTTTCTGTGGTGTGTATGAGGGTTGTAGTTGGTGTTTGTGTTGTTTGTATGAGGTTTGTAGTGTTGTTTCTGTTGTTTGTATGAGGGTTGTAGTGGGTGTTTCTGTGGTGTGTATGAGGGTTGTAGTAGGTGTTTCTGTTTTTTGTATGAGGGTTGTAGTGTTGTTTCTGTTGTTTGTATGAGGGTTGTAGTAGGTGTTTCTGTTGTGTGTGTGAGGGTTGTAGTAGGTGTTTCTGTGGTGTGTATGAGGGTTGTAGTAGTTGTTTCTGTTGTGTGTATGAGGGTTGTAGTGGGTGTTTCTGTGGTGTGTATGAGGGTTGTAGTTGGTGTTTCTGTTGTGTGTATGAGGGTTGTAGTGGGTGTTTCTGTTGTGTGTATGAGGGTTGTAATAGGTGTTTCTGTGGTGTGTATAAGGGTTGTAGTAGGTGTTTCTGTTGTGTGTATGAGGGTTGTAGTGGGTGTTTCTGTGGTGTGTATGAGGGTTGTAGTAGGTGTTTCTGTTGTGTGTATGAGGGTTGTAGTGGGTGTTTCTGTTGTGTGTATGAGGGTTGTAGTAGGTGTTTCTGTGGTGTGTATGAGGGTTGTAGTGGGTGTTTCTGTGGTGTGTATGAGGGTTGTAGTAGGTGTTTCTGTTGTGTGTATGAGGGTTGTAGTAGCTGTTTCTGTTGTGTGTATGAGGGTTGTAGTAGGTGTTTCTGTGGTGTGTATGAGGGTTGTAGTAGGTGTTTCTGTTGTGTATGAGGGTTGTAGTAGATGTTTCTGTTGTGTGTATGAGGGTTGTAGTAGGTGTTTCTGTGGTGTGTATGAGGGTTGTAGTAGGTGTTTCTGTTGTGTGTATGAGGGTTGTAGTTGGTGTTTCTGTTGTGAGTATGAGGGTTGTAGTAGGTGTCTCTGTGGTGTGTATGAGGGTTGTAGTAGGTGTTTCTGTTGTGTGTGTGAGGGTTGTAGTAGGTGTTTCTGTGGTATGTGTATGAGGGTTGTAGTGGGTGTTTCTGTTGTGTGTATGAGGGTTGTAGTGGGTGTTTCTGTTGTGTGTATGAGGGTTGTAGTGGGTGTTTCTGTTGTGTGTATGAGGGTTGTAGTAGGTGTCTCTGTGGTGTGTGTATGAGGGTTGTAGTAGGTGTTTCTGTTGTGTGTGTGAGGGTTGTAGTAGGTGTTTCTGTAGTGTATATGAGGGTTGTAGTGGGTGTTTCTGTTGTGTGTGTGAGGGTTGTAGTAGGTGTTTCTGTAGTGTATATGAGGGTTGTAGTAGGTGTTTCTGTTGTGTGTATGAGGGTTGTAGTAGGTGTTTCTGTTGTGTGTATGAGGGTTGTAGTAGCTGTTTCTGTTGTGTGTATGAGGGTTGTAGTGGGTGTTTCTGTGGTGTGTATGAGGGTTGTAGTGGGTGTTTCTGTGGTGTATATGAGGGTTGTAGTAGGTGTTTCTGTTGTGTGTATGAGGGTTGTAGTAGCTGTTTCTGTGGTGTATATGAGGGTTGTAGTAGATGTTTCTGTGGTGTGTATGAGGGTTGTAGTAGATGTTTCTGTGGTGTGTATGAGGGTTGTAGTAGATTTTTCTGTGGTATGTATGAGGGTTGTAGTAGATGTTTCTGTGGTGTGTATGAGGGTTGTAGTGGGTGTTTCTGTGGTGTATATGAGGTTGTAGTGGGTGTTTCTGTTGTGTGTATGAGGGTTGTAGTAGATGTTTCTGTGGTGTATATGAGGTTGTAGTTGGTGTTTCTGTTGTGTGTATGAGGGTTGTAGTAGATGTTTCTGTTGTGTGTATGAGGGTTGTAGTTGGTGTTTCTGTTGTGTGTATGAGGGTTGTAGTAGGTGTTTCTGTTGTGTGTATGAGGGTTGTAGTTGGTGTTTCTGTTGTGTGTATGAGGGTTGTAGTAGATGTTTCTGTGGTGTGTATGAGGGTTGTAGTTGGTGTTTCTGTTGTATGTATGAGGGTTGTAGTGGGTGTTTCTGTGGTGTGTATGAGGGTTGTAGTGGGTGTTTCTGTGGTGTGTATGAGGGTTGTAGTTGGTGTTTCTGTGGTATGTATGAGGGTTGTAGTTGGTGTTTCTGTTGTATGTATGAGGGTTGTAGTGGGTGTTTCTGTGGTGTGTATGAGGGTTGTAGTGGGTGTTTCTGTGGTGTGTATGAGGGTTGTAGTGGGTGTTTCTGTTGTGTGTATGAGGGTTGTAGTGGGTGTTTCTGTTGTGTGTATGAGGGTTGTAGTAGATGTTTCTGTGGTGTGTATGAGGGTTGTAGTAGATGTTTCTGTGGTATGTATGAGGGTTGTAGTAGATGTTTCTGTGGTGTGTATGAGGGTTGTAGTGGGTGTTTCTGTGGTGTATATGAGGTTGTAGTGGGTGTTTCTGTTGTGTGTATGAGGGTTGTAGTGGGTGTTTCTGTTGTGTGTATGAGGGTTGTAGTGGGTATTTCTGTTGTGTGTATGAGGGTTGTAGTAGATGTTTCTGTGGTGTGTATGAGGGTTGTAGTTGGTGTTTCTGTTGTATGTATGAGGGTTGTAGTGGGTGTTTCTGTGGTGTGTATGAGGGTTGTAGTGGGTGTTTCTGTGGTGTGTATGAGGGTTGTAGTGGGTGTTTCTGTTGTGTGTATGAGGGTTGTAATAGGTGTCTCTGTGTTGTGTATGAGGGTTGTAGTGGGTGTTTCTGTTGTGTGTATGAGGGTTGTAGTGGGTGTTTCTGTTGTGTGTATGAGGGTTGTAGTGGGTGTTTCTGTGGTGTGTATGAGGGTTGTAGTGGGTGTTTCTGTTGTGTGTATGAGGGTTGTAGTAGATGTTTCTGTGGTGTGTATGAGTGTTGTAGTAGTTGTTTCTGTGGTGTGTATGAGGGTTGTAGTAGGTGTTTCTGTTGTATGTATGAGGGTTGTAGTAGGTGTCTCTGTGGTGTGTATGAGGGTTGTAGTAGATGTTTCTGTGGTGTGTACGAGGGTTGTAGTGGGTGTTTCTGTTGTATGTATGAGGGTTGTAGAAGGTGTCTCTGTGGTGTGTATGAGGGTTGTAGTTGGTGTTTCTGTTGTGTGTATGAGTGTTGTAGTAGGTGTTTCTGTTGTATGTATGAGGGTTGTAGTGGGTGTTTCTGTGGTGTGTATGAGGGTTGTAGTGGGTGTTTCTGTTGTGTGTATGAGGGTTGTAGTAGATGTTTCTGTGGTGTGTATGAGGGTTGTAGTAGATGTTTCTGTGGTGTGTATGAGGGTTGTAGTAGATGTTTCTGTGGTGTGTATGAGGGTTGTAGTGGGTGTTTCTGTTGTGTGTATGAGGGTTGTAGTTGGTGTTTCTGTTGTATGTATGAGGGTTGTAGTGGGTGTTTCTGTGGTGTGTATGAGGGTTGTAGTGGGTGTTTCTGTTGTGTGTATGAGGGTTGTAGTAGATGTTTCTGTGGTGTGTATGAGGGTTGTAGTAGATGTTTCTGTGGTATGTATGAGGGTTGTAGTAGATGTTTCTGTGGTGTGTACGAGGGTTGTAGTTGGTGTTTCTGTTGTATGTATGAGGGTTGTAGTAGGTGTCTCTGTGGTGTGTATGAGGGTTGTAGTTGGTGTTTCTGTTGTGTGTATGAGGGTTGTAGTGGGTGTTTCTGTTGTGTGTGTGAGGGTTGTAGTAGTTGTTTCTGTGGTATGTGTATGAGGGTTGTAGTAGGTGTTTCTGTAGTGTATATGAGGGTTGTAGTGGTTGTTTCTGTTGTGTGTATGAGGGTTGTAGTAGGTGTTTCTGTGGTGTGTATGAGGGTTGTAGTAGGTGTTTCTGTGGTATGTATGAGGGTTGTAGTTGGTGTTTCTGTTGTGTGTATGAGGGTAGTAGTAAGTGTTTCTGTGGTGTATGAGGGTTGTAGTGGGTGTTTCTGTGGTGAGTATGAGGGTTGTAGTAGGTGTTTCTGTTGTGTGTATGAGGGTTGTAGTAGGTGTTTCTGTTGTGTGTATGAGGGTTGTAGTAGGTGTTTCTGTTGTGTGTATGAGGGTTGTAGTGGGTGTTTCTGTGGTGAGTATGAGGGTTGTAGTAGGTGTTTCTGTGGTGTGTATGAGGGTTGTAGTGGGTGTTTCTGTTGTGTGTATGAGGGTTGTAGTGGGTGTTTCTGTTGCGTGTATGAGGGTTGTAGTAGGTGTTTCTGTTGTGTGTATGAGGGTTGTAGTAGGTGTTTCTGTGGTGTGTATGAGGGTTGTAGTAGGTGTTTCTGTTGTGTGTATGAGGGTTGTAGTAGGTGTTTCTGTTGTGTGTATGAGGATTGTAATGGGTGTTTTTGTTGTGTGTATGAGGGTTGTAGTGGGTGTTTCTGTTGTGTGTATGAGGGTTGTAGTGGGTGTTTCTGTTGTGTGTATGAGGGTTGTAGTGGGTGTTTCTGTTGTGTGTATGAGGGTTGTAGTAGGTGTTTCTGTTGTGTGTATGAGGGTTGTAGTAGGTGTTTCTGTTGTGTGTATGAGGGTTGTAGTGGGTGTTTCTGTTGTGTGTATGAGGGTTGTAGTTGGTGTTTCTGTGGTGTGTATGAGGGTTGTAGTAGGTGTTTCTGTGGTGTGTATGAGGGTTGTAGTAGGTGTTTCTGTGGTGTGTATGAGGGTTGTAGTGGGTGTTTCTGTTGTGTGTATGAGGGTTGTAATAGGTGTTTCTGTGGTGTGTATGAGGGTTGTAGTAGGTGTTTCTGTGATGTTTATGAGGGTTGTAGTGGGTGTTTCTGTGGTGTGTATGAGGGTTGTAGTGGGTGTTTCTGTTGTGTGTATGAGGGTTGTAGTAGATGTTTCTGTGGTGTTTATGAGGGTTGTAGTGGGTGTTTCTGTTGTGTGTATGAGGGTTGTAATGGGTGTTTCTGTTGTGTGTATGAGGGTTGTAGTGGGTGTTTCTGGTGTGTGTGTGAGGGTTGTAGTAGGTGTTTCTGTGGTATGTGTATGAGGGTTGTAGTAGGTGTTTCTGTTGTGTGTATGAGGGTTGTAGTTGGTGTTTCTGTGGTGTGTATGAGTGTTGTAGTAGGTGTTTCTGTGGTGTGTATGAGGGTTGTAGTTGGTGTTTCTGTGGTGTGTATGAGTGTTGTAGTTGGTGTTTCTGTGGTGTGTATGAGGGTTGTAGTAGGTGTTTCTGTGGTGTGTATGAGGGTTGTAGTTGGTGTTTCTGTGGTGTGTATGAGTGTTGTAGTTGGTGTTTCTGTGGTGTGTATGAGGGTTGTAGTAGGTGTTTCTGTGGTGTGTATGAGGGTTGTAGTAGGTGTCTCTGTGGTGTGTATGAGGGTTGTAGTTGGTGTTTCTGTTGTGTGTATGAGGGTTGTAGTTGGTGTTTCTGTGGTGTGTATGAGTGTTGTAGTTGGTGTTTCTGTGGTGTGTATGAGGGTTGTAGTAGGTGTTTCTGTGGTGTGTATGAGGGTTGTAGTAGGTGTCTCTGTGGTGTGTATGAGGGTTGTAGTTGGTGTTTCTGTTGTGTGTATGAGGGTTGTAGTTGGTGTTTTTGTTGTGTGTATGAGGGTTGTAGTAGGTGTTTCTGTGGTGTGTATGAGGGTTGTAGTTGGTGTTTCTGTGGTGTGTATGAGGGTTGTAATGGGTGTTTCTGTTGTGTGTATGAGGGTTGTAGTAGGTGTTTCTGTTGTGTGTATGAGGGTTGTAGTAGGTGTTTCTGTTGTGTGTATGAGGGTTGTAGTAGGTGTTTCTGTTGTGTGTATGAGGGTTGTAGTAGGTGTCTCTGTGGTGTGTATGAGGGTTGTAGTAGGTGTTTCTGTTGTGTGTATGAGGGTTGTAGTGGGTGTTTCTGTTGTGTATGAGGGTTGTAGTAGGTGTTTCTGTTGTGTGTATGAGGGTTGTAGTAGGTGTTTCTGTGGTGTGTATGAGGGTTGTAGTTGGTGTTTCTGTGGTGTGTATGAGGGTTGTAATGGGTGTTTCTGTTGTGTGTATGAGGGTTGTAGTAGGTGTTTCTGTTGTGTGTATGAGGGTTGTAGTAGGTGTTTCTGTGGTGTGTATGAGGGTTGTAGTTGGTGTTTCTGTTGTGTGTATGAGGGTTGTAGTTGGTGTTTCTGTTGTGTGTATGAGGGTTGTAGTAGGTGTTTCTGTTGTGTGTATGAGGGTTGTAGTTGGTGTTTCTGTTGTATGTATGAGGGTTGTAGTGGGTGTTTCTGTGGTGTGTATGAGGGTTGTAGTTGGTGTTTCTGTGGTGTGTATGAGGGTTGTAGTGGGTGTTTCTGTTGTATGTATGAGGGTTGTAGTGGGTGTTTCTGTGGTGTGTATGAGGGTTGTAGTTGGTGTTTCTGTGGTGTGTATGAGGGTTGTAGTGGGTGTTTCTGTGGTGTGTATGAGGGTTGTAATGGGTGTTTCTGTTGTGTGTATGAGGGTTGTAGTGGGTGTTTCTGTTGTGTGTATGAGGGTTGTAGTAGATGTTTCTGTTGTGTGTATGAGGGTTGTAATGGGTGTTTCTGTTGTGTGTATGAGGGTTGTAGTTGGTGTTTCTGTTGTATGTATGAGGGTTGTAGTAGGTGTCTCTGTGGTGTGTATGAGGGTTGTAGTTGGTGTTTCTGTTGTGTGTATGAGGGTTGTAGTGGGTGTTTCTGTTGTGTGTATGAGGGTTGTAGTGGGTGTTTCTGTTGTGTGTATGAGGGTTGTAGTTGGTGTTTCTGTTGTGTGTATGAGGGTTGTAGTGGGTGTTTCTGTGGTGTGTATGAGGGTTGTAGTAGGTGTTTCTGTGGTGTGTATGAGGGTTGTAGTAGGTGTCTCTGTGGTGTGTATGAGGGTTGTAGTAGATGTTTCTGTGATGTGTATGAGGGTTGTAGTGGGTGTTTCTGTGGTGTGTATGAGGGTTGTAGTAGATCTTTCTGTGGTGTGTACGAGGGTTGTAGTGGGTGTTTCTGTTGTATGTATGAGGGTTGTAGTAGGTGTCTCTGTGGTGTGTATGAGGGTTGTAGTGGGTGTTTCTGTGGTGTGTATGAGGGTTGTAGTAGGTGTTTCTGTTGTGTGTATGAGGGTTGTAGTAGGTGTTTCTGTGGTGTGTATGAGGGTTGTAGTGGGTGTTTCTGTGGTGTGTATGAGGGTTGTAGTAGGTGTTTCTGTTGTGTGTATGAGGGTTGTAGTTGGTGTTTCTGTTGTGTGTATGAGGGTTGTAGTAGGTGTTTCTGTTGTGTGTATGAGGGTTGTAGTTGGTGTTTCTGTTGTGTGTATGAGGGTTGTAGTGGGTGTTTCTGTTGTGTGTATGAGGGTTGTAGTTGGTGTTTCTGTTGTGTGTATGAGGGTTGTAGTGGGTGTTTCTGTTGTGTGTATGAGGGTTGTAGTAGGTGTTTCTGTTGTGTGTATGAGGGTTGTAGTAGATGTTTCTGTGGTGTGTATGAGGGTTGTAGTGGGTGTTTCTGTTGTGTGTATGAGGGTTGTAGTTGGTGTTTCTGTGGTGTGTATGAGGGTTGTAGTTGGTGTTTCTGTGGTGTTTATGAGGGTTGTAGTGGGTGTTTCTGTTGTGTGTATGAGGGTTGTAGTGGGTGTTTCTGTGGTGTGTATGAGGGTTGTAGTGGGTGTTTTTGTGGTGTGTATGAGGGTTGTAGTTGGTGTTTCTGTTGTGTGTATGAGGGTTGTAATGGGTGTTTCTGTTGTGTGTATGAGGGTTGTAGTGGGTGTTTCTGTTGTGTGTGTGAGGGTTGTAGTGGGTGTTTCTGTTGTGTGTATGAGGGTTGTAGTTGGTGTTTCTGTGGTATGTGTATGAGGGTTGTAGTAGGTGTTTCTGTAGTGTATATGAGGGTTGTAGTGGGTGTTTCTGTTGTGTGTATGAGGGTTGTAGTGGGTGTCTCTGTTGTGTGTATGAGGGTTGTAGTAGGTGTCTCTGTTGTGTGTATGAGGGTTGCAGTAGTATTTGTGAGATGTAGCATTTACATTAATATTTTGTTTTGAGAAGGAATATGTGAGGTGGCTAATGCATTGCTATTGTAGTGTATGTGGTACGTATGCTATGTGAGGATGTGTGTGTTAGTGTACTGTGGTGCTATCATCACTGCAAGTATATACAGGTAGACATGTACAATGGTTAGGTAAGCTACGTAACAGAATGACTAGATATGATTTATTAAAACCTGTCAATTACTCAATGCACCGGTGTGTGAAATGCTTCATTGTTGTAATTAGTTTTGTTGATTATTGATGAGGAAACTTCTAATTAATCAGATCTTCAAAGGTAACTTTCCACGGTGGAATGGTAATCCTCTTTTATGGGATTTTGCATGTAATTTTGTGATGGATATACATTTTATGTGCAATATTACAAATTATTTGAGATTGCAGATTAGCACTTTATTCAAGCTTGAAAGTGCCTTTCCGAACTCTCTTGCACCAAGTTGGTACAAAAGCTAATTTACTGTTCTGTATTTCTTGTGATCGAATTGAGTCAAAAAGTTATACAAAAACACTTGTAATTGACCGCCTGGCGAAATATTTGTTCTTGTTTGATTATTCACCTACTAGATCTACATTGAACCTGATAAACTGAATTTGAAAAAAAAACAATACTAGCTCTTACACAGTTTATGAAGATTGATCTAATTTAAAAACTTTTTTTTTTGTTGTTACATGTACTCTAACTTAATTTACCACTTCCAACTCAAAAAGTTAATTAATTTCATAAGATCAGCCTGAAATATAATAGTGATTTTCCCAGAAAAATATTTTTGCTCTCACTATGACAGCATTATATTATAATAAAGAAGTTGAATTGTAAATTAACATTTCATACATATATGCATGGTTTCATATCTTAAGTTTTTCTTTTATCATCGGATTGCAAATGTAAAATGTACAAAATTAAAACATTTAGATCACACAAACTGACTTAAACCCACATTTATCACTTTGTAGTTGATTTCTTTTGGATGAGATTATATTTCTTTTCTGTAGTGGTAAGAAATGGCATTGAGTCAATTAAAACCAACCAGGGAAAAAAAGCTGAATTGGTCAAGTCACTACAAGTAAAAGCTGAACTGGAAATGTAAATTTGTTGATGGTAAAGCATGCACTGATACGCAAAAGATTCAGCATATATACACAGTTAGATTATGAATTTTAAGGTATTATAATACAGCTCTAAAATACAGATGACAATGTGACAATTTTATTTACAAATTTGTTTCAGGATTCTTCAAAAGGACAGTACAGAACAAGAAGGTGTACTCGTGTGTGGATAACAGAAGCTGTCACATAGACAAAAGCCAGAGGAAACGATGCCCTTTCTGTAGATTTCAAAAATGTCTGAGTGTTGGAATGAAGTTAGAAGGTAGGTCTTTCTGCTCGAGAACGCCGGCATGTAGAGCACATCTATATGGCTACTGCATACAGATCTCACAGAAGCCTGAAAATAAAATAAAACTGCTGAAGACGTTTAAAAGCTATAAGATTTACATAAAAAGAGGATTAAAAAAGTAATTGACTAAACTTATTGTGTTAAATAAACTTAACTCGCATTTTATTTTCGTTTGTTCATTATAATTACCTTTTGTAATGGGATTTACAAAAACTAACTTGGCGGAGATGCTGTAATATGTGCTGCAAACTTGACGTTGTCTAGATAAATGCAGCCTTTGTTTTGAATAATTTAGAAGTTCCTTGTCAGTCCTATCCCTTGTGATGGAAGTAAATTAAAAGGAGACGATACAGACATTAAAATTTGATATTGCATTCTCACAGCTTGGTGAAGCAGAGCTGATGAATAATTGATAGCGGAGTCTGTGCTGTAGAAAGCACCCTATAATTGTGGTCATTACATAATTTAATGGTGGTGCTGTAACAGTATTGGTGTCAAAATGATAAAGTCATATGTTTTTCCTGAATTAGATGACTTGTTTAAGGAGAAGTATTCTAAAGGTAGTTTATATCGTGTGGTGTAGCTGTAGCTTCTATGGACATTAAAACTTAAAACATTTGTTGAGATGGGTAATAAAGTGGTTTCTTGAATCTCGGCAAATGTTTTTAACCTATTTTGTAAGATCTTTCTAAGAAATGAAATCCATATCTAATATTTATTGGTAAACAAATTCCACCAAAAATGTTACTTGAAAGTTCTTAATTATGATTAGTCATTTGGAAGTTTATATTAAAAATTGTTGTAGTTTTGCACAAGACAGTTGTAAGAATGATAAAAAAGTTGGGTGTTCTTCTTTGTCAGTAACATTTAATCGATTGCAGGACAGTTTGTTAGAAACAGACTTTATTATTTAATGTCAATTAACTATTTTGTTTTTTCAGCAAAATATTAAATTTTTTTTTTTTGTGATTTCCCTTACAGCAGTGAGACAGGACAGAATGCGAGGAGGAAGAAACAAGTTTGGCCCAATGTACAAGCGAGACCGAGCACTCAAACAACAAGTGGCCCGGCAACAGCACCATCTTATGGCATCTTGTGGCATGCACTTAATGAACGGAATGGCACCTCTCCCTCCCTCCTCTGAGGACATCAAACCCGACCCAGCAATCCTCCAACAAATGGCTGCCAGCATCAATGCAAACATGGGTGGCTATGGGATGAATCACTCCCCTCTCTCTGGCATGCCCTCCCCTGCAATGCCTGACTCACCCCCTACAGATCTTAGTCGGGTGTCGGGCATGTCCCAGCATTCCCCAGTGTCCTCACCCCCAGGGCACTACTCCTCCCTGTCGCAGCAGACCTACCCTTCCATGATGACAGCATTAAGGAACAACTACAGTCCATCACAACACCATCCTCAACACCACCACCCCCACTCCCATCACCAGCCCATCCACCCGCCCCATCACCATCAACACCACCACTCACAACCGCCCCACCACCACCAGATGTCACCGATGGCTGCAGCGCCACCTATCGTGCCAATCGTGCCTCAGTTGATTATAGACATGAAAGCAAATTTAACTGACGAAAACGAAATATGTCAGAAACTTTTCTCATTTGTGCAAACTCAGTATGGCCATGAGGACGTAGTCAACCAGCCACTCAAACTATTGCAAATGATATGCAAGCTCTCTGACCAGTTGTTATTCCTCATGGTAGAGTGGGCGAGGACGTCAGTATATTTCAAGGAATTCAAGGTGAGAACTAGCATGTTTTAACACCTTATGATTGTTAAAAAAAATTGTTTCTGACTCTTTGCCTCAAGGCTAATGATTAAATGAGTAACTTTTCGAAGTGTCGTTTTACATGCATGAAATTGTACATCAAGTATGGTATTAGAGCATTTAAGCCATCGGGGTAACTGTATCATTTTCTAAAGGTTGGTTCACATGCAAATGCTGCTTAATGCACCCAATGATTGCAGTCTAATTAGCTGTTGTGCTTATTATAGTATTTCAAAGTTATACAGAAAGTTATATCTACACATTAAAGTCCCTATCTCTCTACAGCTTTTTCATTCAATGTATGATCCATTGTTTTAGGTTGAGGATCAGATGAAGATGTTACAACACAGCTGGAGTGAGATCCTTATCCTTGACTTGGTTCATCGTCTAGTCAGGGAAATATGGTCAGGGGAGGTCACTCTTGTAAGTTAGACTTATTTCATAGTTTTTCATAATTCTTCATAGGTAGTGGTCACACACTTCAAATAACGGTTACATCGTCAACAGATAAAACAAAAGATAACTGAAGGTTTTGTTAGGTCTGGCCTATAACTGGATGCGTGCAAAATAATTGCATACGAATATAGATGTATCATTCTCTGATGGACTATAGGTTTAATACTTTATGCAAGGAAAGTGCCAATTTGAATTAAGATATTTTTATATCATTTCTAAAGCTTCACAATGTCTAAAAATAATTAATAATGATGATTCATATTGAAAGTTATTGTCTTTCAGGAGAGTGGACAGAAGCTAGCCCTCGAATGTTTGGATAAGCTTGGTCTGGCAGATGCAAAAGATCGTATCCGGGAACTCATACGGAAGATGAGAGACCTAAAAATAGACACTAACGAATATCTATGCCTCAAGTACCTTATCCTTTTGAATCCAGGTATGTCGTAATCAGTGGTTTCAGATGAAAATAAGAATACATTCAATGGGCTCGAAATAAAATATATTCTTATAAATGTACAAAAACAAAAGTAAACAAAAAAGGTTGTTTTCGTTCGAAAGTGACACTATGTTCTTAATTGAAACTTGCGTTTTCTTTTTTATTCAACTCAGAAAAAAACCCAAAATACATATGTCAATGTCTAGTCTTTATAATATACTTGAAACTTGAGATTTGCTTTTGAATTAGGGATTCATACTGAACATTTCAATTGAAATGATTTACCAGTATAATAGAAATTTTAATTAAAAGACATATTCATGAACTTTTTCATCTCTCATCACGTTTTATTTGTTCACAGATGTGCCAGGTCTTGAGAATCGTCACCACGTGGAACAGTGCCAAGAAAGGGTTAACGCAGCATTGATGGAGTACTGTGTAAACTTCTATCCAAGTGTCAAGGACAAATTTGGACAGGTGTTGCTTCGGTTACCGGAAGTGCGACTTATCAGTATTCGTGCAGAAGAATTCTTGTACTTCAAACATTTAAATGGAGAGCTTCCGGAACAGACACTTTTAATAGAAATGCTACACTCAAAGAAAAAATGATTTTTTTTGTGCTTAGGCTAGATGTCTATATGTGAAATTGTTTATGTATATCAAGATTTTTACCTTTAGTCATATGATAATGAACATTGTTTGTGATGTCAGAATATGTGTTTGTACTGCAGCATTGTCTATGTTTTGTAAATACTGGCACAAATAGTTCTACTAGTGTTGATAACTATGGACTCCCAATGAGGTCAGTATTCAACTTGTTAAACCCAATACAAACCATGTTGTTTTCATATTGACATCATATCTACTGCAGTTTTCTAAGTTAAAGAGTGCTCATAGGTCTAGTGGCAAGAGTCATTGTTAGTTATTTGTGTTATTTATGACAATAGATGTAAACACTCAATCAAAATCTGGTGGTGATCAATCTAGTGCTAACTTTTGTGCAGCAGAAGTGTATATTGTATATGGTATTATTACTTGCTATTATTTATTGACATTTTTTAAAGTCACTGATTTTTTTTTTTTTATCAAATTTTTTTTCACTCTCTTCAATTAAAATAACCAAAAAATGTCATCCTAGATTATGGTCGTCGAATTATGACAAGACAGGACTTGAATGTAAGAATCGGTTTCATTATGAAATGTTATTTTAAGTAGCTGACAAAATGAGTGCTATTGGTTTGAAGAATAAGATGGGTAGTTTGCTTTTCATGGACTTGAAGCAGATATCTTATTTTGATTCAATAAATAATGATAGCTTTGATTACAGTTTAAAAAGGCTGTATGATATTAACATTGATATGCTTGTTAATGTAACTGCTGAATACTTACCTTATTTAATAATTTAGCTGCTGACATGTTCATTCAGAAGACCCATTGGTAATTGTTCATGGTAATGTTATTTTATTTAAACATTTAAAAATAATAGTTCTTCCTGCCTATTTGTTTTTTACGCATTCCCTACAGGTTTTCCTTGGTTCCTAGTTGTGCCCTTTTGATTTTGGGACTGAATGGGGGGGGAAAAATGGCTGACAAGTGGCGGTCTTGGACTTTGATGATAAACATTTTTTATCGCTATTTCTTGAAAAGTATGTATACTCAAACAATAGTGGGCACCAAGATTCCTCTGGGATCTCTTGTTTCATATCATCATGTCTAGATTCATCAAAGTATCAATCGGTCATCATTTTTGTTAAATTTGCTGAAGCATCTTCCTATCAGCATGATTCGTTGTTGATTTCATTTGTTTTATTTGATGATTTTTCCCCAGAGTGATATATATTTATTTAATTACAACATATTTCTATGTTGAAATAATGAATTCTGCATTATGCAATTTTTTTTTCTTTGAAAATTGCAGTATGACGATGCCAGATTTAATTTATTCATTAACAAATGGTATTTAATGTATTGGGTTTATCGCCCTGTTTTCAATACGGGCGTAAGGAAAAGGTGCATATATATATATTTTAACACATCAGGGAGAGACCACTATCAAAATACCTGGCCCCTATTTGTCCCTACTGTAAACCCCTACCCACAGGTAGTATTCATAGTTTAGTGACTAGGGGACTCGGGGCCAGGTAGCAAATCCAGGTAAAGCAATACAGACTATCAGAATTTAGGGAGTTCATAACAACAATATGCTCTCATGCAGGCTTTTTACATGATCAAACATGGTACATACATCGACAGAATACCAAGGTACTCAATTGTTTGTTGACACCTTATATTATAGGGCAAATTGTGATGTAGATATTAAAAGTATGTTGCGAATCCAACTATGAAATCTTTTTTTTTTATTCTGATTTAGAAAGAAATGTAACTGAATATTTTTTAGTGAACATTATTGTGTAAGAGTTTTGGTGAGAATTTTTAGTGTCTAAAATGCATGTTGGAAATTTGTGTTGTTCAATAGTGCTTTGTTCTTATAGTGCTTTTTATTGGAAGTTATATGTGTATATTATTGATATTTCTATTGTTGATATCAATTACTTTTATGTACTTAATGTTCACAAAATCTAAATTTTGGATTGTTAAAAATGGAGGAGGTGAAAGTATTGACGTGCAATCTCATGATTTCTTTGCACACCAGGAATGTTAGTTTGCACATTTACTTTATAAGTCAAAATAAGAAAGAACTGATGGAAGATGTAAAATTTTCATTTCACTTCTCAATATTGTTACAAAAACATTCCAAATTGGGTAGAAAAGTCATGTTTAATACTTATTAATATTTTATTTAATGTCAAGTCTTTTTTCACTAGTAATTATAGATTTTCAAATTTATGCAACTGGATTTTAATAGTGTTTAATGTGATTTCATATATATTTTCAAAATTTATTATGCACTTTGGCATTGTTCATATTTTAGAAGTTGTAGATTTCAAATTCTACTTTATCTCTACATAAAGTCTGGTACTCTGTCAGAGATCTTAAAAAGCCAAAATACCAAGTTTTTATATCAAAATATATTCATAAATCAATTATGAAATGATAATTATGTATTTTTAGATACAACTTTTCTTTTAAATATATGCCAACTATTTAAAAATCTTTACTCCCATGAAATATGTGGGCTAGTTTTTAAAAAAAAAATGTAAGAAATTAAAACGGTTTGCCTGTTACAATGTAAGGGGAAGTAACTGTTAAAAAATGTAAGAAATTTAAACGGTTTGCCTGTTACAATGTAAGGGGAAGTAACTGATAATTTTTACCAGACATTCGGTGGTGAAGTTTATGTTGTGATAAGTTCTCTAAATGTGTGTAAATAACAGTATTTTACTATGCTACAGTGCTAATTGTTTATGTGATGTTGGGAGAATGTGCCATCGTTGATAAAATTATGAATGTTCTTGATGTAAAATTGATGCACCTTTTACTGTTCAATTGGTCAATTTTCAGTATACATGGTTTGTACTATTTTTGAGTGCTTAATAAAACCAGTTGAGTCATTGTCAGACTGTATTAAATCGAAGTAATATATTTTTCCTGTATGTTTTTACCCTGTTTTATGTTCGTGTAGATAGTTATTTGTGTTGGAAAGGCGTGAAATAGTCTTTGTCGTGCTGTTGTCACTTTTTTACACATTTTCTTCTCATTTTGTCATTTAAATATCTTACTCGCAGTCATGGTTTCTATTTTATGTCAATCAAGTAACTTTTACTAGAGTTTCCTGGGTCTAAACCAGTTTACTAATGTTAATGCTTATGTTGGGTGTATTGCAAGTAGGAATTCTATCATAGGATAGCATATACTGCATTTAGACAAAAAACCGAAGGTTATCAATCGTGATCAAATTATCTTCATTTTTTTGGGAGTGCTTTTCAAGGTCTGGTATGAATCTTTATTTAAGACGATTAGGTGTTGCTATTAAATGTGCCATAGATCTTTAAGGGCTATCAGATATTTTATATATTTGTATACAAGCGTTTAGCTTTATCTTTATACATATATTTGGCAATGTTGTAGATATCTGTCATTCTACTATAAAGATTTCAGCACCATCTCACGAGTTCGTGCTACTGTAGGAGCCAAAACCCAATGCCTGCATCGTTGATCATTGTTCAGTACCAGTTTGGTCTTTATTGTAAATTAACTATGGTATCTTACAAGCTCCATTTCGGGATACCTGTTGTTGGATGCATGATAGGAATAAGATCCAGGACTTTCGAGTTTAATCCAGATATTGAATTATGTAAACCAATCTGTTGATTCCTGTAAGAATACACCAATCAGATTTTATTTTTGAATCATTGTAACAATGTGTCAGGCAGCTATCTTTGGGTGTATATAAACTAACTGTCAATGGTTTTATCTCCTGAAACTATGTATCTTTTAGCATTACTGAAAATTGATAACCAAACCAAAACTTCACATTTCAATTGAATGATTTTAGGGAATTTTTATTTGGCAATATATTCAGTTGTGTGAAAAAAAATGTCTGGTTTTAAACACCTCATTTAAACAAATTTAAATCGAAATTCTTATGCAGCATGGGAGTCTGAGCTTTTAATCAAATGTTTTTGTTTGTCCTGCAAAACCGAACTCCTTCACCTATAGCAGTAAAACACTACTGTAGATGGGTGGAGGAGGCCAGTACCCATGTGATGTGTGTGTTGTAATGTTGTGTTTTGTCACAAATGAATAAGTGTTGAAGTATTCAGACTATATATGTATATAGATATATAAGAGTTGTTGGGTATGGAGGAGAGAAACATTACTATTTTTAAACAGGTGTTTTTTATTTAACACTAACATGTAGA
The DNA here is from genome assembly GCA_947623455.1 of Mimachlamys varia. Classification (NCBI taxonomy): domain Eukaryota; kingdom Metazoa; phylum Mollusca; class Bivalvia; order Pectinida; family Pectinidae; genus Mimachlamys; species Mimachlamys varia. Next base: position 39,250,974 of record OX392529.1, read on the forward strand.
TATAGCTCTCACCTACCTGTATACTTAAATTTAATATTTATTTAATTAAGAATTTAACCATAAAATCATATCAACAATGACAATGCATTTTCACATACTAAGCATTGACCATGAACTATGAGTTTTAATACAAAGAATTACATTTCAAATTTTACTAGTGTGTTGTTGTATTGTTAATGATCCTATTTTTGGAAGAGAGTATGAAGTCAGCAGAATTATGTTAATTTGGACAGATGCATCGGACACAAACAGCAGCATTGAAAAATGTCAGTAACAGATAAATAAAAAATTACCAGAAATCAATGTTAGAGAGATGAAAGTATTTTTAATTATACATCAAATGACTTATGCACGTATTCAGAGTATTGTTCTTGCAACTTCTCCGAAATTGACGTCATTTAAGGTCATGTGACCTAGAAGGCTGATCATGAAATTGATCTGATGATTCCCCTTTTTACTGGAGTTGAGAGAGAATATGAGTAAGAGTGAATGGTGCTGTGAAGAAGAGTGAGAGGAAATTTGAAAATTGTCGTTTTCACTATTTTTTTTTTTCCATCGTTTTCACAGAAAATTTTATTAATAAGTGCTGCCGATTATTTGAATGATGCCCCTGTTTATGATTTATGATGTAGTGTCCAGATAACTCCGCACACACCTCCCGATGTGAGTACCATTGATGTTAATGTTTACATTGTTGTACGGAAGTACACAGATATTTTAATATGTATTGGTCTTTGTCTGGGCCTCACCAGACATGAAATAAAAAATGAAAATTACGTGCAACATCTTTTGTTATTTGTTTGAAATGAAAGAAGAAATATTTGAGAAAACAAATGAAGTATAAGATAGTTGATGCTGTTAGTTCAGTGTTTACCGTAAAGATGAAGTTGTATGTAAATTGAGACGATTAAAAAGTTTACAGGCTCTGAAAATGTGCTGAAGGTATATAAACCCATAAAAGTTGATTATTAGCCCTCTCAAAAGTAGAATCAAAACTGCTGCTCTGGAAGGTTAAGAAGTTGTTGCACTAAGCATAATAAATGCTGATGGTCAAATTCATTAAACATAGTATCACAATCACTCTTGAACCAAGATAAAACACTATTATTTACATAATTGTAAATTTGGTTATGATGAACATCTTTTTTCGCTTCATAGAACGACACCTCTCTCGTAGAAAATAATGGTACATCTGAATAGCCATCTATGTGAAAAGCTTTCGAAATATATTGACCAGATTCATGGAAAGATAATCTGCAGAAATGTCGGGCATGTACCTAACGGGTACAAGAGGTATATTGCATAGAACAAGAAAAACATGTAATTGCCGAGGACAAAAAAACAGGTATACATTTAATTCAACATGTAACAACTGATGAAAAAATAAAGGTCGGTAAGGAGGACAAGAAAATATGCAAAAATCAAGAACAAGAAAGTATGTAACGGTACTACAGAGAACAAGAAAAAAAAAAAGTTACTACCGAAAACAAGAATGCATACAAGTACAATTCCACACTGTATTAAATATACACTTGTTTGTCGCAATAATAGCTTTCATGAGCTAATGTTGATTGTTAAGATGTATGCGACTTTAAATATTTTTTTATTGTATTGTACTGGTAATGATACTTAATGATATCTCGCGTCGTCTGCTTCTCCACACCTCCACATGGCTGAACTACCGGTATAAATACTGATGTGTTGATATGCCTGTCACTATCTTTATAAAGACATTGGCTTAGTGCTTAAATGTAAACTAAGCTTACATCGCTATGATTTCCATTTGGTGTTTTAGAATACGACTTAACAGGGTTTGCAGAAGAATATTCCAGGTTTGCAGAAGGCTTATCATAACGTTTGTATTCGGTTTTCAACACATTTGAACTTAACTTGAAAACACGCCATGAAATAGTCGCTTCTATAAATCATTGTTATTGACAAAAACAAGTTAATTCATACTACTTTATTAGCTCACCTGGTCCAAAGGATTAAGGCGAGCTTATGCCATACCCCGGCGTCCGGTGTCCGTCCGTCCGTCCGTCCGTCAACAATCAACTTCTTTTTCATAACCAATGATCGGAATTTAATAAAATTTGGTGGAAAGCATGCCTGAGTGGCTGGGATTCAAATTTATACAAATGAAGGGGCTGACCCCCCAGAGGCCTGAGGAGCGGGGCCAATGGGGGGTCAATTTGGCAATATTCATATTAATAACTTCTCTGGATCTAAGCAATGTGCAACATTCATATTTCAGTTGTAGCATCCCTAGGTGGCTGGGATTCAAATTTATACAAATGAAGGGGCTGAACCCCCAGAAGCCTGAGGGGCGGGGCCGAAAGGGGTCCATTTGGCAATATTCATATTAAAGACTTCTTCTCTGGAGCTAAGCAATGTACAGCTTTCATATTTCATTGGTAGCATCCTCAGGTAGCTGGGATTAAAACTTTATATTTGGACGAACCCCCCAGGGGCGTGACTAAAAGGGGTCAATTGACAATATTGACATACATGTAATTTTTAAACAGTTAAGATCCCCACCCCAAAACTATATATACATTTGCTAAGCATAAAGAGACAATCACAAATATAATTTTAGATTTGACCCCATTGTCTACCACGCCTTTTCAGTCTTAACTGATTCATAACTTTTAAATGGTTGATACCTACCAATCAACCAAACTATGTAATGCCATTTATCTGAACCAAGCAACCAAACCATGTAATGCCATTTATCTGAACCAAGCAACCAAACCATGTAATGCCATTTATCTGAACCAATTAACCAAACCATGTAATGCCATTTATCTGAACCAATCAACCAAACCATGTAATGCCATTTATCTGAACCAAGCAACCAAACCATGTAATGTCATTTATCTGAACCAAGCAACCAAATCATATAATGCAATTTATCTGAACCAATCAACCAAATCATATAATGCAATTTATCTGAACCAATTAATCACATCATGTAGTGTCATGTATCTGAACCAATGGCACAATTCAAATGTCCGTAGTTTTCGTCTTCATATCTTCTCTTGATGTTTCATGCTGGACTGATTTTCTTGAAATTTGTCTTGATTGAGGAATCTCTTTTGGGGTCCAGAAACAATTTCCCCTCCATATCTGTGTAGTTAGGTACCTAAGAAGCATATTAAAGTCTATTTTAAGTTAAATGCGACTTCGAAGTAAAAAAAATATATATATATTTAGACTTTCATTTCAATTACTATTCAAAAAAAGTGTAAGTGTAAAAAGGGCCATATCTTTTCCCTCTGACAATTGCATTTGAGGAAATAAATATTCACAACTTGTTTCCAACTGAGCACAAAATAAAGACGATGTCATGATTTCGTTTATTATGTCATTGTCTACATAATCAAAATCAAGATGGGCGACAAAAAGGCTGTGTACATTGTTTGGTGTAACTTTATTTTGCAAATGGAAAAAAGCCGATACTAGATAATAAGTCACTTATAAAGAATATAGTTATGTTTGACGTGTATTCATTTTTTGAGAGAAAAATGAAAAAAAGTTAATTGGAATGTGTATAATGTTGCAAGACACTTTAGAGAGACATTGAAGCCTGTGATTTACAAAAAGGAGGACATATTGAACACATCATATAATGAAGTTACATGATGAATGATTGGTCAAAATGACATTACATGATATTTCGAATGTTATATTAATGTGGCAAATACTGCTAGAAAATGGAAAGTTTTATTGAAAACAGCACCCCATTAAAATTGTATGATAAGACTCTTTAATCTAATGTATATCATATTTTCATGGTAAATGTTTTGTTGTTTTAAGTCGGGACATTTAAAAAAAAAATGTTTCATGATATCATGAGTATAAAGTCAGCCATTGCAGATTTTCGTATCCAGCAGTCAAACAGTAAATATTGTACTTTAATGCATTTTAAAACATTGAAGAAATGTTAACAGTGATTCATTCTATATATATACACTGGACCGGGCAAATCAGTTGAACGTCCTTCGTCTAGAGTCGAATTCTAGTCTGGCCGTGGATTACGTTTTGTCGCTTAGGTTTGTGTAGACAAGCTGTTTGTGAAAGGATCCAGATCAAGTATAATGTCCACTTAGTGAATTGTTCCCTGTCTCGGAAACAAAGAATATATAACTAAACAGCATCTTAATTTATACTGAACATGTTTCACCGATGTGGCTCATACGAGGGGTGTTCCATAAATTATGTCATCTGTGCTTTATTTCGCGGAAATCGTGCAATTTATGCACAAAACCACCTCGTGTCGATTGAGTGATTACTGGCTCGTGACACAGGTAAATATCTCGTCCACACGTTCACTGGCCTCGGTACAGTGTACATCATTCCATAGCCTATTCGTTAGACTAGAAACAAAATGACAGGAAAACGAGCTGAAAATGTTCTTGAAATTAGGGCCTATATAAAAGGTAGGTCATTACTCCGCATAAAGGCTGTAGATATTCACCGCGAGGTGTGTGATATTTATGGGGAGGGCCAAATGTCTCACAGGACTGTTTGTAGGTGGGTAGGTAAATTTAGTGCTGGGCATCAGCAACTGAAAGATGCTGCTCACCCAGGTCGTCCTGTAACAACTACGACCAAAGATAGCATAGAAAAAATCCGAAATATCCTCCAAACTGATGCTCGATTCACCGTAAGACAATTGGCTCGAATGACAAACTTGTCGTTAGCAAGAGTTCATGTAATTTTGAAGAAACACCTAAAAGTTAGAAAGATAAACGCAAGATGGATACCCCATTTGTTAACGGATGAGCAAAAGAAGACGCGTGTAACAATGGCAAAAAAACTTCTCAAAATGTACCCAAAATATAGTAAAAAGGCTTTTGATAATATAGTCACTGGTGATGAGACCTGGGTGTATTATTTTGAACCAAAGCGGAAGGTTGCCAACCGAATACGAACGGTAAAGAAGGTTTTGAATGCTATTTTTTCACTAATAAGGGTCCAGCTATTTATATTCCGGTGCCAAAAGGCAGAACGGTCACAGGCAAGTTCTTCTGAGAAAGTTGAAGAACTACTACAAAAGTCGCCGCCCCAAAACAGGACTTAAGTATGTCCGACTTTTGCATGATAATGCACCCGCTCACAAGGCACGTATTGTGACTGACTTTTTGGAGTCAGAGAAGGTTACCGTCCTTCCGCACCCTCCGTATTCGCCAGACTTGGCCCCCTGCGACTATTTTCTCTTTCCAAAACTTAAATATCATTTATCTGGAAGGAGATACAATTCGAGAAATGCCCTTGGATCTGCTGTTTATCAGTGTCTGATGGGTGTACCCATTGAAGAGTATGAAAAATGCTTCCAAAAATGGATTGACCGACTAAAAAGGTGTGTTCTGGCTGGCGGAGAGTATTTTGAAGGGCAGAGCAAATTAAAATGAAATAAAACACTTCCACTATATGAGCACCGATGCAAGTGACATTATTTTTGGAACACGCCTCGTATCTAATATCGATATATTAGCCACACTTCTGAAACCATTTTGGAATTACTGAAGATAACTCCTCACCAAAGTATTAGGAAATATATACCATATCATGTTTTATTCTCTATGATTCCCTTATACTGCCTCGAACACATTGCAACAAATAGGATTTTAAAAACATATTTCAAGCCTAAACGTTTTTTCATTAAACCAATCGCATACAACATTAGAATAACTATAGAAATCTCAAACTTAGCAAATCACGATTTTCGAATTGTACTGTACTTACCAGCAACAGTAGACATACTGACATGTGTTTATAAGTTGGTACAGACTGAGCTGTATTAGATGTACTTAACCACTACCTGTCGCAGTATCTGTGTGATATCGGTGGGGTCGCCTTGTATCATCACAGTCATCAGGTCGTTATATAGTACACCAGACGGGTAACTTCCTACATATAAATCGAAATAGCACCACTGAATACTTCATCCTCGTCTTCAGGCGTCATCAACACTCCTTACTTGAGGATTTCTTAACCTTAAAATCTACATAAGAATATAACCGATGTTAAGGGAGGAATCTTATGTTGAGAAGCTTTTCTTTAACTTCTGTAATGCTTTTCTGTGGTTATTTTGAAGTTCAAGAGTTAAATAACGTGGATGAAACAGGGTCAGATCATTATATGGTACAGCAGTCGTAAAGAAGAGATAAAAGATATTTTACAATGTCTTCAGTGATTCCAAATGCATTTCACGAGAAGGGCTGATATTTTTATATTTTCATGAGTATGCAGTACGAGTAAACAAAATATCAAAATTTCAGCCACAGGAGAGCAATTAAGTAGCGTTGAAGATACTATACAAAATATAGAGAATACCGAAGCATACTCAAAAACGTCCATCTTCATATCACACAAAGATACAGAATATTTCTCAATGAGACAAAGATGGCGACCATAAAACTTGCCCAAAGTTCTGATCAACCTGCAACTCTCGAATCCTTGTATATATAAGATATTCTGTTCATTGCGTTTTTATAGCAAAACCTACCCGGGTAGCTTTTCCTTTTTCCATTTGTCGTTTTGATTGGTAAAATCAGAAAAAAAATCAATATTTTTCACAAGAGACAAATATTATACTTCTCACTGGTGACAAATATTACTTTTATTACTTTGATATCTCATCGGTTAACATGAAATAAACAGTGGTAACTTCCTCGTATACAACAAACCGATTGACAAATATTGAAGCACCCTGTAGCCCGGTGACATGTAAATGGGACAGATAGTATGTGGCAGCGTAATGACAAGACCCTTGGTAAATATCATCATGAAAGACATACCAAAAAATAATATTATTTTACCGCTTCTAGGTTCTTATCTCATATTTCATAGTTGGCTAACGCATCCACGAACTAGCCTCTTGAACGTTCAGTTCAATAATGCGCCTAAAAGTGAGTGCTCTTAAAGTATTATGCTTACAGTTGTGTATTTGAAATGTTAGTGTGGGAGGTAAGTATCAAGATGTACATACGAAATAATTAATTCGACTAAAACTTAATCACATTTCTTTCTTTCTTAAATTCTCTTAAAGTATTACACACAGAAACTAAACCGGGACGATAATAAATGTTTATGTAAAACTTTCAACCTCCCTGGCCATTCAATTCTTCTCTGACAGTAAGTATTTTGGAAACATGTATCATTCTATGAAAATATCCTCCACGCAGCACTCTGTACCGTAGACAACGTGCATAGGCGGATCCAGAGGGAGGGGGGGGCGCAGCCGGCGCGCGCCCCGCCTAAAATTTGTGACCAATTTTTTCTAGGAATTGCAACTAAGAATTTTATCATCAGATAGCATTGCGAACTATAAATTGGGTAGAAATATTTATAAAAAAAATCGGGGTTACGCCCCAAATCAGACGTACACGCACAGTTTATAATTCTTATATATTACAGTGTAGTTGACTTTAATGTAATATATAATGTACGTCTGACATTAAACTACCCCTTCCCCACCTCTTCCATGTTTCTTTCTCCTCGAAATGTGGCTGATATTGATTACAGAATGACATAAGAGGGGTGTTCGAACACTTTTGCAAATGACATGTTTTCTCGAAAACGCTTATCAAAATTTGAATGCATTTTTCTAATTACCTTTAAAAATATTCACCTTTAACTTGAACACACCGTTTCAATCTTAGAATCCACTTTTTAAAACAATTTTCGTACTATTCTTTTGGTACACCAATCAGATTCAAGCTCACTTCTTGAACTATATCTCCTATCAGATATGTGGGTTTTTTTAATTTCGAAAAGAGGAAAAAAATCACACGGGGCAAGGGCTGGGCTGAATGGAGGGTGTGGTATAAGACATTGACCTTTTCCGACAGTTGCTGATTTGTGGCTTGGGGCATTGCCACGTAACAATTGGCCAGAACTTCATTCTTATTGAAGCTTCCAGACACACCCTACCTTTTCGAACGGTAATTTGCATGATTTGTCCACTATTTCTTAAGAATATTGCGTATAGCACCTTCTTTGCTGTTAGTGTTCGTTTAGCAATACTGGGCATTTTGACATGTTCAAAGCCATAAGTCAACTTTCCTCTTTGCTCATAAAAATGCACAAATGTGGCATCACCCAGTATGATACTATCAAATGCCCTTTACTGATATTTTGGGTTCTTTTTCAGCATCTCTTAGCCATTTGTACCCGTGTACGTTTCTGCTCGTCAGTGAGTAAATGTGGGATACAACGAGCACTTATTTTTCTAACCTTGAGATTTTTCTTCTGAAAGAAGTGAACAGATGCTAAATAATAATAGCTGTCTGACCGTATAACGCGCGTCTTTTTCAATGATTTACTTGATTTCAATGACGTTCAATTTGTTGGTAGCCGCAGACCTAAGTCTTCCTGAGTAAGGAGCATCTTCGACTGATTTATGACCAGAATGAAATTCAGAAAACATCTGTAAGGGAACCGGTTAGTGGATTTTAATTAAATGTATACACACAATTCAGGGATGAGCAGTGAACTAGTTCGTTCCACAGGGACCTGAGAATATTAGTTTTAGCTAGTTTTGGACCTAACTTTAGGTGCTCAGAGTAATTTTACACGTTTTGGGGGTTTAGATCAATTTTCGAATGCCCCTCAATGGTCATAAAGGCTAAAGGGTTGAAAGCTTTCCGGGTCGAAAAATCGACCCCACCTACATGTCTTGCGTCAAAAATCACATTTTTAGTAGAGGTACGAAAAATAACTTGAAAAGATGGATACATTTTATTTCAAAAATCTCTAAAAGCACGCCAAATGTATCCACCATCCGCAGAAATAATCTTGATTTCCTCCAAAAAAACACGCAAAATATCCGTGTCTTTCGTTAACTATCGTGCCACTTTCTGCATAGTAATGGGTTTTGACGTCTTTGCACGCGCTAGCGTTTTGCTGTCAATTAATGGCGGTCTTCATCTTATTATAGGCATCCAAAGAAATTTTGCGTGTTTTTTTTTAGGAAATCGTGATTATTTCTATGAAAAAAGGAATCAATAATACATTTTACGTGCATTTAAAGGCCCAATATACGTAACTTCAGGAATTTTTTCGTGATTCTGAAATATTCTGAAGAAAAAAATCCAGTTGATAACCATGCAAAAATAAGCCAAAAACGAAGTAAACCTGAGCGGTAACTAACAAGAAACTCTTAACAGAAAAATTCAAAGAACTGAAAATAACTCAGGTGGGGCCCACTTTATCAACAAGCCGAAGGTAAACGACAGCTCGAAATGGACGCGTGTTTACAAATACCGAGGTTTAACTGCTGCTGTACCGGTAACCGCGAAAGAATTCATCTTGAATATTGCTGATATCAGTTAATCTTGCCTAAATCTATAAATACAAAAAAGTTATTAGGCTTTATTTTCGCTTCAAGTTTTGCCGAAAGTTACGTATATTGGGCCTTTAAAGCTTTCCATCCTTTAGTCTTTATGACCATTGTGGGGGCATTTTTATCGAAAATTGATCTAAACCCCCAAAAAGTGTAAAAATAACAACAAAACTAGTTAATGTTCAAAACTAGCTGTAACAAATTCTCGGGTCCCTCTGGTTCGTACTGGTTTAATGCGCGTGATACTCGAGTATACGGTTCGTGCAAAAGTTTTCAAACACTCTTCGTGTGAACAACAAAGATGCATTTTTTTATGTTATTGTGAATTCAATATGGACGAGAGGCCGAACACCCCATACACAACAGTGTGGTCGGCCAATCATTACATTGCTTGTAATATTCAAGGGGAGAGGAATTTATATAAGCTTCTAGCTTGTTTTCCAGTCCCCAATATACCTTTTTTTATACTATTTATGCTATATACTTACTATATACTATTATTTTGAACAACTGTATCAAAATTTGGGAAAATAAAGTACTGTTCATACTTAAAGTTCAGTTCAGAAAAAAAAATGTACGCCCCCTCTAACCCAAAATCCTGGATCCGCCTATGACGTGAGTTCACGATATAAGTCTTCTTGGCAATGTTATGTCATATGGGTGCAATAATAAATTCGATGGGCAATCAAATGTAATGTCTTTGTTTTCTCCTCAAAGAAGACGCCATCGTAGCCATAGCCATCGGTATTACAACAATTCTACATAATACAATTTAAAATTTACAGACCTTGCGGACAATTTTGATGGTCATCACAATCTAACTACGTTTTATTCACTTCCTCGTGTTGCGTTACGAACTCTGCGAACGATTCAAACAAAAGAGAGTTCCAGATGACATTTGGAAACTCGCGTTGAGACTCCATTATTGATTATGTGGCAGAAATTTGACTATTTCGGCCAGTGCAAACGTACAGGCATAAGGCACCAGTAACTCGACATTTTATTAAAGTCAGAGGGGTTCAATGTCATTAACATCAGCAACATCTAACATCAAAAGACTGTTCAGGCTAACATACCACCGTACTTCCGATATACAAGAACACCCATTATTTCCTATATCAATCCTGTACTTATTACACATAAGCTTTTCAGTCATAAGTGAACAATTGAACATAGATGACTTTAGAATGACCCCTCCTTCAGTATGGTTTGTTCTTCACCTCAATATTGCTATGGTCTAGTTGGACAAATAGTAACCGTCAATCTTAATATCATCCCCATTATATTGATAAATTTCCTTTTCGTGTAAGTATCGAGAGAATGCATTTATGGAATCTCTCGAATCCTTGTGTAGTAAGTTTATTTGTAGTGGGGGTTTTTCCGCAGTCGACATCTATCGCGAAATATCTATATATATAACAAGCTCTAGAATAACTAATCAACTGCGACATGCAAACATCATAATTATGTTGGAGAAGCAGGGATGTTGCTTCCAGTATAAAAAATGGAAAGTTCTCGATCGCAAAATTAAAATCGTCACGTTTATCGTAAAGCTTAGGATTAGTAGTTCCCATAGGAATGCCAACAGTCTGCTGGAAAAAGCTTTCCTCCAAACTCAACAAAAATATTGTCAACTAGGAATTCAATCGTTCTTCAAAAGATCTTCAGTATATTTCATCTTGGCTTTTGTTGTGTTTGTATCGTCCGCCTTTTGAAAAAAAAGAATATCTCATAACGAGAAATCTAAGACGTTCTTTCAGTTTTTATGAGGGACGGTATAGTGTACAGGGTTGAAAAATAAAATGTTTTGATCGAAAAAAGGAGGGGTTGCTCAATATTGATTAAAAGAATTTTCCGGGTTTTCAAATTCCACATTCCGTTAATTCTGCCTCTGGAGTATACAGTGCCACAATAACACTGAAGCCCTGATTTAATGGCTCTAAGAATAAGAAAATATGATAAATGTCTTGGTTGAGCAAATAGCAGAGCCAGCGATTAAAACGTTGCTTGTTATTTAACTTCGGTATAGGGATTGGACAGATGCAGGTTGATGACTGAGCAAGTTGTATGGTTGCCATCTTTGTCTTATTGAGTAATATTCCGTATCCTTGTATAATATGAAGATGGACAATTTTAATATGCTCTTTGTGATGGAAAATGTTGCTTAACTTCTCACTTTAAGGCCATGACATTTACTTGGATGGAATATTGATTTTATTATATGTATGTAGTTTTGTTTACTGCTATCAGTATAGTGAAATCTTCGCATTGTTACCTTCAACATAATCGCCATTTTATAGTACCGGTTGCGATAGCGAGGATGTGATGCCGACCTTTTAGTACAATCTCACCGCAACACGCACATGTTAAAGACACAAAGCATCAGCATCCCGCCCTATTACATAATAGTGACAACAGGTGATCCAGTTGTTGTTATAACTCTTAAAACTGAACGTTAAGCGGGGGATCACAATAACTTTGTTTTTAGCGTTTGGTAGGCATCGGCCTATTGGGAGAATCCATACTCGTCCTCACTTGGACGGACGTTCAACATTAAAGCCATAATTAGGGTATTACCGAGCAAGTCACTAGGAGGTAAAAGGTAGAGAGATATAGAAACAAAGACAAAGATCATTAATGCTACAATGTGTACAGCAGATCTATTTTGTCCGTCTTGTGTTCCCAATTAGAGGGCACACACACTAACACCCAAATCTGCTGGGGGTCCCGCATTAGTCGCCTCTTATTATGTCGTGGGTAATGTTCATTAGGTGAATATTTCTTGATCCCCGACCGGCAGGGGTGGTTTGCCTTAGGGATAAGGACGGTGAGCCCTGGTGATAAAACAAATTTTCTGGTTTGCGTGCTTACAAGCGGACCAATTTACCCTTGAAACAAAAAGACAAGCAATTATAGACTTGACGGGCAGCAAAGATAAGTCTTGTTGGTCAAATCATCTTTAAGTTTATGTTTTGTTTCAAGTTCATTAAAATATATTTGATGCATGTTCTAGACTCTGGTCATGTAGAAAAAAAATAAATACCCACGAATTGGATTTGTAACATGACATGTATATACATGTATTGAATATAATTTATTTATTTAGTTGTGAATTGATAAGCACATTGATATAATCATGTTCTATCTTAATGAATGATGGTGATTGTAAGACTCTCATTGTTAATGCACTACAAGTAATACTATTATCCATATTTTATATGATATGCCTTTACTGTAATTGCCTTAGGCATGGTTTTTATGCATTTACTTAATTGATTTCTTACATTCGACACGGCGAAGGTCGAGCAGTGTTACTTTACCTGACATTACCTCTTGGTTTTGGACTGGGAAGTTGTGTGTGTGTTTATCATATTTTTTTGTGTAAATACTACTTTCGGGCTTTAGGTCTGGAAGTTTTTCATGAAGTCATGTATATTCTTAATTTGTCATGTTTAAATTGGCAACATGTCGCCAAGTATCTGTTGTATATGTCTAACAATGATTTGATAGTAAATTAGCTACTGCCTTTAATTGGCTTTGGCATTTTAATTTTGTATACAGATAATTTATTAATTATTTGCACCTTACATGGCGGTGGATGGCGGAGAGATAACCTATCCTTGGGTTGTATTCACCCATAGGCAGGTTATAAACTTTTCTTAGACTTAACTCTTTATCTTAAACGTTTTATAGATGTACAACTTTGATTTGACTGAATATCTAAAAGATTTTAGATATGTACCATTTTGAAAGTTATATATGCACATTTATATACTAACGTCGTTTAATAAATTCAAATTTGGTGTTTGTTGTTTACTTTAAGTTGTACAAGTCTAACTAGCTTGCAATGGTAATAAAATGAATCATTTATAAGTAATACTATTAGCCATATGTTGTGAAGCGCTTTATAGCAACTCGACAAATTATATAGAGCGCTATACAAATGTTGATATCGCATATCATTATTTATTTTTATTAAGATAAAATATGTAGGTATGTGAGAATTTTATCATAACTATCATTGATAAAAATTGACGGCCAAATAGCCAGCCGCCAAGTATTGGTTATCAACATTATTTATAATGTATCTTATTCATTTGATAACGACCTCATAATGTAGGTTATATTTGGCTGTTCAAGGTGAAACAAGTATCGTTATTTATATAACCAGGTGGTCGTATAATATTCTTACTTCATCGCAATAATGTCCAGTGACTCTGGTGAGTAAATCAGCGTTTTGATAGATGTTTTTGCATTTTAATATTTGAAATCTTATATAAAGCGTGTTACAGCTAGGTATAAGTATTTTCGAATTTACAGTCAATCATGTTACACTCTACTGAAATTTATTGATATCTCGAATTACAGAGTACGCCTTTAGTGAAAGCTTCGATGTAACTGAAGATGTCAAGCGGGTGTTCGACGAGAATGGATTCATACTGCTAAGGTGGGTGGCACGTTTACTCAATGTGTCCTACTTTTTTCAATATTCGTTCTCTAATGAACGAATACGAGTATACATAACACAAACATGGAATTACTTGTATCTAAAATTAACAAAACAAAACAAATTATGTAATCATGTATGCAACATGTTTACCTAAACGCAAGCTTACATAGCTATGTATGTATGTAGGTAGGTTGGTAGGTAGTTAGTTGGTTATACATCATGTTTTATTAAACAATTTTACATTAAATGTGCAACATACAACATCACTCTCTTTAGAAATTGTGTTTGTTTACGTTTATCGTCTTCTTCGCTCTGTTCTTCTCTCCATCCTTTCTTTGGACACGTTCCATTTATGGTTCCTTATATTTACAATGTATTTATACTGAACTGTTTTTCTTTGGAGATTCATTTCTTTGTGTAGTTGACCGATACTGTTACATGACTATGTGTATTCATTAGACAATTAACATAGCTTATCTATACAGTACTGACGGTAATAAATATAACAATATCATCATTTTCTGGTGTTTTTGTGAATTTAACTTTAGAGAAAATCCTGCTTTAAAGGGGTCTTTTTTTTACCTAGCGTTCACATGTCTTTTTACAACTGTTTAAACGCCACAAGAAATAAGTCATTTCTCTCTATAAAGGTTTCATTGGAACATGCAACCACTTTTTTCTCTCTCTAGAGTTTTCCTGGGAACATACAACCACTTTGTTCTTTGTCTAGATGTTTCATTGGAACATACAACCACTTTGTTCTCTCTAGAGTTTTCCTTTGAACATACAACAACGTTGTTCTTTCTCTAGATGTTTCATTGGAACATACAATCACTTTGTTCTCTCTCTAGAGTTTTCCTTGGAACATTGAACCACTTTGTTCTTTCTCTAGATGTTTCAATGGAACATACAACCACTTTGTTCTTTCTCTAGAGGTTTCATTAGAACATACAACCACTTTGTTCCTTCTCTAGAGTTTTCATTGGAACATAAAACTACTTTGTGGTCTCTCCAGAGTTTTACTTGGAACATGCAACCACTTTGTTCTTTCTCTAGATGTTTCATTGGAACATACAATCACTTTGTTCTCTCTCTAGAGTTTTCCTTGGAACATTGAGCCACTTTGTTCTTTCTCTAGATGTTTCAATGGAAAATACAACCACTTTGTTCTTTCTCTAGAGGTTTCATTAGAACATACAACCACTTTGTTCCTTCTCTAGAGTTTTCATTGGAACATAAAACCACTTTGTTCTCTCTCCAGAGTTTTACTTGGAACATGCAACCACTTTGTTCTTTCTCTAGATGTTTCATTTGAACATACAACCACTTTGTTCTCTCTCTAGAGTTGTCCTTGGAACATACAACCACTTTGTTCTCTCTCTAGAGTTTACCTGTGAACATACAACCACTTTGTTCTCTCTCTAGAGTTTTCCTTGGAACATACAACCACTTTGTTCTTTCTCTAGATGTTTCAATGGAACATACAACCACTTTGTTGACATTCTAATTATCTAGATGTGTCATTGAAACATTCAGTCATACTCGTTAAATCCGTCTCTGTCTTTGCTAGGTATTTGCTATTTAGATATGACCGTCATGAGTGTTACAAGTTTATAGGGTTAATACACCAGGACAATGCCTGTAACACAAGAAAACGTTGTGGTGTGCAAGTGACCTATTTGAGTGATAATATTGCAAAATTTTCAAAAGATATTTACTTATTGTCTTATTTTAGGGGCGTCTTGGACAAAGAGGAGCTGTCAAAGGTTGAACACACTTTAACCGGATCAGATGCTATTACAAAACACATGTACCTGGTATGTTGCTCGTAAAAAACTGAGGACGCTACTCAAGAATTTCATTTCATTGCTGGCAATAATTGTAATTGGTATATTTTACTGATGTTGGTGCATTTAGGAAAGTTTAAAATGTTTGTAAAATATCTTATTTTTGTGATGAAGGATACCCAAGATGGTGAAAAGAGGACCGACAAGATCATGTGGTCATTCCCCGGAAATGACGTCACTGGAATGGTGGCACGAAGTGAAAAGATTGGTGGAACAATGGAAAAGGTGGTACTTGCTTTGCCCATCTTCCCTATAGTCTTGTTTATATATCCCAAAGAACAATATTTGATTTCAAGGTAATCTTTGTTGTGTCCAAGCAATTGGAATCGTTTGCAGATACTCGAATCATATAAAATATGTGTCGTCTTTTATAAAACTGACGTTCAATATATGAACAGTTACTTGGAGGAGAGGTGTACCACTATCACACCAAACTGATGATGAAGGAAGGCGGAACAGGAGCCAGATCCGTGTGGCATCAAGACTTTGGGTTAGATATTCAGTTTTCACTCTCGATAAAACGTTACGCCCTTAGTTTTATTTGCCCCTCGTTTACCGCCTATATTAATGTTAACATTTTTGTTTTTATCGAAAGTCTACTTTTATTATTTTTCCTTATTGTTTACCAACCCTTTTATACTGGACTTTTCTCTGGCCAGTGATAGCAGTATAACCAAGAGTTATAAACAAATGCTGACATTATTACGGGGTTTACTGACGGAAGTGACGTAATATTACAAGGTCTACAGTGAAAATGGTGATGATATAACAAGGTTTATTGACTATAGCTACTGGTGACAGTGTACCGAACTTTTAGCATTAAGACTAATGTTTTTCATTGTATGATAAATTAAACTAAATACCGTGCAATAAGTGCTCTGATATTGTGTAGATATTTTTAAATCATTGGAGATATAGACAAGGGGAAGCAATCCCTATAGAAAATATAATCAAAGGGAGATCATTCTTGAAGTTTTTTTTGGTATATTTATCAAATAGATGAGGACAAATAACTGCACCCTGGCTTAGTACGAGACTATAGGAATTTGACAGTTCTTTTAATTTATAACTTCCAAATGAAACCGTACGTGTATACTGAAACAAACTAGACAGGGTTCACTTTATTGGCTTGATAAGTCATCGAAAGAAGTAATTTATTTATCACTTAAAACGTAATAAATCTGGTAGTGCTAATAGATATTTACAGATATTGCGCATAGTGTTGACTAAGATCACTGCATGCAATTATGCACACTGATGTTCAAAAATGATATCAAATAAATCATGCAGTTTTGTGCATGATTTAAACCTTATGAATTTAACTTAAGTGATATGTTTGATATGTTAAACAACAGGTATTGGTATCTATACGGTAACCTTTTCCCTGACATGGGTACTGTTTTCATTGCCTTGGACCCCTGCAGGAGGGACAACAGTTGTCTACAGGTATCTAACAATGCTTAGTATTAGAACATTTTACTGTGTTAAAGTATTATTGCTTTTCTTTTTTTAAATCTATTATCTTGGACCAATAAGTGTAAATAGCATTCGGTCTACCTCTCATACACGTAATGCATGTGTTTGAAAGTCTTCATTACCAAATATTTCATAATGTAATCACATAAGTAGCTAAAACCAAGGTTTAGCCTGAAAAACCTCACACACATCAGTTCATCATCATTCAGAAGTATCATACGGAACGCATATGTAAAGTATTTATACAATATTCTTGCAGGTCCTGAGGGGCTCACACAAATGTGGACTACTGGACCACCACAGGGTGATAGGACAGATGGGGTGTGACGAGGAGAGAGTGCGTCAGATACAGCAACACTGTCCACTGGAATACATAGAAATGGAGGCAGGCTAGTAGCCCTAGCTAGTTACAGTGTTACTCTACATATATCTTCGCGGATATATATGTGACATTATCTTCAACTGGCTGAAGTTGGTCATTATTATTACGTAGAAATACTTGAATACCTCACATAAGTTAATATTCCACTCAAAGTTAGTTATTTCGTCAACGATTCTGTACTTATTCAATAAAATAAGGAAGAAATTTTACGGAGTTTTCATAATAAAGATTGACAAGTTATTCAATGTATATGCTACAAATATGATATTTTAATTATATTTAAAATAATGAAGTTAATAAAAATAAAACTGTCCACAATGCGTGTCGAACTTTCGTTTTTCGGGACTGTTGACCGACAGCTTATCCACAAGACCACCATTGTGCTTATAATCCATATATACATATTAATGAAATCTTATGAATATTCTGATCCGCCTACAACGTTAATACTGATTTTATTAATATATATTGTTCATATTTAACTGTAGTAACAAAAGCAATACAAAAACATAGTAAACATTACTTTCATTCATGCGAATGCAAGTTTGCGATCATACATGTAGATATCACATATTTTGGAGGGTGGGTTTCAACACCATCATTAGCATATATCTCAAACTGTGATCACATAGGCAGTTAGCGCTTAAGTACTCTAAAAAGCACCGTAAAAATATTCGCTCCGATCACATTATTATACTGTTGTTTCCTCATATGTATGCATTCTAATCCTCAGGTGATGCCCTCTTCTTTCACTGCAATCTTATCCACTCGAGCAGTGACAACACCAGTACCAGGAGGAGGTGGGCGTTCCTGACAGCCTACAATAGAGCCAGTAATAACCCCGTTATAGAACACCATCACCCTCAGTACACACCGCTACATAAGGTAAACATAGCCCCGGCACACACCGCTACATAAGGTAAACATAGCCCCGGTACACACCGCTACATAAGGTAAACATAGCATCGGTACACATCGCTACATAAGGTAAACATAATCCCGGTACACACCGCTACATAAGGTAAACATAACCCCGGTACACGCCGCTACATCAGGTAAACATAACCCTCAGTACACACCGCTTCATAAGGTAAACATAGCCCCGGTACACACCGCTACATAAGGTAAACATACCCCGGTACACACCGCCACATAAGGGAAACATAGCCCCGGTACACACCGCTACATAAGATAAACATAACCCGGTACACACCGCTACATAAGGGAAACATAGCCCCCGGTACACACCGCTACATAAGGGAAACATAGCCCCGGTACACACCGCTACATAAGGTAAACATAGCCCCGGTACACAAAGCTGCATAAGGTAAACATAGTCCCGGTACACACCGCTACATAAGGTAAACATAACCTGGTACACACCGCTACATAAGGTAAACATAACCCCGGTACACACCACTGCATAAGGGAAACATAGCCCCGATACACACCACTACACAAGGTAAACATA
This sequence comes from Mimachlamys varia, assembly GCA_947623455.1. Taxonomy (NCBI): domain Eukaryota; kingdom Metazoa; phylum Mollusca; class Bivalvia; order Pectinida; family Pectinidae; genus Mimachlamys; species Mimachlamys varia. Next base: position 39,269,949 of record OX392529.1, read on the forward strand.
GCCCCGGTACACACCGCTACATAAGGGAAACATAGCCCGGTACACACCACTACATAAGGTAAACATAGCCCCGGTACACACCACTACATAAGGTAAACATAACCCCGGTACACACTGCTACACCAGGTAAACATAACCCCGGTACACACCGCTACATAATGTAAACATAACCCCGGTACACACCGCTACACCGGGTAAACATAACCCCGGTACACACCGCTACATAATGTAAACATAACCCCGGTACACACCGCTACATAAGGTAAACATAGCCCCCGGTACACACCGCTACATAAGGTAAACATAGCCCCGGTACACAAATCTGCATAAGGTAAACATAACCCCGGTATACATCGCTATACCAGGTAAACCTGCCCCCGGTACACATCGATCGCTACACCAGGTGAACATAACCCCGGTAAACACCGCTATACCAGGTAAACATACACATCGCTACACATATCAACGTTACCCCGATAAACATAGCTACACAGGGAGTTACGCTCTCCTACGTTCCAGGGTTGTAGAGAGCTGAGGTGAACGTAACCCCTGCATTTTGAGGATGCACAAGTAAGGCCTCAATATCTTCCCAGTCCACGCCCGCTACCGAAGACAAACAGTACCTCTGGGACACGCACTGCGCAGAACAAACCAAAGATGTTATTTTGTAATATAACAACAATGCTTCCAAGCATAATATGAAAAAGACGCACATAAAATACAATGCAATACTGAAAAATAATGCGCTACCGAAATTTGCTCCTTAAGTTACAAAGTTACAGATTATGTAAGGACTCTATATTAGGTAAGAAGAAATAGTAAAATGAACAATTAGATTTTTTCCTGTTGAAAAATTATTTCGTGATGGACTGACGGACAGAATGATTGACGACGAACGGACGATTGACGGAAGCCGATTTGAATAGCTAAATCACCAAGTCTGGAGTACAACATCATGTGAAAGACAAATATTGAAAATATTTATACAGTTTTAAACGACAAGACAAATGACATTATAGCTACTCAAATATATAACTTGTTTTCTCGTGGTTTTTTTTTTACAGGTTCAGAATTCTGCTATAAAGTCGTGCACAAATTACACGGACATGGAAGGGAAGCGATTCCTCGGACCGGGGTACAAAGTTATTCTACCGTCAAACTAACATAAAACGTTGTTGTTTTAAAGTATTCAGAAAATGTACTGAATGAGGAAGTACAAAACAACATACATAACATGTACTTGGAACCTGTTAATGGCACCAAGTACTTTCGGCATAAAGAAAAAACTATACATTAAATACGGTTTATATATAAGTTAATATGTATGTAGGTTTAGCATGTGTTGATTAATTATTTTGTGTACATGTAAAGGTTTTTAATCATTCCTTTTTTGAAGAAGAGAAAATATATTAAGAATTGTAATCCATGTTTTTTTTATATATGTTTCTTTACATAACGTTCTGTCATATGCTTCATGATAATTTGATTCATTGTTGATACATAATAAATGTACGAGAGTAAACCATTAATGTACAAACATTGATTATCAAGCCTTTGTTTTTTTTGGGTTTTTTTTTTTTATCACATACGGTTTAGTTTTCCGCAGCCACGTGATAACTGCTTGTATCATGCTTGACCAGATTTAATGTTTATCACAATAAGACCTTTTCTGGAGTCATCTCTGCAACCATATGTAGTTTATGTAAACTCGAACACAAGAACCTGGCATGTGGAAATGTTCGCGTACACTCTTTAAACAGATCGCAATGTGGAAATTCCTGTTTGGAAAATGGTTCAGAAAATCTCTGCGAAAGCCTATTAGAGTCACTTGTAGCGGAAATACAAATACTGAAATACTTTTGTAGAAGTGATTCAAACATAAATTCAACCTTACAAAGTTGATTTACTATACATAACCGGACTATAGTGTTTGTCAGTGAAATGTGTATGTACTGTCCAGTTCAGAGGATATATCTACAAGTGCATTGAGCTTGGAAACAACACAATTAAAACAACAGCATTAAATAGAAAAAATGATGATGACTGACAGATTAGTAAGTAGTTTAACTTTTCGGAATACAAATAAAAATAACGGTCACAACACAAGGCTATTCAGAAAAAAAATGATGAGAATGCTTCAACAACTTAAGTAGCTGCTGATGCTGCATGCCAGTGAATTGCATTTTAATTTTATCTACATCTGTATTTAAGCCTTATGCAAACATTTTATGGAACGGCTGTATGTGTATGCATACTGCTGCCACCACAAGAAGAGTGACATTACAGTGCATTCCTCTTTATATCATATTGCATTTGTCAGACAAAAACATGATATTAACAGGAATGTGACATTAAAAGAAACATGTTTTCCACTAAATCTAATACATTTCCAATCTCCATATACTAAAAGTAAGCTATTCAATGTATACATGAAGATATTTCAACCTAAGGATAAAATTATTTCATTAAAAAAAATTATATTTTTTTTAATTTTCTATGCAATATTTTTGTACAAGTTGTATCTGAAATGGAAATGACATCATTTTCTGGATATTTTATGTGATTGGTTATAAAAAAACGTGACGTTAAGAGGAATTAGCCTCAAAATGCATGATATTAACCAAATAAAATTACATAGATTCTATAAAGGGGAAATGATTCTTGGGAAAAACATGATATAAAAACATGATAGAAAGAGCAATGTGATATTAACAGGGTTGATATTAAGAGGAATCAACTGTATTGGTATATATCCTGTCTTACAATTAGTGATATATCCTGGACACGTGCGAGCTGAAAAAAGAGTTGAATTATTGTATAGTTCTAGGTCAGATTAGACAGGTAATTTAACAGTAATAGATAAAGTATGTTATTTACTGCACTCTTCTGTCCGATTATCTTGTCAAGGGAGGGTGTAATAATTTTAACTTAATAAGTTAAATGACAGGCCATTATGGTAATGAAAGGGGTTACAAAAAATCAATTTAAACAGCTGGCATAATGGAGAATGTCCCCCTACCTCCCTTCACCAAAACAAAACAAAAAAACAGGGGGGGGGGGGGGACAAACGCAAATAAAAACCCGTATACATGAACATAAGAAGTGTATTGTGGACACGTTTCTTCTTTTGTTATATTGTACCTTGTTGTATGTCATAACAAAATAATTGAAAGCTTATTTTAGGATCGACACACCTGTGTCCCGATAAAAATTAAATTAAATTAATCATCACGCAGCAGCATAACGTCAATCCCGACATGTTTTGAAGTTATTTTCAAAGGAAAGTAGTACCCTTTTTAATTAACGCAGCTGACTCATGAAGATTGGAATAATATTTTTTTAAAGAAATTATTTATTGATATTCTATATAATTATATAGGCCTAACACACGTCATAAATCAGCAAAATTGATAGGTCATGTGGCTTATTTCGCAGATAATATTAAAGGCTTTTAAATGTGGCGAGAATTGAACTTATCTAGATACATGGAGAACATTACTTTTTGAAAAAATGGGAAAATGGAAAGAATAATTGAAAAAAAAAAGAAAATGATGGTCACTGGGCATCTTTTAACGTGTGGTGTAAAGAGAAGAGGCAGAGCGTTCCGAAAATCTTTTTTTTAACCGACAGAGACAAGTTTATGAAAGATAAATACTTCACTGAAAATCTTTTTTTTATTCTACACCGATAAATCTTGAGCAAATATATATCCGCCCGGTGCCATACCTATTTGACTTTATGTTTATAACCATAGGAATCGGGGTCTCTCAAACGTACTCAATAGCATTCTTTGTAAGCAAACGTGTCGCCGACTTGGATTGCGCTCGAAATATAACATTACCGGTCAAAATGAAGGAGTTTCTTGCAGAAAATTTCTACTCTGTGGTGGTAACCATAGCCTTTCTGGTTATCGTTCCATGGGGAAGGAATGTCTGGATGACAGCAGATACACTTATTTCACTTATGCTGGTCGCTGCATGTACTTTATTTCCAGAGAAGCACTTGGATCTGCAGGTGCTTGCGACGCCATTATCAATCATGTTTCAGAGGTCGCCGGTTGACCTATTGTTTTGTATACTAATTATATCTTAAGAACAACTGCGACCCTGTTAAAAGTACCCTCTAATATAGTCATCTAATTTTGATGTAAAAGTTTTACCTAGTTGACAGCGTTCTCTCACTTACGAGTTACACGAAAAATGATAACACGAATTAACAGGTTGGGCACAGCGGCGCATATGGGTAATAGCCCTGCATTTGGGTAGCAGTTACCCATTTCAGTAACCATTTTGTTACTCATATGGGTACTAATGTGAAATAAAAACACATAAAGTCCTTTTTAACTCTTGGAACAAGAAAGGGTGTCATCCTTTTCACATAGTCCGATAAGTAATACAACAAGCTACAAGGTGCATTTGTACACAAAAAAAAATAGAAAGCCTGTTGTCTATGTTTTTCTAAAATTGACAAACAATATCACTGACTTGGTTCTCCATTGACTACAGCAGTGTACAGTGCTTTGCTATTGGGGCATGTAGTGCACATGTCACCGGTTAACTGACATTATATGCACAATAAAAAGTTAGACTACAATTTATAAGTTTTTGTGTGCAACTGCACCTTGTTGTATTGTTTATTCGAAAGGGTAACTGTTACCCAAATGCAGGACTATTACACATATGCGCTGTTGTGCCCAACCTGATGAATTTATTTCAAAATACATGTACTAGCAGGTTCGGCCCTTTATTGCTTCAGTTGTTAATGAGAAGTTTGTGGTTTCATTTTCTTTATTATTAATATGTAAACACATTTGCTTGTGAAACATGAAACATCAAAAGAGTATGATTAATGCCAATTGAGCTGTTCAGGCCCATTGGGTCTCTTAGATTGCATATAAATTTATAATATTTTTTTTGTTTATCAGACGGATGGTGTGGTGGATGGTGTACATGTACATATGTTACGCATGTTTGGGCTGATGGTTTTTGGAACAGTAATGTTTTCCGCCTGTGCATTGATCACCAAAGACGAATCAGCCAAGACTTCCGTTCTTTGGGGAAGAGTCATTGTACGTATCCAAAAAAACCAGTTCAAAATAAATGTATACCTGCACATTCTGTTTGTAAACTGTTGCAGTTTTCAGCTTTTCTTTTGTAGTTTTAAAACAACTTCAGCTAAGTGTTGAATTTGTCTCCATATACGCTGGTATCTACCAGTACTTCTTACTCTGTACATGATAATTACTCCTACTTTTAATTCATCTGCTCAATAAAGGGCAAAACAAAATTACAACCAGTTGCCAATTTCGATCACTGCTAATCTCTGGAAATAATGTTTTGGACAACAAAGCTTCAGATCGATAGAGGCCTATAGCTAGCTCATCATTATATTTTGTCATAAAATAAATTTACCATTTTTCTTTTTGCCCTTTATAGTAAGGCCTAATTAGTATACCAAAAAAATCAAGTTGTATAAATGACCCAAATGCACTTTAATTTTGGCACCGTAATTGGAAGAATGGACTTACAATACATATCGGATTCTGAGAAAATATGCCTTACACTTGAAGTCTTTGTTTTTCCAAGTTTGTTTAATATAGCCATGTATCGTTTCCACTGTTACATATTATAGATTTGTATTTTCTTTATTGTTTATTTGTCGTGTTTATTTCAGGGAATATCCATTTATATCCTGGCTCGGATTCACAGCTACAACAATTTGAGTAAAGGCACTACATGGAATCCAGTGGTATTTATGATTTTTATAATGATTAACAATGATTAAGGTTTGAGAAATTTTGATTGGACATCAAAGTCATCCAAATTATTAGTTTACTTTTTATACACCTGTAAAATGTATTATGGTATGGCGTTGTCCATCCTTCCGTCCTTGCTTCAGTGTGAAACACTTACTTGTCCGGAGATCTCCTCCAAGGCTACAGTTTTCAAGTGATCTCTTCAAAACTTTGGACATTTATTCAGCATGACATGAATATGTGTTTTCCTGAACATTGGTTTGATTTGGCCATATTTAGAAGAGTTACTGCCCTTACATATTTCGCAATACTCAGGGGTCATGGTCAGGTTATACATGATGTCATATTCAGGGATGAGATTAGATAATAATACATGTATGATGTCTGAGTACTCAGTGGTCAGATTAGAGCAGATGTCTGAATACTGTAGGGTCAGATTAGACCAGATGTCTGAAGACATGGGGAATCAAGTTAGACAGGCTTTACTGTAAATCAAAGCATGTAATATGAACTCATCCTTTAATTTTTTTGAATATGACACATATTTATTTAATTGTTTACTTTAACTGTAAATATTAATTGTGTTTTCTGGTATTTCTTTCTAGGCATTGTATTTTGGTATCTATGGAGACTGCCTATGGTTGCTTGGTAACCTTATATACGCAGTGAGCAGCACAGATTACGGAGGAGGTAAAACCTCCCATGGATCACTGAACATGTTCCTGAGCTTTGATTTTGTACAGACATTTCTGTTTGCATTCCTTTTCTTCACCTTTCCAGGACCCATGTTAGGTTTCCAGGTAAAAACATAATCATCAAGCAAAACTCTATTCAGTTGTATTGAGTACTCATTGATAAAAAAAAATACCAGGTATTTATCTCAACAAGTCATTTATGGAAAACACAAATAAAATTTGATGACAGTAATGATGGGATCATTAGATTTGTGCTAAGGAATAACCCGTTTTCAAGGTCGTTACATGTCTGTATTCTTTTGAATTACATAAAGGCTTATAAGGTTCATGATTATTTGGAATTTCATGAAGCCACTTAGCAAAGGGCTATCAGGTTTGTCCCGATAAGTTACCTAATTGATGCAATTTCTTCATCATAGGATCATAATTATACCAGTCTTCTAATTGTGTCAATATAAATGATTTTCACTTTATTTGATAATAGGAGTTCAATTCGAAAAATTCTAAAGGTACTCGCAAACCTCCAGTAGAAATACACTATCAATTTTACCAATTTTGAAGCTTGCAAGAATAAAATCTTTAATTTGTTTGTTTAATCAGTTAGCCTTTGACCTCAAGATCACAAATGTGAGATGAGTTTTTCAGCCAGAAAAAATACTTGTTCATTTGATTTGTTGAAATGAAAACTAATATTGACCTTCTTATACCAATTGATATGTTACATGTTCACACTATGGATACATATTTCTTGTTTCATGTGCAGAACAGTTATGACACTAAAAGATAATTTTAAAAACTGGTCATACAAATAGTTGATACTGCTATCATTAATTCCTGTTAAATAGTAAACCTGAATATTGGTTAACTGTCGTTCAAAGAGCAAGAACTTTCCATTTCGTATTTCAGTGTAAAGAGAAGCTAAGGGGCCTCCATCTATGCATCGTCCGTATGTTTGCAGCATTCATCTTCAATTCTGCTATTATTTCTGGAAGGGCTCCCAATTTCCCATCTGTTACGGAAAAAATCAACTTCCTAACAATCAGACTTATTGTAAGTATGACATCCAAATTATTAATGTTAGTATGAAAAACCAGATAGAGCATTTAAAACAGATTTTATCTAGCAGTGAAACGAGGGACATCTTATCCCTTAAATGTGATTTTGATATCTGTGTGACTTGACACAAGGACAACTGAGACATTGCAATAAATGGAATGCACTGATTGACAACTAAAATAAAAGATTCTGATCATTGATAAACAATGCTTGAAAAAAAAATGAAGTGTTTTTTTTTTATCAAAAAAAGGCAGTGGTGTTGTGGTATTGATTTGTATCAAGAATTTAAACTAAAGATTACCAACATTGATACATAGTGTTGTACTAGTACGTTAAAAAAAAAATACTCATCACTGGAGAAAAACAAACTTCAAGCTAGTTTAAAACATCTGTACATAAACTCTTTTATGAGGCTGTCTGATTCATTCAAACATATTTTTATATTGACAATGATTTTTTGGGTACATTTGGGGCCGAATATAGGCCCCTTCCCTTGGAGAAATTTTGCTGTATTTTCCAAATTTTGTATTCAAATTTTCCCAATCAAAAATCCAAACTGTGTATATACATCAATGAATGTGAAGAAGTGTAATTTTTAAGTGTGAATAAGCATTGATATAGTTTTTCAGACACTGAAAACAGGGATAAATGGAGGAAATGGTCATAAAAGCTCTCTATTAATGCGAAAAAAAATCCAAACAGATGAAAATACAGGTTTATTTTTCCAATAGAAAAGATACAGGCCCCAATATATAATTAAAGGAAAAGAAAATCCCTGATTAATCATGACAATCGAAGGGATGAGGCACAAGTTCTACTTACTAGGCCTTCTCACAGAGGCTGCTTGATATATTCACTTAAGTGTTATTTATTTTGGTGCTAGGTGAACGCTCTGTTAGTGACCGCACAGTTGTACACCCAGCTGACCACCGACTACTGGACACAGTGGCACATCTACTTCGGGATGGTCGGCATGTCCATCTGGTCCATCAACGCTGCCATCGGCTACTCCAAGGCCATCAACTCTATCAAGTCCAAAACAGAATGATCTGTGTTCTTGCAGTAATTATATATAATGTACATGATATGTGCAATCAATGGATTCAGTTTTTGCGTGGACTAAATACAAAGTTTGATGTGGAAACTCTTTCAATATGTATAAGGATCACTGTACCTCTGCCTCTGTAAGGTAGAAATACTTTTTTCTAACTTGACCAATGCGTTGATGAATAATCATACCCCCCACTTGGGTATCAAGTCCACAGGATAATTTATGTAGTAATCGCTGTCTGTGTGTCCGTGATAACGTCTGTAAAACAACCCTCAGAGACTAGTTCATATATTCACACCAAAGCACCATTCGATCAAGTTTTAAAACCTGACTAGATTTGGGTAGTTCATCAGTAAAGTTTAAAGAGTCAAAGGTCACACTTGTCCACTTTGCGAGGGATGGGTATATCTTTGTGAGCCCACCACACTTATCCACTTTGTGAGGGAGGGGTATATCTTTGTGAGACCACCCTCACTTTGTTTTGATTTCTAAGTATGAAGATTCACAAACCTTAATGAAAATTAATTTGATGAAAAATGAAAATAAGCAACAAAAACTATAAATAGTATTTAGAGGGTAAAAACGAGGACATGGGCTTAGGGTTTCCTGTTACCTGGTCACCAGTAGCTCCCAGAACCAAGTACATTATGGCTGCATTCACATAACCAGTTACAAGTTAAAATTCCAAGGTGGGAGAGGGGGTTACGCAAACATACTGGAACATGCTTTTGAAATATCTAGATTTTTTTTAGGAAACATAATGATTGTGCTCCTTCAGTTGCTAGTCATGAGGTAGGATATTCATGACTATTAGGGCTTTTCCATACTTAATGGTGTGTGGGAGTTGGGAGGCACCTGTTTTAATATATATCATAAGTGGTGGGGTTATAACCAAATCTGCATACTTTTCCTTATATTAAATTTCTTTTAATATGTGATGGGTGGTGGGGCCTCAGAAAAAGTGTGTCCTACCCTCCTACATGGTTAATTCTGGAACAGCCCTTATCAAATAAGATGTGTATTATCATTGACTTAGAAACTACGGTGTCAACTTGACACACATTTTTAGAAAATTGGCACATGTACATAAGGATTTCTATATTGGACTGTAAAATACTGGACTAATTTAATATTCTTAGGGAAAAAGTTTTCTGCAAGTCACTAATTGGTTCACCTTTCACGCTTCAAACAAATCTGGCTCGTTGGGTTTGTCCATAAGCAAGTAGAAAATCACAGGTAAATCCCAGCCATAACCTTTGACCAAAATCCACTACTATCCTAACTGCTTGGTTGGTAGTTCTAATTATTAAAGCATGGTTAGCCTTACAGTCCTTTCTCTGTCGATATATTGGACCTGTTGATCTATTCTTTGTTTAAAATGACTACTGAAATGGAAATACTCCTGGTACTATTTCAGAGAGTTGATACAGTATGACATATCTTAAAATGAGTTTTTAGATTGATATTGTTTCAAGAAGAAATAATGCAAACTAGCAGCACTAGTCAGCATTATGGTTTTTGTCGACCCCCCAATTTACACTTGCCAAATTTCCCCCGAGGTCAGCCCCAGTTCAAATCTACTACCAAGTGTTTTCTTCCAGGTTCAGTCATTTCATCTGCATACACGAATGCACCCTTATCGGAAATGAATTAAAGGGAAGTTTACTCCATGATGATGAAAAAGTGCAATGGAATTATTCAGTGTTTTGTCGGCAGTGGGACAGGGACCCTTACGGATATGTTATAAAGAGGATCCTGATGTTCGTTGTAGGACAGTAACCCTTAAGGACATGTTATAAAGGGGATCTTGATGTTCGTTGTGGGACAGTAACCCTTAAGGACATGTTATAAAGAGGATCTTGTATTCATTGTGGGACAGGGATCCTTAAGGATATGTTATAAAGAGGATCTTGATGTTCGTTGTGGGACAGTAACCCTTAAGGACATGTTATAAAGAGGATCTTGTATTCATTGTGGGATAGGGATCCTTAAGGAAACATTATAAAGAGAATATTGTGTTTGTTGTGGGACAGGGACCCTTAAATAAGGACACATTATAAAGAGGTTTGTGGTGAAATAATCATTAGAGAAAGTCCAACATAGCGTGTTTGGTTTGTTATTTTTGGATGTTATACCTGGCAGTGTTTTGTGGGGGTTTTTTTCTCCTGCATTTTGCAATTTGACTTATTTCTTTATTTGTCATCTTTCAATGTAGATGTTTTCTTGGCTTAATGCATTATTCATTATGACATATATGATATTTTCCAACCAAAGTGCTGCTATCTTCAATTATTACTTGAGGCCTTATTTAAGTGATAGATACTGTTAATATGTTACTATTAATATTGTATATTAATCTACTATAGATGCTTTAATATCAAACATGCTGACAACTGAATGAAATCTAGCAATCTGCAGTCAGTAAACATTATCAGCCAAAACATGGTAGTTTAATTGACTGCACAGTAAATTAGGATTATAGTGTAAAAGTTCTTAATTTTGGACAGTAGGATTTCAAATTATGATTTTAAAATAAATAGTATACCAGATAATTGTACATAATATGGCTAGCTGTTCTGATCTTGATCCATTTCATATGTAAATCCAGCAGTTTAGTTGATCAAAACACATACATTGTATGATCATGACTGCATAGATTTTGTGCACATGATAATTAAACAAACCCTGCAATCATCAGGAATTGAATTTGATGATTGCATTGTGACCTAGTCTTAATTCTTATTAACCTTATTAGATTTTTATAGCAGTTTAAATGTGTGAAATTGTCTGTCTGAAATCATCGTATGAATGTGTTCATTTTTGGCCTGATTGTACATATGTCTGTGACATACTCCAGATACTCGTATCTTTGTCTTCATTGTATAAAAAATCATTGAAATTTTGATCTCAAATTTTATTGGCTCAAAATATTTCATTATCATACCTTTACTCATGAGGGAAATGCAATACTATTAGATATGTGTTGATGTACATGATGGTTGATTTGTGTTATCAATAGCGCACTTGACTTTTACTAAGGCGACCAGGATTCATTTCCCAAACCGGACGTAAAAAGGTATGGGTTATGTCACCTGCCTGTGACCACATGGGTTTTCTCGGGGTACTCCGGTTTCCTCCTACAGTAACACTCCTTGTACACTAACATCCAGGCCAACAAATGTAATTCATATCAGTTAATAACTTGTTTCATAATTGTTGGTAAATACAAATATAATGTTTAATGTGAAGATACACAAACACAATAGATTCAAATACTGTGCAGCCGAAATATAAACTTAAGTAATCATAGAACTATTCATGACTCATTACTTAAGATCCAAGTCGTAAAGCTTTTGTTTTCGGAGTACATGTATATAAATGACACCTTCACCTCCATTTGAACTCTATTTATTTTACGAAAAATGTTGTTTTAGTTTATATCAGTCACTCTAGTTGGCCAAAATGCTGTCATGGAAGGTCCTTTATGTTGAAGGAAACTGGAGAGAACCACATGGATTGGCAGGTGACTCCATACCCTGGGGAATCATCTGGGGCTGCGGTGGCGGAGTGATTAATGTGTCCCGACATTCTACCATTAGCCCTCCACCTCAGGGTTGCAAATTCTAAACCCATATTGGGCAGGTACTGAACGTAGGTCAGTGGTTTTTCTCCGGATACTTAGGCTTTCCTCTACGTCCCAAACCTGGCACATCTTTAAATGACCCTGGCTGTTAATAGGATGTAAAACAAAATAAACCAAACTAAACAATCAAGGAATCGAAACCGGCTATCCAAGTGATGCACAAGTGCGCTATCCACCACACAAACTGACCACCTCATCAGATATCATTATACAAGAACATAAGTATTAAGTCTTGTGTGAACATACGACTTGGAAAAACAACCTATATTCACTTTATTGTATGAAGAAGAATCAAATCATTTTAAAAATATATACTAAATATTATATAAACATGATTTTTTTTTTAAATTTATTCAGTCATTCCTTCACAAGATGGTTCAAGTCAGGGAATGTGTAAGGTAGGCTTGCCTACAGAACTACTAACATGTACTGTAGTTATTGTGTTTGTGGAATTAATCAGATTGATACACAAAATAAAAAATATTACACCAAGAATGAAAATTTGTGTTGCTTTACTATTCAAACTCTCTTTACTTATATTGGACATCAATAGAAGTTTTAGATGTGCACCGTATGGTTTTACTTTCAGCCAACTGATATACTTCTCAGTGATACCTCTCAGTCCTAACTTCAGAATAATACTGCAGGCAAGTAAAGTTTTGGCCTCGTTTTACTGGAGTAATTGGTTCAATTATTACCATCCATTCAGAAGGTGAATAATTTATCCACAATGGAAATTATAATAAGATCAGCATTTATTTGTTATTTGATAACCAGGACAATGTGAACACTAGCTTGATGTGAGCTTTACAAATGAAGATATATATTTCAATACAAGAGGCCCAGATGGCCTGTATCGCTTGCCTGATACAGGTGTATCTAAAGCAATCATAGAAAAATATTCTAAAAGGTCCAATTGACAAGAAAAAGCCCGAGGTCAATACTCGTATCATCATGATTGTGTTTGTATCTATGGTCAGCAATTTTGTACTGACTACATGAGTTTTTGGGGTAGGGATCTGGACAATTTCAAAGCTATGATCCATGCAGGTGTTGGGTCTTACAAGTGTTGGGCAGACCCAAGGATTAATTCTTATATCGTGACTCTATCTATCTCTATATGTGCATGTCCACCAGTTGTATATAGGAGTTTTAGGGTGGGGATCTCAACAATATTTCAAAATTATGACCCAGGGGTTAAAGGCCCAATATACGTAGCTTTCGGTAAAACTTGAAGTGAAAATCATGCCTATTAACTTATTATATTTATAGATTTTGTTTAGATAAACTGATATCGGCAACATTCAAGTTAAATCATCTGCATAGAAACAGCAGCATTCATAACTCGGTATTTGTAAACATGCATCCATTTTGAACTGTCGTCTGACTTCGGCTGGTTGTTTTAGTGGTCCACACCTCAATTATTTTGAATTCTTTGGAATTTGCTGTCAAGACTTTCTTGGTAGTTACCACTCAGGTTTACTTCGTTAAGTCTTAATTTTGCACAGTTTATCAACTGAATTTTTTTCAGAATTATGAAAATTTCTTGAAGATGCACATATTGGGCTTTTAAGTCTCCTTGGGCCATACAAGAAGCATGTGTATCCCAGAAGCATGTGTATTTGTCTATTTGTACTCCAAAACCTAGGGATGTTTTCCAGAAACGGATTCAACAATATGTATAACCTAATTACAGATTTTGGCCATGCCCTTCACCCTCCTTGGTGTCGAGTCCGACCAATTAACAACAGCTAGATAGCTATAACTATTCCCAACTACATTGGAATGCTTCTAGTAAAATACTGTTGGTATCTAATGCTGGGTTCTAGAAAAGAAATTTGTTAAACCAACATAACCAAATAACCAACCCGACCTACAGAAGTGCAATAGCTACTAGGCCGAGACCAAACATTTATACAAAACGGGTTCCCCTTTCCCCAAGGGTGCTTTGAATAAATTTGGTCAAAATACCTTCATTCCAACAGAAGAAAGGTTTCAAAGTAATTCCTCTGTGTACCCTATATTGGGCCCTGCCCCAAGGGGGATCAGACAAACCATTTATACAAAATTGAGTTCCCATCACCCAAAGACAGACAAATTTTGGACAACACTAATATTTTCTACAGAAGGAAATGGATTTTAATGAATCTGTTATTTATCCTGTTTTGAGTTTGTGGCCTCAGAGGGCCGACACCTACCATTTATACGAAATAAGTACCCTTTCTGCAAAGTATGCTGACTAAATTTGGTCAAAATACGTACCTTCATCCAAACAGATCTGAGATGGTTAGACACATCGTTTAGACAAAATTGAGTCCCATTCTGCCCATAAACGTACACTGCATCATGGTAAAAGCTCACAGTCCCTTGGACCAGGTGAGCTGATAATTGTAATTATGTTGTATATAATATACGTCCAACCATAAATTATATTTCATTGAAAATTATCTCCCTTGATTACAAAAGCAGAAGTTATTTTTGGGTGCCCGATTCATACTATGGATGAATTACACATGTATATTATAAAAGCATCACTTCGGTATTATTTTATCAGCTTTGAGAAAATTACCGGTAGACATTTGAATTCAGGGATAAGGCAAAAAGGGACACAAACATCATGATTACTAAGCTATGTCATCCATACCTGATGCAGAATCTAATCAAAGAGAGGAGAGAGAGAAAAAAGAACAAAATTGCTTACAACAAATTTATTTTTTCTTAGCATGTAATTCTCACATTCAGATTATTTTCAATACATCTGCTGGTTAAAAATACATATTTTGATAACAAATTCATCTGCATATAGGCAGTGCATTGCATAATTAAAAGTACCCTTTCACCACAGGATGACTAAATGTAATGACATAAGGACAAAATAAATTCTATAACTAAAAGGGTTATTTCCTCTGCTTTTCAGGTTTAAATATATCTTGAATTGGGAAATAATATCAAATCCAGTGTACAAAATATCTGATTAACTGGAAGCTTTTTCAGATCAAGGAACAAAAATGAATTTTTACGAATCAAAAACAACTGTGATCTGTCCACATTCAGTTACATAAATTAACAGGTGTATATATTTATAAAAATATTAAAACCAGAACACATCTGTGACATGATTATAAAATCATTAATATAAAGAACACATTCGAGACATTGATAAAAGCAGAAGTCACTTAATTTACCTGTATTCAAATCATTACACTGAAACATTATTGCCTTTTCACCACTGCAGAACAAATTTAACTTTCCAAGATAAATGGTATATGGTACAGTGTACTAGAGCTACATAGGAACAAAAGGCTCAAATTGACATAAATTTTTAAGACGTGTGTGTGAGAACAGAAAAAGTGAATTCCATTTGTTGCCAGTCTTCTCATATCTACTACAACCACACACTTCCATTCAACTGATATATCTCCTACAACCTCATTCATCTTTGAAATGTAACGTCAACCATTTCTAATATTCTTTCAGGTAATTCTCAACCAACTAATTATCATAAATGTATTTTATTTTATAAAATCACTTAAGACATGGCAGTACAGGAATAGAGATCATATATCTTAATCATCAATATCAACTATAAAATCATTGAGTAATGACAACTATAAAATCATTGAGTAATGACAACTATAAAATCATTTAGTAATGAAACCCTTTTCTTTTTTAATTGGTGAAAAACTTTATGCAACGACATTGTTTTTATACTTAGAACTCCACATCACAGGTAAAGCTGAATTTGCTACAGTATAATAACACCACAAATCTGGTGGATCTGCTCAAACAATTACTCAGGAATGAAAATATTGGTGTAAGTTACAATCCTTGCACAATTCATTGATATTCAGTGTAATCCTTTGTATAATCTGTCTTCATAATTTGTTTATTTTCAGTGGAATCCTTTATATCTTCTCTCTACACAATTCTTTGATTGTCAGTGGAATCCTTTACTGCGTAAATCTAATTCTGTCCACACAATTTTTTATTTTCAGTGGAATCCCTTGTATCTTCTGTCTACATACTGACTTACTGTGGAGGTGGGTTGGGTTACTCATGTGACATGCTGTAAAGTGTGGCTTTGGTTCTGTGGATGACGTACAGCAGAGGGGGGGGGGGTTACTTGGTTGACATGTTGTAGAGGGGGATGTTACTCAGGTGATGTGCTCTAGAGGGGGTGTTACTCGGGTGATGTGCTGTAGAGGGGGGTGAAAGGCACTTCCTTGGATGGCTGTAACCTACAAAAAAAAGAGTAATCAGTTAGAACCAAAACCAAAGTTTAACATCTCCTAGTTTTACAGTTTATACAAACCTTAAATGACAAACAGTGTTTCTGTATACATTTCAACAGTAAAGGGTAGATTAGTTTCTGTTTTAGTTCCTATTAACAGCTATGGTCATTTAGGATCTGCCACTTTGAAGTGGCGGAGGAAAGCCGGAGTTCCCAGAGAAAAACCTTTGAGATGCACTCTCCTAAGCCATTGACCTTGAACTTGTATTCCCCTAGGTTACTAGCCTTTGAGCTATACTTATCAGTTGTCTTTACTGTACTCTGTGTTACTTTGATCGTACAAGTGGAAGGTGTAGATGTGTGCGACTTTGATCGTACTTGTGAAGGTGTAGATGTGTCGTGACTTTGATCGTACATGTGGAAGGTGTAGATGTGTCGTGAATTTGATCGTACATGTGAAAGGTGTAGATGTGTCGTGACTTTGATCGTACATGTGGAAGGCGTAGATGTGTCGTGAATTTGATCAGACGCGTACATGTTGAAGGTGTAGATGTGTCGTGACTTTGATCGTACAAGTGGAAGGTGTAGATGTGTCGTGCCTTTGATCGTACATGAGAAAGGTGTAGATGTGTTGTGACTTTGATCGTACATGTGGAAGGTGTAGATGTGTCGTGACTTTGATCGTACACGTGGAAGGTGTAGATGTGTCGTGACTTTGATCGTACACATGGAAGGTGTAGATGTGTCGTGACTTTGATCGTACATGAGGAAGGTGTAGATGTGTCGTGACTTTGATCGTACATGTGGAAGGTGTAGATGTGTCGTGACTTTGATCGTACATGTGGAAGGTGTAGATGTGTCGTGACTTTGATTGTACATGAGGAAAGTGTAGATGTGTCGTGACTTTGATTGTACATGAGGAAAGTGTAGATGTGTTGTGACTTTGATCGTACATGTGGAAGGTGTAGATGTGTCGTGACTTTGACTTATACCTACCAGTTGTCTTTACTGTACTTCTTGTTACTTTGATCGTACACATGGAAGGTGTAGATGTGTCGTGAATTTGATCGTACATGTGGAAGGTGTAGATGTGTCGTGACTTTGACCTATACCTACCAGTTGTCTTTACTGTACTTCTTGTTACTTTGATCGTACACGTGGAAGGTGTAGATGTGTCGTGAATTTGATCGTACATGTGGAAGGTGTAGATGTGTCGTAAATTTGACCTTTACCTACCAGTTGTCTTTACTGTACTCCGTGTTACTTTGATCGTACATGTGGAAGGTGTCGATGTGTCGTAACTTTGATGGTACATGTGGGAGGTGTAGATGTGTCGTGACTTTGATCGTACATGTGGAAGGTGTAGATGTGTCGTGACTTTGATTGTACATGTGGAAGGTGTAGATGTGTCGTGACTTTGATCGTACACATGGAAGGTGTAGATGTGTCGTGACTTTGATCGTACATGAGGAAGGTGTAGATGTGTCGTGACTTTGATCGTACATGTGGAAGGTGTAGATGTGTCGTGACTTTGATTGTACATGAGGAAAGTGTAGATGTGTCGTGACTTTGATTGTACATGAGGAAAGTGTAGATGTGTCGTGACTTTGATCGTACACATGGAAGGTGTAGATGTGTCGTGACTTTGACTTATACCTACCAGTTGTCTTTACTGTACTTCTTGTTACTTTGATCGTACACGTGGAAGGTGTAGATGTGTCGTGAATTTGATCGTACACATGGAAGGTGTAGATGTGTCGTGACTTTGACCTTTACCTACCAGTTGTCTTTACTGTACTCCGTGTTACTTTGATCGTACACATGGAAGGTGTAGATGTGTCGTGATTTTGTGGACTTGTTCTGCTCACTCTTGTGTACCACCTCTCCATTGATGATCACCAAGCCTCCTGTCGAAGTAACAAGCATTTACAGATATCTCTCAAACAATCTTGATCCCCTATATGTTAGGGTAAGATGCTTTCCTATTTAGATTTTTAAGTAATTTCTGTAAGTTATGGAAATATTCATGAAACTGGTGCATGTTGTAGTTCACTACATGATTGTCAGAAGTAACTTATATGATGAATTGATCCCTTGTAGAACTGAAGCTTTCTTGTGTCATATACACTTTTGAAGAATCCTAAATTGATTTGATGCTAAAAATGTAGTACTAGGGACCCTCCCCATTACAGATACAACTTGTATATCTAATATAGGTTATGCACACCTGTAACACATGCTACACTTGTATTGACTTACCTTTTTTCACCGGTACCGGTACGTAATCGCAGTAGTCTAACTTAGGAGCATCACAGGTAAAAACAGTGGTGGGTTCTCCCTCTTCACCCATCTTTGGGTTACGGATCATTCTTCTGTTGGCATAGAGACCAGCTAAACACCAATCAAAATTGTGTGGAACAAGATAGAAATTTGTGCATTTTTTAAGAGTTACATTACCATGAGTGTATTTGTTTCTCCCTATCATAACATACTGACTAACAGAGGATCTTCAGTCTTAAAGGCTTCATATCTGGCACAGTCAAGATATTTTTTTTACTGAATGAATAGTATGTCAACATCATTTCATAATGGTACTTCCACGGCCAATGACCATGACCTCAGCTTGGTGATATGACCTTGAGTCACACCTTGGGGTCATAGGCATCAGTGTGCTATGAAGTATGATCAAAATCCAGCCAATGTATACAGAGTTGGAAATTTAACACCTATTTCAGAAGTACCTGCTCAATGACCTTGACCTTTGATGTAACCTTGGAGTCAAGGCGACAATGCGATTTGATTTATAAGTATATATAAGTACATGTATAATGAAAATCCAGTCTACTGGTACATGTATGTCCAGCATAAGTTTACATAATGATTGAATTATTTCAAATAAATGACATAACTGACAAACTAACATGTCAAACACTCACGTTTTTGAGAGCCTGGCTGGAACCAAAGACAGCCATTTTCTGTGGTGGCATCTTCTAGTGCAATCCAAATACCAAACAGTCGCATAGGGTCTGTATACAGGAATGTCTGGTCCTGGTGTGGCACCACTGTCAATTTAGGGATGTTCAAACACCAGTTCACTCCATTATCAACCAAACTAAATTGTTTCACTTATATGCTCTTAAACATTTTCTAAGAAAAGTTATAATGTTAAAAAATTTGAATTGTTTCAAATTTTTATCTGATTCTTATAATGTGAGAGTTAAAGTATATCATAAAGAGAAAATTGACATAAACAAATCTCACTAGACTACATGATTGTCAGCAGATTAGATAATCGGCTCATTTTGTATACAAGAAATATTATTTCATCATTAAATCTGAACTACCGGGTACCGTAAACTTCTGATAACATCCAACAAAATTAAATATTTTCAACCCTGTTCGATTTTGCACGAAATTATATCCCCTAAAATACAGAATTGTTTGAACTATCCAAGTTAATCGATATCCTATCAAAAATCTCGGTAAATAATCAAGTCATTGTTCTTTAACAATGACAGCTATCATTGCATTGTGAATTGCCAACCCTGATCAATAATTACCTGAATTGTTTTCATATTGTGTGCTCAGACAATTTGAAACTTATATTAGCAGGGAACTAATGACCACCTGGCAGAAATTTACCATTTTCATTACTCAAAAATGTGTGTTCCCATTCTCTGCATATTCCAATTGACAGGAGGTTTTATTGTATGTTTGCTTGGTCACGAATATTGTTCAAAATTTGATTATCATTCTTCAAACAAAATTGATTTTGTTTTTTCAAAAAAATCCTTTGATAAAATGGAGAAGATAACTATCATAAACCCATAACAAGCTATATATATTGACCTTCAAACTATTGTTTTATCTCCACATGACTAGTGTTGCAATGCTAAATGCTTACTTTTGATAAACATTCAAAATTATGTTTACCTTCTCCTCCAATTCCAGGTTGCTGAAAAAAAATGTTTGTAGTTTAATATCTATAGAAAGAATACATCGAAGTTCTAGCATAAAACTTAGTGATACATTGTATCTCTTACCTTTTTAGTGTACAATAAATTATCTTTTAGTTTTTTTCATTAGAATATACAATTTATTTGATTTAATGGGAAACCAGAAAATATCCAATATCTGTAATGAAGACATGCAGTCCGTCTTTCGTTTGCCATGACCTTGGCCTTGCACTTTGAACCCTGAAAATCAATGATGTCCTCGGTATATTAATACTTGACCCTTATATAAACTTTGAATAAACATGAAGGGCGGGGCCAAATAGGAGAGATATATTAATAATGAAGTTGTGGAGTGTTTACTTTCAATCAGAACACAATGGGATGCAATGAACTACTGGGCAACACAATTTCATGGCGGGGCTTAATATAATTAGAAATAGCTCACCTTAAAAATGTACATACTCTGACACACAACAGGGTCCACTAGTCCTATGTCTCTGGCAATGGACTTCACTCCTTCACTGAAGGTTACCTTTCTGAAGGCAGGGTTGAGGACGTGGAGAGCTGAAAGTCAATCAAAATCTCTATAATACCAGGCTTATAGGAAATACATGTGGTTTGTTCTTCTGACATCTATTATTACACCAGGTCTGAACTGGATTTTTTCTGCAGTATTTTCCCAAAATCATAGCCAAATTTTTTTCCCCAAATCAAACTTTTTATGATACATGACTACCTGTTGAAAAGAAATTGAAAAATTACCTGTCAGATGAACACGTGGGTGGTATTGTTTTAATAATAAACCTAAATCAATTTCTTCTATAATTATTCAAATCATTTTTATCTGCCATTCACCCCTAATTCATGACTATGTTCAACTTGATTCCTGAAGACCAGAAGTTTACAACAACGGAATACAAGCCAACATCAAGAATATAATGATTATCTCCCCTTACAGTTATGTTCAGTGGCAGTTGCCATGATTTGTAAATTATCAAAGAGAAGAAATAAAAGGAATTCTAGCCTGGTTCATATGCTGAGTTATGGTCCAGAATGTATTTTGGAACATGGAATCATCTCATGTCGAGTTAAGACCTTTATCCAAAATTATTTGAACTTTGCAGATCTGCATTTGTGAACTTTTCAATATAAGTAAGAAAGGAAACATTTTTGAAAGTAATGATCTCAGATACATTTAAAATAAATAAGCCAACACGATCTTAAAAGATCCAAAAATGACTAGAAATCTTGTTCATTACCAGTATATGAGTAATTGGCAAAATAATGAATCCAATTTGTAATATGTCTTTATAGAGCGACGGATAATTAACAAGTTCGCAACTTACCATGGCCAATTTTGTTCAGTGACACTTGCTTGTCCACTTTGAGTTTCCCTGAAAATAAGTCACATAATGGGTTACCATGGATAGCAATGATAACAACCATACACACTGAAATATGCTAAAAGGTTCCTTTTTAGAATTTGTTGAGATTCTTTTTAATGATTTCAACTTTTTTTATTTGCATCATTAATTTTTTTGAGTAGATTCATTTTCTGATTGTTAAGCATTAAAAATACATTTGACATCAAGAGATCCAAGGAACCTTAACTCTTACATGAAATGAATGGATTAAAGGTCAATGACTGTGACTGTTTTTGAAAAGCAGATGAATAAACATGGAAAGTGAAAGGCCAGGGAGTCTACGTTAGAAAAGGATTGGCATGGAAGTTAGAACACTAATTTGAATGTTGACCTTTCCCTTCATGAATAGTATTATATGGTTTTCAATACATCTGGATGTGAAGGGGATTTTTTAAGCCTTTGTCTTGATTTTCATTCTATCAGATTATAATTAAGTTTGAATAATATCCCTCTGAAAATAAACAAATTATATCCAAATGTGTTATTTCATAAACAAAATAAAACAATAAAAATATAAAAATATAAAATAAAACATATTTTAACAGAAAGTAAACTTTACCACATCCTCAGGGGAAAATAGGTAACATTGGTAATGAAATTCACAATTCTGATAAAGGACCTTTCCATCCATGAAGAAAATATGATTCCAACATTATCTGCTGAAATTGCCAATTTGACCCGTTCTGGACCAACCCCTCATGCCCTTAGGATAGGTAAGGGTTAGGCCCTGGGAATAAAAAATTCCAGTACATCAGATTCACTTCATAGATAACTGCGTACCTTTATCATCTCTTGCTCCATCCTCAAAGAAAAACCTGATTTTGTCTCCACTGTTGAGGAAATAGTCATCACTTGTCTGAAAAAAAAGCACAAGATAAGGTCTTAGCAGAGCTTTTGGAAAATGATATAACTCAGGAAACGGCAAATATTGTATAATTACGTCCTGAAATAACAATGGGATAGGGGATCTGAATCACCAATTAACTATATAGGTCTCATAAGTAAAATGGGCACTGGATCTGAACAAATAAATATCCATTGGATGCATAGAACCTGCGGACAAGAAGTTTGACAAATTTCTGAGGCACTAAGTTTTACGGAATTAAAAAATGATTAAACGTTTCCTGTTTTATTAGAAGCTTATCTATTGATTCATTGACCAGGCCCCAGCCCTCCAACATAAATCCTTTGTTGAAAGCCTATTTTACCCATCTTAATTTAACATAGTACTATAGAGAGACAGACCCTTTTCATTTCCAGTGTGCTGAAGACAGTATTGTGTTCGTCAGGATTCATGCCGTCAACCAGTTTGTGGCAGGCCCGCCTCAGGGTGTCTGCCTCATCTGATGTCAGGAAATCCTCCACCAGGAGGAAGCCATCCTCCTCAAACTGTGGACAGAAAATTAGGCAATACAAACCTCATGGCACCAAAGCTGTATAATGTAATCTTGTCAGGAAAATACAACAAAGAAAGTGACTACAAAGCTAGAACACTGATGCATCAGGAAGCCCCCAGCTATATACAACCCTTAAAGTTTAGTAGTTAAGAGATATTTTATACTTGCATTTTTGTCCTTCAATCTAATTGACCTCGAGGTTTGATCAGTTGACAATTTGTTTGATTCTGACCAAATACACTTCCTAATTTGATAATGACATAAAAAAATTGTTAAGCAGCTAAGAAATGAAAAGAATGAACTTGACCTTTGATCTAATGATCTTGAGGTTTGGTAAGTTAACACTTTATTTGATTTTGACAATCTTTGTTTAATAACATATAACAAAATGTTATGTAGTAACCGGTAATAAATGTTAACCTTGACCCTTGACCCTTGACCTTGTGACCTTAAGGTTCTGTCAATTGACACATTTTTTTATTCTGACCAATTTTGCTTCATGATGTTAAAACAAAAGTTTATGCAGTTTATATATGGTAAACTTCAGAAATTGAACTTGCTTTGACCTGGTCAGCTGGCACCATGTTTAATTCTGACCAACTTTCATTCATATTATTTTTACTTCCATCAATATGGAAAGGACAGACTTAAACAGAATGAATCCCATTGATAGGGAATAAGTTCCTAGAAAGTATCACATAACTACTATTTCGTGGGCACGGACGGTTGGACAATCTGGTTATAGCTGGGCACCTGCATCATTGATGCAGGCCCAGGCCCCTCATTACTTGATATATATTTAGTTCATTGGTTTTAAAAGTTATTGTTACAGACATGTATTTATTGTTCATATTTTTTTTCCCTTAAAATTACTTAGAAATAAAAGCTTGTAACTTTTATCAGTATTTTTTTTCTTAAAACTATTTCAAACCAGGGACAGAAGCCTTGAATTTTCCACAATTTAACAGTTACGGTACTTGGGAAAAAAACCACTATAAAATGCTTAAATTAGACTGTCAATTTTTTAGCATATTAAATATCAATTAGTAATTAATATCTAGTTTCCTTTAATTTGATGAAATAACATTACTGTAAGAAATTAACAATAACGAAATGGTTCGTATGGTAGGGTTTTTTAAACTTGTTAATCAAGCATTTAAAATTCAAACTAAAAACTGAACGCTTGTTCCATTTTTTTAAATTTGTTTATCAAAAATAATTTTAATGATAAAGATATAAGAGTTGCGTCCCTTGGACCGTCCACAAATTTAAGGTTCATGGTTCATCATGTCATCATTTAGGCCATGGACACATGTAACCGATTTAATGTTTAAAGCGAGAAAAGTATTGAAGCTGAAATGTAAAATTGTGCATATACCTAAGTTAATTTTAAGAGATGACACGAATGTACAGATGTAAATTCAACAATGTTACCTTCTGTACTTGTTCTTTGGTAAGCATATTGTGCCGTGCAACAGAACAATTCTAGAAAAGAGTGTTCCGAATGATTGATCAAAATATTTTAAGGGTGCAAACTAGCTCAAATTGAACTTTATGTCTTTCACGCCGGGCAACATTCTGCAACCGGTTTGTACTATTACTATATACTATTTTTAATTGTGAATCTTGTTCCGCGTTTCAAAATGCGTTAACATTATTAAATCACAAATGTTTCGTCCCAAAACCACATCAGACATTTTCGCCTCAACTTCTTTTCCACATTGCTCCAATTTTAAGGCATTTCGCCCCAAGTATGTCTATGTCTATATGGTATTGCCCAACTTCAACAAATGGAAGATAATTGTAAAGGAAGAGAGCTTAAAAACACTGGTTAAAAAGTGGATACAAAAAATGGATTTACTAATACTAATAGGCCTTGAAAAGAGCTGTTTTGGAAGAATCTAAGGAACCAATGGAAGTTATTTGTGGTGATAAGGCATTCCAGTCAGTGATTGTTCTGGGAAAGAATGAGAACTTTCTAGTGTGTGTTTTACATGATGGGATTTGTTATGAATTAGAGTGGGAATTTCAAGAGAAACGGTTAGGTGGAATGAGTGATATATATTTTCTTTACAGCTTTACATCATGTTTGATTTTGAAAAGTGAAGTAAGCCTTGCGTCTTTTCTTCCTTTTTGATAAAGAGCGCCACTCTAGATTGTTCAACATATCTCCAACGCTAGAGGTATATAACAGCAATATTTCTCTACAGCGGACTTGCTCAATGAAAATGTCCATTATTAAAATAGATTCCTCTTCGGAAGTTCATCTGACCATGGCCACAACAATATTCATGCGCATGACGCTTTTTTTTCCTG
Organism: Mimachlamys varia; assembly: GCA_947623455.1. Taxonomy (NCBI): domain Eukaryota; kingdom Metazoa; phylum Mollusca; class Bivalvia; order Pectinida; family Pectinidae; genus Mimachlamys; species Mimachlamys varia. Next base: position 39,295,473 of record OX392529.1, read on the forward strand.
AAAAAAAAAATGCTTTTGAAAAGATCGTAAAAAATAAAGGCATTGATATATATTTCCTTATTTGTATCAATTTGTCTGTTTTTGACGACTTTTCAAATGCATATATTTTATAGAAAAATAATGTTGTGTCAAGAATGATTGCCAGATCAACTTCATCCTCGATCGATATCCAGAGGTTACGATCACCTACGCTCTCTCCACCCCTGGAATAAGTCATAGTAAAACTGAAGTGTGCGCCACCTTGTTGATAAGGCAAATGCAAGAAAAGTGGTCCGACCCTTTGAAGTTCATCAAAAGGATCTCCTCGTCACATAACGGTAAAAATTGACAGGCTTTGAAGTCGGTCGCGGTTCCTTTACACAAGTTATCTTCAAAGGACAGGCATGCACCCCATGCAGCTAGTGATTGGTCAGGGTTTTTTAACCTGAGCGTGCCTTCAGTTTTTCATGACATTTTCATGAGTGGAGAGAGAGCGTAATCCCTGCAGCTCATATATATTGAGGATGGATCAACTTCTAAAAGGGAAATAACTGGACAAAACATGTTCATTGAGTTATTTCTGCATTTTGATCTGAACTATATAATGTTCTGGGTATTTTGAATATTGCGATATCATGTTATATATGCCTGTTTTATTAGGGACGTATATATACATTGTACGTCTCTGGTTTTACCTTCCGTTCACCCAAAATCGGCAGTTCATATTTAAAGTTTCAAGACCAACTACCATAACAGGTCGTATCCACATGCAGTTGTGCTTGAGTTTCTGTCAGTAAATAATAAAAATGTATGTGTGAAATGAGCCTACCATTACAGTAATTACATATATATATATATATATATATATATATATATATATAAACATTTCAATCTGATTAAAATACAGATTCTCACTATTACTATCGTCAGGGACGTATATGTGAGAGGGTCTCACATATATACGTCCCTGCTCTCGTATGTAGTTTTTATATACTGAAACTCAAGCAACTGTGTCGTATCAAACCACGGAATTAGATTTATATCCAAGTCCGTGATCAAACCAATCTTTTATAATTCCACTGGTGAATTTTGGTAAAATTTGTGAAATTTAAAACAGTAAAATAATCAGGTGCAGGCATCCTTAACTCAATATTTTCCCCGGAATTTTAGCAATCGTTTTTAAATTTAGTTTCTACCAATCGGAACATCTCTTGTGTTTTCATCGTCTCAGTGTGTAAACGATGCAGAGTCAGTTTTGGAATTATTTGAGCAGTTTGTTCTTCTGACGGAAAGCTTCCATAGGTTTGTTTTCCTTAATAATCGCTTTATTGTATTATATTGTCAATTTGAGTGCCTATTGTTCTTAGTCGCACAGACACACGAACAAGGAAGAGGCTAGGCTTAGTCAACGGTTCGTCTGCCTTTTCACAGAAAAGTTGTTGTTGATAGGCCTACTGTAATGTAAACAAGTTCAACAACTGAACAAGTCCAGGAACACACACAGATTTTGATTGCATCGTAGGCCTACAGGAATTGAAAAAAAAATAGTTTAGTCGTTGACGATTCTCAATGATTCTCAACACTACCAGTGGTTTATTTAGACCATGTATTGTCATGATCATGGGTCCTTTTTGTAAACATTGTCATTGCTGGAAACGATATGGGTCCCACAATGTTAATTTGAAGCATTTCCAGAATTTCTATGAGTCCCCTCATAATTTTATGGGTACTGGACTTTGGACTCAAATGTAGATTGATCACTACACTACTGGTACTGCCTGTAATCTGCTTAACATCAAGATATTTTTTTCTCAAAAAAATAAATATTAATCATTTGCCAATATGTACAATAGTATGTCATTTCTAAATTAAATGTGACGTTATACATATGAAGACTAACCCTTTTGATTGCAACATATATAATTATACACTCAAAACACTGTACATCATAATCATTGCCCTTCCTTTGGATATTCTGTCACTTAAAATCAACATCAATGTGATAAGTAAGTTCATTTTAATATTTGTTTATATGCATAGCTATTAATTCATTACAACCTACATGTAATATACTAAAAGTCATTATACACATGTATTTACATATTTATACATGTATTCATGAAGTTAGGTATATCTCAAAATAGTATGCATGTGCTGTACATTTAAATGGACTTTTCCCCATAAAGATAAATTGGAAATTATTTCATAACTTTGAACTAAAGTGATTGAAGATTCTTTATATTACAGTAATTTGAGCTAGTCAGGATGAAGATGGTGTCTTGGATCAAAGAATTGCTGTTGAGTTGAGGGAATGATCGGTCGGAATTGTATCAGGATTAATATGTCTTGCCGAAAGTGTTCATGTGCGGTGGGTCTGTTTGTCCGGACGTGTCACACGTTAATTTGTCTGGCTGTGCCCACAACTCTGCTGTTCAAGAAAACAGGTACTTAATATTATAATTACTGTATACACTGTATAGCTAGTGTATTGTTACATTGTATATATTAAGTCAATAGCTACTGTACATGGGGCAGAATGATCATGAACAACCACAAATGAATGACCTTGAACTACAGTAAAACCCCACTTAATTAATTGAACTTGTGGGGACCTTATCAAGGAAGACATGGTATTCGAGTAATCCGAGGTTAGGTGGATATGTACGATTCCCCTTTCTTGTTCAATAACAAACAAAATGTTTGAAGAATTAGGGGGTTCGGAAGGTCTCTGGCTGTGCATTTTCCTCTCCTGTTACAATATCATGTTTTTGTCTGACAAATGCACCATGATATAAAGAGGAATGTACTGTATTACATGTATATATCAAATGCACTAAAATAGGTACATTATGAAGTGGATTAAGTTAATGTGAGCTTTACAAACTATGGCTAGACAAGAAATACCAGCTTTTCATGTTGTCTACATTGGTACTCAGCACATGTGTTAATAGTATGAAACATCCACAGTTATCATAATTGTCTATGCTAAATCATGAGTATATCTGTTATGGAATAGGTGATTTTCAATTTAGGACAAATTTCAAAATTACTACCTGTGGGGTCTAATTTTGGGTAACAAATTCTTGTTTTATTTTTGCATATTTGTTTTTGTGTTATTTGATGAAATAACCATAGTTTTCACCACACCCAAATCTGGGGAAAACACCCATTGAGAACATTTTTGTTAGTTTTCAAGAAGTAGTCTTTTGCATAAACAATAAGGTGTGTTGTGCATGGAGATTAGTCAATTTTCCTTTATCTGAAGAATGCCTTAATTTTTAGGATCAGGTCAATTCTACTGTACACTGCTACCTTAGGGTGGTTCTGATCATGATTAATGTATATAATTCATTTTATGTCTGTTTTTTTTTTGTACAGCTCTGCAGCATTCACTGGTGGAGTTTGCTGACCCACTGTATGGGATAAGCTACGTGGTTCTGCTGGTGTTCTCCCTCGTCATGTACTTTACTGCCTGTCTCATAGACCCAGGATTTGTTCCTGTTGTGGCACATAAGGTAAGTGTATAGTCCCAGTCAGTCCACAGGTACTAACACTGTCTGTCAATACACCCTTACCATAAGGTAAGCATATAGTCCCAGTCAGTCCACAGGTACTAACCCTGTCTGTCCATACACCCTCAACATAAGGTAAGTGTATAGTCCCAGTCAGTCCACAGGTACAAACACTGTTTGTCAATACACCCTTAACATAAGGTAAGTGTATAGTCCCAGTCAGTCCACAGGTACTAACCCTGTCTGTCCATACACCCTTAACATAAGATAAGTGTATAGTCCCAGTCAGTCCACAGGTACAAACACTGTCTGTCAATACACCCTTAACATAAGGTAAGTGTATAGTCCCAGTCAGTCCACAGGTACTAACACTGTCTGTCAATACACCCTTAACATAAGGTAAGTGTATAGTCCCAGTCAGTCCACAGGTACTAACACTGTCTGTCAATACACCCTTAACATAAGGTAAGTGTATAGTCCCAGTCAGTCCTCAGGTACTAACACTGTCTGTCAATACACCCTTAACATAAGGTAAGCATATAGTCCCAGTCAGTCCACAGGTACTTATGATTTATTAAAATTGATTGAAATAAAGGAAAAATCTTTGTTGAAGAATGTGAAATGGCACCATTAAAAAAAATCACCACCAGGTAGTTTAAATATTACTTTAAATTGACTTTCAATGTTTTTATGTATTTCTATAAATTAACTTGGTATAGTCACCATATGCTCTGAACTGATTCTTTTGTAACAAATTAGAAGGTTTTTAATTCTTGAAGCTTTCAATAAACTTTTGTAATAATGATAATCTAAATCTGCTTTATATTTCAGTTATCAAATATAACTACCATTGTATCACTACTGTGAGATCAAGAGAAGGTGTTTTTTTGTTCTATGACTTTCACTTTTACACCATGTATGATTATTTTTATTGGCTGGTTTGCTGTAGAAGTCTGCCGTGAAGCCCCCTCCTAAGGATGAGAGTGACGAGGACGTTGACCCGGAGACAGAGGACCATACTCCTATGTTACGGACTGCTACTGGGGAGATTGACACAGAAAAACTCTACAGATACTGTGACTATTGTGAAATTGAGGTAGAGCTGTTAAAAAAAGAAATTGTATTCTTTTGGTTGGTTATGCTCTTGAGAGGTTTCAATCATGTTCAAGGCTCATTTTGATCTGATGTAAGGTGGATTGTATTTTGCTATTCAATTTTACTTTGTTAAAAACAGAATGGGATCAATTTTGATATCAAATAGGCATCTGAAAAAATGTATCAACATTTTGAATGTCTATTGATTGTAGCATTTTTTTCACAAGAATTAAAACATTATCAAATATGGTGACAACTGAAAAAAAATGTTTATTTCTTCACTTCAAAAGTGGCCAAAATTTCACCTTTTTAGCTCACCTTGCCCAAAGGGCCAAGTGAACTTATGCAATGGTGTAGCATCCATCATCAGTCTGTCCGTCCTGCCTCCTTGAACTTTCCTTTGAATGATTTCTTCTGAAATCCTGAAAAGCCTAGAGACATATTTGATAGGTAGCTTCCTTGGAAGGAGCTGAAAAAGGTCTTTGAATAAAAATTTCCTTGACATACCATAAACTCACATGGGGGGTCAAATATGTTTTATCTTAACATGTTCTTTTGAATGACTTAACTATAAATTTAAGACCAATATCAGATGAGCGATGCAGGGCCTCTGGGCCTCTTGTTGTTACTAGGGGTGGTAAAAAATTGTCATGGTTGTTATTGGATACTTACAGCAACCAATGAGGAGCAAACACTGCGAGGACTGTAAGAAGTGTGTGAGGAAATACGACCACCACTGTCCCTGGCTGGAGACGTGTGTCGGAGAGAGAAATCACCGGTTCTTTTGGCTCTTCCTCCTGTCCACAGCTTTCCTCATACTCTGGACTTTTGTCATCACCTGGTCAGTATGCTCAAAGTATCATGTAGCATGAATTGACCAATCAAATCTGGTGGGCTGTTCCTTTATATACATGGTCATATGGGCCTTTCATTTCCAGTATATTTTTATTCTCTTGCCAACAGCACCCCCTCACCCAACCCTTTAAATACCCTGGTTGTACCAAACTCATCTTACCTGATTGTACAAAGGAATCAATTTCATTGTAATTGACCTGTATCATTTGACTTAACAAAAACAAATTCTATTGGATTTATACCTGTTCTCCTTAAATCTCCAATCTAATCTAATAATATCCTTCACAGTCATCCTGTCTCAAAACTGTTAACTACCGTCTTCATTCTAATACATATTATTGAAATTGAAACGCCCTATAAAATTTCCAAATTTTGTTTACCTGTTTTCTAGCACATTTGTAATACATTGCCTGCAATGACATTGTACTGGATGCTTTTAAGGGATCACTACCTGGTGGTCAGTCTGGAGGAGGAGAAAATCTTCTCAGTTCTGATGACAACTGTTGTGATATCTAAAGACTCTTACCTACCTCTGTTATCAGTGGGAGATCTGACGGTGTACCTTTGTGTTACACGACTGACAGTGTACGTTTGTGTTACACGACTGACAGTGTATGTTTGTGTTACAGGACTGACAGTGTATGTTTGTGTTACACCACTGACAGTGTATGTTTGTGTTACACCACTGACAGTGTATGTTTGTGTTACAGGACTGACAGTGTATGTTTGTGTTACACCACTGACAGTGTATGTTTGTGTTACAGGACTGACAGTGTATGTTTGTGTTACAGGACTCACAGTGTATGTTTGTGTTACAGGACTGACAGTGTATGTTTGTGTTACACCACTGACAGTGTACGTTTATGTTACAGGACTGACAGTGTATGTTTGTGTTACACCACTGACAGTGTATGTTTGTGTTACAGGACTGACAGTGTATGTTTGTGTTACAGGACTGACAGTGTATGTTTGTGTTACACCACTGACAGTGTACGTTTATGTTACACGACTGACAGTGTATGTTTGTGTTACAGGACTGACAGTGTATGTTTGTGTTACACCACTGACAGTGTACGTTTGTGTTACACCACTGACAGTGTATGTTTGTGTTACAGGACTGACAGTGTATGTTTGTGTTACACCACTGACAGTGTACGTTTGTGTTACACGACTCACAGTGTATGTTTGTGTTACAGAACTGACAGTGTACATTTGTGTTACACGACTAACAGTGTACGTTTGTGTTACAGGACTCACAGTGTATGTTTGTGTTACAGGACTGACAGTGTACGCTTGTGTTACACGACTGACAGTGTACGTTTGTGTTAAACGACTGACAGTGTATGTTTGTGTTACAGGACTGACAGTGTATGTTTGTGTTACAGGACTGACAGTGTATGTTTGTGTTACACCACTGACAGTGTACGTTTGTGTTACACGACTCAAAGTGTATGTTTGTGTTACAGGACTGACAGTGTACGTTTGTGTTACACGACTGACAGTGTACGTTTATGTTACAGGACTAACAGTGTACGTTTGTGTAACAGGACTGATAGTGTTTGTTTGTGTTTTACACCACTGACAGTGTACGTTTGTGTTACACGACTGACAGTGTTTGTTTGTGTTACAGAACTGACAGTGTACGTTTGTGTTACACGACTAACAGTGTACGTTTGTGTTACACGACTCACAGTGTATGTTTGTGTTACAGAACTGACAGTGTACGTTTGTGTTACACGGCTAACAGTGTACGTTTGTGTTACAGGACTCACAGTGTACGTTTGTGTTACAGGACTGACAGTGTATGTTTGTGTTTTACACCACTGACAGTGTACGTTTGTGTTACAGGACTCACAGTGTATGTTTGTGTTACAGGACTCACAGTGTACGTTTGTGTTACACGACTGACAGTGTACGTTTGTGTTACACGACTGACAGTGTACGTTTGTGTTACAGGACTGACAGTGTACGCTTGTGTTACACGACTGATAGTGTACGTTTGTGTTAAACGACTGACAGTGTATGTTTGTGTTACAGGACTGACAGTGTATGTTTGTGTTACAGGACTGACAGTGTATGTTTGTGTTACACCACTGACAGTGTACGTTTGTGTTACACGACTCACAGTGTATGTTTGTGTTACAGGACTGACAGTGTACGTTTGTGTTACACGACTGACAGTGTACGTTTATGTTACACGACTGACAGTCTATGTTTGTGTTACAGAACTGACAGTGTACGTTTGTGTTACACAACTAACAGTGTACGTTTGTGTTACAGAACTGACAGTGTACGTTTGTGTTACAGGACTAACAGTGTTTGTTTGTGTTACAGAACTGACAGTGTACGTTTGTGTTACACGACTAACAGTGTACGTTTGTGTAACAGGACTCACAGTGTATGTTTGTGTTTTACACCACTGACAGTGTACGTTTGTGTTACACGACTCACAGTGTATGTTTGTGTTACAGGATTGACAGTGTACGCTTGTGTTACACCACTGACAGTGTACGTTTGTATTACAACACGACTGACAGTGTTTGTTTGTGTTACAGAACTGACAGTGTACGTTTGTGTTACACTACTAACAGTGTACGTTTGTGTTACAGGACTCAAAGTGTATGTTTGTGTTTTACACCACTGACAGTGTACGTTTGTGTTACACGACTCACAGTGTATGTTTGTGTTACAGGACTGACAGTGTACGTTTGTATTACATGACCACATACCACTGACAGTGTATGTTTGTATTACAACACTGACAATGTATGTTTGTGTTACAGGACTGACAGTGTACATTTGTGTTACAGGACTCACAGTGTACGTTTGTATTACATGACCACATACCACTGACAGTGTATGTTTGTATTACACCACTGACAGTGTACATTTGTGTTACAGGAAAGCCTTTGATCAGGAGGATGGTTGGGAGGGCTGGTTCCACAACAACGCCCTCCTCTTTATTGACATCATGGTTCTGATCCTCGGTGGTTTCACAGTGTTGGGACTCCTTGCCTTTCATTCCTATCTTATGGTGAAAAACATGACCACCTGGGAGTGTGCAGCCAGGGAAAAAATTACCTACCTGAAATATCTAGAGGATGACTATAACCCTTTTGATCAGGGCTGCTTTCATAACATGTACTGTTTTCTGTGTCGGGCCAAGAGCAGAAGGTGGGAGGTTCTTTATGAGAAGAGGACAGAAATTCGTAAAAAGAACAGCGGCCTAGTGTAATTGTTGTTTTGTCATGTGACTGTGTCTTGTATTTCTCTTTAAGAACAATTCTTTTCTCTTTTTAATTCTTTTCCTTTTTATCCGATATGTGGTTTGCACTATGAATGATAAGATTGTATTAAATAAGATAGATTCTTGCCTTTGGAAATTTATATTATATGCTGAAATCTGATTACTGGTATTTAACTTTTAAAGTTACTTTGCGACTAGGGGCTGTTGCAGAATTAACCATATCGGATGGGGTAGGAGCCAGTTTTTTAAGAGATCCCACCATCCATCAAATATTTAAAATGATTTAATATAAGGAATGGTAGGCAGATCTGGTTTTAACCCTACCATCCATGAAAATTAATACAGGTACCTCCCACCTCCCCCACATGATTGATTATGGAATAGCCCTAAGGGTGTGATCTAGTGTGATGAAAGTATTTATGGTTTATAAAACCAAGATTGTACGAAGGACATGTCACACTTGTTCTATATGGATATTGTAAGAAATATTGTGAATGTAAAAAGAAAAAGACTACAAGTTTGTCTGTGATATTAATAGCATACATTGTAGGGTACATACTGGTAAATAAGTAAATGTACGGTACATACTGGTAGTTAAGTACATTGTACGGTACATACTGGTAGTTAAGTACATGGTACAGTACATACTGGTAGTTAAGTACATTGTACTGTACATACTGGTAGTTGTTTACACTGTAGGGTACATACTGGTAGTTAAGTACACTGTACGGTACATACTGGTAGTTAAGTAAATGTACGGTACATACTGGTAGTTAAGTACATTGTACGGTACATACTGGTAGTTAAGTACATTGTACTGTACATACTGGTAGTTGTTTACACTGTAGGGTACATACTGGTAGTTAAGTACAATGTACGGTACATACTGGTAGTTAAGTAAATGTACGGTACATACTGGTAGTTAAGTACAATGTACGGTACATACTGGTAGCTAAGTACATTGTATGGTACATACTGGTAGTTAAGTACATGGTACGGTACATACTGGTAGTTAAGTACATGGTACGGTACATACTGGTAGTTAAGTACATTTTATGGTACATACTGGTAGTTAAGTACATGGTACGGTACATACTGGTAGTTAAGTACATGGTACGGTACATACTGGTAGTTAAGTACGTTGTACGGTACATACTGGTAGTTACGGGTAAGTACATGGTACGGTACATACTGGTAGTTACGGGTAAGTACATGGTACGGTACATACTGGTAGTTAAGTACATGGTACGGTACAAACATAACATCTATATTACACAAATATTGAGAAGGAAGGGTGCACGTTTTGTGTTTTGTGACTATTTATGAAGCAATTCTAGTTTAAGTTGTTAGACCAGATAAGTCAGTAATTGTAAAAATAATCTAAGAGTAACAAAAATTGAGTTCTGGTTACCAGTACAAGCAAGACAAGTATATATGTCTTAATATTGTGACTTTTGCATGATTGAACCCATAATTGTGTTGTTCGAAAACTGACTGTACACTATAATGAGATTTACTAGATACATACAATATTTTTTTATGTAATTTATATCCCTAACACTGGAGTGCTAGCAATACTATTTACATAAAAGGAAGATGTTAAATTATAGACAGAACAAATGTTTTTGTATTGTTACATGAAATGAGAAAAATGGATTACACCTGTTATATTTTCACAGCACTGAACTAACTCTTAAGGGATGAGGTTGTATACATGTACTTGTGTCATGGTTTACATCATTGTAAGAGGTCAACAAGACTTCAACAAAATATATGTTAATGTACTTAATTATGACAATAATGATCAAAACAATGGTTATTTTATCTTTAATCAAGTGTAAAATTTCTGTTATATAAACTAGATGAAAGTCCTGGAGGATAAACACTGGATTCATTCAAGATTATATGGTATTTGATAAAAGTTCCTGCTAATTTCAATCAAATTATTTAGAACGATAAAATACATGTATTTAAAAGAAATTATGCAAATTTTGAATAAGATTTTTCTGTCTAAATATTGAAATTAAGCCTTCTGCTTATTTTTTCCTTTTTCAAATAATTTACTTGTTTATGTAATGTCATAATTCCACTTGTATTTGAAATACATGAAACAGATATTTTTTCTTGATAACTTAATGAATAATAGTAATTATGTTGCTTTAACCCAAGTATGCATATTTTAGCAGATTTACTACCAGTAACATCATTGAATTATGAAGTGATTTTTTTTCCAATCATCTTTTTTCTGGATGTAATTATAATTAGGTGAAAGATATAACTCAAGATTTGAGAATGTTGGAAAGGTGTGATGGTTTGGGGTTGATCATATTACCAAACATTTTTGGAGCCCAAGTTGATACTCCAGATTATACAAACATTTGTTGATTATATGAATTCTGACATGTCAAAATGTAAAAGAATGTGCTTTCATGTCTACCTCGGTGCCTATATAAGGCAATGCTACCTGAATAATCTAATTCTTCAATTTTAATTTACAAGCTTTAATTGATGAAGTTATGGCTGCTTTTTTATTGTTTTTGCAAGCAAACATTTGTCATATGATACCTAATTTTCATTTCACACACAAGACATTGCAGTGAGTGGTTATTCTGATAGTTTAATATGGATGTATGTGAAATCGATTTTACATACATTTTAGCAATAAAAAGTATTAGCAATTGTTAAAACCAGAGTGCTGCACTTCATGTAGTTTGGTGGAATAGTGTCACTTGTTTATTACTAATTATAAGGATATAAGGTATATATAGGGTTACACTTAGGAGCTGCAGTGGTCTAGTGGTAGGACCCATGGCTCATTACTGAAGGGTTACGAGTATGAGTAGCGGCATGGCAATGTTTTCTATCATTGAGCAAGATACTTTACTCCGCTTGTTCCAGTCTACTCAGCTGTAAATGAGTATGTGATTGGGCAGTGCTAGAAATTGTAGAATACTAGATGCGAATGCCAAAATGGCAACACTGGTTGTTTGCTCCCTATTGTGTCGGGAAAGATATTGGCTGGTAGCTAAGACCCGGCCTATAACCACATATAATTTGTGAACCACTCTGAGATGACGTAGTTTTGAGGTGCGAAGAACCTAAAATTATTGTTATTGTTATCACTTTCTGAACACATCAGGCCTACTCTGGGTTCCTACCGCACAAACACCCTTGCACGTAAATTACATTTAGATAGGGACAGGTACATTATGTAGAATACAGCATTGATCCTTGGTTTAACTGTGCTTGTTATAGCTGTTTTATCTGGTTATACGTTTTTTGGTTTGTTCATTTTGTTATTTTCGTTGAATGTTTTTGGAGAATACTGCTGGTTCAGTAATCGTTTGTTGATGTATTTATGCGAGTATATCTAGTAAACTATAAGTGTAAAACTTTTTATATTTTGCTGAATTTTTTTTTCTTTCTATATGTTAACATTCCTCTATTCAAAACTAGGGAACAGCTAACAAATCATATGTCCAACTATGCTGTTATTTCTTGGTGTCTTGTTTATTTACCTCTAAAAGCTGACCAAAATGTGTACAGATACATGTACACTGTACAGGAAAACCGTATTAGGATATCAATTAACCTTTTAGTTTGAATTCATATAAAATATGCATGAATGCCAATTAGAACCTTAAATATCATAAAGAATGCTTGTGTTTTGCCTGTGAATGCCATCTGAAAACAATTCAATTTATTCTTATATTTTTCATTTTTTGATGTTGTAAATAAATGTTTCACAAAGTTTTTTATGTTTAATTGGTAAAAAAGCCATCTAGGCGAGGGCCATGACTGGTATCGGATGTTGAAATTATGAAATTAATTTGACAACCTCAATAGGTGGCTCATGGAATTCATAACAGATATGAACCCAGTATGAACTTAGTTATATCTCTGTCAGTGCCATAGAGTAGTGAATATATTTACAGTATACATACTCCTTCAATATTTATACTAGAAATTGTTGGCTAACAATTTGACGGGCTTTTCACATCCGTGGCCACTTTGGTTTTTGGTAAAAGGGAGGCAACTTTTACATAATTTACTAATAATTACCCTTCCACAATTGACAGCCTATAACCTCAGCATCTTTTTTAAAGTAGCACTTTTTCAAATTTGACCCCTACCAAAACCAGAAGTTAATTTTTTCAGACAATTTTTTCTCATAACAATTCATTGGAAGTGCTCACAGTATGTTGCTGACGCAATATTATCGTGTATTTCTCCTGGTTATAAAGAACATGTAATTTAAAGATTGTAAGATATTTGCCCCTGTGACCTTGAAAGTAGATCAAGATTATTCATATTTTCAAACCTGATAATCAATGACCCGACCAAGATATCTTTGAAATATCAAGGCTCTAGGCTTTGCAGAAATTATTATAAACTCGCTACATATTTTAGCGGTAATCTTATATAATTTATAGTGATTTTTGCTCTGAAAGCATTCCCCTAAATCATGATTGTGCTAAATACTGTATAAGTGTATTGCTTTCTGTGGGAAGTACTGTGAGTGCACCAATTCATCATTACGCTTATCTGATTAAATTACGTTATACGCAAACATTGAAGTGGGCCAAAATAATATATTTACAGTAATTAAAACTCAATGTCAAGCACCATTATTCAAAGGATTTTGACAATATTTAATTATAAATTCTGAAACAATGTAAGTAATAGATGTGAAAGTGTTGTCATTTTCTACATTAACATTTTGTTTGTTGGTTTGTGTGGTTGGATTACATGGCTGACTTGTTCCAGACTTGGACACATGATCTGGCTGTTGGCACCGTAGATTTTCTTTACGGACTTTGACAGGCCTTTGTGGTAGATTATTGTGATTTTATCCCTATATTGTAACTTATTGTAGTATAGACCATTTTACGATGATAAATAGCTCTATTTTCTTGTTCAAATTTTTCATTGACCTTTAAATATATGATGGAAATCTATGACAAAGATTTCAACTTCAATAAAGCATGATGGAGCAATGTGTAACTTGATAGATGGGTGACAACTTTTAATTGATCAGTGTTTTAACAACGGATGCTGTATACCAAGAAATGTTCATTTGTACTTTCCTTCCTGGTTGGAAGCTTTTTAAAGAGAATTGTTTAAAGGATTAACTTTCATGGATAAATATTAACAAGCAGTAGACACGTATATCATTCAAAATTCAAATTTCATTTTAGTTTCGCGATTCAATAGCGACCAAAAAACTATCAATGTTTATACACATTTTCATGTTGTACAGTACCTGTTCTGCATATTTGCATAACGAAATTTTAAAGTTGGCACAGCAATCTAGAGAGATGCTTTGGGTAGCGAGTTCAGAAATGTGTGTGATAATCCAGTGAACTTAGCATTTAAAGTATCTGTTATCATTGTGTTGTACTATTCCATGAATAAATTTGCTTTTATTAAACTTATGTCAATGCATTTATTTTGGCCTGCCAATACCTATCATGGAAGTGATGGGGACACTTTGAATCTACCATTACTTCAGCATGAAGTCGGAGTGTCCTTTACAATATGGTACACATTTTTTCTGTGTGTCATTGTTATATTGTGCTGTCATCGCCATCACTTTAGAAAAATGACCAGTAATATTTCAGGAAATAAGACATGCATCATCAATGTGAAGCCATTGTACAAGGTCATTCATGACAGGGAAGCGGAATGCGAAATGTGTTGATAACATGGGAGTGTTTGGACCTTCTTGCCCTGCATCCCGTCTGCCTGTGAACAAATACATCTTCCAGTTCTTTTATACAAGATTCAATCATCATGGCTCAGGTGTTTCTCATTTTATATAAAGACAAATCCCCCTTACCTACTTCAAAGCAGCAATAATTCAGCAATTTTCCCACATTTAGGTCATTTACCTGAAGTTTTATTTTTGGTGTGGCATCCGTCATTGACCCTGATCTAGTAGGTACCATCCTCGATATCGAGGGGTTACACTCGCCTCCCGTCTCTGCAAACTGAAGGCAGGCTCCGGTAAAACTACCTGACCAATCTCTAGGCTGATGCCCGTCATTTGAAGATTACAAAGGAGCTGCAACCATCTTCAAAACCTGTCAATTTTCACTGGTGTGTGACGAGATTATTTTGATGTACATCAAAGGGTCGACCCGTCTTTTTGCTTCATCAACAAGATTACGCACACTGAGGCTTCAGTTGTGCCATGTCATATTCCAGGGGTGTAGAGAGTGATCTAAAGCAGTGTCTTCAAATATATTTTCTTGATCCTCTTTCAAGGTCGTTGGTTTAGATATGTAAAATATTTTAACAATTTCTTCTGCAATACCCGTAAGACCTGGGTGACGATATTTGACCATTAGCATGTTGGGATAGAGTATTATGAAGTTTTATATAGTCTAGAACATTCTTAAGCCAGTGAGACTCCATATATATATAGAATAATCGTGAATATTTTCCCATAATTTCACAAATGTCTAGGCAAGCAATGTATCGCCAAGAGGGCCTCGTGAACCCAAGACTAATCAAGTTGCAACCTGCAGCTTGCCTTCCGTTATAAAATTATAACTTACATATTCCAGGGGTGCAGAAAGTGCAAGATAGCATAGCCGCTTAAATAAGGTATCGAGAATGTCATTAGACTCCACCTCTGCCCAAGAGTCGGCTCCTTGTTATTGTATTTTTATAACAATTAAGGTTGCTGGTCCCTGGGTGCCCCCTACTTGTATGATTTCTCAATGACCAAAGATATGTCATTATTATCCCCTCGCGACGAAAGTCGGGGAGGGGATATAGCGTTCCGTTCGTACGCATGTTCACTTTTTGTCAGCGCTCTTGCGACTTCATTTTTGAACGGATTCTGACCAAACTCCCTACCGGTATATGGGTCCAGCATGGCAATACCTCGAACGAGTTCGTGTTTCAGGGTGCCAAGGTCAAGGTCACCGTTACTATTTATAGAAAATCTTTGTCAGCACTCTTGCAACTTCATTTCTGAACGGATCCTGATCAAACTTCATACATGGGTCCAGCATGGGAATACCTCGAACAAGTTCGTGTTTCAGGGTGCCAAGATCAAGGTCAGCGTTTCTATTTATAGAAAATCTTTGTCAGCGCTTTTGCGACTTCATTTTTGAACGGATCCTGACTAAACTTCATATATGGGTCCAGCATGGGAATACCTCGAACGAGTTCGTGTTTCAGGGTGTCAAGGTTAAGGTCAAGGTCACCGTTACTATTTATAGAAAATCTTTGTCAGTGCTATTGCGACTTCATTTTTGATGACAAGTGATGTTATTTCAATGTCCTGCAATAACCCCACCCCCCATTTTGCGTCAGAGTTCATGTGTTAGCACGCGAGGGGATTTGTATCGTTTGCGATGCCTTGTTAAATTAGCCTTCAGGCAGGTGTCATGAACATATCCCTGGACAATGAAATGGCATGGTATCTTGCAAACAATATAGTGTATCCTTAGAATCTAAACATCTGAACCAAGACACTGTATAAACTGAAGTACATTCTATACCTGTAAGGATAGCAACTATGTAACTTGTAATGTAGCTCAGGTATAAATAGCCACAGATTTTAGTTTTTAACAGTGGTAAACCAAAGATCCAAGATTTTGGTTTTTAACAGTGGTTTGGCAAGTCAGAGATCCAAGATTTTGGTTTTTAACAGTGGTTTGGTAAGTCAGAGATCCAAGATTTTGGTTTTTAACAGTGGTTTGGTAAACCACAGATTCAAGATTTTGGTTTTTAACAGTG
The DNA here is from genome assembly GCA_947623455.1 of Mimachlamys varia. Lineage (NCBI taxonomy): Eukaryota > Metazoa > Mollusca > Bivalvia > Pectinida > Pectinidae > Mimachlamys > Mimachlamys varia. The sequence continues at coordinate 39,311,913 of OX392529.1, forward strand.
GTTTGGTAAGAACACCACTTGGCCATAAATAATGTACATATTTAAGGACCCATTACAAAACGTATTTCCAATTAAAAATATTAAATATAATGCTGATAAAAAATACCACCCACAGTTGCTCGAGTTTCTGTCAGTATATAAAAAAATTATATATATATGGAGCCTCGGCCCATTACTGTAATGGGAGGCTCATTCCACACATATTTATTTATTATTTACTGACAGAAACTCAAGTGACTGTGTACCACCTAACAAATTTCTATTACAGATGAGTAATATTGGGGAGGTTAAAAATACAAATAAAAAATTTATAAATAAATTCTGTATTTATTTCACAATGCATGATATCACCATTAAATGATGATAATGCTAGAGATGAGTATATTATAAATATGACACTTTTTAAATAACACAAGTTAATCTGTTAACAGCTTTTTCAAATAGATTTTTATTTGATTTTCACTAAAATTTGAATTTCATTGAGCAAAATCTTAATAGTAAATTCAACAAATCAATTATAAATATTAACTGACATAATGTTGTCAATTGTCTAGGAACTAACATCCTTAGTCTTTTTTTTTCCCCACAAAAATAAATAATTCACTAGTCTATAAAACAAAAGAAAAATACATTTTTGATTTCTTTTCTTCACAAAACTGATTGTACAAATTTTGAGCAGTATAGGGGGTTAGGTGGGGGATGCACTGGTCCGTGATCCACACCAACCCAAAAATTCTAAAATGAAAAGGCTTTGAGTAAATATGATACTAATGCTATCCAGATAAATGTAGGACAAAGTCTCTTGCATATATATAACATTTCTCTTGCATATATATAACATTGCCAACAGTTCACTACTTTACTTTTATCACACAAGATTTGTTTTCTTCTGATATCACATATACCCTCTATCACATACATCCTTGCTATTGGTACCTGGATACATTCAATAAGCTTTAAAGTAATTAATATAAATTTTGATCCACTATGGGATAAACCTGCAGAAAATTTGAGAGATCATTTTTTTTTTTCTATATTTCAAAATTTTTCTGTTTTGAATAAGCTTTTTTACTACAAAATTGGCACTTGGAAAATTTTTGAAAAGACCAAGTAATTATAATTTTCAATAAAAACCTGACTCTCGCCTGTGCGGTTAGATTGTTAAACATGACATGTATGTGAAGATCTTCATTTAATATTTCTGGCCCGGTACACTCTGTCCTTGTGACTTTTGAAAATAATATTTCACTTTGATCAACATTACAAACTCACTACATTCGTTCAATCAAACACATCAAATAGAATATTGTATTCAGTGCTTCTTCACATTGTCTCCTTTGCTGTCGTCAGATGTTCCCTGGAGATAATCACCCTCTGGATCTGAGCAGTCCCCTCATAGATCTATAAACATTGAATTTATAATAGCAATTTATAAAGAATTTAGTTGTCACCCAGTTATTCATTCATCTAAAAAACAGTTTTGTATGTATAGATGGCATTCATATTGTTTTCGCAAGAATCTAAAGAGTTACAACAGGATGTCTTCAGGGAAATATGAACAATACAAAAGAACCTTAAGCTTACGGCTATTCCTGAAAAAAATATCACTTACCCTTGGGCTCAAAAATAAATCACTTCTATCCATGTTTGGTTTTCTTATTACTTAAATGTAAATTGTTGATATAAATCTGTTTAATAGTGGTACCCCTAAAAAAAAACTTAAGTCCCGGGTACGCTGGAATAGCCCTTGCAAACTTCTGCCCAGATCTGGACAAAAAATACATTACACAGCAATGCTAACACAGTGTACCACAGTAGAATCAGATGAAAACTGATGTATTGAGATACAAACCTGATAGATTTTGGCATCTCTCATTAATTTCTCAGCAGGGTAGTCTGAATTGAAACCATTTCCACCAAAAATCTGTGTTAACAGAAAGAGAAGTTTTGACAATATAAATGTTTTATTTTCTGCTATTGAATTTAAAGTTAAAAAAACAAGTTTTAAAAAATGAATTCAACACCAGCATAATCCTTATGAATATACAGTCAAACCTGTCTATAAAGACCGCTCAAGGGGAGACAGAAAAACGGTCACTATAGACAGGTTGCCTTTATAGACAGGTCGAGATTTTTGGACCAACCACTTTAATTGAAAATGTCATAGATCTAAATGACTTGTCATTAAATAGGGCATTCAGTGTAACATTTTCAGAAGTCAAACTTTTTGTTTTGAAATATATTCTTATAATATTATTTTTAGGTTTAAATCTATATTTTTTAAAACATCTTAAAATGGTATGATGAATGCCCTATTAAATAATATTCATGTTCATTTTATTACATTTGTGAATTCTTGGTTGAGTTTGTTGTTCTTTTTCTAAAAAAAAACGTCAAGTCGGAATGATTATGATAGCACCAACCAGGTGAGTCGGCATTTAAGGTTAATAAAACAAACACCTTTGAGTAGGAAACTTTGAAAACATAACACAATGCCTCGTTAATTAGGCTTGACATTGATTGACACCTCGCGCGAGTTACGATGAAGATCTGTTGACACCAGCGAAGGCACAGGTCTAATACTGATAACTGAAATAAACGATGTTTTCACGGCAATATCATTCATAAATTATTCAATTAAATCTTACATAAGACTTAATCTTCCACGTTTTCTATAAAATGAACAATTTGGGAGTCACTGCGTCTAGACATCGATAGAGTCGGCAGTGTACTGGGTTGACGGTAATTCTGACGATTACAGGCCTGCATAAACGTGAACACGAATGATGCACCGCTGTTCAATCGTATCATATGACTACACTCATACTGGAAAGCACTACGCGTTATTCAGGTTAGGAAATAACCTAGATCGTCGCTATCAGTAGCCAATCAAAATGCAGGATATTGTCGAAAACTGATGCAGCAGTGATGGGCTCACCGGAAAGTTTTCACTTGTCATAAAATAATAATATCTTCAGTCTATGTGTTTTACAACTCATATTTTCAACATTTATAGTATTTTCTACTAGTGAATCATGTAAGCAAATACCGGACATTTTGTACGGAGCTGTACATGTGCGACGGGTTACCGGAACGGCTGACAGCCGAATGTGAGATCAAAATATGTTCACCCGAAATCGGTCGTTATAGGAAGCGAACTAGCGACTGTCGGTCCAAAATTACCGGTCGTTAGCCACATTAGACTGGTGGTCGTTAAACAGATGATCGTTATATAATGAAATCTCACGGGGAATCTGAAAATCGGTCGTTATAGAAAGCGAACTAGCGACCGTCGGTCCAAAATTACCGGTCGTTAGCCACATTGGACAGGTGGTCGTTATACAGATGGTCGTTATATAGTGAAATCTCACGGGAATCTGAAAATCGGTCGTTATAGACAGGCAGTCGTTATAGACAGGCGGTCGTTAGAGCAGGTTTGACTGTATAAGATATTGCAGTGGATTAAATCAAGTTTTCTTTAACTTCGGTACAACAGTAAACATGAATATGCAAACCTCCTCCCCCTCCCCCTCCCCCCACACATAACACCAATCTGTACACAATCTCATTTCACATCTGTATCCCTTGCCTGTACATAACCTAATCACCAACAAGTACAACATCACATCTATCACCATCCTCTATATCGAGGGGTTACACTCACTTATGCTCTCTACCACTGGAATATGTCGTGGCAAAACTGAAGGCACGTTGAGGTAAAAAATACTGACCAATAGTTAGGCGGATGCCTGTCTTTTGAAGATTACAAAGGAGTCACAACCGACTTCATAGCCTGTCAATTTTTACCATTGTGTGACCACAAGTTTCTTTTGATGTACATCAAAGGGTCAAACCAGTCTTCTTGTCTCATCAAAAAGGTGACACACAGAGCCTTCCGTTTTGCCATGATATTATTCAGGGGTGTAGGGAGCGTAGGTGACGTAACCCCTTGATATCAAGGATGATCCATCACCTGTACACAACCTAATCAGTCACCTGGATACTATCACTTACCTGCACAGCATCAGCAGCAGCTTTGTTGGCCACATCTCCAGCAAAGGCCTTTGCTATGGAGGCGTAATAGGTGTTGCGTCTGCCCTGGTCAATCTCCCAAGCTGACCGATACGTGGCAAGTCTAGCGGTCTCCACACCAATCACCATGTCAGCTAACAGGAATGCCACAGCTTGGTGCTAACAATTAATAATCATATAATAATTTGAAGTCTTCTTCATCAAAGTGTCATGATCAATATAAATATAGGTATGCATATGCACATGCGCTACATTAATTTATATGATATACATATGTTTTATATACAGCGTCCGTGAATGTTGGGCCTGTATGTATGTACCTGTATATGGGAGTATGTGTGAAGATGACGTGTCAGTGAATGTTGTGCCTGTATGTATGTACATGTATATGGGAGTGTGTGTGAAGATGACATGCCGTGAATGTTGTGCCTGTATGTATGTACATGTATATGGGAGTGTGTGTGAAGATGACGTGTCAGTGAATGTTGTGCCTGTATGTATGTACATGTATATGGGAGTGTGTGTGAAGATGACATGTCAGTGAATGTTGTGCCTGTACGTATGTACATGTATAACGGAGTGTGTGTGAAGATGACATGTCCGTGAATGTTGTGCCTGTATGTATGTACCTGTATATGGGAGTATGTGTGAAGATGACGTGTCAGTGAATGTTGTGCCTGTACGTATGTACCTGTATATGGGAGTGTGTGTGAAGATGACCTGTCAGTGAATGTTGTGCCTGTACGTATGTACATGTATATGGGAGTGTGTGTGAAGATGACGTGTCAGTGAATGTTGTGCCTGTACGTATGTACATGTATATGGGAGTGTGTGTGAAGATGACGTGTCAGTGAATGTTGTGCCTGTACGTATGTACATGTATATGGGAGTGTGTGTGAAGATGACGTGTCAGTGAATGTTGTGCCTGTACGTATGTACATGTATATGAGAGTGTGTGTGAAGATGACGCGTCAGTGAATGTTGTGCCTGTACGTATGTACCTGTATATGGGAGTGTGTGTGAAGATGACGTGTCAGTGAATGTTGTGCCTGTACGTATGTACATGTATATGAGAGTGTGTATGAAAATGACGTGTCAGTGAATGTTGTGTCTGTATGTATGTACATGTATATGGGAGTATGTGTGAAGATGACGTGTCAGTGAATGTTGTGCCTGTATGTATGTACATGTATATGGGAGTGTGTGTGAAGATGACTTGTCCGTGAATGTTGTGCCTGTATGTATGTACATGTATATGGGAGTGTGTGTGAAGATGACTTGTCAGTGAATGTTGTGCCTGTACGTATGTACATGTATATGGGAGTGTGTGTGAAGATGACGTGTCAGTGAATGTTGTGCCTGTACGTATGTACCTGGGTACATGTATATGAGAGTGTGTGTGAAGATGACGTCTCCGTGAATGTTGTGCCTGTACGTATGTACCTGTATATGGGAGTATGTGCAGATGACATGTCCGTGAATGTTGTGCCTGTACGTATGTACATGTATATGGGAGTGTGTGTGAAGATGGCATGTATGTTATGTACATTAATCACCTCTAACCATCATAAGGACAAAGTGTAATCATGCAACACACTCACAAGCTTGTGACATGACGCTTATACCAACAACCCTTTGGTCACAAGCCTGGCATTGTACCATTACACTACCTGCTGATAATGATTACTAAGCTACTTGTAAGTACCCATTATCAGTTTGTTTGTTTTTTTTCTCTTCAGAAACTTGACTTAAAAATAAACAAGAGATCCCAGAGGGATCTTGGCGCCCACCATCAAATGATTTAAGTTTGTTTTTTGAAAGATGGTTCTTTTCTCTTCTTTCGATTGTCTCTTAGGTGTTGATTAAGTGTGAGCAGAGACTCTGGTGGGACACAGATGCATTTTTTTGTTTTTTTTTGTGAATTACATTGTCGTTTCCTTATTCTTAGCATAGCTAGGCACCAGGAGGAACCTACATATGAAATTTGTGAAAGTTCCCTTCAGTATATTCTCAGAAATAGGGATAACAAACTTCAATTGTCAAAATCCAAGATGGCTGCCTGTCGGCCATGTTGTTTTCCGATCTGTCCAAAAATGGAATATGCACAACTAGGGACCAAGGTGAACCAACAAATGAAATTTGAGAAAGATACCTTCAGTACTTTCTTAGAAATAGCGATAACAAACTTCAATTGTCAAAATCCAAGATGGCTGCCTCTCGGCCATATTGCTTTCTGATCTGTCCCAAAATGGAATATACACAACTAGGGACCAAGGTGAACCAACACATGAAATTTGAGAAAGATACCTTCAGTAATTTCTGAGAAATAGCGATAACAAACTTCAATTGTCAAAATCCGAGATGGCTGCCTGTCGGCCATGTTGTTTTTGGATTGGTCCCAAAATGCAATATGCATAACTACACACCAAGGGGAACCTACACATGAAATTTGAGAAAGATCCATTCAGTACATTCTCAGAAATAGCGATAACAAAGTTCAACTGTCAAAATCCAAGATGGCTGCCTGTCGGCCATGTTGTTTTCGGATTGGTCCAAAAATGCAATATGCATAACTAGGCACCAAGGGGAACCTACACATGAAATTTGAGAAAGATCCATTCAGTACATTCTCAGAAATAGGGATAACAAAGTTCAAATGTCAAAATCCAAGATGGCTGCCTGTCGGCCATCTTGAATTCAGATCGGTCCCAAAATGGTATATACACAACTAGGGACCAAGGTGAACCAACACATGAAATTTGAGAAAGATACCTTCAGTACTTTCTTAGAAATAGCGATAACAAACTTCAATTGTCAAAATCCAAGATGGCTGCCTGTCGGCCATGTTGTTTTTGGATTGGTCCCAAAATGCAATATGCATAACTACACACCAAGGGGAACCTACACATGAAATTTGAGAAAGATCCATTCAGTACATTCTCAGAAATAGCGATAACAAAGTTCAACTGTCAAAATCCAAGATGGCTGCCTGTCGGCCATGTTGTTTTCGGATTGGTCCAAAAATGCAATATGCATAACTAAGCACCAAGGGGAACCTACACATGAAATTTGAGAAAGATCCATTCAGTACATTCTCAGAAAAAGGGATAATAAAGTTTAAATGTCAAAATCCAAGATGGCTGCCTGTTGGCCATCTTGAATTCAGATCGGTCCCAAAATGGAATATGCACAACTAGTGACCAAGGTGAACCAACATATGAAATTTGAGAAAGATCCATTCAGTACATTCTCAGAAATAGGGATAACAAAGTTTAAATGTCAAAATCCAAGATGGCTACCTGTCGGCCATCTTGAATTCAGATCGGTCCCAAAATGGAATATGCACAACTAGGGACCAAGGTGAACCAACACATGAAATTTGAGAAAGATTCCTTCGGTACTTTATGAGAAATAGCGATAACAAGAATTGTTTACGGACGGACTAACGGACGGACGGACGGACTGACGGACGGACGGACCACGGACCACGGACCACGGACGCAGGGCGATTTGAATAGCCCACCATCTGATGATGGTGGGCTAAAAATGTACTTTAATGAATTCACAAGTCTGAGATTGTATTATAAGGATATTACCTCACAAATATGCTTTCCAAACGTTTTTCTCTCCATTGAGTATTTTGTTGCTTCATCCAGTGCCCTCTGGGCCAGACCTACAGCTCCTGCTGCCACCTTGTAGAGAATGGAAAATACACATCAATTTGTACACATATTATACAGTTAAAGTATGGGGTTGAGGGATATAGCAAGCTTCTTGATTCTGTTTCTTGTTTCCTGAGACCAGGTGTATTTCCCGAAGCGTAAGGCATGGTTGAGGGAAACCAGAAACTTGTTATATCCCTCAACCCCATACCTTCACCGTTTATGATATACCAATACAAACAAGGAGAGTCCTAAGAGCACTTTCAACAAGTTCAGAGAATCGTGTCAACGCCATTATTTATGTAAAGAGAGAGTATCACCTTCACATAGATGGAGCATTCAGTGACAAGTTCTGCCGATCTCTCGTGCTGATAACCAATCAGTTAGCAAGCTCAACTACAAGCTCCATCCACCTCTCACCCTATTGGCTCGGTGGAAACACACGAGTGCAGGTGTGGTTTAGCTTAGTAGGTGTGTTTTAGTTCTCAAACTAAAACACAGGACTAAAACACAGCTAAGCGATGTGGAGACAAAAGTGGGGATATAGCCGATTTAACCAGTTAACTTTTATAAAGAGTAAATAAAGTAGAGGTATATCAAAATGTATTAAAATGGAAAATATACATTAATTTGTACACATAATGTATTAAAATGCAAATAACAAATACATTTTAACACATAATGTTAATAGCAAAAATGTGATTTTATTTTCTTTCAGAAACCAGATAAGCTATGTTAATACATCTTCTAAATATCAGGAGATGATCATCACACAAGCAAATGAAATTGGCATTATGTATATTCTCAGTTGATGTAAGAATTTTGTTAACACCAGCTTAACACCATGGAATACAGGAAATGAAGATAATGTAATGGGAGTACTCACAGGAGGTCTTGTTTTGTCGAAGGCTCCCATAGCAACCTTGAAGCCTAATCCTTCAGCTGTCAACACATTCTGCAATACATTAGAGATACCTGTACAGATATATTGGTCGGTGCAGTGGATATCGCAATTGTCTTTCACTAAGGCAACAGGGTTTGATTCACCGATTGGATGTGAAAAGGTATGAGGTTATTCTTGGTACCCCACATTAAGACTCCCTGCACACTACATTCGGACCAACAAGAGTGATTAAACATGTTAAAATAAGATGACTATACTTGTAAAATTAATAAATTTTATGTTCATATGTATATACATGTATTTGGCTTTCTCGATGAAGCATTACTCTTTTGACCTGTCCATGGAAAAGCTTGCCTTATCATGTTATTGCTACAAGAATTTGCTAAAACGAAAAGGTACCCGGTTTTTTTCATACCACAGTAAATAATATCTTTATGTCAAAATTAATTTTGCTTTTAAAGTTGAAATTCACAGTTTTAAAAGGTAACAAACAAGACCTTTAGTTTCCATCATGCTATTATTCCTTGAATTAATAGCACTTGGAAAATAGGGAAGTAAATCCCAGTAGTACATATCATTTGCAATCATATTTTTATAATGTCAACTAACCTACCACTATCTAAAAAGTGTTTCATTCTAGTTAAAATTCTTCATAGAATATATCATTGACAGTACAACCTATCCATACCTCGGCTGGCACTACAACATCCTCAAATGTGATCCCCCTGGTATCTGAAGCCCTCTGTCCCATGTTCCATTCCTAAAGTGAGGAAATAAAAAAAATCATAAATCATTTTTCACAGTATACAAAAAAAAAAATACATTGTTTGATTAAACAATAAAAGTAACAAAAAAAATTATATGTTTTGCAATAAAACAAAGTTTATACAAATCCTAGGTTATAAAATTCACTGTTTGTTTCTATGAAACTCTAGATATTCAAAAGGGAGATAATGCAGATTGAAATAATGTTGTACTCTGCTATGCCTAAAATGTGTTCCTTCTCCTTTAAATAACCCTTTAAAATATTTGCAGCTTTCTTGTGGAATTTAACCGTAATCTGTTAATGAATTTTTGCCTTATATATGAATATTATTATTTACCGCCATAGCCTCAACAAACCATTTTGCCATGTTGGTATTATGATCTACAACTTCAGAACTACACGTGAACAGTTGTGACGTCACACAACTAAATACAGAACCAAGAGTGGAAAATAGGGAATTCTCTGAGGTGGTCACATGTTGTCTTTAAGCCAATCATTAACAAGGACATAGTCGTCAAGATGGAAAATATGGTTAAAATATGCGACACTAAAGTCTACCAAGCAAGTTTCATCAAAATCTGATCATTCCTTCAAAACATATTCTGCGGAAAGTGAATCCGGACGGACACACTCATTTGTATATCCCCCGCCTACTTTATTGGGCGGCGGATAATTACATTCTCACATGGAACAATAAAAGAATGTATGACAAAATAGATTCACAGCATCCAAGTTAAGCATGGCATTCAGTACCTTTTGTATTTAGAGAACACAGGAAAATTCTGTTTCACAATGACCTTGTGTTATAATCAATATAAATTACACACTAATACAACTGACACACTTGTTCCACTGTAACTGTGTGTGGTGATGTTTCCTTACCTTCCTGCCAACGGTGATCCCTGGTGTGTTGGCATCCACTATAAACCCAGTGAAGGCCTTTCCGGCAGACATGTTGGAATCCCCGGTACGGGCGAGTACGAAATACCAGTTAGCTACACTACCATTGGTGATCCACATCTTACTGCCGTTAATGACGTACTCATTCCCCTTCTTCACTGCCTTTGTCTTCAGTCCAGCCACATCTGATCCTGCTCCAGGTTCTGTTACACAATATGCCTGCCAATATTCAAAAACCTTGTATTCATTTGTCTGAAGACAGTATATTATTACAACAGCCTTTCCAGCTGTTATCAGTTTGAGTATTACTAGCAAAGAGAAAAAAATCTATGACCATTCAACTTTAATATCAACTTAAGTACTGGTACCAATATGATTATTCCAGCAAAAGATCCATGAAACCACAGCAGGCTCCAAATATAAATCTCCTCTATCCATGTCTGGGTTGTCTGCCTATGTTAATTAAATTCTAAGAGAGGCACCACCCTAAACTAAACCTTGAGTCTTTGAGGGGGGGGGGCATGTTTTACTTAGGTAGCTCTTACACACAACAGAATACATGTAGGACATTATTGCGCCTTGGACAAAAATCATATTAATTTCTTGGTGGAGTGCCTTCATGTGGTGACACTTTATGAGACGGTTGAGGCCAGCATGTCTTATAGAGGGTCAGCAGGCCATATCCAACATAATATTTCCGTTGTTTGCCTTATTGATAAATAATTGCTTAAACAAGAGAGACTCTTCTTCAACTCAACAAAAAAAATCCTTTAATATTGGGAGGGTCTATTGCAAGATAGACTGCCTATTGCATTAAGAGCTTGTGCCCAATCCTACTGACTGTTCATTGTCAATAAACATATTTGAATGAATGCATCATTACCTCAACATCAATCAGGCTCTGCCATTCTCTAGTAGTCAACCAAACATTTACATCAAAGAGGTTCTTCCATGATTTGAATAATACAATCCATTACTTTCATATGAATGCTTTCATCATTTATTTGATCTAATTAAATACACTGTACTGTACTTACACACATGAGAGGCTCTTCCATCATTCTACCGAGGTATTTCTTCTGCTGTGCCTCATTACCAGCAAGGATCACAGGCATTTGCTAGAAAAAGAAATTTTTAACATATCATTTTGAAAGAGGGATTTGCTAGAATAAGAAATTTTTAACATATCATTTTGAAAGAGGGATTTGCTAGAACCAGAAATATTTAACATATCATTTTGAAAAAAGCAGTTATATGTCAAAGATCAAAATGTTTGTGCTTTTTTTCTTTCTTTTGAGTGATGAGCCTTTTTTCATAAACATGATGAGATTAGAATTACATGAGCTGATTAAAATGTCTCTCTTTTCAAGCAAAAATAAGAATGCAAAACAATAACACAGCCCAGCCGTCTACGCCCCGAGCGTAGCTCTTGCATGGTAACACATGCGTCCATAAACGGAGTTGTTTCCCTTATTGCTGCCCTTTGCCTTTGATTTTTTATCATTCAATTGCCCTCCAATGGAGAAACATGAAACACGTCACACTATTACGTTACGTCACACAATTACGTTACGTCACACAATTACGTTACGTCACACTCAGTCTTCATCGGTTATTTCTGGAATGTTGAAATATCTTTCAGCTGATGCATTTATCTCGGTCGTTGCTCGAGAAGCTGGTTTTTTTCGAGTTGCCGACATTAACTTATGAAAATGTTATCTCTTTCTGAACCATTACATAAATGATTCTCAGTAAATATCAGAGATTTTCTACCGCTACACTCTTTTAAGGCTTTGCCTTTATCATATTAAAACTACATTTCTCCACTGTTCAGTAAAACATATTGCGACCATCAGCCATCTCTCCCTTCCTTTTAATCATTATATAAGTGACTTTTTCTCAATATCTCAGTAATCATTAACTTCCAGGTTAAATTGGAGTGGCCTCTGTAACTGTCAGTTAGTCACCTTAGGGCACTTTGATCAAGAATTTGTCTTAATAACTGCCATTAGACTACTCAAATGCACACAATTTCTGTAACACTGGACAGGGATTATCCACACTTTTACCAGTGTGAGATTTTCTTATCCTAGATTAGAGACAAGCTACATGTACTTTTTGCAAGTTCTCAACAATTGTATGAAGTCATAGCAACAAAACGATGACGTCACAGCAACAATACGATGACATCCCGTCCTTCACCTCAATCACATCTACACTGTCTTGCAATGATGTAACCTCAATATTAGATATACATGAGGTTTAACAAGGTAAGAGAAAAATAATCATTCACTCCCATTGATAGTGAGAAAAGAGATCTAAACCCTTGGGGTAAATATAAGATGCTTAAGCTGCCAAATACTCGGCAAGCCTCATGTGTAGCAACTTAAGAATCTTACCCCTAGAGTTAAGATTCCCCTGCCTCACCCTCAAGGGGGTGAAAGATTCTTTTAATCACACAATCTAAAGATTTTACACATTGAGAAAAGTTTAACTGGTGCCCTGTCAGAGTCAGCAAAATAATATCCCATTAAAAAAGGCAGAACAACACCCTCTAATTATGCTATAGGAGTACTACCACAAACAAATTTGCCTCTGCAATTGCCAGTAAACCTGTCTATCCACTTACCCCCGAGATAATTTGCCACTTCCTGAAGGATTACCAGTACAGTCCTCCCCAGCATACTTACCTCCCCCCCCCCCCCCCCCCGAGAGCATTTGCCACTTCCTGTAAGATTGCCTGTACAGTCCTCCCCAGCAAACTTACCCTGAGAGAATGTGCCACTTTATGTAGGATTGCCAGTACAGTCCTCCCCAGCATACTTACCCCCCCCCCCCCCCCCGGAGAGAATTTGCTACTTCCTGTAAGATTGCCTGTACAGTCCTCCCCAGCAAACTTACCCTGAGAGAATGTGCCACTTCCTGTAGGATTGCCAGTACAATCCTCCTCAGCAAACTTACCCTGAGAGAATGTGCCACTTCCTGTAGGATTGCCAGTACAGTCCTCCCCAGCATACTTACCCTGAGAGAATGTGCCACTTCCTGTAGGATTGCCAGTACAGTCCTTCCTAGCATACTTACCCTGAGAGAATGTGCCACTTCCTGTAGGATTGCCAGTACAGTCCTCCCCAGCATACTTACCCTGAGAGAATGTGCCACTTCCTGTAGGATTACCTGTACAGTCCTCCCCAGCATACTTACCCTGAGAGAATGTGCCACTTCCTGTAGGATTGCCAGTACAGTCCTCCCAAGCATACTTACCCCCCCTCCCCCCTCCCCCCGAGAGAATGTGCCACTTCCTGTAGGATTGCCTGTACAGTCCTCCCCAGCAAACTTACCCTGAGAGAATGTGCCACTTCCTGTAGGATTGCCAGTACAGTCCTCCCCAGCATACTTACCCTGAGAGAATGTGCCACTTCCTGTAGGATTACCTGTACAGTCCTCCCCAGCATACTTACCCTGAGAGAATGTGCCACTTCCTGTAGGATTACCTGTACAGTCCTCCCGAGCATACTTACCCTGAGAGAATGTGCCACTTCCTGTAGGATTGCCAGTACAGTCCTCCCCAGCATACTTACCCTGAGAGAATGTGCCACTTCCTGTAGGATTACCTGTACAGTCCTCCCCAGCATACTTACCCTGAGAGAATGTGCCACTTCCTGTAGGATTGCCAGTACAGTCCTCCCCAGCATACTTACCCTGAGAGAATGTGCCACTTCCTGTAGGATTACCTTTACAGTCCTCCCTAGCATACTTACCCCTCCCCCCCCCCCCCGAGAGAATGTGCCACTTCCTGTAGGATTGCCAGTACAGTCCTCCCCAGCATACTTACCCTGAGAGAATCTGCCACTTCCTGTAGGATTGCCAGTACAGTCCTCCCCAGCATACTTACCCTGAGAGAATGTGCCACTTCCTGTAGGATTGCCAGTACAGTCCTCCCCAGCATACTTACCCTGAGAGAATGTGCCACTTCCTGTAGGATTGCCAGTACAGTCCTCCCCAGCATACTTACCCTGAGAGAATGTGCCACTTCCTGTAGGATTGCATGTACAGTCCTCCCAAGCAAACTTACCCTGAGAGAATGTGCCACTTCCTGTAGGATTGCCAGTACAGTCCTCCCCAGCATACTTACCCTGAGAGAGTGTGCCACTTCCTGTAGGATTACCTGTACAGTCCTCCCAAGCATACTTACCCTGAGAGAATGTGCCACTTCCTGTAGGATTGCCAGTACAGTCCTCCCCAGCATACTTACCCTGAGAGAATGTGCCACTTCCTGTAGGATTGCCTGTACAGTCCTCCCCAGCAAACTTACCCTGAGAGAATGTGCCACTTCCTGTAGTATTACCTGTACAGTCCTCCCCAGCATACTTACCCTGAGAGAATGTGCCACTTCCTGTAGGATTGCCAGTACAGTCCTCCCCAGCATACTTACCCTGAGAGAATGTGCCACTTCCTGTAGGATTGCCTGTACAGTCCTCCCAAGCATACTTACCCCGAGAGAATTTGCCTCTATGGCTGTTTGTACACCAGTACATCCATAAGCCAGCTCCTCAGTTATTATACAAGTATCTAGGATTCCCAGACCAAGGCCACCTGTAATTAAAAACATGTACAGCTTGTAAATGAGAAAACATAGGTTTGTCATCCCTAGTTACTCTCTGTGATGCCCCAACTTAAACTGTCAAATCTGACAATGTATTGGGAGGCTGGGTGGTGCAGTGGAAAGCCAACTTGACAATCACCAAGGCCAGCAGGATTTCATTCCTCAATCGAGTGTGAAAAGATATGGGGTCACCTGCTGACCATGTGGGTTTTCTCTCACAGCAAGACCTTCTTCCCCTTATTCAAACATTTGGGCTATCAAGTGTGATTAGTACAAGTATAAGCCCTACCATGTGCCTAATCAATGATCATATCCAAACCTTACTTTCCAGAGGAACTGTTTCAGTAAAAGTGACCTTGACTTAAATCTTTTATCATACTTAATCACCATTTCAAAATTTCCAGTTTTTTATATTCCAATCAAATATATCCCCAATTGTTTATATTTTGTCAGAGCAGCTTTGACATTGACTCTCATAAACTTTTAAAACTTAAACAAACATCACAATTAACGCAGCATAATCTAAATTTTCAAAAATATTTTTTGGATTCTCCCAAACAAAATCTGTATGCACTTACCATACTTCTCTGGTATATGACAGTTCATGAGCCCAAGATTCCATGCTTTCTTTATCACGTCCCAAGGATACTGAAATGTAATTGAGGTCAAACATACAATTTGTACACTACATGTGATAGCATGACATGTTACATATCAATAATTGTATCCTTTCTTGAGAGCTAGTTTTGAAGTTTTTGCTCAGTACAGCTAGGTATTGCCACATTTCAAGATTTTTCAAGGGTTAATTTCATGTATTGACAAATGAAAAAGTCTGCAGTAAAACCTATTACATCATGATATGCAAACATTGTCTCAAAGGTTAAAAAAAAAACAACAACATCAAAGTACAATGATAATGTACATGATCTGTACTCAAACTTTTGTAATTTACAGAACATACCCTAGTATCATTATATTCGGTGTACCATATGTTAGCATGCAAAATATACCAAATCCTTGTATGTTATATATCTCTCAGTCTGATGCTGTTTCCAAGCAATGTCATCACAAAGATGATATCACAGGGATAATTCTGACATTCAAAACCTATGGGAGAATTCGAGGGATTTCATGCAATCAGCAAAATATCTACGAGATTTTTCTTTATAAAGTAAACAGTTTTGAATTTTTAATGAGATTTTCAGGAAACATATGGGTAAAAATCCCACAATCTCTCCCCAAAGTGATCCCTGTATCATAAAAAATTATGTATATTCTCATCTTCCCATGATTCAGAAATTTTCCATATTGTACATATTACAGAAACGGATACGTGAAAGTTTATTGCTCAAATTGTATTCTTATTGTTATGAACAATTTATGAATGTCTCACAAAAGTTTCACCTCTCCACTTTTATCATGGTGCGGGGCAACAGGGACAATTTCCTCTCTAGCAAACTTCCTGGCAGTATCTTGATACTCTTTCTGTTCATCAGTCAGTCCTAAATAAAAATACAAAGAGCACGTTCAGTGAATATTAATGCATTCCCAGTAAAAACAATATGTCATAGATGTATGGGTATTTCTTTTATCTCTTATAGCATGAACTGCTTAGTTGCAATAGTGAACATGCTGGACTTCATCCCAGCATGCTACATGTATGATATTAGCAATCTGGGCCCTTCGGTGATTGAGAAGAAGTTGCTTAAGGGACAGTTTACTCACAGTGACAACGCACGACGGGCGGTGCATGATGGCTATAGGTCATCCTGATCCTTTGGGTCAAATGATCTAATAATTAATAATGATTTGAGGTTCTAATATACCGTTTTACCACAACTTGAAGGTCGCTTCAAAGCGATTCACAAATTATTATCCGTAGTTATAGGGCCTTAGCAACCAGCCATTATTCCCTGGGGAGCATACAATCGGTGCTGCCATCTCAGCACTCACAGCTAGCAGTCTACAATTTCTAGCACTGCCAAACTGCATACTCATTTACAGCTGATCATGATAAGACTGGAACAAGCAGAGTAAAGTATCTTGCTAAAGGATACAACACAACTGGGACTCGAACTCGCAACCCTTTGATCACAAGCCCGGCATCCTGCCACTAGACACTGTGCCTCCTTTGAAATGAAATTAAGTTAAGATTATTATTCTATTTTCAGTAGCCAAATTAAGTACTGCAGTTTCGCCAAATATATCCTCAGATCTTACCCTTTTTAATGATTATTAAAGATTCAAATTCTCTACCGTGAAATATATATAGCTATCATACCAAAGCCTACTCCAGGTTCAGAATTCCCTGCTTCTGCTGTATTTCCTGCTGCTGATGCATATGTTCGTAGCGGTGCAAACCCGGTTCGGGTCAGACCCCGGCAGTGACGAACAATCTATAAAACCAAATCAGTATGCATAGTTATATTTCAATTAATTCTCGTGTATCAGTGTACTGTATTTTAAGCCAAAGAGTCGTCTGGTTTAATCTGTAAATGAGAATTTCAAAACAGCAACATAGCAAGCATATAATTCAATGTTACTCCAAAATAATGTCATGCTATATCTATACAGTATATGTATGGAACACAGGGGCTCGGTTTCGGGATTTTGAGCAATATATGGCATAAATTCTTCTAATTTCACTATATAATAAAGGCATGCACACAAGTAAATAATACAAACACGTTTTATCCGCTGTTTATACACATTCTTAAACCTTATAAAAATTGGGGGTATTTTTATATTTTTATTTTTATAAGGTTTAAGAATGTGTATAAACAGCGGATAAAACGTGTTTGTATTATTTACTTGTGTGCATTCCTTTATTATATAGTGAAATTGGAAGGATGTTTGCCATATATTGCTCAAAATCCCGAAACCGAGCCCCTGTGGTATGGAATCGAAAATTATATAAGTCGACAAAACCAGAGGATTCCACAGTCAAGTACAAATGTACAGTAGTCTACTGTCCTACGTGTCCCAGTGTCAAATTAAATGACAGTAAGTGTGTTATGATCATTAAAAGTAGCAACAGATTGATATTGAACTGGATTTGGCGACAATGCGTCTTATTTTCCAAGCAACAGCGTTAAAATCACGCCTTCTGAATCTACGACAACTTACCTGTCCACAAAGTGACGCCATATCTACCTCCTAATGAAGAGTTCCAAAACCGTCTGCTCTTTATGCCTTGGGTCTCTGCCAGACTATAGTCTATATTCTAAAACTATTTATGAAGTTGATTGTCAAGGAATTTATCACAAAAGTAAGTTTCTTTATACTTCTATTCTTGTTTTTCTATATATGATATTTATAATAATCCAAGCTTTTAATGATATTTTTGACACAACCAATAAATTCTTTATTAATATGAACATTTATAAATTTCAACACATAATTTTAGAACAGACTTTAGCGCAGATTATAAAGAGGCATATCACTAGTCCAAAGTACAATCTGATAACAATCTTTTCAAAATAAAAATGCATTCTTTTATTGCAGTTATGAATATTTTCTGCTTATAAAAAGAAGCAAAATGTAAATTCTACTAAATGTAGACAGCTGTGTAATTTAAGTCGGGGACGTACATGTACATGCGTGAGATCAACCTGTTAATTAATTCAAGGTACATGTATATGTAGTATGATAAAGTATTTTGAATAACCTTTATAGTTGCTGTCATACATGTATATAAATAGGTACTGGTATATATATATATATAAATATAACATAGGAATACATACATGCGGGTAAAAATGATAATGAGAGGGGACCCTTCACCTTACAAATGACGATGCTGGAGAGGGACACAATTTAGCATAGCAAAACAAATATCTAGTTGAATTTATAACATTATAGCATTAAAAGATGTCAAGTAGAAAGAACAAGAAAACACAGTCAAAACGACTTTAGAAACAGATATGAATGAAAACATATTGCGTTTTTTCGTACCTCAACTAGAAATGTGATTATTGATGCAAGAAAGGTAGGCGGGGTCGATTTTTCGACCTGGAAAGCTTTCCAGCCTTAAGCTTTTCTGACCATTGAGGGGACATTTTTATCGAAAATTGATCTTAACCCCCCAAATGTGTAAAATTACTCTAAACACCCTATTTTAGGTCCAAAACTATAGCTGTAACAAATTCTCAGGTCCCTGTGCTTGCAGCCTGTGTTTGTTGTTGATCATGACACATATGTCTGTTCTGTTTGTGAGATTATCATATCATATATATGAGCAAACGGAAGAACGTATAAAAGTGTACATTTAGGACCTATATCTACCACTTTTTTTCTGAATTTCCATTGTGACATATTGTTTGACAATTAGTTTGTATGTACATTGAATAAATATTATTCGAACCAAAATAATGACATACTAATCAAAAGCGGTCGACGTACGGAACCACACTTCTGACAAACTTTTGGAATGCAACAAATCGTAAAAGGTAGACCACGCTCTCTGTATGCCTTGTAAAGTATGTCACTAGTAAATTGAAGGCACAGTTTGCTTCTTTCCAGGTAAGAAAATCTGGCCAATCACTGGGCTGATTTTTTTTAAAAAACATTTGTTGTTCAATTTAACTTACGAAGTGATGCCCGACTTCAAAGCCAATACGGGTTTACCGTTACGCGACCGCGAAATTCTTTTGATACGTACATCGAATCTCGTGTTCTCACAAAATTAATGAAGATGGTACGGACGGCGGTATGCTTTGGAGAAGAGAGTATGAACAAAGAGATGATATCCAGCTAAGAAGACAACGCGACAACAGAACGGAATTCTTCATGAGACCCAGTCAGTAATCGACGAATACATAAAACTCGTCTCGTTACTGGGAGCTACGTTATCGCAGATAGGCTGATATGAGCAACATGTACATTTGTAAGTGATCTAGCTGGTCTAACAGACCTGTTTGTCTTTCAGAGATCAATATTGTTATTTCTAAAAATATACTACACAACAGTTTCCATGAAGGACATCACTGCTATATGAATACCATAAAAATGCCAGATGTCACAGTCCCTTAGCTAGCTTGTTACATAGAACATCTCGTAAAATAAAATTCAGATAGACTACATAACATCTACGTATATATATATATATATATATATATAAACATGATACAGGATAGGTTTTGAAACAAGGCGGCTGTTTCTATAGAAACTTTGTCCGCCAACATCGAGTTCCAATAGTCACCGGCTTACTCTTTGATCCTAAAAGATGGTATCGCCCGGTTCAGCAGCAATTAAATCTGGCGTCCCAATTTGTACTATGGCTTACCCAATCATGTTATTTAGTGATACCAAGGTAGCCGGGGTTCGATTCCCTGTTCGGAAGTGGATATCCAGGCGTTGCGCTCAGTTTCGCTCGCTGCACTGTTGCAACCCTTATATTGTAATACATTGATTATTGTAAGGTTAACCTTTATGTAATAAATTGAAAATTGTTATTAATAAACATAAGATTTATTAAAGCATCCTCGATATCCAGGGGTTACGCTCACCTACGATCTCTACACCCTTTGGACATGTCATAGCACGACTGTAGGCTTTATATGCACCTTGTTGGTGAGGCAAGAAGACTAGCTCGATCCTTTGATTTACATCAAAAGCATCTCGCGGTTACAGGTTACAGTATCGCTTCTTCAAAAACTGGTATTAATTAACTTAACACGTGGTCAGTTTTTAATCGAGACAAATCAAACTGCTTTCTTCATGCCTTCAGTTTGCCATGACATATTCCAGGAGTGTAGAGAGCGTAGGTGAGTGTAACCCTAGGACATCGAGGATACACTGGACTAAGTCAAAGCAAAATTGATGGCGCGCGACTAGCTTTTTCATTGATAAACAATCACTAGGCTGATGCTTTTCATTTGCATATTACAGAGGAGCAACGCCCGACTTCAAAGCTAGTGAAGTTTTACCGTTACGCAACCATGATATTTTGTTAATGTACGTCAAATAATCAAGCTCTGTCTCGTTCACAAGGCACCAATAGGGCTTTATGTAAGTTTGCCAGCAATAACAACATGTGTTATAGGACTGCAACACTATTTGCTAAAACGTTCATTAGGATACTTATATTTACAATTTGATAGAAATTATTGTGCTTTATTTAGATACTTCGAACCGATTTTGAACAGCAAATCAAGTGTAGACAACAATGAAATTGATGACATCACAATAGAGATTTTTAGTGTCACAATAGCAAATGTTGTTATAGTCTGAGGCACTGGGTGTTATAGGCGTATGGCAACAACTGCCTCTTAGCATTATGTCAATGGGAAAATGCAGAGCAAATGTAAATTAAATGTTCAGATTAACAATGAGTTAGCGAGAAGCCTTCATATACCGCTGTGCACGCTTTTAAACTTTTCGTTTGTTTTTAAAATCAGATATCTTTAGATATTGGGAAGCTATTCATGTGGTAATTACATTTAAATCCCATTCAAAGGACGAGAAACACTTAAAAGTATAACCAATATATATGGATATGCTTTGAATGTGGTTTGCATTCCATAACTGAAATGATAGTGGGATAATTACAAGTATATATACATTATATCTTGTCACATCTTCGCTAGCCAAGGGTTACGATCCGCACAATCATCTTACATAGGTGATCGTAACCCCTGGATATCGAGGATGATCTTGTCACGAAAGCTTATATTTGTAACATTTGATAGAAATAGATTCTTTGATGGACCTTTATCGTTTGCAAACTGAAATATATTTCATAAATGCTTGCACCTCAAGAGTATAACTTAAATATTCTGTTTTTCATAAATGTTAAGGCGACAGACACGCTTGTGTACTCCGTGTCGATGTTGTTCGGATTTTAGGTATATACTAACATGATGTAGTTTTTTTTCTACTATAATAATATATTACTGTTGTAGTTTAACACCATTACTCCTGAAGCGGAACGTCACAAGCTTACACAATCTTTAACATTACCTCATAAAACTTCTGCCAGAATGTTTGAGTTTTTGAATATCCTCTCCACGCTATCATTAATTATATAAAACTGAAAGTAATCACTCGACCTCTTTATCATGATGGATTCTTTTCTCTAATAAAGCCGAATGTCGATTTAATGTATGATTTTTATCTTGAAGCATTATATTGTGTATAGCCAAACAGAAACCAAAAACGAAGTTTACAAGAGGCCCAAAGGCCTTAGCGGTCACATGAGTAATATTATAGGTATGGTAGCTCAATTCTAATGATGAAATCAACATGTTAACTAGGTGAAATATAACATTTGTCATGTCATTACAGGAAAGGAATTCTAAAGCTTTTGAAATGATCGTCACGAAGTAGGAATGGTTTCCTCAAAGAATATGGACAAAATATACCGGCAAGTGTTAGGACCTATTTCCCAATATAAACTACAGTAAACTTTACCGGGGAGAGCCCAGGGATACTGAAATTTACAAATAAACTAAAACCCATGATGATCTTTCTATCCATGTAGACAAGTAAACTGAAGTACATATGAGTCTGCCTAGAACATTTTTGAATTTTTGTAAAAACTAAAATGATCTTTCTATCCATGTAGAGAAATAGGCTGTAGTACCTCTGAGTCTGGAGAAGAACATTTTTGAAATTTAGGATAATTTCCCCGTTTGGGCCTGCCCTGGCCCCTGGGGTAGGAGCAGGAATCCTTATTTACTCAGGATAATTTTGACCAAGTTTGAAAAGATTTCATCCACTGGTTCTGGAGAAGAATTCGAAAATGTCAAAAAATATTACGCACGACGCCGGACGGAAAGTGATTGGAATAGGTCACCTAAGACGGATAAAAAATCACGAGAAAGAATCCTTCCTGATGAATAATATCTTTTTCTAGGTGGCAAGATTTCCCAATCCTCATTTATGCCTGCATTTCAAAGGGAACCAAGTGTATCCATTTTTTGCCGACGTTATTTGTTCTTATTCGATCCTAAATTTATGGAATGAAAAAAACTGGTAGCGAACACCTTACCAAGGCCTGATACGAGACTCTATTGATCACGCCTACTCAAGACCCCTCTATTCTATTGACCACGCCTATACTCTGGACTCCTCTATTCTATTAAGCACGCCTACTTATAGGATCATCTACTCCACTGACCACGCCTACTCTAGGATCATCTATTCTATTGACCACGCCTACTCTAGACTCCCCTTTTCTATTTACCACGCCTACTCTAGGATCATCTACTCTATTGACCACGCCTACTCTAGGATCATCTACTCTATTGACCACGCCTACTCTAGGTTCATCTATTCTTTTGGCCACGCCTACTCTAGACTCTTCTATTCTATTGACCACGCCTATTCTAGGATCATCTACTCTATTGGCCACGCCTACTCAAGACTCCTATATTCTATTGACCACGCCTATACTCTGGACTCCTCTACTCTATTGACCACGCCTATACTCTGGACTCCTCTATTCTGTTAACCACGCCTACTTTTAGGATCATCTACTCCACTCACCACGCCTACTCTAGGATCATCTATTCTATTGACCACGCCTACTCCAGACTCCCCTTTTCTATTGACCACGCCTACTCCAGACTCCCCTTTTCTATTTACCACGCCTACTCTAGCTTCATCTACTCTATTGGCACCGCCTACTCTAGACTCATCTATTCTATTGACCACGCCTTTTCTAGGATCATCTACTCTATTGGCCACGCCTACTCTAGACTCCTATATTCTATTGACCACGCCTATACTCTGGACTCCTCTACTCTATTGACCACGCCTACCATGGAATCCTCTACTCAGCCACTTATTTTTTTTTCATTTTAAAACTTAGACATATTAAGAAAACAATAATTTCTAAAAAGCCCGACTAAAAAAAACGTTTCTTACAGCGTAACCAAGCGGAACGGTATGACTAAACAGTAAGTTAAAACCCCGAAATTTACATTTCTTATCAGTAATTATCTGCTTCCTTATAATTACTAGTATAAATGTGTTTGGATGTGTATAACTGACTCAGTATTCTAGAGCGTGTTCGAAGATTGTCGACAAACTTGTGTCCTGAGATACGAGTCGATGTTAGGATGTGTATAGCTGATTCAGTATTCAAAAGCGTGTTCGAAGATTGTCGACAAACTTGTGTCCTGAGATACGAGTCGATGTTAGGATGTGTATAGCTGATTCAGTATTCAAAAGCGTGTTCGGAGATTGTCGACAAACTCGTGTCCTGAGATACGAGTCGATGGAGTAATGATCAAGTTATTTGATATTAAAATGCTATTTTATATAAAAAAAAAACTTGCACTGTGTCACGTGTGTGTATCGGTATGTCTGTGATGTAATTTACCGGTATTGATTTTATCAAGACTTGTGGAAATCCCCAGTTAGTGGCGGTTTTGTCAACAAAACGCATGCTTATATACGAATAACAATGCTTATGAATAAACGAGCGTAAATATTGACCAAAAACAACATTTTGTCTTCGGGTAAGAATTTTATTCGTAGCTTGAAAATAATACGAAGGCAAGCATAATGTTGTATTCTGTAATATTTTTCCTACGTATTTTCTTATTACAACAAAAATGTATCACAGAAAATTGATTTGACATTCCGTTTTGATAAGTCAATGAGTCACAATACACATGACCAATACGCTTGCATTTGAATATCAGCTTATCAATGAGGAAGTTTTAAAACAATTCAGAAGTGGTAATATTATATAATAATTATGTAGTCAAATAATGGTGTATTAACAAATAATGGATTACAGCAACAGTGCTTGGCTTACTCCTTGGGATGCCAGAGCTAAAAGCAGCCTTGCTTTCTCATCCCCACCATGAAGACAAGTTACCCATCGGCAGTCTCAGTTGGTGTATGGATAAACTGAAGTCGTTCAATCTGAGCCATTTTGAGGTCCTCCCAGGGGCTGGATGAGACAATCTAGAGAACAAGGAGCGTGGACAGGTCATACAGCGTACTTACTATGAGTGTCACACAACAGATGACGGAAAATTCCTCATCCCAGATGGCGTGATGACCACCCCAGTTAAGTCGAGTAAACTAGATCTCTTCTCGGAGGTCTACTCGTCCTGGATGGACTACAAGGAAACAACATCAGCATCTATCAACGTCGCCGCAAAATTCCACAGCGGATTTTTCAGCATCGATGGCATGTTTTCAGCGGAATTTCAATCCGTCAAAGAGAACCAAATCGGACAGGCACAGGAAAACTCGATCGTACGTACACAAGCGAGATATGTAAAATACATCGCCAAACTTCAGCCTGATACCCCCTTCCATCCAAACTTCAGGGCACGTGTTATAGAAATAGCAAAATTGATTCAGACCAATGACATTGCTGTCGCTCGTTTCGAGAGTCAACAATTGATACGGGACTTCGGTACTCACGTTTTGACGAGGTTGGACGCCGGGGCGGTGATCGCACAGATTCAGCATGTCGATTCCACTTCCGTTGATTACTTCAGTAAAAAGAAAACACAGCTATCAGCATCCGCCAGTGCATCGTTTTCTTTAGGACTTTTCGGAAGAGGGGGAGTGAGCAGCAATGGTGAATTTTCAAATCAGGAGGATTTTGCAAAGGAATTTTCCGATCATGTGACACATTCTAGCATTAAGACTTATGGGGGACCTTCGTATCAACCGCAAAGTTTTCAACTGAACGACTGGGCTAAGGGGATGGACGATAACATGGTTGCCGTTGACAAAGAAGGTACCCCTTTATACTATTTCATAACCGCAGCCGCCTTTCCTGAACTCCCAAACTACATAGTTTCCGATCTGTTCAAACATATACAGCACGCAGTGTATCTTTACTACAAGTTTAATGTATACCGTGGATGTACTGATCCTAATAAACCCAACTTTAATCGGAGAGCAAACGTTGATGATGGTACATGCACACCTCCTTCGACCAACTTTTCGTTTGGCGGTGTGTATCAGACATGTACACAGGACAGTGTCCTAAAAACTGACCACTGCTCCGGATACAACAAGAAGAACCCCTTGACTGGGGACATGGCGTGTCCCTCCGGATACTCGTCTGTACCTCTGGACAATTCTGACATCGCAAAAACAGATACTACTCAGAAATGTCATAGAGTCTGGTACAAACTATGGATAGGCCAAAAATGCACAAACGTCAATGTCCCTGGGAGTGTGTATGTTAATTCCTATTGGTGCGCGGCTACCGGAGATGTGCAACAACATTCAGGATACATGTTCGGAGGACTATTTACACCCCATGTCGGCAATGTCATGACAGGAGGAAACACTTGCCCACCACACTTTTACGGACTAACGCTCAGTGACGGTCTGACAATCTGTGTTACCCAAGACTTTGATGCCGGGCATATTTATTCTGCACCTTTTGGGGGCATCTTTACTTGTAACATTGGTAATCCCTTAGCAACCAGTGGCGAAACTGATCAATCAAAATGGTCTAAGTCGTGTCCCCATGGTTACACCAGCCATCTTGTTCTGGTGTCAGATGAATGCGAAATAGAATATTGCGCACGAATAAGAACTATTTCCGAAAAGGGTTTGCCTTCTGTAAGGAAACCACCATTCATGTCGTATCCAGGTTATAGAAATGCCGATTCGACTGATATTTTCATCGACACAATATCCAATACATGGACAAAATTACCTTCAGACATGATGGAAATACAGGAGGCAAATATGGATATTGAAACGGCCAAGCTCGTATTCAGAAACAATCCAGAGTTTGAAGACCAAATAAAATTGATGAATATCCCAACGATGCAGATGACGTATGGAAACGCTACCTCGAAAAGTGACACGATGAACATTTCCCCCTCTTCCGCTAACATCAAGAATGCGACTACTATATTTCAACGTAAAACTTTGGCAACCGCAAGACTTAATGTTGATGCAGAACCTGTCTCTAGCCCCGAGAACTCTCCAGCTTCAAAAGAACACCAGGCTCTACCAAACGGGGTAGTGGCCGTGCTGTCTGTGATAACAACCCTTCTGTGTGTCTGCATTGTTGTCATAGTAGCAATGTACAGACGACGCAGAGTACGCGGGACCGGGGAGAACCAAACACTTCTAGGTTAGGCGTGTTTCTATTACAAGTTTTATTCACAAACCTTAATTATCAAACATATTATTTAGCTTATTTGATGTGCTTTGAATATTCACAAACCTTAATTATCAAACATATTATTTAGCTTTGTTGATGTGATTTGAATATAATGTACTTGAGCATTAATTTAAAATGAAATACCAAATAATTGACTTTAGCATTAGTTTAAAATGAAATATGGCCAGGTTGTGTCAGATGTCTTAAAAATATGTTACTAAACTTAAAACATGTCAATCTCTTGTGTGAAAACCTTTAATCAAAATATGAATGTTAGATGAGGTGCTCTTCAATAACAATAAGTTATAAATGAACTATTTAAAATGTTATAAACTTTACAACTGAAATTAAAGTGTTAATGTTTATCATCTGCCTAGCTTTTTATAACGACATTTAATGTTACGAAAGGACAAATAAGTTATGTCTTCATTAATGTCACAAGGTCATCGATTTTATATGTATATTCCAGTAAAATGTTATCTAAATATGTTCTTTCTGCATTCCTATATTTTGAGGCGGCCAAGCTTCCCCACAGCTAGTAAAAGGAAGGCTATGCTTCGCAAGAATTTTATGTAGAACTTGAGGTAAAGTAGCGTTCGGCCAAGAGGCCAAAGAGATTGACGTGTCCGGTACATTGTTACTTAACCTTTATATCATATAAGTTAAAAGTTAATCTATGCTTTCAACATGCATATAAATAAATGAATCCTATTATTAATTGGTTGTTTTTGTTTTGTTTCAATATGACGTAATTTTATGTCTGTTTTTGATGACTAAAGCATCTTTTAGAGACTTATTGAACCTAAATGTATTCTTTTTACAATCAAATGTTACAAAAGAGAAGATTTACTGATGCACAGATATAGATTTTAAAATGTGAAAACTTTTATGATTTCACAAATCCTAAGAAAATGAAATGAAATTGAAAATATTAATAATTGAGTAATCGGTACCACCACGTCAAATTATATAACAATTATCAATATTCAGAAATAAATGTTACATACTTGAAATTATTCAAAATTTTAAATACTTAAAAAAGAAGAAATAAAAAAGGAGCTGAAAGTACTTGCAAAGCCTCTTTTTGCCAATGTTGCCATTCGGTAACTACAATCACATAATCCACTGACATTTTGATTTATACGCAGTAATGCATGTGAGTGTTTTGACACGAGAAATCCACTTTTCGTCAGATAAACATAGCTTCATGTTCTTTCACCTCCTTTGCAAAAGGGTTAGACCTATATTGCGATATTGTCGGTTTTACAATTTGGATTTATAACTAATGTCTTTATAATTATTATCTTCGCCGCACATATAAATCCTAAAATAATTTTTATTAAGCTGATTTCAATAATAGTCTTGAAATCATTTTATTTAAACGCTGTGAAAGAAAGAGATTTAAAAATATTTTCAATGTACTGTAACACACTTCAGGATGACGTGTTCGGTTGATAGGGCGCTATATCAAATGGGGGGTTCCCACCTTCCACACTTTTTATATAACAAAGGAAAGTGTTGATATAGGAGAACAATGGCAAACCAATTATAGTCTGTTTCTTACTAGGTAACTTATATTTACCTGAGTGTGTAAAAATTACCTATGTGAGCGTTACCTGTGTCTATAGATTATAGTATATATAAGACCAAACACTTCATTACATGAGCAAAAAATATTTTTGTAATTAAACTCTATTTCATTCATTGGATTTTCTTAATTGATATTATTACATATCACATCAATTACAGTAAAATTAAGTTTCTTTCATTTAATATTACATACACTGTATATGTTAGTACATGTGTTTCAATACTTGTACATAATGATTACATAATACATTTAATTCAATATTTCAAACACTTCAGATTTACATGTTACATGATAAATTATCAATAGGATATCTTCATTATTAACTGAAAGTTCCATAGTCAATTGCAATATTTGCATAACATTGTTTAATTACAAATACTTTATAGCAAAATAAAAAGCTATATGACAAATCTCATGACAAACTTTGGCTAAAAATATGGAGAAGTTGAATTAGGGAAAAGTTGAATATAATTAAGTCAGTTGATGAAAATGCAAAATCTTGTACAAAATTAAGCAGGAAATGTTATGCTTTGTTCTATATACATGTCAGACTTTTACAAGGATAGGCTTTTAGTTATCACCCATGCTGTTTTCTCTGTTTGTAAATTATATAGAAAGCGTACTTATTAATTCTAATTGACAGAGTTATCAATTACAATTATTAAATTAATTTCTTATAGTATATGCTAATGAAAGTTTTATTTTCAGAAGACGTTGAAGATTTTCAAAATATGCTAGATTGTTTGCAGGTTTATACTGAAAAATAGAGTTCAACTGTAAATACGGCAAAAAAAGGGCATATATAAATCATATAGCATTTTGCAAGATGTCGGAGACCACAACCAATATAATTCAAATATTTATAATACAGCTCAATACGCCAAAGACTTTACCGTGAGAAAATTCATATACAATTCAAGAACAAACAACATCCAAACATAATTATCCGTTTGTACATTTGAACCTTCATACATATGTGAAGTATCCATGTCCAGGAGACGGATTTATATAAGTTACTATTGAATGTGAAGAAAATTGTTGATAGTTCTACGGTATATTTTGAAACGGATAAATATTATTTACATGAACAGCGTAAAACAAATATCATTAAATATTGGTTAAAATTGATAAAAGAAAAAACATGTGTATAAAAGGCATGTTATGACACTTTTTTGAGCTCAATATCAGAAAGCCAAGTTATAAATCAAACTGGATTTATCAAGTTAAATATGATTTATGTAGAATCTATGATCTGTTAAATTTTATTCTCATAAGATCATATTGAAGTTACAATGACAAAGTAAATTTCCATTTGAAAACTATCTATTTAATTATTTAAAGTGCAATTAATTATCATAAAATAAACCAATATGCTTCATCTAATCATATCAGCACATTTAAGATATATACAACAATGTATCTATATTAGAAATAGAGGTTCACCACTGGTTGAAACACAGGTAAGACACAGGTAAAAACACAGGTAAATACTACCAAAATTAATAAGAAACAGACTATAATCCTTCTAACAACATTCCTCCCCATATGTTTTTTTAAAAAGTGGGGAACGTGGGATACAGCCATATCAAATGATGTATATTTATTATTTATTTTGCTTATTTAACCATTTCCGCGTCGTGTAAACTTAAAATGGAATGAGTTCGAAGTTGTGAAAACTTTATAATTTAATTTATCGTTTATAGAGGGTCGAAATGAAATTAAACAACATTTTATTTACCAAAGTCGTTGATTCGTTATCAAAGTTGATTATCTGATATTTTCACATCATATCGACAAGCCCTTTTAATACTTTCAATAGAATTTGCCTTCTGACTAATTCTGTTTGTCTTCTTTGATAAAACAAAAGAAGCGAGTACATTTTAATCGCCGCTATATCTGTCCAGCTAAACGGTATGCAAACTATATATTTTCTTCTTACCAATCACTAGCACATCTATAATGTAATTCATCTTTGTTTTAAAACTATTTTCGAAACAAATATTTTATAAAAAGATGTATTTGAAACAACAATATAAGACATATAATTCTCGTATAAATGTTTTTTTTTTCAATTATTAAAATCTTGTGTGCTAGAGAAGATTTCTACCTTTTCAAACTATTTTGATCGTTTGAATAATTAAAAATACCTAAATCATCAAGGGAGAACAAAGATTCATCAAATCTGCAATATACACTTATTAAAGCATTTAGAATAATTTGTGTATTTTTCATTTTTAAATAGTAATACATGTTCACACTTCGACCTTTGACAAACACAAGGGAGAGGCCCGGTGTTCCGGAAGAGCAAGCTTCCTCTGAAGGACGGATCATCTGTTTGATACAGTGTAATTCATGTTTGACAGTATCGATAGCTAAAATATACAGGTGCTATCACAAGTTGTGTCTTATGTTTATTTTACTTACTATTCAAGTCTGATTCGATAAAACCACTCAGATACAGACCATGGCGATCCTACAAAACATGGTAAAAGAGGAGAAAGGTGGCATGGAGATAGACGCAGGTACTTTCAGGGTGATAAATGACATATTTTAGGGATATAGAGAGCGTAGGTGAGCGTTACCCCTGTGTCAAATGTCTTA
Source organism: Mimachlamys varia (assembly GCA_947623455.1). Taxonomy (NCBI): domain Eukaryota; kingdom Metazoa; phylum Mollusca; class Bivalvia; order Pectinida; family Pectinidae; genus Mimachlamys; species Mimachlamys varia. Next base: position 39,343,072 of record OX392529.1, read on the forward strand.
TAAAAAACTTAAAACGTCGAGGATGAGGTCATCAGAGAATGATTTATTCATATTCATACGGTATTAATTTAAACATACAAAACATTTCGATATTCGAGATCGTAGACATTTTTTTCTTATCGTTGGTGTGCTTCTTATATCATGTGCAAACCGTGATTAAAATAAAAATAATTCCAATGTGAAATAGGAACTGGACGATAAGAACTTAATTGTTATGTAAACACTAAATATCAAAATCTCTCTATTTAATCTTGTGGTTGGTACGACCACCTCACAGTCACACGTTGCATAAATCGTTATTTACTGATTTCGGATGATAATAAACCACTTGTTTATGAAGTCACATGCAGTTTCTTCTGGCCTTGACATCAACCCAAGACATCTTCACAGATACGAACGTCTATCGGTCAAAATGTAGTCCATCGGACGTCTGTCGAAAAGTTTGGTGTCGGCCAGAGGTCAATTAGGTTACATTGAAGCTCCCCTGTCATTCGAAACAGAGATGCTATGCCTGCCTAAACATTATCAGTGAAGTATTTACTCTCGAAGACTTATATTACTCGCAGATGTATAGGAAGTGTGTTGAGGTGGGGTATTATGTCATATTGAATGTTGTGGGTTTGGTTGTTATGTTATCATTTCTCTTAATGGAAGATGACGTAACACACACATGTGCTGCACGTTTTAAATTTAGTAATAGATACATCATGCCGAAAAAATGAATTAAACTGCACCATACAGCTGTTTCGTCCTCCTTGGACTCTTTAGTGATGCTAGGGGCCAAAAGGTGGGAATCCAAAATTTCTAAACTTTTCTAAGTACCTAAGGTTGATAATGCAAAATGTCCCACCAACAACACCATTCATACATAAATCGTCACAAATACAATAATCTGATAACAAATTTTAAATTTGAATCCCCCCGAATCATCTCATAGATTGCATGGTTAATGTTAGATACATAGGCCATTTTATGGTGTATCAGTTTTATCTACTGCGCATGATAAAATTAGACCGAAACTTCTCTTCCACATCATCAATACACAAGGCTTAATATTAGAAATCAAAAGTTTGTGGCAGGTTATTGAGAATGATGCCTCACCGAAAGTGAAATATTTAACAGCAATAATTTATTTTTTTATTTTTGAGAACACATGTTGATGCAAATAAACAAACCAGTTCACGTTTATGAGGTATGGTGACTTGTTATCACACACATGATAGGTCGAAGTTTCATATATAATAATCAGCAGTTTACCAAAACGGAAGTGATATTAAGATGATTGTATAATGATAACTGTAGAGTACGCACGGACTAAGATATCTAATCTTATTTCGTACTGAAGTAATATGATCACGATACTGCATTAGATAACACTGAACATTATGCTGTCTATAAATTAGACACCCACTTAGAATTATCGCCAGAATCCACTTTATTTCGTGATGGAGCCATCAGTCCGCTTGGTCGGCTTGTTGGCCGCGCTGGGGCTTGTTTTCTTCACGTCCTCGTTAGATGCTGCTTTGATAAGTAACAATAATTCAGACAAGTTGCCCGTTGGCAGCCCCAGCTGGTGTATTGATAAACTTCAAGCGCCAGATCTGCACCTTTTCGAGGTCCTCCCGGGCAATGGGTGGGACAATCTGGAGAACAAGGAGCGCGGACAGGTCATACAGCGTACCTTCTATAAGTGTCGCACAACAGACGATGGTAAATACCTCATCCCAGATGGCGTGATGACCACCCCAGTCAAGTCGAGTAAAGTGGATCTCTTCTCGGAGATATACTCTTCCTGGATGGAATATAAGGACACAACATCAGAGTCTATAAACGTTGCAGCAGATTTCCACAACGAATATTTCAGCATTGATGGCATGTTTTCAAAGGAATCCAAATCCGTCAAAGAGAATCAACTAGGTCTTAACACATCTATCGTACGGACACAGGCGAGATATGTTAGATACACAGCCAAACTTCAGCCTGATACTCCTTTCCATCCAACCTTCAGGGCACGGGTTATGGAAATAGCCCAATTACTTCAAACCAACGAAAGTGCTGTTGCTCGTTACGAGAGTCAACAGTTGGTGCGGGACTTTGGCACTCATGTTTTGACCGAATTGGACGCCGGGGCTGTGATGGCAAAGATCCAACTAGTCAGCTCTAAATTTGTGAAGAGCAACGATGAGAAAACAACACGTCGAATGGCATCCATCACTACATCGTTTGACTTCGATCCTAATGCTACGGATGCCACTTTCAGCACGCAGGAATTAAAGGAGTTCTCTAAAAGCGTCGAATATTCCACCATTAAGACGTATGGAGGTCCTGCATATCAACCGAAAACCTTTCATCTTGACACTTGGACTGAGGGACTGGACGATAACTTGGTCGCGGTCGACAAAGAAGGTACCCCTTTATACTATTTCATAACCGCAGCCGCCTTTCCTGAACTCCCGAATAACATAGTCCCTGATGTTTTCAATCATGTATTCAACGCAGTGTATCTTTACTACAAGTTTAACACATATCGTGGATGTACTGATCCTAATAAACCAAACTTTAATCGGAGAGCAAACGTTAATGATGGTGTATGCACACCTCCTTCGACCAACTTTAAGTTTGGCGGTGTGTATCAGACATGTACACAGGACAGTGTCCTAAAAACTGACTACTGCTCCGAATACAATAAGAAGAACCCCTTGACTGCTGACATGACTTGCCCTTCCGGATACTCGTCTGTACCTCTGGACAATTCTGACATCGTAAAAACAGATACTGCTCGGAAATGCCATAAAGTCTGGTACAAACTATGGATCGGCCAAAAGTGCATAAACGTCCCAGTCTGTGGGAGTCTGTATGTAAATTCATATTGGTGCGCGGCTACCGAAGAGGTACAACAACATTCAGGATACATGTTCGGGGGACTGTTCACACCGCATGTTAGCAATCCCATGACGGGCGAAAGCTCTTGTCCTCCAAACTTTTACGAACTAACACTTAATGACGGCTTGACTATCTGTGTCACACAAGACTTTGATGCTGGGTATATTTATTCTGCACCTTTTGGAGGCTTCTTCACTTGTCACACAGGTAATCCATTAGCTTGCAATGGGAAAACTGATCAATCTCAATGGCCAAAATCGTGTCCAAAGGGTTTCAGCAATCATCTTGCGCTAGTATCGAAAAATTGCGAAATAGAATATTGTGCAGTAACGAGAGAAATTCCCAAAAAGGGTTTACCCACGCTAAGAAAACCACCGTTCATGAGGTATCCAGGTTATAGAAATACCGAAACGACTGAAATTTTCATCGACACAGACTCCAAAACATGGACAAAACTACCTTCAAACATGCTGCTGAAAGCACAAGACACCACCCTGGATTTGGAAACGGCCAAACTTGTTTTCAGAAACAATCCAGAGTTTGAAGAACAGATGCAACTGATAAATATCCCATCGATGCAGATGACGTATGGAAACAGTTCGGAAAGCCAAAAATTGAACATTCCGATACACGATGCTAGTATCAATGCGCCAAACCGAAGAGCTAATGCTGACTTCGCACCTGTCTCCAGCCCCGATCTTGAGAACTCTCCCGCTTCAAAAGAACACCAGGCTTTACCAAACGGGGTAGTGGCCGTGCTGTCTGTGATAACAACCCTTCTGTGTGTCTGCATTGTTGTCATAGTAGCAATGTACAGACGACGCAGAGTACGCGGGACCGGGGAGGCACAAACACTTCTAAGTTAGGAGTACTTCACGCGTGAGTGGGGAGAACTATACAATTCTCGGTTAAAAGTGCTTCGAATAAAACTTGGAGCACGTCAGATTCACCCCCCCCCCCCCCCCCCCGAGAATATAGGGACAATACCTAATTATTCACTATGAATCCTTTATATAATCATCAATTACATGTACATGTATACCTGTTATTACTAGTAAGTAATCTATTTGCACAATATGTATCCAATTGTAAAAATACTTAATTACAAATCATTTAAAATCTTGGAAATTAAAGCAAATTCGTATTACAACAGTTGTTGATTGTTTATCAGTTTTCCTCATATCTGATGTTATCACGTCTTATCAATATCGGCAGATATTTGGAATTCACCACGAACTGCCAAGGTCACATTTCACGTGCTTTCGGTGTATGCATTTGATAACTTCGTGTTTCACATCTTATCAATTGATAACTTCGTGCTTCATTTCTTCTTAATTGATATATTCGTGTTGCATTCCTTATCAATTGATTACTTGGTGTTTCACTTTTCTCAATTGATAACTTGGTGTTTCACTTTCCTTAATTGACAACTTGGTGTTTCACTTTCCTTAATTGATAACTTGGTGTTTCACTTTCCTTAATTGATAACTTGGTGTTTCACTTTCCTTAATTGACAACTTGGTGTTTCACTTTCCTTAATTGATAACTTGGTGTTTCACTTTCCTTAATTGACAACTTGGTGTTTCACTTTCCTTAATTGATAACTTGGTGTTTCACTTTCCTTAATTGACAACTTGGTGTTTCACTTTCCTTAATTGACAACCTGGTGTTTCACTTTCCTTAATTGATACTTGGTGTTTCACTTTCCTTAATTGATAACTTGGTGTTTCACTTTTCTTAATTGATAACTTGGTGTTTCACTTTTCTTAATTGACAACTTGATGTTTCACATCTTCTCAGTTGCATTCGTATCTTGATACCGAGTGATAAGTGGTTATGGGGTGGGGATTTCAATCACTTTAAAAGTATGGCTCAAGAGTGAAGATATAATGGGTGTTTATCGGACAATTATAATATCACGAGTTTCCCTTGATACTCTGCAATAGGTTTACTTTTTTCAGTGAGTGAATATTTACCCTTAAAAGTTATGGGTCAGGAATCAAGTCCCTAGTAGCTCGGCCATAACAAAGGTCAATGCTTATATCAAAATTTTGTTTGTTTTCTGATTATTTACATGGTATTGGCTGGAAATTCGGTCAATGGCAATGGCCCAATCCCTAAGTCCTTTTAAGCAATGAATGTTTTTGCTAATGTTATGGTCCTATAACAAACATTGCTATTGATAACATCCTTATCTCATTCACCCTGAAATTTCATACTGGACAGTATTCCAACTATGGAATTGAAATTGAAAGAGTTCAAATGTGTGTTTATCGGTAAATGAGTTCATAAAGCCTACTGGGTCTCTATTGTTTTAAGCAAATTCTTCAGTAAAATAAAAAAGGGAATGTTAAGTCTCCACAACCTAGGGAGGGATGCTTCCACTCATTGGTTGGTTGGTTGTTTTTACATCCTATTAGTAGCCAGGGTCATTTAAGGGTAGCCTCACGGTGTATACAATGACGGTGTGTGTGTCCAGAGCGTGTGTATTTAGGAGGCTGTAGTGTTTGTGTAAGCCTTCTTGCGATAGTCTGGATTTTTGCCGATTTAAAGTGCTACCACACTGAAGAATACTGCCGAAGGCCCCTAGAAGAACACCCCAAACGGTCACATTATACTGACAACAGGCGAACCAGTCGTTCCACTCCATAATGCTGAGTGTCAAGCAGGGAGTAATAACTACCATTGTTAATGACTCGGGTATGTCTTCCAGTCAAATATGGTAGAATGACAATCAGAGTTCATGAGAAGATGTTAGAAAGAATTATTGATGGACAAAAGGACAATGTAGTAGGCAGAAGAATCTAAATAAAAAACATTGTTTGTGAAAAAAAATCTATTCTATTTAAATAGTTGAAATCATTTGTATTGATGAAAAGAAAAAAAATAATATTGCCATACATAGATTTTTATTTTCATCTCTACATGGCATATACACGCTATACATTTTATACAAATTTACAGTCAGGCACATTGTGCATGTTACAGTAGTATATATTGTGGCTGGTGGTTTAACACATCAAACATATCATTTTAGATTAAAACCCTGTAAAATGCAGTCTGATAAGTACAACAGATGCTATTGTTGGTATTGTTTCGTCACCGGTGTGCAGAAAAATAAATGTAGATTACTAAGATATTGTATAGTGGTGAGGTTTGTAAATTCTGAACTCCTGTGAGCTTACTGCTCATCTCAGTAAAAGGGATAAGAACAGTACAGGAACCTGCCTGTAAATAATTTACAAACAACAAGTCTTTTCTTTTATCTTGGCTTATTAGCTTTTACACAACAATACTCAGTTTGATCTTTGTACTGACCGGTATCATAAGGAAGAGTTTTAGCAATAATGATCTAATATTCGGTGAGAACTTGAGTCACAATGATGTTCGGAAAGCGGATGTGGTGGTCATCTTGGATTTCAAATTGTGCTTGAAAAGTAACAACACTAAATTATATTTATCGGGAACACATATTTTTTCATTCATGAAGTTAATGATATTGGCTAAACAACACAGATCTACATAAATAAGTTCTTGATACTCCAGGATTATGCTCACATATGCTCTTCATAATCGGGCAAAAATCAGCTATTTGATCTGGACATATAGATATATAATCTTCAAATATCTAGATTTCTTGGCTCCAACACAAGATGGCACACACTGAGCCTTTGATTTTTCAAGTTTTTAAGGGATGAAGAGAGTTTGGTTTGTTTGTTTTTACATCCGATTAACAGCTTTAGTGATTTAATATTGTGTAATGTGTTGGTGGTGGAGGAAAGCTGGAGTTTCCAGGGATCAACGACCACTGACATACGGCCAGTATGGGCAACTGCCCCACCCAGGCCGACAATCACTGACGTACGTCCAGTATTGGCAACTGCCCCACCCAGGCCGACGGCCACTGACGTACGACCAGTATGGGCAACTGCCCCACCCAGGCCGACGACCACTGACGTATGGCCAGTATGGGCAACTTCCCAACCCAGGCCAACGACCACTGACGTACAGCCAGTATGGGAAACTGCCTTCCCCATCCCAAACAAAGAGTGGAAGTGAGCATACAATGGTAATCCCTGAAGTATCCAGGATGAAAGAAAATAAAAAGATCCCCTTGAACTTTGACCAAGTGGGCTGCAAATTAAGATTTTTCATGTATGCAGCCAATTTACTTTATATTGCAACTTAATGAATGAGAGTGTAGAATATGCATATTAATTTGCTTCATATCACAACATTGGACACCAGCATAAAATATACCCAATCCATGATAAATGGGTAAGGGTGATAGGTTCTTTATCTGGAAATCTGTATTTTACAAAATTTATAAAAATTGCCATTTTGCATTCAAAATTCAAATTACAGATCAAGAAAGTAATCAAACAAAATGTGACCTTAATGTGAATTAAATTGTATACCATTAAGACATTTAGGTAGCCTTAAAAATAACACACTGTCAACTTTATACAGAATATTTCTTACTTAAAAGATACCCAAATGAAATACTTTTACTAACAAGAAAGTAAGACAGTTGTAAATGTATGTGGTTTAAGAGTTTAAAACAACAGATTTTCCCTAGCTAAATTGTAGTAGATACCGGTATTATAAATATCCTGATTTGAGTTTTTAATTGAAAATAAAAATCTAAAAGCTAATAGTTATGACTGAAGATCCGAGAGATGGAAATTTAACAAATGATAAACAAAAACCGGTTTTATCCTATAAAAATCAAGCAGGAAAATATGGGAAGCACACCATGGAAAATTGTACAGTAATGTAATCATGATTACACTGGGAGGTATGTCAGCAATGTTACATGGCCACACAAAAATGTATTACAACTTTAATTTGAACAGATGAATATAGATCTTAAACAGAAGTGTATACCTATGCATGGCAGATGTTTTCCCCATACAACTAGATTCCCCAGTAAATGATGTTAAAAAGGTAAAATTGACTGACTTCTGACATACTGAGATAACACATTATCAACCAGGAAAACTAAGATTGTTTTTTATAAAACCTCACACAACACTAAGTCTTGTACAATATAACTGGTAAACATAACTGTGTTGTGTTATAAATGCTCTCAAATGTAGCATATTTGATGTCTTTCTAAGTACATGATATATATATGCTACAAAACTTAATTCTGATTTTCTACTTGGGAATAACAGCAGAAGACATGATCTTTACTCAAGTATCATATAAAGTAGATACAATATGATTGCAATACAGATCATCATTACTCACTTTCTAGTGTATGAACGTGATCTGTATCTTAATGTAGCAGATAATGCAATTAATTAATTTACCATACTTACCGTATTAAGCTCTAATACCCTTGTAAATGTCTCCCTCACTTTTTCGGTGGATATTGAAATTCTAATTTAGCCCCCTCCCAATCCTTAACCTTACCAAACTCAGTCAATGATTTACAATTACAATGTATTACACTTTTAAAAAGAAGATTTGTCTATAGTGATCTGTGAAATGGAAGAAACATTTAATTTTCTTATCTTCTGCCACAAACAATTGTAACAACTTGTTCTAGTATAGGCCTGCTAGCTCCCATTTAATGGTCCTAAAATGCATCCCAACTTTAACTAGATTTTTCCCAACTTTAACTAGATTTTTCCCAAATTTAACTAGATTTTAAGTACTTTAGGTGATGACTACAGCAACAAGGGTAATTTAAGTGCTTTCAATGATTATGAACAATTCTACTAAATATTTTATGAACTAAACTATATTAATCTTACCAAGAAAACAGTATCCAAGGGAGGTAATTTATACTACACACTTAGCAATCAGAAGATACAAATATGAATACAACAGTTTATTCAAGTTTTCATCTAAAGACTACTCAATACATATTCATCTGAATTTCCAAAAGGTATTCCTAACTTTAAAATGCCTGCCGAGTTCTCTTCAATACCAGGTAATAAATAATTAAAATTTGAACACGAGTAAACGATTTGTATGACATTTTCCACAAGAACAGATAGCAGTTTATTTAACATTGTTTAAATCTTTAAACACATTGGTCCAGCCATTGTACATTTAAATATGCATTACAATCATTTCAATTTTAAATATCACACTATGTTTTGAATTTTGTGTTGTCCAGCAGGGTACTCAGTATTTAAATCATTGAACAACAAAATTTTTCCATGGACACATTGTTGTGGGAAAACGTATGTTCCAAAAAGCATATGCCATGAACCACAACAAAGCTATTCAATAAAATTGACATTATTGTTGTATTCCTAGGTAATGATAAGAGATATGAAATTGTTCAAAGTATAAAACTGATATTACGCATACGGTGCATCAATAAAGAGGGAGTTAAAACCATTTACTCAAACAATGCAATATTGCTTTTTATTCTACTTCTCATTTTGCTAGCACTTAAAAAATGTATCTAAGCTTTTTCCATCATAACTCAAACCTTACATATAAAACCCTGACACCATTTGCAATAGTCTTATCATTGGAACTGTACATGTATCAATAGTAATATACTGGCAGCTTCTAATAGCAAATAAAGGAATGTTTGAAATAGCAACTTTTAAAATTAAGCACCAAAATAAAGTAAAACAAAAACAACATAAAATAGATTACTGTAAACGTACATATTTTCGCAATAATTTTCTTTTAGTGCTTTTCGCGTTGAAAGTTTTGCGCTAAAATATGATTACGCTAATTGGAGTTTTAATATACTGCTTATATAGTTATTTTCACCGATGCGCGAATTTATCATTGCGCTAATATGACAAATACTAAAAATGCGCTAAAATTTGATTGCGCCAAATTAAGTACGTTTACAGTACATGTACTCAAATGTTTCCACATATTTAAGGTAATTGTGACCATATCTAATTCTGCATTAAACCAAACAAATTACGAAAAAAAAACTCTATAAGGACGATATAGGGAACATTTGTACCAATTTTCAACATCTTTGATCCCTTTGCCTTTGAATGTGAACAAGGTCACTTATTTTGACACATTCACCCAAACCAGCAACATACTACAATACTACAATCATATGATTACTCCATGTTTCATTGTTCATAAAGATTCTGCTGATTTGACTTCTGTGACCGTTAATGTAGGTCAAGGTCATTTTATTTGAACACCATAAAAACTTTATATCCCAAAAAGTTACACAGCAAATATCAAGAAATTGATAAATCAAATTTGACCTTTATGACCTGGAATTAGGGTAAATTCATTCATTTGAACTACATTAATTTAATGGCCTTTCACACAAGCAAATTTACATGTAAAATGACATGACTAAGCCATACTGTTCTAGAGAAGTTAATGAAAGACGCTACATGATGGATAAGTTCACCCATACTTTTTTTTCCAGTTTAGCTAATAACAGACTTACTTCATTTCAAAATAATAATCATTATGTTAAATGGGAATCTCCTGAATTGCTCATGGAAGCCTTCATGAAAATGTTTACTGAGAGAATACTATCTACTTAAAATTGAATTTTATACCAAGATCTCTTCTTCTGAAGTGGACAGAAAATGAAATCAATACAGTTTAGAAAACTTCACATGTTTTAGAGAACACTCAATTATGAGATATTTACTCATCCAGATAGTTACTACAAACACACATACCGATATATATACATCTGTACAATGTTTTCACCTTAAGATTAACCAAAATTTAATAAAGACCATGAAATTATCTTCTCACTATTAAAATTTTCCCCTCATGCAATGAAAAAACATTCTCTTAAAATCCCTCAACAAAAAAAATTAACCTCCCACCAGAATCCATAATATCAGTCCCCCCCCCCCCACCTCCCCCACAAACAGTTTTTCACAAATTAACGATAAAAGGTCTCCTCCCAGTGAAAATGGTGTAAATTCTTTCCAAGTATCTACAATGTACCCTCCCAGTGTCAACAATAAAAAGCAGAAGTTAAAACTAAAGCTTAAACATCACAGGGTGGGTTGGAAAGTTCATTTAAGTAACATTGAAACACAATGTATATTTTCATTCTTTTTGTGCAAGTTATATTTGGTTTGGCATTAATTACAGCTGGTAGCATATAATTTGCACTGTTAGAAGCTTTGTCAAACTGGATTCATTCATAAAGTGATGAGAACAAGGTATTTAAATGAAATTCACTCAGATTGTGGCAAAGATGTATTTGATACACTTAATGCTTAATCATTGGTGGTGGTAATGGTTTATAACTTCTATAAATTATATCTGCCCTTACCGATTCACCTGACTTTATACAAACATCCTGTATTTTTTTTTATTGGCCATTACATTTGTCAAAATATTCATCACAGCCAATATTAACCCAAAATCAGTGACAAAATGCACCCTATGTAACTGGCCTGAGTCTGGCTACCTCAGTTACCTGCATCTCAAAATAGATTGAGGGTGTAAATTCAGTTTTTACAAGTGAATTTCTTTTTGTGTTAATCAAATTGAAATAAATTTTTACATTGTAGCCAATTTTACATGAATCGCAGACGGCAACGGGGACACGGATCCTGAATGATGGTTTTTATTATATAAGGCTTTCTAGTGTTTTAGTTTAAACAGTATTTTATTCAGTGGAAAAATCAATAAACATATACATATAAGTCCAAATGAATAGGGATTTGACAGCAAGCTTACAGCTAGTAAGTAGTAGTGTTTTGAAATAGCATACTGCAACCTTACATGTAAAAATACTCTGAATTGATAATTTTCATATAATAAAATTATGAACTTTTAATAAGGTTTATACAAGGATTTATCTTCCCTTGAAAGGGAATTACACCTCTTCCAGTAAATATCCATTTTCTAGAGGAAATAAATCCTTGTATGAACCTTAGTTTAAGTCAATAACTGTATAGTACGATATGACTTTACATGCCTTAAAATTGCTCTTTACAACTTTAAACCAGAGGTTACTGATCATGACACACTGTCTTATTTGACCAATTGATTCCGTAAAATTTCCTCCAGATGTCAGTTTAGACAGCTATCTGCCTAGAGTAAACGACTGTCTATAACAACAACTTGTCCATAGCAACCACCTGTTTATATCAACCATTTGTCCATAATGACCATGAATTGAAACAAATAATGAATATACATAAAGTAGAGCTAAAACAGTGCTTATCAAATAAATAATGCATTGTTGAACAATATACAAGTATACCATGTTTTGTATTAAAATCCTAAAAATATCGTTCTGTCTTATCACTAGATCCATTTACTGGTCACAAAATACATTTTTGTATTCATATACATGTAATATACAAATCCATAAAGTTAAAAATACACAACAAATAAATAATACACAGTTAAAAACGTCAATACCTTCCAGTTTAAAACTGATTCCATTTACACCAATAACATACCGGATCACGCCCCAATTATCACAATCTTCCACAAACATCAGGTATAACATCTCACACCAACAACACAGAATAAATAACCAGTGCTTTGTCTCAGCATACTGACTTTGTCAGCAGACTCTAGGTACATAGAAAGCTTCTCATTTCAAAAAGCACTCTCTCTATATATCTTACTTATTTTGGGACAATCAAAATGACTTTCTTTGATATTATATATAATAATACTTTACTAAGGCAAAAGCATCACATTTATAAATTATTTTTTTGTTCGATTTTAAATATGATGTGGTTTTACATTTGCTACGGAATATTTACATTTGGTACATGGAATTTACAATCTACTTTTTTACATGTCATTTATTATAAATGACTTTCTTTTTTCACCTGAAAGGGATAACTTACGGATAGTATTTCCTTGCTACTATCGATGAAGGTGTAGTTCATTACAGTGTAGTGTGTATAAAATGTTAAGAATGACACTATTTATTAGAGCAGTGTTTGTATAATGAATTTTTCCAAAATGCTGTAAACTGAGAAACTTTCGTGGTAAAATCCATCTTGGCCCGTCATTTTAAATACTTCATTGGGTATGCCCTTCACGTTTTGCTATATTCGGTATGCCCTTCACTTTAAACTACTATATTGGGCAGGCATTTCACATTTAATCACTACATTTCATGTATATTGGGTATGCTGTTTTCTTTAAGTTGCTGTCATAATCCATTCTCCTTGCATACTTGAAGGGCAATAATTTCAGTTACAGTAAACAAAAATGTCCCAGTTTACAGCACTTGAGTCTGCCAAGATTGCTCCTACTTGTAGGGTATAACATTAGGTCTCTCCACATACAACAAGTCATGTGTAATATTTACCTCAAAACACATTTGTAGCAGTCTGTCGGACAGAAACCTGACTGTGTTTCACGATAGCTGTTACCTTGAATAAAGACCTTTGTGATCCTGGCGAAGCTGGAGGAGTTTGTTCTAAAGTCAATCATTGGTCACATAGGAACAGCAGCCAAAATAAAAAAAACAGGTGAATGTCTTCTGTCGCGTTCCGGAATACCCGACCCGGTGTCCGGGTCCGGAAGTCGTGTTTATTAGAGACTCGTACGAAAAGAATGAACATCAGACCACATGTGCTTTGTAAAGAAACAAGTCTACTGTCAAGTAAAGGGTAATTAATAATATCATTGATGCTTGAATAACATTGTATAGTTTGTATACCGTAATTTCGTTTGATGTGTATGTGCTGAATGCTTTAGAAACATATGTTCACGCGTTTTAGTAGGGCTAACGTTCTCATAACGTTGTTTGTTTCTGTTACAGTTTTTTACTCTGTCTCCGGACAGAGCGACTGATGATCACGCAACTCAGAATAAAGAATCAGAATCAGAACCATTGTTTTCGTCAGTACAGTAAAAAACCTCGGCGTACGTGGACGTCACCTCGAACAATATACATGTGTGAATTGGTCAACTCGGCAACACTAGGAAGTCATCTCGGCCCAAATCGATATGAGTGACATTTCAAGTACTCGCCCCCAACACGAACCTCTATTAGAAGCTTCAATAGATGTGGGCAGCCCCCAAAACGAACCCAGCATGGAATTCAAGCATGAAACTATGAGTGATAGTGGTGATCTGGGCGAACTATCGAACTATTCAGAACTGAATGAACGTCGTGTCATCAAGCTCACACAAAAGGCACAGGAAGCGTTCGAGGCGGAAGTACATAGATATACTTCTAAAATTAGAACTATCCACAAAGACTTAGAATGTATTATCCTCACATATGCTACTGGGACTAAAACCGATACAGAATTAGTAGCACAGAACCGTGAAGAACTTATCCACTTAGCAAAGCTCTACGCCTCAGAAAGTCAAAACTTTTTTGATTACCTTCAAAGAAAACATACCGAACAGAGCAAGAGGGAATATACTTCTCAACAAGTTATAAGTAGAAGTGTCGCTGCGAAAGTGAGTACCGTCTTAGAAGAAATGGACGAACAGATTAAACAGAATGAAAAAGCCTGCTCTACAACTAAACACAAATCACACAGCGCCTCACACAGTATTAACACTCGTAACAGTTCCAGCAGTAAGTCAAGTTCAATCCTAGCAAGGCATAGGGCCAAAGCCCAGGCAGCTAAAACTCGCTTAGACTATGAGAAACGCGAATATGAGCTGAGAATAGAAAGGGCACAAATAGAGGAAGAGGAGACAAAACTCAAGGCTGTCTCCGATAGGAGGAAGGAACAGCTCTCTGCTGACCTTCAGCTGTTAAGTAAACAAAAGGAGGCTGCGGCAGCAGAGGCGGAATGGAAGGCTTACGCTGCAGAACTTGAGGGAAGGAGTAGTACTAGGTCAAGTATTGTATCAGAACCTGCGTCTATGGATCCTATTGAACGTACTCGAGAGTACGTAGATCAGCACTTCAATGAACAGCCATCTTCTCACACTGGCCAACCGAAGGATCAGATGCTACACAGTGAGCAACTTGAACCACATAGCCCGCATATACAACAACTTACTACCACGAACTACGGCCAGGGTAATGTTTTGCCCCATACCAGTCAATTAAGGGTTACCGCTCCAGAATTTACCCCGCCTACGAGACTATACTCTACATCAGCGAACTTGCTTCCTCAGTTTCCAGACTCGAACCCCGAACCTATGACCATACGCCATAATATGACTACTTCGCGCGCCACACCCATGGTTTCGCACACCCCGTCTGCTATGGTGCACTCGCAGTTGTTTACGCAAAACACCCAGGCTGACATGTCGCGTCCTCCTGCCATCCATTTATGCCCACCGCCTTCGGTGCTTGGCCCCACAGCTTCTCAGCCCTCATCAGCTATAAAAGAGCGAGAACCCAATCCGACCGACACAGTAAATTCTTCTGGTATAAGGGAGATAACCAAATATATAATGAAAAAAGATCTGCTCCTCCACAGACTGTCAACTTATAGCGACAAACCAGAACACTACTTAGCATGGAAGGGCGGCCTTAAGACAGTTGTCTCAGACCTAGAAGTGACCCCGTCCGAGGAAATAGAACTTCTTGTGAAATATCTTGGCACTGACTCAAAACGACATGCTGAGAGCCTCAGGTCATCTAACGCGGCTAACCCATCAGCAGGACTTCAGAGGATCTGGCAGCGGCTAGACGAAAGATACGGTGCGCCAGAACTTGTCGAGGCATCGATGCGTGATAAGTTAGCCAACTTTCCAAAACTGAGTAACAAGGACACAAAGCGTTGGTATGATCTTGCTGATATTCTCACTGAAATAGAGTCCATCAAGGATCAAGGAAAATATAGTTCCCTCATGGCACACTACGACTCATCAGTTGGTGTAATCCCTATTGTTGAAAAGCTTCCGCCGTTCATGCAGTCCAAGTGGACAGATCGAGCGTCTCGCTACAAGAAAGATAACCCTGTAATATTTCCACCTTTCAAAGTTTTCTGCGACTTTGTACGTGAATTCAGTAGCCGGGCTAACGACCCTAGTTTGACCTACAAGACTGAGAACAAACCTCAAGTACTTGGAGAAAAGAACAAGAAAATGTCTGCTCCCGTAGTTTCTACAAGGAAAACTGACATTCCGTCAGAAAGGAACATCTCCACACAGGCAAGCTTATGCCCTCTACATAATGCCAAACACACACTTAACGATTGTCGAGCCTTCCAGCAAAGGCCATTATCAGAAAGACGGCAGTTTATGAAGGAAAAAGGTATCTGTTTTCGGTGTTGCGCGGTGAACAAGCATATTGCAAGGGACTGCAAAGAAAAGTCTGTGATCTGCTCTCGATGCAGTAGTAGTTCCCATTGCACCGCCTTACATGTTTCGAACTCGACTAGCAAGCCTCAAGGACAGCCTGTTGTGACTCAAGTAGAGAACGGTGGGGAGAGACAGCATGAGAAAATCATTCCAACGGACGTTAATGCCAAGTGCACTCAGTTGTGTGGTAAAAACCCAAACGGAAGGTCATGTGCTAAGACTGTTCTCACCAAAGTGTATCCCAAAGAATCTCCAGAACGTGCCATTCCAGTTTATGTAATCATAGATGACCAAAGCAACAGGTCTCTGGCTACCACAAGCTTCTTCGAGACATTCCAGGAAAATAGCTGTGAATCTGAGTACATCATGTCTTCATGCGCAGGTCAATTCGTCACCTCTGGACGTAGAGCTTCCGGCTATATGATTGAGTCCGTCGACGGGTCGGCACGTATGAATCTACCTAATCTGATTGAATGTAATGAGATTCCTAATGTTCGGAACGAAATACCGACACCAGAAGTTGCTATGTTTTACGAACACCTGCATGACATAGCTGAGGAAATCCCACCCCTGAATGAGGACGCCGAAATTATGCTTCTCATTGGACGTGATCTTATAGAAGCCCATCATGTGTTGGATCAGCGTCTTGGCCCGAAGGCTACCCCCTTTGCTCAGAAACTAACTTTAGGATGGGTCGTCATTGGAGAAGTTTGTCTGGGGTACACCCACGACCCAGATTTTGTCAACGTAAGTAAAACACGAATTCTTGGAAATGGGCGCCCATCGGCTCTTGCACCCTGTCCTAACACCCTTCAGGTAAAGGATTCCCCGGGTCATCATAATAATAATGACCCACATGACTCTATATTCTGTAGAACATCCGATGACGACAAGCCAGGACTGTCCGTCAACGACAGAGAATTTCTTCAAATTATGAGCACAAACATGAGAAAGAACGCTAATGGGAACTGGGAAGCGCCTCTCCCATTTCGCAAGACTAGACAACCTCTACCTAACAACAAACCGCAAGCTTTGTACAGGGCAAGGTCCCTCACTCGTAACCTCAAAAGGAATTTTGAAAAAAAGGCCCACTTTCGTACATTCATGAAAAATATGATTGAACGTGGCCACGCTGAGATTGCGCCACCAATCTCTAACTCAATAGAACAATGGTACCTGCCAATTTTTGGAGTCTACCACAAGCAAAAAACTTCACAGATACGAGTCGTCTTTGACTCCTCGGCGTCATTCGAGGGGGTTTCCCTAAACGATACCCTCCTTACCGGACCCGACCTTACCAACAGTCTTCTCGGAATCCTCATTCGTTTCCGTAAGGAAAGAGTGGCCATTGTAGCGGATATCCAGCAGATGTTCCACTGCTTCTTCGTTACCGAAGAACACAGAAACTTTCTACGCTTTCTCTGGCATTCCGAGAACGACCCTGACAAACCCCTGATTGAATACCGCATGCGGGTACATACGTTCGGCAATGCTCCTTCCCCTGCTATAGCCGCGTTCGGCCTTCGCAAGTCAGCTGAAGTCAACAGAGACAAATATGGTGAGGACGTTGTCGAGTTTGTCAACAAGAACTTTTACGTGGACGACGGCCTCTTGTCTCTTCCCGACGCCGAGTCAGCAATCGGTCTACTTAAAAGAACGCAGGATTCCCTTCTCGAAGGAGGCAATCTCCGACTCCACAAAATATCATCAAACTCTTGCGAGGTCATGAACGCATTTCCTACCGAGGATCTAGCCCAAAACCTCCAGGACCTGAACTTTGAAAAGGACTCTCCTCCGCTCCAGAGAAGTCTTGGCATACATTGGGACATTTCATCAGACGAATTCGTGTTCAAAGTCTCTGAAGAGACTAAGCCTTTTACCAAACGCGGAGTATTGTCAACTGTAAACAGTCTATACGATCCTTTGGGTTTCCTGTCCCCTGTTGTGATTCGGGGTAAACTGTTCCTCAGGAAGCTGATGAACGCCAAGAACCTTGCTTGGGATGATCCCCTACCTCAGGAGTCAAAGGCTGAATGGGAGTCTTGGAGGGAATCTCTGAAAGAGTTAGAACACCTGCGTATCCCTCGAGCATACGTAGATAACTTGCAGAACCAGACCAGGAAGGAACTGCACATTTTCTCTGATGCATCTGTTGAAGCCATCGCAGCAGTCGCATATCTCAGAACTATCGACAATGACGGCAGGATCCAGGTTTCTCATGTCATGGGGAAAGCCAAAGTTGCGCCATCTGAGGGACATACGATTCCTCGCCTCGAGTTGTGTGCTGCAGTCCTAGCCACTCAATTACTACAAGTAGTACGGGATAATCTTGGGATCGTATTTCATGATGTCAAACTGTACTCGGACAGCAAAGTGGTCCTCGGTTACGTCCGTAACGCAGATAGACGATTCTATGTCTACGTTGCCAACAGGGTGGAGCGCATCAGGAAGGTCACCAAACCGGAACAGTGGTCGTATGTCAGCACCGACCAGAATCCTGCCGATCAAGGGACACGTTCGATTCCCCCATCTAAAGTGAATCAGAGTACTTGGCTGAAAGGTCCACCTTTCTTATCCCTTCCTGATTCCGCAATGGAGTCCCAGGAGGAATACGAGTTGGTCGATGAGGACTCTGACAAAGAAATCAGGCCTCGCGTTCAGGTTCTGAAATGTGACACATCTACTGAACCCGTTACCCATCTCGGTTCACATCGCTTCGAGAAATTCTCTGATTGGATTTCGCTCGTACGCAGCATTTCTATCCTCAAACATCTCGCAAGGTCCTTCGGTGTGAAGACTGGATCATGCAACGGATGGCACAAGTGTAAGAAATACAAGGTTGCAGCCCTGTTCAGACAATCCAAAGACAAGGTAATCGCAGAAACCCAACGGGATTTCTACCCGGATGAATACATGCAGCTTACCAGAGGAGCTCGACTTAAACGTGACAGTCCTATCATTTCACTCTCCCCCTATCTTGACTCGCACGGCGTCATGAGAGTTGGAGGAAGACTGAACAGGCTTAAAGGTGCTTCTGGAGAAGAAGAATTGAACCCCGTGATTGTTCCCGGCAAAAGTCACGTTGCTACGCTCATAGTTCAATACTATCACGCGTCTACCGAACATCAGGGCCGACATCTTACCGAAGGGTCAGTGCGCGCAGCTGGATTTTGGGTTGTGGGAGGACGACGTCTGGTAAACTCAATTATCCACCATTGTGTAAAATGCCGCAAACTCAGGGGCTCACTGGAGTGTCAGAAGATGTCGGACTTGCCTTTGGCACGCGTTACTCCCTCGCCACCTTTCACATTTGTTGGACTGGATGTCTTCGGGCCCTGGCAAGTAATTTCTAGAAGGACCAGAGGCGGTTCGGCGCATTCTAAACGTTGGGCCGTCATTTTTACATGCTTGGCTTCACGCGCGATCCACATCGAGGTCGTCGAGGATATGACCTCATCAGCCTTTATCAATGCTCTCCGTAGATTTGTGTCTATTAGAGGAGAAGTTCAAGAACTTTACTCGGATCGTGGTACCAACTTTGTTGGTAGCACTCGCGACCTCAAGATCGACGCGCTTAACGTCGAGGACGGCCCAGTGAAGGACTTCCTGTATCGCAGAGGCATTACATGGAAGTTTAATTCCCCACACTCTTCCCATATGGGTGGAGTGTGGGAACGGATGATAGGCCTAGCAAGACGCATCCTCGACTCTATGCTGTTGGAGCACAGCAACAAGAACTTGACCCATGAAGTGCTCACAACGTTGATGTATGAAGTATGTGCTATTCTGAACGCGCGTCCGATCATCTCCGTATCAAACGACTCTGAGTCTCCACAGATACTTAGCCCTTCTGTCTTACTTACCCAGAAAACCTCTAGGACGGAAGAACCTTTCCAGGACCTGGGCATTCGCGACATGTATAAGGCCCAGTGGAAACACGTCCAGGTCCTCGCGAATTGCTTTTGGTCTCGCTGGCAGAAAGAATATGTCTACACGCTACAACGACGCGAGAAGTGGCATTATGAACGTCAGAATATCAAAGTTGGTGACGTCGTTCTGCTCAAGGACAAGAATGCCTCTAGGAACGACTGGTGCACGTCCAGGGTTGTCGAGACTTTCAGTGGTGAAGACAACCTTGTCCGCAAGGTCAAACTGAAGGTCATCAGGGATGGAACTCCCTCCTTCTATATCCGCCCAGTTACTGATCTGGTACTGATCCTTAGCGAGTGAACTAACATTGTATTAAGCAATTTCAAGTATGCTACAAGAACTGTGTTAAAAGTGACTTTCCGTTTATTTCAGTTATTGTGCCAAGAATGGTAGTGTACTTTTATATGATATTGTAATTAAGAATATAAGTGATTGTTATCCACAATCAGGTGGGGAGTGTCGCGTTCCGGAATACCCGACCCGGTGTCCGGGTCCGGAAGTCGTGTTTATTAGAGACTCGTACGAAAAGAATGAACATCAGACCACATGTGCTTTGTAAAGAAACAAGTCTACTGTCAAGTAAAGGGTAATTAATAATATCATTGATGCTTGAATAACATTGTATAGTTTGTATACCGTAATTTCGTTTGATGTGTATGTGCTGAATGCTTTAGAAACATATGTTCACGCGTTTTAGTAGGGCTAACGTTCTCATAACGTTGTTTGTTTCTGTTACAGTTTTTTACTCTGTCTCCGGACAGAGCGACTGATGATCACGCAACTCAGAATAAAGAATCAGAATCAGAACCATTGTTTTCGTCAGTACATCTTCAGATCAAAAAACTACCATTATATATACACAGCAGGCTGCAGCCGTTGTCCCACACACACAAGCTTGTTACATGACTAGACAGTTGATCTGTGTGATTTACTTCCTGTCCATATGGTCGTCTAGATACAGACATGATTAGTGTTGTGTCAGAAAGGCGTAATATCTGCTCATTAAGTTCATTTCAGCAGTCAGGATTACGTCGAAATGAACGGCCTTGGGAATGACCAGAGGTCGGTTTGCATTGCAATGAGAGTTTTCCATGTAAATCACAACACCATGAACAGTATTACAACGATTAGTAACACGCCTAGGAGAACAAATATTGCACACCACTGTCGTTTATCTGAAACAAAACAGACTCAATATCAGAACTACAGCATGTAACCGAGGAATACACAACTGATGTTTCATCTAGGTATTAGCTGAATTGCATTTAATATCTTGATTCTGCTGTTTATAAAAATGTTATCAAATACCTGGCATCACTGATGATAAATGTGCATCAAAAACACAGCATCTAATATTTTTATATTCTTGATACATTTGTGAACTTCTAAATGGTTTGAAACATGTGTTATTGGGATGGCTTCTGCCAATATTTATCCGACAATTTGATATTTAACAAGATATTCACATTCATGCAAATTTCCTCAAATTAATGAAAACTTTCTACAAACAAAATTCTTAGGAACATATCGATATTGCCTAGACTGAGTATAATTCTATTTCAGTAAAAAAATTATCAAGCATAGTATTTTGTTAACTTTTGTACTTCAAAATAAACACATATCTTTCAATTAAAGTGGGTTGAATTACTGTGGATACATTCCTCTTTCTTCAAATTGACCCCAATCTGAAGTCCATTGGTATGACATAGTTTTACATTGTTACTTCAGTCTAACAATCTACTGCAGACAATAACCTGGCATTATACAAAGACAGTCCATACAAATAGAAGCTAATGTCTCCAGATACTACTATATTTAAAAAACATAATTATTCACTTTTAATAAGAATTTGTGAGGTAACATAATGAACAGATAACAACATGTCAAAGTACTCTAGGGTGTCATATGACATGTTTCATTACCCTGATGATCCCAATGTGGATGAAACTGGTCGACAATTATAGAGTTTTTAACTCCCTACTTTTATTTTTTAGCTTCTATTCTTGGAGTGGACACTATGCATACTCTTTGAAGATAATTTCATGTAATAATAGACCTACCATTAGACATGTGTAAAACCTTCGCCATCTTCTTCATAGTTGCATCCATCTTAGATTCTGTTGTATCCATCTGGTGCCCAAAGTCATCCAGCATGCTGAGGAAACACATGGACTTTAAATTAACTAGATATTGTCTTCACATTAGGAGATACGAGATAGAATTGCTAGGAGTAGAAATTTCAAAATTGTGTCCTCAAAAAACATGTAGTTTTTAGAGACACTTCCTGTCAAATCAAAACCAGTTTGAGTGTACATTGATGATTTAACAAAAAATCAAGACAGGGGTGTAAAAATCCACTAGCCAGACGCCCGGGGCTACCAGAAAAAATCAGCTTGGGCTAGTGAAATTTTGAGGCTTACTAGCCCGGGGCTAGTGACGTTTTTGTCATGTCAGGACTAACAAAATTGCTTCTGTTCTGTTTCATCATCATAAAGGTAACCAATTAACATGTTCAACCTGTTATTTTCTTGGTATTTTTGTTACAAAAGTTATTGGAACACAAAGTCATTCTCGCCACATGATGATGCAAGACATCGCTGTTCACATGTGCATTTTTTGAGATTGTAATAACGATTCATAGCTGAGTTAAAATTGAAAGTCTATTGTATACTAACCACCAAAATGGCCCTCTAGGTTCCAAATCATTCTCTTTTATTTGATTTAAGCATGTAAGGTGCAGAAATAAAACTCATCTCTGCAAAAGTCGGCAATGCAAGTCAGCCATGTTTGTTTACAATGATGCTTTATAATAGTGAAACTGGAATCAGTTTTTGATAACATTTATGATTTTCCCTGAAGAATAACAAGTTCAAATTAAATTAATTTAATTTTGTTGAAAGGAAAACATATATCTACATTCTGTGATATATATATATATATACATTTTGTATCTACGATATATATATTATATAAGAGATTGTTTGTGAGCGATAGCCATTCTGTATTTGTTGGGCTAGCAGATTTTTTTTCAGGCTAGTGGATTATTAGTGCCTACTAGCCCTGGGCTAGTACACTGAAAATTTTTTTTACACCCCTGCAAGATCAATTTTAGTATCTATGACACCAGTAAATTATGTACTTGATCATGCACTACTTACATATTCTGTTCCTCTAGTTCGTTGCCTATTTGGTGACTCATGTTTTTCAGCACCCCCACACTGGTCCCTATCTTGTCCAACTGGTCATCCTGAGATTCTATCAGGAGCTAAAAAACAAACAGTTTAAGTGTTTCTAAAGCCAATCATATAATTCCAAGTTACCTATTTCTCAATCAGGGAAATCTTATTTCAACAGACTGAAGTTGTGTTTCAGTACTAGGTCTGTGGCAGAAGTAGCGTAACAGTTTTAACAAGATAATTCAACGAATTACAGTCCCCCACCGGGTTGTTATCTCGAGATCCAATAGCAATGAGTGTGAATCTCGAGATGCAATAAGGTCATGTATTTTCTTCAATGTATTGAAAGGTGAAGATGTAGTTTACAGAGACCCGCTTCTATACAGGAACCATCCCATTCTCACTAAATACATGTACACTGTAGGTATACTCTATAAGTGATCTCTATATAAAGGACACAAGTCTATGAAGAACACCTTTAGTTTTTCAGGTCAAAATATAGGTCACAGTGACCCGGTTTTGGTACGCGACACACCGCCTTCCCACGGGGAACCATACTACCAAGTATTAAGTTCTAGTGCTTTATAGTGTAGGAGATAGAGCCCGGACAAACTTTTACTATAATGTAGGTCAGAGGTCAAAATATAGCAAAATAAAGGTCACAGTGACCCGGTTTTGGTATGCGACACACCGCCTTCCCACAAGGAACCATACTACCAAGTATTAAGTTCTAGTCCTTTATAGTGTAGGAGATAGAGCCCGGACAAACTTTTACTTTAATGTAGGTCAGAGGTCAAAATATAGCAAAATAAAGGTCACAGTGACCCAGTTTTGGTACGCGACACACCGCCTTCCCACAGGGAAATATACTACCAAGTATAAAGTTCTAATCCTTAATAGTGTAGGAGATAGAACCTGGACAAATTTTTCTTTCTTTAATGTAGGTCAGAGGTCAAAATATAGGTCACAGTGACCCGGTTTTGGTACGCGACACACCGCCTTCCCACGGGGAACCATACTACCAAGTATTAAGTTCTAGTGCTTTATAGTGTAGGAGATAGAGCCCGGACAAGCTTTTTCTTTAATGTGGGTCAGAGGTCAAAATATAGGTCACAGTGACCCGGTTTTTGTATGCGACACACCGCCTTCCCACAGGGAACCCACACACTTAGTATGAAGTTCCAGTGTCTTATAGTATGGGAGATAGAGCCCGGACAAATAGTGTGCGGAAGGACAGACGGACGGACGGACGGACACAACGCAAACCTATAGTCCCCCCCGGATTCCGGTGGGGGACTAATAAAGATCAAACATCTACCTTTGAGTTTTCTTCAAATAGAAACCCTAATTTTGTATTTGAGAAATCATCTGAAGCAGTATACATAAATACCTTGAAGAAAATCATCTGAATTAAATTTCTTATGTATGATGTTACCTGCTGTTGCTGGGTTGTATCATCTATAAACCTTTGGTTAGCCCGCTCCATATCCTGGTCCAGTTTGGTGTAGCGGTCATATTGTTTACCAGCTCCATTGGATATTAATGCCTGATCAACACAATGTAACAGGATCCATTGTAATATAAACAAATCCTTAACTTATTTACTTCTAAGAACACATTTGTAGCCTTCCAATTCAAAGATTGGAATAATGCATTACAAAATTTCAGCAGTGAGCGGGTTAGATTACATACAACAGTCTACTAAGCCATGATGTTCAGCACTTTAGAGTGTTGCATCCTGACATTTCAAACTTGCTTTGTACTATTGAGCAATGTTAGTCCAAATGCATATTCACAATTAATTTGTATGGAAATGACTTTACACCATATACATTGTACCAGCATGATATCATAATACTTAGTTCAAATCATATATATTTAAAAAAGAAAATGGATTATTTGTTAAAGGCAGTAAAACAAATCTTGCCAGAAAGATCCCAAAATGTATCTCTCCGTGGCAAAACAGGGATATTGTTTTCAGTGAGTATTAGGTAAATTACACTGCTTGTTAATAAACTTTCAGCTGATACATGAATGCATTAACTGCATATACATGTAGTAAACTACAATATACTTGAAATTGATAAGAAAAAAGAAAGACAAATAAAAAACATTATTCCAGTTGTAATTATACTCATAATTTGATTCCTTTGTACTCCTATAAACACTCAGTGTATTTTGGATGTTTCATGGAATAAAGTATTATAATTAACAAAAGAATATACATCTTTTGCATAATAGATAACATCATTATTTAGATATTGATTACAGACATTTGTCGAACCAATGGTTGATGAAAGTCAACAAATTAAAAAAAATACAAATATCTATAGACAAAAATTTCATAGAGGAAAATGTATATATTACAGACTACACTTGTACTTCCAAAACATATAAGAAAACAAGTAAAAGTTCAATTTTACCTGCCGAGGTCCCATATCATCCTTTGGTTTAGCTTTTGGACTGGATAAGTGGGATTTCATTTGCTGGAGAAAAACAAAACAATTTCAATCACCACGCAAATGGCAAATGATATAAGAATTTGCAATAAATATTAATTGTGTAGAGAACTACATGGTATTGTGAATTTTAATAGCCTTATACCTACTAGGTAGGTATTACAAGAGAAGCAAGTCACTTACCTGTACAGTTGATTTGGTCCGATCGATGAAAGCCCTTCTGTCAAGCAATTCTGAGGTATCAATTTTAAACTTTTTGGGATTCTTTTCCACAATACGTACAAAAGTTAAAGAAATAAGTTGTTTGATTTATGTTGTTTCATTATTAGTAACCATCACAAGGACATTTTAATTCTAACTGACATGTATTCAGTGTTTTCTTTCTACCTACATTTTACAGCCTCCTGTTCATGTTCCTACATGAATTAAGAAAATAAGCAGGGTTAACATATGTGCTCACTCTAGCCATTAGCATTTTCGTTATTAAAGAAATGAAATGCTTATTTGCTAAAAGAAAATATATGCCTTTAGCTACTTTTGCTAATGGAATTTGTGTTGAATAAACCATTTTCATAAACACTGATCATGACTCCCTATCAATGTATAATAAG
This sequence comes from Mimachlamys varia, assembly GCA_947623455.1. NCBI lineage: Eukaryota > Metazoa > Mollusca > Bivalvia > Pectinida > Pectinidae > Mimachlamys > Mimachlamys varia. The sequence goes on from OX392529.1 coordinate 39,369,304, forward strand.
AATTGATCTAATTCAATAAATGGTATGTTAAATACATCAGAACTTATATTAATATTAACACTTGAATTATGACTCTACTAACGAGTAAAAGGTTGCTTAAGGAAATTCTTATTTGCTAAAAGAGAAAAGTGGTCTTTAGTGACTTTTACTAAAACATTTTTTAGACTAGGAGTGAGCACAGCAAATTAAACCAAGGGAAAAATTTAACAACTTCTGAATAACCAAGAGGCCTAGAGCAATGAGATTTGCCCAGAAAGGGCCTGGGTCAGACTTCTATAAAGGCTTCTCAAATAAATTATCTTGACCTACTTTTAAGGTCAAAGGGGATATACATGTACAATGTATATGCAACAATTACTAATACTTGTTTATTTGTTTTCGGAATCCTTTAGTGCAGATGTGGTCTAAAAAATATCATCCAACAATATAATTCAAGAGTACTTTTGAAATCTATTAACAAAAAACGTTTAAATCCTACACTAAATCACTACAAAGTTGACATTTTAAGTAGATAACTGTAATGTGATGTGCTTTGTATCATAAGCATCAAAATGTGATATATGGACATTTTGTATTGTATTGTAAGGTATAGGTATCATTGCAGCTTAATTCTGAGACAACAAATCGCTTTTACATTTTGGAAATTCTTTATAGATATAAACTTTATTCAAATTATTTTACAGCAATTATGAAACAACTTATTCAACTCATATTAAACACTCTTGTTGGCCGAAAGTTAGAGTGCTGGTGTCTTATTGTGGGAAGAAAATCCACTGGTCAGACAGGTGACCCTATACCTCTTCAAGTCAGAATATCGAAACCCTGCCGCCTTGGTGAAAGGCAAGCGTGCTATATACAAATGTATCTACTGCACCACCTGACCACCGGGACCCTCAACATTTCCGACTCTAACTTGTGATTTTTTGACAGAAAACTGTTATTTCATACAAATTTGGTTATATAAAGGATATCTACTGTCTCCTCTAAATCCTCCAGATCCCATTCTATACTTCTTAAGCTGTTCCTTAACTCATTGGTTGTCCAATCATATTCCTCTTTTGATACAGACTTTGGATTGTCCAGAAGTTCACACCATCGTTCATACAAATTGCGTGATGACTGAACAGCTTTTTGTACTTCACTGTGAATTAAAAATAACAAAATAAATTTCAAATTATTTTTTTAGTTCTCAACTTTTGGCAGTATATTCACTTTATATTTGTAGTAATATAGCTGTTACAATACTCTTTCTACAACAGATCTTTATCTGCCTGTATACTAAGTCATTCAGTATATAAACAATACCATACAGACAAAAGTATCAGGGTTGTTTCATCCTAAATTATAAACTGTTTGTTCCATGGCTTGTTTTGTTCTATATCCAGTTTGCCAAAGTTTATGTTTCCCAAATATGAATACATAATTTCTATAAAATTAAATATCTGCTGAAATCTTCCTAATTAATTCATTCACCCCTGAAAGTTTATGACGAACTATTCCCATCTCTTAATTGGAAGAGTTTAAACGTGTGTTCAGGGTTGAATGAATTAATAAAAAAAAAACACTGTTTTATATCACATATGAATTTGTGCTGTCAGGAGAATTTAATGTAGGTATGCATATCTACATGTAGTTGACCATATTATACATATGTAACAGGATAGGAGAAATGCATGGTAAGACCGGGGTTCCTTGAACCTGGAACCTTCCGAACTAGACGAATGCTAGTATTCTCCTTTCCTTTCACAATGTCTTTGATCCTAAAGACACACAAGAAACTCTATACCACCTTCTGTTGGTATATTTTGCTGGTCGCCAAATGTAACAGAAGTGGGGAAAATGTATGGCCAGACCGGTGGGTACCCGACTTCTACCTTCTACCCACTAATCGACCTACTTCATCATGTTGAAGGTTGTGTCGATATATATAATATAGTGTGAGAGGGTGTGCAATGCAGTTTGGAAGTTAATGACTACCAGGTTTCAAACCCGGGGCCTTCCAAACTCTAGATTTGCAACATTTGTACTAATCAAATAAGTCAAATAATTATCATAGAAAAAATAAGCACAGCTTATTAAATCATTTTAATGTGAAGTGGACTGTGTGTGGCCTGGTGCAAACCGAATTCGGGCGAAGCAACCAGCTAACACCCAGACAGAACCCACATGTTGTATTGATTTTGAATTCAACCCCCTTAAAACGAATACTTGTTTCTAAATACTTAAGTTATAATGTCTACTGACAGTATGTTAAGCGAATATCCAGTAACAGGCTCTCACGCATTTCGGACCGGTTAATTTATCTCACCACCGACAGATTCGGCTGTATGCTATTGCCACGTTAAACATGAGTTGTGGATGTAATTATAATGTTTAACAGTTCCAAAGAGCTAAAATGATATTCTTATTGTGGATATCAGTCTGTAAATATTATACAGGTACATGAATCCATATCCCAATAATCATTCAACACCGATTGTTGTTGACAGAAATATGCGATTTTGTTCGCCAAGTTACTTACTCTCTGACAACGAAAAACGGGTCTTCAAGAGACATACTGGGCCTCGATGAAGTTGAAGATGTAGATCTATCACAGTCTCATTTCATAAAAATCGTTATTTAGACGAATAAAGCTCACATTAAGTCCATATTTTTGAGACAAAAATTGTGTGTTATAAAAAAATTATGGGACTCATCACCGGAATTACTAATAGAATAGCAATAAGCGAACCATTGACGGTAGATAGATCTCCGGAATTAGCTATTATTTATTTTTGACTAATTCATAAAAGAAGATCAAATACGAATGCTAATAAATAACAAACAAATAATCATATTTTTAGATGAAATATTTTGTAAAGATTATTCAAAGTAATACTTTGAACCTTAAAGCTAAATGTCTCTTTCAAAATGATATTTCCCGCGCAGTGTCATTGGGTTAGCTCCCTTCCTTTAAAAGGTCAAGAGTTCAAACGCAGCAGCAGTAGCTCATCAACATCGCATCTCCTCTTCGATAATGTATCCGGGCTGCGGCCATCTTGTAGGGATCAAAGTAACTTTGATCACCGTTCTGAGGATGGAAACCCTTGTCTTTTTATCACAAAACTAGTTGAAACTCAAGTATGGTAAAACGGAAGACCATTTCGGGCGATGATTCGGATGGGGATCAGACGATACCATTGCCTATCCAGACTTTCTTCTGGCGGCAGACGAGGTAATCAACAGTTGGCTTGTTGACATCTGTCGGTGGCTCCGTTATGCATTGCATGAAAACATAGACGCAACCAAAATAAACAAACCCGTACTGACTACTGGTACATGGATATTTGTTCTATAATGTTATTAATGGGTCAAGTCTGCAGCCATAGCTAATTAGCTACATTTTGACCATGCATAGACGCCGTCATTGTCGTAATCGCCATCGTATATATTCGTTACAGTAATGTGTACGAGTAGATCGCTACCCAATTATACCACAGTGTGGATACTTTTTTAAACTTAATTTAAAATAAATAAACTTACAAGATACAAGAAACTTTATTTATATAGTCACATATATAAACAAAAGAAAATATTAGCTCTGTAGTGATATTTCTGTGACAAACATTGTAAAAACAAACATAAGAACAAGGTAATTAACCAAATGCATAGACAGAAAACAAAAGCTAAAACATGCAAAACTGTACATTATCACAGATAACTATGAAATCATAACATATAGGTAGATATTGGAAACATACATGTATAACACAGCAGCATATATTTGTATAACATAAATTACTGGAGATATAAAATAAAATTATTTATTAAGATTGAACACCTGCATATCACACAGGTGTTGCTATAAGATGGTTTAAAGCACTATATAAGTCAATTTTACATACATGCTAATATAGCAAAGAAATAGAAATTGACATAGTATACACCAATATAGTTTAATTTAAAAGAAAGAAAATAATGAATTCAAACAATTTGATAGAAAATTAAGATAAAAACAATTGTGCTGCTGGTTATATAATTAACAAACATGCAAAAAGGCAAGCAATAAGACAGGCAATTGGTTGTCCAAACTTTTGATAGCTCCAGCTGCCTTTGGATCTATTGTCATTACCAGATGGCTCAGTTGGTTGAGAGTCCGTCTAGAATTTAGAAAGTCCTAAGTTTGAACCCCAGTCTGGCAGCCTCTCCTGTTACAGTCCTGCCATGACCAAACCTTGTTTAAGCGCATAAGATAGTTTTATGTTACAACTATAGTTTTCTATTTTAGGCCATTCATTCGACCAAAGTTGGAAAAGCTCTGTGAAGCATCATGTGTGGTAAGTCTATTTTTCAGATATAATTTAAATGGTTCTTTACAAATATCAATTGTTATTTGATGAATAATGTTAGCATTTAAATACATGTAGCTCTACCTGGTTTTTGGAAAGTTTTATTTACTGTTTAATAAAAACTGCATATATATACATGTTTTATTCAGGGCTGGGACAAAAAGTGCAATATGTCTAGATATTACAACATAATACAATGTGTTTACTTTTGAATCTGATGCACTTTCAGTCTTTCGAGCGTGTGGTGGTCCAGAACATCCTGCACGGATGTTCTCCGAGCCTGTGTGCGGCGATACAGAGCGTGCCCCGCTGGAAGGTCATACAGGCAGCATTCCCTCACGTCATGCACGCCTGTTCAACACTCCTCACCTCTTGCAAGCGCATAAATATAGGTAAAGGGTAGAAGTATATTCATGTACAGTGTAAGTGAAGGTTTTCCAGCTAACATTGACCAGGGGTTAATCTGGGATTAAGGGGAAACTATCCTTTTTACTTTAGGGGGGAAAAAAAGCTCTTCAAAGGGGAATTTTTGATAATTACAAAGTTACAATTTTTAAATTTAAAAGCACATTTTTCACCTTAAAACAGCAAAGGATAATCAGAAAAAAAACAAATCTGGAGGATTTGGGTAGAAATTGACATCAAATATGAAGTAAAATACAATATTTCAGTAAATTTATCACAATTCTAAGAGGGAAAAGGGAAAAAAATTCTGATGGGAGACTACCCATAAACGGTATTATAAAAGGCCTAGATTGACCCCTGTTGACACAACATAAACACCTCCTCTCCTAACCATTCTAAAAGAAAAAAAGGAGAAAACTACAAATTATGTGTCCATTACAAGTTATGTGGCATATCATTGAGAACTTACTTAAGGAATTTATCATACATGATATATATAGTGGGGTCCCTATTTGGGCACATATCAAACTGGAGGCACCTTTACTAGGGGTCAGCTTTATTATGGCTATAGGCCTATCTCAAAAGTGTTGTTATCTCCCTTGTTTTCCATATCATAGCAGAAAGTGTTTATAAAACAAATTCATGCCATGTAATCATGACGTCATAATGGGAATTATGTCATCCGATTGTGACATGGCGCCAAATCATAACAAAAACACTTCTGGGAGGTCCATCTTGTATCCAACATTATGGCCTATCAAGGGGAATAACAACACTTTCGGGAAAGGCCTATATAATACTTTAATCTATAGCTGTTGCTTATAAAATTGAGCAAAAGAAAAACACTTCTGTCTAGTCAGGATGTTAAAGGTCCCTACATGTTTAATTGTTATATGTTTTACATCAAACACTATTTACTGTATTTATCAAACAATGCATCCACGCCTGGAAATATGCCCGGTCCAACCTGTATTACAATTTAGTAGAAATACCATTGAATGGTATTTTGAACTACAATTGTTTTCATAAATGACATTATCTTGAAAGAAGCCCTACCTCTATTTCATGTTGGGGATTATATTTATATGTATTGTCTTCTCTGGGTTAATTGTAGAATGAATTAAGTACATGTATGAGTGAGGAATTATGAACCATCCAAAACATTGTTAAGACCTCTAGTCAATTATATATTTTTACAGATGCCAGGTTTGGTTCTAACGAGACAAAGCTGTTGTATATTCTCCACTGGATCATCTTGGATGCTGCCTCAGAATGTGAAGATCAAGAGTCGGATCCCCTCCGTAATGGAGGTCGTACCCTTGGCAACAGCGGCTCCTCCGAACAAATGCACTCTCTCAGTACAATACAGCTGTTCGTCTACCTGTTTGCCCCACTCCTGGATTATATGGACGACACTGACTTTCAGACCCTAAAGCTGGAAAATGGTTTGAGACTGTGGCAGCCATTGTGGGACTACAGACAACCTGATATACCCTGCTTTGCTACACCTGTCAAACCCCAGAGGAATGTACTGAAGGCACAGCGAAGTCTGCTGAAGATTAACACTAATGCAGGATATGTGTACATGGGGAAAGGAACTTCTAGAGAGAATCTGAATGTTGGATGCATGGAACGAAGCATAGAATGTGAAGATGAGAACAATCGAAGCTGCAGGACAAGTATTGGTGAATGTCAGTCACCACGAGCACCTATAGTCACCATGTCCAATATCTGCCCATCATCCACAGGAGATTCACAATCCGCCAACATAGAGGTCATCTGTGAACATTGCAATACTGTTATGTCTATGCGTGGGGCAGGTGATGGCAGTCGGCGATGTAGTTGTGGACGACGGGAGAGTTCTACCTCCTATGACAAGATGAACCCTCGTCACAGGCTTCCGTCTCTGATAGATCATGACTTCGTGAAGCAGAGGTTAGTGAGTGCTGTAAACAGCGGGGTGAAGGGACCGACTACACCAGACATCCTGAGTGCAAGCTATTTTGATGTGGCAGTTTTAAGATGTTTGTTTTGTCAGTATTGGTCTGAGGACGGCATTTATTGGGCACTCAGATATATACAACAGAGATTAATGGAGGTCTGTGATGAAGTGTTCCGACGAACAAATACAGATCGAGCAAGGAGCCGTTCACTTCCTTTCTCTGACATCAAAGTCCTGAAAAATGGGGGACTTCCTTACAATCCATTTGAGACACACAGGTTTTCAGACAAAAGAGGATCATCTGCCAAAGGTTTCAGCAAGCTTGCCTCAAAACTGACAACTATTCGTAGTGGAACCGAGATAGATAAGCTTTCGCCTGACAGACCTACACATCTCTCGGCTTTTGAAGAACTCCGAAATCGGGAGACAAAGAGGCTACGACTTGGAGGTGTTCGGCGACACATTGACACTGGAACTGCTCAGATAAATCCGACAAAACCTACTAGGTTATCACCAGTTGGTGCTCCACCTGTTAAACATGGAGTACAGTTTGCCACATCAAAGTCTCCAATCTCTACACCAACTTCACCTTTCACCCATGGGTCGAAAGATGACTCGTCCAGTGCTGGTACTATGTCCACTGGTGAAGGTGATGGGGACACAGACCGGGGGTCAAAGAGTCACTCCTCCTCCAGTGGTAAGACTGTCAAGTTCCCTTTGTCCCTCAGTGGGATCACCTCCTTCGATAGTGACAGAAACAAAGGCAACCGTAACACGTACACTAAAACCAAGCTACATCCCCAGGGATTCGACAAAGATTCCGCTACTGACAGCAGTAGCCATGAATCCTCGACCTCTTCCCAGCAGGGTGAATCCACTGGTAATGAAGCTGGCCAGAAGAAGTTTGACACCTTGCCAAAACCTATAATTACAGTAACAGAGCATAGTTATGATTTTGACGGAAAGAAAGAATCCATATCACCCAAAGTTTCAATGAATGGAGGCCGTACAGAAATAGATGATGATGGTAAAAAGAAATCGGGTATCTCTCGTAGTATGACTGACTCCGACATCAGCTATCGTCAAGGCGATGAGGTACATGAGGTACCTGGATCTGTCCACTATATCCAGGTAATGTGGAATTCTTTATTCTAACTGTTTTATCTACAGTCTAGATCTACTGATCATGACTGCTTGATACAATTTTATCTGGGTTGCTCATCCACCCACCCATTATAGGTAGAGTTTAGAACTGTTTATTATTATCGGTAGTCCTATTTTCTGCTTTTACGTGAAATTTTTCATTCTACCCTCACTAGAAAGCAATGTGCTGTTTAATTTCTATATTTTCCTGTTATACAGGTTTGGTGTCTTCAACTTATATCTGTCCTCTTAATACATAATTTGTATTATTACTGTCTGCTCACTATATTTATCAGGTAAATAGAGTTAGTTAGCTTTACTGTTGGTGCCTTATACAGTAATGTTCATTTTTTTATTGTTTGTCAAATATTTGTACATGTATACAGAAGATATGGAGTTATTTACTACCTGAAAACTATTAGTAATTAGCCATTGTCATCTTTTTATTCACCATGTATGCCAGAGATATTTTAATACTGTCTGAATTACCTATTCAGCTTTTAAGATGAACAGAAGAAATTTGAATACAGTGATATTAAAGTTTTTCTTAATGGATTAACTTGGCTTTACAGGACAATGGTCATATCAACTACAAGGTCATCCTCCAGGCTGTGCACTTCATCAGCAACACTCAGACCAGTGACCGCATCTGTGAGGTCCTACTCAACATCATGAACTGGCTGCTTGACCTGGACATCATAGAGAGACCTAGAGACACCCAACCAAAGACCCCTACCACTCCAGCCTCTGATGGTGACCGGCCGCAGGAATCCGAGGAGAAGGAAGGAAGCCCATCCCAGACCAGTACATGTACTATGGAAACGGAAGGACAGGGAGACTCCACTGCACACAGTCTGGCTATGGACACAATACTCAGGTTAGGACCCGGTACTCTGTACAGTAAATGTTTACTTTATTGTATTATAGCCTTTAATTTTGGAACTACAAGTACTCTTCATAAGTGGATGCTATATTTGTCTTCATGATCTTTTTGGTCATGAAGACAAATATAGTTGTTAAGAAATTTATAGAAAAAATAAAGGTTGTCGCTCTATAAATTTTAGTTCCAGCTTTCTTGACATTTGGATGATCTTATCTCATTTACTTCTTCAGCATTTTCAAAGCTCTTGGTTGTCCCCATGGGTGTGGTGACGGTGTTCGGGGATCACATGGTGACCTTCTGAGGTTAAAAGGTCAAAACTGCTTGCAGAGATTACAGAGGGTCAATGCAGTCTTGTTTAGGTCGTACCTGAAAGACACCATTAAGAAGTCACCCTTACAAGACAGTGTTGACTTCCTACATGCTTTTCTGGGATTTTGTGTGGAGCCTTGTCTGATTCTACAACAGAGTGAGAGAGCTGAACGCTCGGCATCAGGCTCACAGGGTAATGATGCTAAGGAATATACTGTACATTTTTAGCATGAGATAATATTTTACTCATTTTAGCATCTTCATCTTGATATAATAATAAAAAAAAAAATTGAAAAAATCTCCAGCCCTATTTTCCAAAAGGTATAACATTGAAAAAGGAATACCGTACCAGGTAGTTCACCTGAAAAATTGAATTAAACATTTGTTAGAGTTGACAAAATTTACTGGTAGCCTAGATAACCACACCATTCCTACAAAATTGCATAAGAAAAATTAAAACTAGACTTAACAGTAGTAAACCAGTCGTCTTATCAAGACAAGTAAATTATAATATCAGTATTAATGAACCATGAGCTCTTTTGCTATGATTTAAGTGGTATTTATAAACAGAGAAATGGTTTCTAATTAAGTTAGGAGTTTTAATACTATTATATTAATTTTGTTTTTGCAAAGGGGGCAGTAAGAAAAGCAGCTGTCAGGAATCCCAACAAAATGGCTTCCAGAACAATTTCGGCCACACCATTGGTGGTGTTGGGTACCGCGGAGTAGAAGGTGTCCTGATTGCCTCCATCTTCAAGTCGTTTGTATCCCGATGTGTGGAGAACAGTCGGGACCTTTACGGCAGTGATAACATTGTAAGTAGTTTTCTGACGGGATAATTAATCTTTTATAGGAATACATTTTTGATGAGTGTGGACAATAAATTCCTAAGTAATGGCTTTTCTTGATACTTGTATCGCAGTATCTTAGTGAATATTGAAAGAAGTTTAAGCCAAAATAGTCAAGGGCAAGGGGATGTGGTTGTGAATGATTCAACTATAAGTCTAAGCATTCATTCTGTTTAATTGTTCAGTTCCACATCTAAATATATAATTTTACATTTATATACATGTGTGCAGGACATCCATATATTGTATCTTTGGATGTATATGTTATATCTGTTAACAGGGGCTGTTCTGTGACGTGCGACAGTTTATGGCCTATGTTAAGGAGATCCATGGTGGAACGTTCCGCCGTGTCGGTCTTGGAGGACTCCTTGATTCACACCAAGCTCTGAAGCAGAAGGAAAAGGAACAACAGGAGAAACTGAAGCAGTCTCTTCCCATCAGGTTATTATCAACCTTCAATTCAAGTCCTGTAACACAGCAAGCTGTTCTTAAATGACCTTTAAATTATATAAACCATTAGTAGGACGTAAAACAATCTGAAACCAAACCAGTTTCAAATCATACACAGCAATATCAATTTTGTTCAATAAAGTTTTTCCTGGTATATGTTTCACTTTGTGCATGATGCATTCAATAAGCTGATGTCATAAACTTCAATAAGATCTAACAAATCCGTTTTTAAAGCCAAAATAATGTTGGACAAGGCAGTATAATAAGGTTTTGTTTTATTATGACACTATATTGAGATAATTGCTGTAAATCTATGTGCCATGCAGGAACTTTGTGTATGTCTTTAAGGTATAATTTATTATATAACTAGGCGCACTACATCGCAGACTTCTGAGAGTGGTGATGAACGCGAGACGCGGCGCTCTATATCAACAACATCTGAGGAGTCTGGAAATTACCATGGCAAAACTCGCAAGTCTCTTTTCAAGAAGAAGCTGAAGAAAGTAACCTCAGTATGTATTGCAAGCATTGAAAGTGTCATGATTAACTCGTTTGTCTATTCAATTGTTTCAGTGAACGTTTGAAGGTCATGAACATTCTTAACGTTTGAAGTTCATGAACATTCTTGGTACAGCTACCTTTTGTTAAGATGACATGTGATTATGGATAAGTTTATATTGATTATTTATATTTTTATGCATGGTGCTTTTCTATAATTCTATCATATTAATTCAACATCATAGCTATGATCTTTAAGGTTAGTCTTAAAAATGGGTTAATTTAACCTTGACCAGTCCTTAAGGTTCAATCTTATGAATAGTCAAGTACATCACATGTATATGAGATATGTTGTTTCCCTTCATCTCCATTTATACTTCACTGAAAGTAAATCATTTTTTTGTTGTCCCTAGTCTAAATTTACAGAAAATGCTGAATACACAACTTAGACAACAGTAAGTTTCTGTTTCTTTTCAGTCTCTAGCCCTGCAGCAGTATGCCGCAGCCAGCGACTCGGAGCTGTTAGACGAATCACACAACAATAAACATAACTCACAGACGCCCACCACCACAGAGGATGACTCTATAGCCAGCAACAGCACCGGGAGGCGACGCTTCAGTAAATTCCACCTAGGTAAGGAGAACCAATACTGTGGTTACAAAAACATTTGATCCTTAATAAATACTTATGGAGATGGTTGATTATAAGACTCTTTTTTGACCACGGGTGTAAGATAGGGAAATTCCATATCTTACACCCCTGGAACCCTATTTATGAAACCATTCTCATGCTCAAGTATGGATTTTGTGCTCAAGCCCAATTTGTTGTTCCGGTCATAATTTGTTTAATATATCTTATTTTATCAAAGTTTTTGTAAAGTATGAGATCCATGAAGCCGAAAGCTGTTCTCAATATTTACAATTAACTTTTCAATCGTTGACATGATTTAGTTGAGTTTTTAAGAAAACTGGCTTTCGCGCAGAATCCATGCTTGAGCATGGGAACGATTTCATGAATATGGCCCCTGGTCTTGAAAGAGTAATTTTCTCTCATTTTAACTACCTGAATGAGCTCAGAAACCATGAAAATATATTGTGACTGGCTACCATTTTGAAAATATCAACTTTTCCCTTGAGCTTTTTTGACAAAAACGAATTAGTCAAAAGGATTAAGCATACCCCATCTGTGCAAACTATTAGTTTGCGCTGAAAAATTAATCTCCGCCTTTTTACCTTCGTGGTTTAAATATTGTGAAATGTTTTAATTTCATCATGTCCCCCTTTTCTCTTTTCGGCATCAGAGTTAACTGTATTTTTTACGTCATTTCATTGTGACGCCACACTATGTAAGATGGAGTTTACTTACATAGTTTTCGTACATGGGCAAACTCTATTCAACATGGCGAATTTACCATTAGTTTTGTCAGTTGATTCCAACATCAGTCACACTAGTGTTATGTTGACAGGCTGGAGACGAGCCACCAAGTCTGACCACGAAGAAGAGGCCCTTAGTGACCCGCCACCCCTTGACCGCCGAGAAAGTCGCAGTGAGTTACAGTTCAACCGAGTCGCCGGTAAAGGGAAAATGTCCTTCAAGACTGCCAGTCATGCTACGGTCACTTTCTTAAGTGCCAGGAAACGGATTGAGGGCGGTTTGAAAAGTCTCGGAAAACGGATGAGTAAACGAGGCAGTGTGGATAGTACGTAGGAGTAACTATGTTGTACGTGGTTCTAATGCATGAAAACTGTACAGGATGTTGGTGGCAGGAGAGGTCAGAGTTCATGTAGTGGCGTTCTCAGTGTTGATCTTACATAGGTATAACTTAGGACAGTGTAACATCTAAAATTGTTTCTTGTCTTATCTATTGATAACAAGTCATATCTTCTACAATTGTAGCATGTTTGTTTCTTCTTTCTCCTTGAGTACATTTAACTTGGCATGTTGCTGTTTCTGGGATGCTTATTTCTATCTTCATTGTTGTGTGTTTGTAATATTGTCCTGATTCTAAAAGGAAATGAAAGACAAATTGTTACGATGATCGGATGTTGTTTTAAAGTTGATTATCAAGATGCCTTTTCAAGATTGAGGTATTTAGAAAAATGTACATATTTTGATAATTTTGAATAGTGTTGTTGAAGTTGATATATAGGGCTTCTTTGTTGAACAGGTTTGGAAATATTTTAATGACAGAATACTATCTTATTGTATTTCGTAACTGGTTATAAACCTGCCATATTTGATTTGCTTTTGCCTATATATATCTATGTAATCAAAAGCCTACATGTGTGCGCAGGCTTTTTTGTATTTTTTCGTTAAGCCAGCTAAATGTTGACAAGATTTTCAAGGTTAGTGAACCAACACATTAGTTAAGAGATCGGTGTTTTCCCCTGGCGACTGCAGGTTTTGTATTACTCTTTATACAAACTGAAATATTTCAATTTTATCACACAAATGTTCATTTCCATGTACAAACTACACTATGTGTGATATACAGTAAAAATGTCTGTTTCTGAAATATTAAACTGTTGCATATGTCTGATTGTCGTGTATAACATCAATATTCTTTGTATAAAAAACCTTGTTCATGACAAATCAATGCTGACTATAAGTCTCTTGTCAGTTTCTTAGGAATTAAATTTGCTTTAGAAATTGGCATCCGACAATTATCATAGATTTGTTGAAATCAAGTTTTTTTGTCAATTTCTTTTAATATGGTGTACTACAATCTTTTTCATTGTTTTTAATACTGTCTTTTTTTTAATTAATACATGTATATATGTACTGTATCTCTATGGTGTCATGGTTATGGACATTTTCTTTTGATATGAATGATCAAGAATGCTTTATGTCCTATAGGGGGGGGGGGGGGGGCAAAACAACCGTTTTACTGCCCATCACCTTAACATTATATATATGCTCAGTTCAATATTTCACCACTTTTGAAAAAAAGGATGATTGGACTTTGTTATGCAATAAGTTTTCAAAACATATATATAAGAAACCTACTACTGGATTTGTTTTTGTGGAAATGTTGTAAAAGTGATGAAGTGAAAATAAGAATAACATGATAAAAAGATGCTGTACAGTAAAATTTACTATCTAATGCAGAAAGTTTGGAGAAATAGGTCATAACATATACTAAGTGAATGATCAAAGCATAATCAGATAAAAATTTATTCTTAGTGAAGATTTTGATATATAGTGAATGTATGCTAGAAAAGCAGAAATCTCAAATACAAAATATTTATGAAGCTCTACTTACCTCCCTTTACACAGACTGGAAGACCCTCCAGTCAACCACTGCAGACGATGCAGAGTCTGAGTCGACGCTGACGAAGGAGAAGAAGCTGGTTGATCGTTTCCTGGTGAAATCTGGGATGCTGAGGTTCTCCTTCCTGCTGGAGTGCTGCCACCCGGGCTCCATACCCGACCCGACCCTCGTCTCCGCCATGCTGGAACTGGTCAGTATATAACACCTTAATGTCTAACTCACATCAACCTAATGTATATTTTGGTTGTTTATCAATACTCTTTGATAATTTGTTTGTATTGTCATTTTAGATGAACGGAAGTAATACTTCGAAAAGACTTTCTATAAACCAGGTTTATCCAGGTCACTTATGTAAATCATATGCAAATGTGGGGAATTTAATTAACACTGGGCCTGTATCAAATTTATAGGTGAAATGTGAACTGGGATTGATAAAAAGTTCTCCAGTATACAGAAATCAACTTTCTGTTGGTGATTTAATTTTGATATCAAAATTAATAGTATCAGAATCAAACGTATACACAGTATTCTTAAGATTTGCTTTTAATACTGTAACTCTTGGTCACTATTGATAAATCTGGTATTGCTGCCTTGTGTTATGAGATGTTCTCTTCTTTTTATGGTGTGTAGGATGCACCTGTGATTGCCAGAGCATCACTGTTGTTGGAATGTGCTCACTTCATCCATCGCTGTAACCATGGCGACTGGCCAAACTGGATGCACCTGAACCTTCCCAGCTTCCGTCACTCTGCCTCAGCTTTACAGAACAGGGGCCAGCCTTCTGGTTACAGACGAACTCTGACCTTACAGAAGGCAGCCGGGCGAATGTTCTATGCCTGGGCTGAGGTAAATCTTCATCTTTAATAATAATGTGTGACCAAGACCATTTCACCATTGTTCCCAATACTGACTTTAAAAAGCTTAATACTGTAAAAATATAAACAGGCCCAGTTGACATTTGTTTTTTTTGCTTCTTTAGAATCTTGGTACGATGCTGCAGTACATCCTATCAAAAGAATATGCCAGTAAGCTTGATGTCATTGGAGATGTGAGATCAGAAGCAAGAAAACGTGAGCTGAGAACCATGGATGACGAAGAAGACTTTTTAGATGAAGGTAGAACACAATGGTTTTCTTACGACTGACCGGTTTTAAAAAATTCAGATAGTCCTGCTCATTATTTGAGCAAACGGACAGTATTTCTTTAGGATCGTGAAACCAGTACATAGCCCTGCTTTAATTGAAATTCAGATAAACTGACACATTGTACTGCAACTTATAATAGTAAGATGATGAAAATAAGTCATTGATACTTACTATACATGAAAATTGCATTATAAGCACCATCATACTGTTTTGTACATCAAATGTTTCCTTGAATTGCATTTTGTTTAAAAGAATAGCTGTACTAATTTTATGGTTGCTTTCATTGTTGATGGTTTAATTTATCTTTGCTTTATACAATGTAAAGGATTTTGTTTCCTCTCTACTGCCAAAATGACTCTTTCATTGTTGGAATATTTTTCCTCAGCAGCAATAAACTAAAGTGTCTGTTTTCCATGTTCATAGTTTAACATGGCTTTTTCTACAGCAACAGTAACAGTTTTCTATGTTCATAATTTATATATCTTATCTGTACAGGAGCTGTGACAGTTTTGTTCAAATATTTCCTCGCTACAGCCACAATGACTGTTTCCATTGTTTAAATATCTTTTTACTACTACAATATATTGTAACTGTTTTCCATGTTCAAAGTTTAATATGTCTTTCTCCACAGCCACAGTAAATGACTCTGGTAGTGCTTGTCCCTATGCTCTCAAAATGATCGCCTGTCTGGTTCTCCAAGAAATCACCACATTTCTACGTGAGACTTTTCGAGATTTACCTAAAAGCCGGAGTCCTCGACGGGAAGGAGGATGCTGGGAACGTAATCTGACCACGCGTAGATGGAGCAGCATAGTGAGCAGTCCCGGCCATTCCCCGAGTTCCGAGTCCAACATGGCTGATCTTCCACACTCTTCCTCTGGTAAACAGCAGAAGATTATTGTTTTTATGACAGTCATGTTGTGCTTATACAATAAAAGATAACATTGGTAAAGTGTAAAATAGAGGACCGGATTTAAAGTAATCATGAGTGATGAGGGTCACTAAAAAGTGCCTCCTGGTCCCTCCAAACAATCTTTTCTGGAATAGCCCTATAAGGTAATGTGTGTTCACAATAATCGTAATGTGAACACATGCATATAATGAAGCCATATTTTAATTCCTTATAATCAATAACTGATTTATAGCATTATTACTAAATAAATTTTGATGTTCAGGTTTCAGGCTGACATAGATTTTGATGTTCAGGTTTCAGCCTAACATAGATTTTGATGTTCAGGTTTCAGCCTAACATAGATTTTGATGTTCAGGTTTCAGCCTAACATGGATTTTGATGTTCAGATTTCAGCCTAACATAGATTTTGATAAGGTTTTAGCCTAACATAGATTTTGATGTTCAGGTTTTAGCCTAACATAGATTTTGATGTTCAGATTTCAGCCTAACATAGATTTTGATGTTCAGGTTTCAGCCTAACATAGATTTTGATGTTCAGGTTTCAGCTTAACATGGATTTTGATGTTAAAGTTTCAGCCTAACATAGATTTTGATGTAAAGGTTTCAGCATAACATAGACTTTGATGTTAAGGTTTCAGCCTAACATAGATTTTGATGTAAAGGTTTCAGCCTAACATAGATTTTGATGTTCAGGTTTTAGCCTAACATAGATTTTGATGTTCAGGTTTCAGCCTAACATTTGACTAATGTTCAATGAACTTCCAGTATAACTTAATTGTAATTAATATTACACCTAGGAGTTGCAGTAGGCAGTCCGGGGGTTGGAGAGAGGAAGATTAGTTTTGCTGTCCTTGGTCATGCTGACCGCTCCGACTCGTTGCATAGTAGTACAACATCTATCTCTGTACTGGACCCGACCATGTCACCTCATATACCTGCTGATGAGCGCAAAGGTAAACAATATGCTTCTATCAGGTAGATAACATTGTGAGTATAATAGCTTTTTAATGAATTTGAGGTCAATATCAAATTCTGAACAACCAACTTTTGATAGCCTTTCTTGTTACTTCTACATAGGAATTGCTGAACGTACCTTATCTGAAAGTTCAGAGATTTCTAGAATAAAGACATATGCATGTCATAGTTTAAGTCTAAAGAGATTTTAAATAATTCTTAAATGAACTTTGTTTTAGGTCGGAGACTTGCCCAGGGGAGACAGAAGTTGTTGAGGTACAACAGACGAGGATCCACACACAACACAAGCTTCCGTCATAACCGCAGCTTTCGACTGATGAGGCAAACGGAGGGAAGTGAGTGTTTCAACAGGTCGATGAGATCGTGATAAGCATGTGAATCAAAAATGCTATGTCATTCAATATTTTAAAACTATAGCTACCTGGTATCAGGAAATAATTATTTTCTTGAAATTAATTTTCTGTGTTGTTTTGAATTTTTCTAATTTTCATTGTTTGGGTTTAAAATAACATAAGTGGAAAACACATGTAGTAATATGGATACTGTATGTAATGTATAACATTATTATGGAAAAAAACTACTTTCCCTTTAGGTATAAAACGTATTGGTAGTGTAAAGGGAAGAAAGGTAAGCAGCCAGTCCCTGCAGTCTGGAGGCGAGAGGTTTCCAGAAGAGGATGGAGTGGATGACATGGAGTCAGTCCTGAGTGATGAAGCTGAGAGTGGGGTGGAGTACCAGGAGACTGACGACTACAGTCTCTGTCAGAACATGCCCTGGATCAAGGTATAGTTACATTATTGAACAGGTATAGCAGTAATTATCAAAAGTTGATAGTTATTTCAAGAGCTGAATGTTGTCATAGAAACAACAGAGGGTAAGGACTTTTCTAGAATTAACCATGTTGAAGGGCAGAAAGCACCTTTTCAAAGACCCCACCACGCATCAAATAGTAAAAGAGATTTAATTTTAAAAATAGTTTGCAGATCTGGTATTACAAGTACCTCCCACCTCCCCTACACAAATAATTATGGAATAGCCTTAAGCTGTTACAATGATTAGGCACTTGTTCAACATACGTCTAATACTGATTGTATGTCTGTGTTATGGTAGTTCCTTATGACCCTGTCATGATCAATTCAAATTTTTTAATTTTTCGCATTCCTTCTCAATTCAGTATTGTCTTATCCAAATTGCATTATAATTTGCTCTGTCTTCTAATATATCAACATTGTGATATTAAAAAAATTGTGAAAGCCAGTTATCAAGCATATACTGGATTCTATGTTTCTTTCTTTCTCTGAACCATGAATTGTTCCCCTTAATTGCAACATTTCATTTATGAAATTTTAAAAATTGAATAACTACCCTTATATTATAACTATTTTCATGTCAAAGATCAATTTCACAATGCCATTCTACTAAGGACCATGAAACTTCTCGAATTGACTATCTTAAGGAGGGATCTTTTAATATAAGGGCCTAATGCCAAGGTCACATAAATTGAAATTTTACCTAGAAACATATAACTAAACAGGATAACTGAAATATTCAAACTTATTAGTACCTACATTATAAGATATAAATCTATTTCTAAATACATTTAGTTGGAGAGATTTAGCCATGCTAGAGGTACAAGGAGATATTTAGCCTTGCTAGAGGTACAAGGAGAGATTTAGCCTTGCTAGAGGTACAAGGAGAGATTTAGCCTTGCTAGAGGTACAAGGAGAGATTTAGCCTTGCTATAGGTACAAGGAGAGATTTAGCCTTGCAAGGGTACAAGGAGAGATTTAGCCTTGCTAGAGGTACAAGGAGAGATTTAGCCTTGCTAGAGGTACAAGGAGAGATTTAGCCTTGCTAGAGGTACAGGGAGAGATTTAGCCTTGCTATAGGTACAAGGAGAGATTTAGCCTTGCTAGAGGTACAAGGAGAGATTTAGCCTTGCTATAGGTACAAGGAGAGATTTAGCCTTGCTAGGGTACAAGGAGAAATTTAGCCTTGCTAGAGGTACAAGGAGAGATTTAGCCTTGCTAGGGGTACAAGGAGAGATTTAGCCTTGCTAGGGGTACAAGGAGAGATTTAGCCTTGCTAGGGGTACAAGGAGAGACAGTGATTTTTTTACCCCTGTTAAAGTGCCGACTTTCAGTACTTTCCCCTCGTGGATTTTTTCCCAATCTGACCCTTTTTTTCCCAATTGACTTGTAAAATAGTTCAATGAAATATTAAAAAAAATACCTTAAATGTCCGTGTTTTAAAGTCATCGGAAGCAATAAAATATTTCAGATTTATTCATCGCTTCCACACGAATACACGCTTTCATACATCTCGATCACAAAAACACTTCAAATAATACTACTACGTAAATAGCAAGCTTCTCTAAGACCAAGACCATCACAACGAGTCAAGGTCACCGAGACAAAATGTCTCACAACTCCAAGTATTACACGAAGAAAATAAAAAAAACGTGACTTACAAGGCCTATTGCAAATTGACCAGCTCTTTAATCGACAGAAACTGTCCAGCACGGTATGTGAACCTAGTCCTAACGTTACAGTTACTAGTGAGAGTGAGACTGATGTTTTGTTAGAGAATGATCATGAGTCTGTTGCGATCGGCGTGAGTGGTTCCTGTGTGCATGTGTTACTTTGACGACTTGCAAAACATTGAAGATAAATTTGAAACATCCAACAATTACATAAAGCCAGTGCATGAGGAACCCGAACTTGCCGAATATCGTCACGACGAGTCACAGTCAATGAAAGTGCACCTAGAAACCAGTGATAAACGGACACAGGTTCATTTGAAATATGAGTGCAGTTACTGTGACAGACAGTATACTGTTCAATAAAAATCTTTATCATGAATTCGTTTGTTTATTTATTATATTAGCACACAAATAAAATAACTGTCTGGTGGTATACTCTAGTAACTTAGCATATTATGGTAGGTTCATCGTCGTAAAATTCCCAATTTGAACTTTTCGCGCAACAAAATTCCCAATGAAAAAGGGCATGGGCACTTTAAATGAAAATGTAAAAAAATCACTGAGAGATTTAGCCTTGCTAGAGGTACAAGGAGAGATTTAGCTTTGCTCGAGGTACAAGGAGAGATTTAGCCTTGCTAGAGGTACAAAAATAATTAAAAGTCTTCCATGTCCTTAAGAGGCTTCAGAAACCTGACATTATTTAATGAAGCATTCAGTTGAATATAATCTAAACATCTTTTTTAAAATATCGACAGGTGGTAGTACAGTTGGCAAATTTGTCCAACTTCATCTGCCCCCACCAGAACTACTGTCATCCAAACTGTTATGAGCGACAGCGTCGATCCTGTTCTCGCCTCGTGACTGCAATGAGGAAAGTGTACCTGTCAACGGAGCATGACCCAGAAACTCTGGATAAAAGTAAACAAGGCCTAAATGCAGATTTCTTGAAAGAGAGACTGAAGCGAAGAGTGAGTAGTCCTATAACAGTAAATACGTACAATCTATATCTAATGACCTTCAGGGAAACTAGGACATATTCGCTATAGAAATTAGTTTGAAATACAAGAAGTTTAATGTTTGTGATGTAAAAAACAAATAAAAACTCATGGTGAAAATTCCATAATAAATGTGTTTAACTGTTTAAAATGACATTTTCTGTGTCTGATACATCAATGTAGATTGGTGGCGTCAGTCATTTTTGTCGGTTGCATTGTCCGAACAAAAGTTTCCACCTAATAACTTCAGTTTTCTTGAGCCTATAAAACCCCAAAGTTCACCTCTCAACTTGAATTACATGTACAATAATGTCAGTATTGATATAGAAAAAATACTTTTCACCTTGATCTGGTAACTGCTTGTAAAATTCATATTCACTGTTATAGTAATTCTCTTCAAGACAATATCACTGTTATTGATGGTCTTAGGAGTCCATATTCCAGCAAAGTTCCCCGACCAAGCGACGAGAGAGTACTCCACTCCTGGAAAAGATCAAGACTGATGTTTCCATGAGTAAACTGAAGATGAACTCCACCACTGTAAAGAAGGAAGAAAAACCCAAAGAAGTGAAGGAGGACACTGCCATAATGAAGTACATCACCTCCCAGGTAAATCCGAGTATATCACCTCACAGGTCAATCTGAGTACATCACCTCACAGGTAAATCCGAGTACATCACCTCACAGGTAAATCTGAGTATATCACCTCACAGGTAAATCTGAGTACATCACTTCACATGTAAATCTTGAGTACATCACCTCACAAGTAAATCTTGAGTACATCACCTCACACGTAAATCTTGAGTACATCACCTCACAGTTAAATCTGAGTACATAGCCTCACAGGTAAATCTGAGTACATAGCCTCACAGGTAAATCTGAGTACATCACCTCACAGTTAAATCTGAGTACATCACCTCACAGGTCAATCTGAGTACATCACCTCACAGGTAAATCTGAGTACATCACCTCACAGGTAAATCTTGAGTACATCACCTCACAGGTAAATCTTGAGTACATCACCTCACAGGTAAATCTGAGTACATCACTTCACAGGTAGATCTGAGTACTTCACCTCACAGGTAAATCTTGAGTACATCACCTCACAGTCAAATCTGATTACATAGCCTCACAGGTGAATCTGAGTACATCACCTCACAGTTAAATCTGAGTACATCACCTCACAGGTCAATCTGAGTACATCACCTCACAGGTCAATCTTGAGTACATCACCTCACAGGTAAATCTTGAGTACATCACCTCACAGGTAAATCTGAGTACATCACCAAACAGGTAAATCTGAGTACATCACCTCACAGGTAAATCCGAGTACATCACCTCACAGGTAAATCTGAGGACATCACCTCACAGGTAAATCTGAGTACATAGCCTCACAGGTAAATCTGAGTACATCACCTAACAGTTAAATCTGAGTACATCACCTCACAGGTCAATCTGAGTACATCACCTCACAGGTCAATCTGAGTACATCACCTCACAGTTAAATCTGAGTACATCACCTCACAGGTCAATCTGAGTACATCACCTCACAGGTAAATCTTGAGTACATCACCTCACAGGTAAATCTTGAGTACATCACCTCACAGGTAAATCTGAGTACATCACTTCACAGGTAGATCTGAGTACTTCACCTCACAGGTAAATCTTGAGTACATCACCTCACAGTCAAATCTGATTACATAGCCTCACAGGTGAATCTGAGTACATCACCTCACAGTTAAATCTGAGTACATCACCTCACAGGTCAATCTGAGTACATCACCTCACAGGTCAATCTTGAGTACATCACCTCACAGGTAAATCTTGAGTACATCACCTCACAGGTAAATCTGAGTACATCACCAAACAGGTAAATCTGAGTACATCACCTCACAGGTAAATCCGAGTACATCACCTCACAGGTAAATCCGAGTACATCACCTCACAGGTAAATCTGAGGACATCACCTCACAGGTAAATCTGAGTACATAGCCTCACAGGTAAATCTGAGTACATCACCTAACAGTTAAATCTGAGTACATCACCTCACAGGTCAATCTGAGTACATAGCCTCACAGGTAAATCTGAGTACATCACCTAACAGTTAAATCTGAGTACATCACCTCACAGGTCAATCTGAGTACATCACCTCACAGGTCAATCTGAGTACATCACCTCACAGTTAAATCTGAGTACATCACCTCACAGGTCAATCTGAGTACATCACCTCACAGGTAAATCTTGAGTACATCACCTCACAGTTAAATCTGAGTACATAGCCTCACAGGTAAATCTGAGTACATAGCCTCACAGGTAAATCTGAGTACATCACCTCACAGTTAAATCTGAGTACATCACCTCACAGGTAAATCTGAGTACATCACCTCACAGTTAAATCTGAGTACATCACCTCACAGTTAAATCTAAGTACATCACCTCACAGGTCAATCTGAGTACATCACCTCACAGGTAAATCTTGAGTACATCACCTCACAGGTAAATCTTGAGTACACCACCTCACAGGTAAATCTGAGTACATCACCTCACAGGTCAATCTGAGTACATCCCCTCACAGGTCAATCTGAGTACATCCCCTCACAGTTAAATCTGAGTACATCACCTCACAGGTAAATCTGAGTACATCACCTCACAGTTAAATCTGAGTACATCACCTCACAGTTAAATCTGAGTACATCACCTCACAGGTCAATCTGAGTACATCACCTCACAGGTAAATCTTGAGTACATCACCTCACAGTTAAATCTGAGTACATAGCCTCACAGGTAAATCTGAGTACATAGCCTCACAGGTAAATCTGAGTACATCACCTCACAGTTAAATCTGAGTACATCACCTCACAGGTAAATCTGAGTACATCACCTCACAGTTAAATCTGAGTACATCACCTCACAGTTAAATCTGAGTACATCACCTCACAGGTCAATCTGAGTACATCACCTCACAGGTAAATCTTGAGTACATCACCTCACAGGTAAATCTTGAGTACACCACCTCACAGGTAAATCTGAGTACATCACCTCACAGGTCAATCTGAGTACATCCCCTCACAGGTCAATCTGAGTACATCCCCTCACAGGTAAATCTTGAGTACATCACCTCACAGGTAAATCTTGAGTACATCACCTCACAGGTAAATCTGAGTACATCACCTAACAGGTAAATCCGAGTACATCACCTCACAGGTAAATCTGAGTATATCACCTCACAGGTAAATCTGAGTACATCACTTCACATGTAAATCTTGAGTACATCACCTCACAGGTAAATCTTGAGTACATCACCTCACAAGTAAATCTTGAGTACATCACCTCACAGTTAAATCTGAGTACATAGCCTCACAGGTAAATCTGAGTACATCAACTCACAGGTAAATCTTGAGTACATCACCTCACAGGTAAATCTGAGTACATAGCCTCACAGGTAAATTTGAGTACATCACCTCATAGTTAAATCTGAGTACATCACCTCACAGGTAAATCTGAGTACATCACCTCACAGGTAAATCTTGAGTACATCACCTCACAGGTAAATCTTGAGTACATCACCTCACAGGTAAATCTGAGTACATCACTTCACAGGTAGATCTGAGTACTTCACCTCACAGTTAAATCTGGGAACAACACCTCACAGGTAAATCTGAGTACATCACCCCCCAGGTAAATCTTGAGTACATCAGTCCACAGGTAAATCTGAGTACATCACCTCACAGTAAAATCTGAGTACTTAGCCTCACAGGTAAATATGAGTACATAGCCTCACAGGTAAATCTGAGTACATCACCACACAGGTAAATCTGAGTACATAGCCTCACAGGTGAATCTGAGTACATCACCTCACAGTTAAATCTGAGTACATCACCTCACAGGTCAATCCGAGTACATCACCTCACAGGTAAATCTGAGGACATAGCCTCACAGGTAAATCTGAGTACATAGCCTCACAGGTAAATCTGAGTACATCACCTAACAGTTAAATCTGAGTACATCACCTCACAGGTCAATCTGAGTACATCACCTCACAGGTCAATCTGAGTACATCACCTCACAGTTAAATCTGAGTACATCACCTCACAGTTAAATCTGAGTATATCACCTCACAGGTAAATCTGAGTACATCACCTCACAGTTAAATCTGAGTACATCACCTCACAGTTAAATCTAAGTACATCACCTCACAGGTCAATCTGAGTACATCACCTCACAGGTAAATCTTGAGTACATCACCTCACAGGTAAATCTTGAGTACACCACCTCACAGGTAAATCTGAGTACATCACCTCACAGGTCAATCTGAGTACATCCCCTCACAGGTCAATCTGAGTACATCCCCTCACAGTTAAATCTGAGTACATCACCTCACAGGTAAATCTGAGTACATCACCTCACAGTTAAATCTGAGTACATCACCTCACAGTTAAATCTGAGTACATCACCTCACAGGTCAATCTGAGTACATCACCTCACAGGTAAATCTTGAGTACATCACCTCACAGTTAAATCTGAGTACATAGCCTCACAGGTAAATCTGAGTACATAGCCTCACAGGTAAATCTGAGTACATCACCTCACAGTTAAATCTGAGTACATCACCTCACAGGTAAATCTGAGTACATCACCTCACAGTTAAATCTGAGTACATCACCTCACAGTTAAATCTGAGTACATCACCTCACAGGTCAATCTGAGTACATCACCTCACAGGTAAATCTTGAGTACATCACCTCACAGGTAAATCTTGAGTACACCACCTCACAGGTAAATCTGAGTACATCACCTCACAGGTCAATCTGAGTACATCCCCTCACAGGTCAATCTGAGTACATCCCCTCACAGGTAAATCTTGAGTACATCACCTCACAGGTAAATCTTGAGTACATCACCTCACAGTTAAATCTGAGTACATCACCTCACAGTTAAATCTGAGTATATCACCTCACAGGTAAATCTGAGTACATCACCTCACAGTTAAATCTGAGTACATCACCTCACAGTTAAATCTAAGTACATCACCTCACAGGTCAATCTGAGTACATCACCTCACAGGTAAATCTTGAGTACATCACCTCACAGGTAAATCTTGAGTACACCACCTCACAGGTAAATCTGAGTACATCACCTCACAGGTCAATCTGAGTACATCCCCTCACAGGTCAATCTGAGTACATCCCCTCACAGTTAAATCTGAGTACATCACCTCACAGGTAAATCTGAGTACATCACCTCACAGTTAAATCTGAGTACATCACCTCACAGTTAAATCTGAGTACATCACCTCACAGGTCAATCTGAGTACATCACCTCACAGGTAAATCTTGAGTACATCACCTCACAGTTAAATCTGAGTACATAGCCTCACAGGTAAATCTGAGTACATAGCCTCACAGGTAAATCTGAGTACATCACCTCACAGTTAAATCTGAGTACATCACCTCACAGGTAAATCTGAGTACATCACCTCACAGTTAAATCTGAGTACATCACCTCACAGTTAAATCTGAGTACATCACCTCACAGGTCAATCTGAGTACATCACCTCACAGGTAAATCTTGAGTACATCACCTCACAGGTAAATCTTGAGTACACCACCTCACAGGTAAATCTGAGTACATCACCTCACAGGTCAATCTGAGTACATCCCCTCACAGGTCAATCTGAGTACATCCCCTCACAGGTAAATCTTGAGTACATCACCTCACAGGTAAATCTTGAGTACATCACCTCACAGGTAAATCTGAGTACATCACCTAACAGGTAAATCCGAGTACATCACCTCACAGGTAAATCTGAGTATATCACCTCACAGGTAAATCTGAGTACATCACTTCACATGTAAATCTTGAGTACATCACCTCACAGGTAAATCTTGAGTACATCACCTCACAAGTAAATCTTGAGTACATCACCTCACAGTTAAATCTGAGTACATAGCCTCACAGGTAAATCTGAGTACATCAACTCACAGGTAAATCTTGAGTACATCACCTCACAGGTAAATCTGAGTACATAGCCTCACAGGTAAATTTGAGTACATCACCTCATAGTTAAATCTGAGTACATCACCTCACAGGTAAATCTGAGTACATCACCTCACAGGTAAATCTTGAGTACATCACCTCACAGGTAAATCTTGAGTACATCACCTCACAGGTAAATCTGAGTACATCACTTCACAGGTAGATCTGAGTACTTCACCTCACAGTTAAATCTGGGAACAACACCTCACAGGTAAATCTGAGTACATCACCCCCCAGGTAAATCTTGAGTACATCAGTCCACAGGTAAATCTGAGTACATCACCTCACAGTAAAATCTGAGTACTTAGCCTCACAGGTAAATATGAGTACATAGCCTCACAGGTAAATCTGAGTACATCACCACACAGGTAAATCTGAGTACATCACCTCACAGGTAAATCTGAGTACATCAACTCACAGGTAAATCTTGAGTACATCACCTTACAGGTAAATCTTGAGTACATAGCTTCACAGGGAAATCTGAGTACATCACCTTACGGGTAAATCTGAGTACATCACTTCACAGGTAAATCTGGGTACATCACTTCACAGGTAGATCTGAGTACTTCACCTCACAGGTAAATCTGGGTACATCACCTCACAGGTAAATCTGAGTACATCACCTCACAGGTCAATCTTGAGTACATCACCTCACAGGTAAATCTGAGTACATCACCTCACAGTTAAATCTGAGTACATCAACTCACATGTAAATCTTGAGTACATCACCTCACAGTTAAATCTGAGTACATCACCTCACAGGTCAATCTGAGTACATCACCTCACAGGTAAATCTTGAGTACATCACCTCACAGTTAAATCTGAGTACATAGCCTCACAGGTAAATCTGAGTACATAGCCTCACAGGTAAATCTGAGTACATCACCTCACAGTTAAATCTGAGTACATCACCTCACAGGTAAATCTGAGTACATCACCTCACAGTTAAATCTGAGTACATCACCTCACAGTTAAATCTGAGTACATCACCTCACAGGTCAATCTGAGTACATCACCTCACAGGTAAATCTTGAGTACATCACCTCACAGGTAAATCTTGAGTACACCACCTCACAAGTAAATCTGAGTACATCACCTCACAGGTCAATCTGAGTACATCCCCTCACAGGTCAATCTGAGTACATCCCCTCACAGGTCAATCTTGAGTACATCACCTCACAGGTAAATCTTGAGTACATCACCTCACAGTTAAATCTGAGTACATCACCTAACAGATAAATCCGAGTACATCACCTCACAGGTAAATCTGAGTATATCACCTCACAGGTAAATCTGAGTACATCACTTCACATGTAAATCTTGAGTACATCACCTCACAGGTAAATCTTGAGTACATCACCTCACAAGTAAATCTTGAGTACATCACCTCACAGTTAAATCTGAGTACATAGCCTCACAGGTAAATCTGAGTACATCAACTCACAGGTAAATCTTGAGTACATCACCTCACAGGTAAATCTGAGTACATAGCCTCACAGGTAAATTTGAGTACATCACCTCATAGTTAAATCTGAGTACATCACCTCACAGGTAAATCTGAGTACATCACCTCACAGGTAAATCTTGAGTACATCACCTCACAGGTAAATCTTGAGTACATCACCTCACAGGTAAATCTGAGTACATCACTTCACAGGTAGATCTGAGTACTTCACCTCACAGTTAAATCTGGGAACAACACCTCACAGGTAAATCTGAGTACATCACCCCCCAGGTAAATCTTGAGTACATCAGTCCACAGGTAAATCTGAGTACATCACCTCACAGTAAAATCTGAGTACTTAGCCTCACAGGTAAATATGAGTACATAGCCTCACAGGTAAATCTGAGTACATCACCACACAGGTAAATCTGAGTACATAGCCTCACAGGTGAATCTGAGTACATCACCTCACAGTTAAATCTGAGTACATCACCTCACAGGTCAATCTGAGTACATCACCTCACAGGTAAATCTTGAGTACATCACCTCACAGGTAAATCTTGAGTACATCACCTCACAGGTAAATCTGAGTACATCACCAAACAGGTAAATCTGAGTACATCACCTCACAGGTAAATCCGAGTACATCACCTCACAGGTAAATCCGAGTACATCACCTCACAGGTAAATCTGAGGACATAGCCTCACAGGTAAATCTGAGTACATAGCCTCACAGGTAAATCTGAGTACATCACCTAACAGTTAAATCTGAGTACATCACCTCACAGGTCAATCTGAGTACATCACCTCACAGGTCAATCTGAGTACATCACCTCACAGTTAAATCTGAGTACATCACCTCACAGGTCAATCTGAGTACATCACCTCACAGGTAAATCTTGAGTACATCACCTCACAGTTAAATCTGAGTACATAGCCTCACAGGTAAATCTGAGTACATAGCCTCACAGGTAAATCTGAGTACATCACCTCACAGTTAAATCTGAGTACATCACCTCACAGGTAAATCTGAGTACATCACCTCACAGTTAAATCTGAGTACATCACCTCACAGTTAAATCTAAGTACATCACCTCACAGGTCAATCTGAGTACATCACCTCACAGGTAAATCTTGAGTACATCACCTCACAGGTAAATCTTGAGTACACCACCTCACAGGTAAATCTGAGTACATCACCTCACAGGTCAATCTGAGTACATCCCCTCACAGGTCAATCTGAGTACATCCCCTCACAGTTAAATCTGAGTACATCACCTCACAGGTAAATCTGAGTACATCACCTCACAGTTAAATCTGAGTACATCACCTCACAGTTAAATCTGAGTACATCACCTCACAGGTCAATCTGAGTACATCACCTCACAGGTAAATCTTGAGTACATCACCTCACAGTTAAATCTGAGTACATAGCCTCACAGGTAAATCTGAGTACATAGCCTCACAGGTAAATCTGAGTACATCACCTCACAGTTAAATCTGAGTACATCACCTCACAGGTAAATCTGAGTACATCACCTCACAGTTAAATCTGAGTACATCACCTCACAGTTAAATCTGAGTACATCACCTCACAGGTCAATCTGAGTACATCACCTCACAGCTAAATCTTGAGTACATCACCTCACAGGTAAATCTTGAGTACAC
Source organism: Mimachlamys varia (assembly GCA_947623455.1). Taxonomy (NCBI): domain Eukaryota; kingdom Metazoa; phylum Mollusca; class Bivalvia; order Pectinida; family Pectinidae; genus Mimachlamys; species Mimachlamys varia. The sequence goes on from OX392529.1 coordinate 39,399,040, forward strand.
CACCTCACAGGTAAATCTGAGTACATCACCTCACAGGTCAATCTGAGTACATCCCCTCACAGGTCAATCTGAGTACATCCCCTCACAGGTAAATCTTGAGTACATCACCTCACAGGTAAATCTTGAGTACATCACCTCACAGGTAAATCTGAGTACATCACCTAACAGGTAAATCCGAGTACATCACCTCACAGGTAAATCTGAGTATATCACCTCACAGGTAAATCTGAGTACATCACTTCACATGTAAATCTTGAGTACATCACCTCACAGGTAAATCTTGAGTACATCACCTCACAAGTAAATCTTGAGTACATCACCTCACAGTTAAATCTGAGTACATAGCCTCACAGGTAAATCTGAGTACATCAACTCACAGGTAAATCTTGAGTACATCACCTCACAGGTAAATCTGAGTACATAGCCTCACAGGTAAATTTGAGTACATCACCTCATAGTTAAATCTGAGTACATCACCTCACAGGTAAATCTGAGTACATCACCTCACAGGTAAATCTTGAGTACATCACCTCACAAGTAAATCTTGAGTACATCACCTCACAGTTAAATCTGAGTACATAGCCTCACAGGTAAATCTGAGTACATCAACTCACAGGTAAATCTTGAGTACATCACCTCACAGTTAAATCTGAGTACATAGCCTCACAGGTAAATCTGAGTACATAGCCTCACAGGTAAATCTGAGTACATCACCTCACAGTTAAATCTGAGTACATCACCTCACAGGTAAATCTGAGTACATCACCTCACAGTTAAATCTGAGTACATCACCTCACAGTTAAATCTAAGTACATCACCTCACAGGTCAATCTGAGTACATCACCTCACAGGTAAATCTTGAGTACATCACCTCACAGGTAAATCTTGAGTACACCACCTCACAGGTAAATCTGAGTACATCACCTCACAGGTCAATCTGAGTACATCCCCTCACAGGTCAATCTGAGTACATCCCCTCACAGTTAAATCTGAGTACATCACCTCACAGGTAAATCTGAGTACATCACCTCACAGTTAAATCTGAGTACATCACCTCACAGTTAAATCTGAGTACATCACCTCACAGGTCAATCTGAGTACATCACCTCACAGGTAAATCTTGAGTACATCACCTCACAGTTAAATCTGAGTACATAGCCTCACAGGTAAATCTGAGTACATAGCCTCACAGGTAAATCTGAGTACATCACCTCACAGTTAAATCTGAGTACATCACCTCACAGGTAAATCTGAGTACATCACCTCACAGTTAAATCTGAGTACATCACCTCACAGTTAAATCTGAGTACATCACCTCACAGGTCAATCTGAGTACATCACCTCACAGCTAAATCTTGAGTACATCACCTCACAGGTAAATCTTGAGTACACCACCTCACAGGTAAATCTGAGTACATCACCTCACAGGTCAATCTGAGTACATCCCCTCACAGGTCAATCTGAGTACATCCCCTCACAGGTAAATCTTGAGTACATCACCTCACAGGTAAATCTTGAGTACATCACCTCACAGGTAAATCTGAGTACATCACCTAACAGGTAAATCCGAGTACATCACCTCACAGGTAAATCTGAGTATATCACCTCACAGGTAAATCTGAGTACATCACTTCACATGTAAATCTTGAGTACATCACCTCACAGGTAAATCTTGAGTACATCACCTCACAAGTAAATCTTGAGTACATCACCTCACAGTTAAATCTGAGTACATAGCCTCACAGGTAAATCTGAGTACATCAACTCACAGGTAAATCTTGAGTACATCACCTCACAGGTAAATCTGAGTACATAGCCTCACAGGTAAATTTGAGTACATCACCTCATAGTTAAATCTGAGTACATCACCTCACAGGTAAATCTGAGTACATCACCTCACAGGTAAATCTTGAGTACATCACCTCACAGGTAAATCTTGAGTACATCACCTCACAGGTAAATCTGAGTACATCACTTCACAGGTAGATCTGAGTACTTCACCTCACAGTTAAATCTGGGAACAACACCTCACAGGTAAATCTGAGTACATCACCCCCCAGGTAAATCTTGAGTACATCAGTCCACAGGTAAATCTGAGTACATCACCTCACAGTAAAATCTGAGTACTTAGCCTCACAGGTAAATATGAGTACATAGCCTCACAGGTAAATCTGAGTACATCACCACACAGGTAAATCTGAGTACATCACCTCACAGGTAAATCTGAGTACATCAACTCACAGGTAAATCTTGAGTACATCACCTTACAGGTAAATCTTGAGTACATAGCTTCACAGGTAAATCTGAGTACATCACCTTACGGGTAAATCTGAGTACATCACTTCACAGGTAAATCTGGGTACATCACTTCACAGGTAGATCTGAGTACTTCACCTCACAGGTAAATCTGGGTACATCACCTCACAGGTAAATCTGAGTACATCACCTCACAGGTCAATCTTGAGTACATCACCTCACAGGTAAATCTGAGTACATCACCTCACAGTTAAATCTGAGTACATCAACTCACATGTAAATCTTGAGTACATCACCTCACAGTTAAATCTGAGTACATCACCTCACAGGTAAATCTGAGTACATCACCTCACAGGTAAATCTTGAGTACATCACCTCACAGTTAAATCTGAGTACATCACCTCACAGGTAAATCTTTAGCATCACCTCACAGGTAAATCTTGAGTTTATTACCTCACAGGTAAATCTTGAGTACATCACCTCACAGGTAAATCTGAGTACATCACCTCCCAGTTAAATCTGAGTACATCACCTCACAGGTAAATCAGAGTATATCACTTCACAGGTAAATCTGAGTACATCACCTAACAGGTAAATCTTAGTACATAGCCTCACAGGTAAATCTGAATACATCACCTCACAGGTAAATCTGAGTACATCACTTTACAGGTAAATCTGAGTACATCAATTCACAGGTAGATTTGAGTACTTCACCTCACAGGTAAATCTGGGTACATTACCTCACAGGTAAATCTGGGTACATCACCTCACAGGTAAATCTGAGTACATCACCTCACAGTTAAATCTGAGTACATCACTTCACAGGTAGATCTGAGTACTTCACCTCACAGGTAAATCTGGGTACATCACCTCACAGTTAAATCTGAGTATATCACCTCACAGGTAAATCTGAATACATCACCTCACAGGTAAATCTGAGTACATCACCAAACAGGTAAATCTGAGTACATCACCAAACAGGTAAATCTGAGTATATATTATAATGGTAAATAAAGCCGTTTTACACCGTTTTCATGTTGTCATAACCGGAAGTGAGGTCTGCCTTATATTAATATAATCACTAGCCATAAATTGGTGTGGAAATACAAGAAGATATTTAACATGCATTGATAAAATGATAATTAAAATAGTTTGTTAATCGTTTGTGAATTTCAGCGTATTGGCAAATTTAAAAAAGATTTTACTTTGCCGTCGTAATGATCACCCTCTAATGTGAATTATGGTGTAAATCTACTATTTGATTTCTCCCTAATTAGGTCCACAAGCTGACTTATAGTTACATTGTAAATCTGCTGTTTGACTTTTACCCTAATTAGGTTCAAAAGCTGACTTATAATTACGTTGTAAATCTACTGTTTGACTTTCTCCCTGATTAGGTCCAGAAGCTGACACAGTGCCCCATGGGGATCTTGGCGAAGGCTGCTCCTATCTTGACAGAGGACAACTTGATAGACATTCTTCCTGTGGCGTGGGAGTTGATGCTGGAGACTGACCAGGAACTGGCAGCTGCTGCAGGTATCAATATTGTGTCTTTGGGGTCATACAGGTTTAATTTTTTCAAATGTGGTTTTCACTCGTAGAGTGAATAATAAAGTAAAATATGTGCTCTGTTAATTAGCAAAATCATCTTGGTCAGTAACCATACACATCCTTATAGAGAAATTAAAAAAAAAAAATTTTCAAAACTGCATTTGATGCTTTAATTTTTCTGTTATCTCTTTGATCATGACAAAGATGGTAAACATCAATCAGCATGATTAATCAATTATCCCATCAGACAGTATAGATATTTATGTCTATTCATAGCATCAGTGTTCCTGCTGTCCTCGGTGAAGACGCCAGACAAGGCACACGCCTTGATAACCAAGGAACTACAACATGAAGAGACGTGTCAGAGGATTAATGCTGTTCTCAGGTTAGGAATCTCAGTCCTCATGTTAGACCCGTACCACTGATTCTAGATCAGATTTATGTTCTCAGGTCAGGAATCCCAATCCTCATGTTAGACCCGTACCACTGATTCTAGATCAGATTTATGTTTGGTTCTAAAGCTGATAATAGTGTTAAGTACTGACAATGTAAAAAACATCTTTACGCCAGTTCCTTACCATTCATTTAGAAAATATTTATCAAAATAATTAATTTACTTACATACATAATCATCTTCGTACTGGGAAGCAAATAAAAGTAAACAAAAATTTATTATGTATTTTCTTTTCAGATTTGGAGTGCTTTGGAAGTTTAGACATCAGGTTTGGCCAAGGATGGAAGACGGGGGAAACATGTTCTTCAAGGTATTGTTAAATACAGATAATAGGTTATGATTACCATCTCAAAAAGATGTTAGATATTTCCAAAACATAATAATCTGATCAAAATAAACCAAAGATAGTATTGTAGATTAAGAGACAAGAACCAGGACTTCACTGGGCTACCAGATACCAGTTTGTGTGCCCTTGATATATGCTTAATGGTAACTGTATGTTACAATTGTCACCTTGGGTATTGTATACATACAGTGACATTGAATTATGGCTCTTTAAAATTAAAAAAAAGTTATAGCCATTATTTCCAAATGTGACTAGATTCTTCGCATTGAGAATAAAAAAATCTGTACCTCCTGCAGCAGTGGCCATTATATTGGTTAACTGTTCCCTGTTCAGAATAATTTTATCAGTTGCTTAACTCGGTTACCCCTGAAGACTCATTTTAACTCTTCAAAAAGATGAACTGTAAATGAAATCATCATCATTGTTAAACCTCTTACCTTTTTCCCTCACGTCAGATACCACATAGTCTGTGTTTGTTTTTAAGCTGCCACCACCTAACATAGACTTTACACTGCCCTCACCAACCATTGGCCTACCGACTCAGCTGGTGGTCGACCCTCCCTGGACCCCACACTTCAAGGCCAAGATAGAGGAAGTGACCGTCAACCAGGAGGGCACAGTAAGTCTGATTACTTTGGGTTTAAGGGATAGGTTTGTTTCTTAGCCCACATTTCATAAAATCAGTTATATAGATATATTGTCAAATTTATCAATGAAAAATGGCCAAGAAGAAAGGAAATAAACAGTCTCAGTAGCTATATTGTTTTGTATTGAGAAAGAAGCGCTTGAAGAACCATTTAATTGTCTGATATAGATCATATGAGATGTTGTTATGGACAGATGAAAGTAGGCCAACAAATATATAGGTATATTACTACCGTGTCCAATATACCAAGCTCTCGATCAAATGTATGTGCTACTCTGTCAGAAATCCTTAGTTACCGCGACTACGACACGTAGGAAGGAACAACAGGAAATGATCCGGAAAGCTCTCCAGGCAGAGGAGGAAAGAAAGCGAGTTGGTCGTGAGAACTTCCCAATGACGACTGTTTCCATAACCCAGCTTGCAGCATATGAACCAGCACTTCACCATGCTGGGGAGGAACACGAGGAAGGTATACAGGTCCTCCCACTCCAAAGGCACAGGAGAAACTGACTAACATGTCCTGGCCATTAAGAATATAAAATCAATTATTACTAGCATTCCTTAACTGATTATTTTTTTAAGGTGTGACTGAAAAAAAAAGGAACAATACATGTACAGTTGTACAAACTATCTTTCAAAGTTAAAAATTCTGCAATTAAGTGATATTGAAAATGTTCACATTTATAGAATACTTATATCATATCATAGCTATATATTGAGTATTTTATTGTATTTTTGTGTATTTTAACTTTATGTAATATTTGAAATATTTTTATCAACATGTTGCATTTAATGATAATTACAGTAATGATAACTTTTTGTCCAACCTTTTTTTGAGATAAAATGAAATTATTGCATTATCATTTTTGTTATATATAGAGTATATTAAAGCATGAAAAGTTAAAATAATCTTTGTATATTTTATGGAAAATAAATCTGGCGTTAAAATGTAGGCTTTTTTGCACTACCGAACGTTGGTATAATGTTTGTGACGCCTCTCCATCTGTAATTTACCCAAACCCCCCTTGTTGCTTTCTCCGTTAATACTGTCTAACAGACTGTGTTTGCTATCTGTTGTCGTGAGTGACCAATTCGGTATTGTTATAAAACAAGAGTTACCTTCTCCTTAAATTATGTAATGATAGTGAATAACTATTAACTAAACTTTGTATATAATGTTTTCCTTGGATTTTAATGTCACTCCAATTACGTAGTTTTTGAACTAGTTGAGTTGATGTTGTGAAGTACAGTTGTTCTTCACCATAGTCATCTAGAAACAAAATGGAATTGAAAAATTTGGAACATGATACCTGTCATTTTCATTCAAAGTGGAGATGATGTGTTTAATAATTGTCACCCATCTTGACTTAATACTACAGCATGTAACGTAACTTTTTTTTTTTTTTAATTGACTAATAATACTTAGTCTAATTTATCATTATTACTAACAGTATAGAAATCATAGTATTGTGATCAGAGTATTGTTAACAAATACTGACTTACTACACACTGTATGTATGTATTGACGATCACTTGGGAGAATTGGACATCAGTTATTTACTTTATAATATAAACAAACCCTGTGGAATGTTAGTCTTTCAGTCTTAAAATACAATAACTAGAACTGATGGAGAAGACTCTAAAACTGTAGTAGTCCGTTGTCACGCCCATCGACAACTTAAAAACCTCTTCACCTTGTTAAAATATCTATATAAGCATACTTCTGGCAAATAAGCTTCTTATTAATGTATTAGATAAAGCAGAATTGACATTTTAAACAAATGTATATCATTTGCATTGAATTATTAGATATTACTTGTGGAAGAAATGAAGGTTCAAAGAGAAACGTGATTCCACATTTCATTTCACTATCACTATGCTTCATTTAATTAGCTGCGGGAGAATCATGGAATTTTTGACGATGCTGTTTGATTTGATCAACTTTATAAAAACTTGTACATTTGCGGAAAATACAAAAAGAAAATCCACAGTTTCTTGGAAGAGATATTTAAAAAAAAATGTTATCCTGTTTCTTAATCTGATGTTACATTTCATGTTTTCCTATGATATATTTAGCTCAGGAATTCTTTAAAGATTTTGTGAAACGATGTAACATGTCAGGAACTTAGGAAATTATGTTTTGTACTTTATAACTGTAGAAGAGTTGCCTGTTTGTATATGCCTAAATGTCCAGTGTTTTTAAACCTTTTTAAGAAGCCAGTTTAGTTGAGTCTGAAGATGTGTGCCATGTCTAGTTCATGTTATGTTTGTGACATATTTGTGCCAAACCTGAATCCCAGAAACCATTCCACCCTACATCTCAACTACAGAAGGACGAATGAGAGATTGGGTGAAAAGGTTACCTTGTTATATTCCCTCCATGTCCAATTCTCCCAAACGTTTGTTCTTACCTGAATATGATGTTAACTTATCAATTGTGATCAGCCAAACCAACAGAGATCATCATTGTTTAAAAAATAAATTTATCCTTTAATTCTGATCAGAGAAAAATCAGCATTGCAAGAAAAATCTTGTAAAGTTTGTGCAAGGATTTGATACTGACTTGTCGATTTGTCAGTTAAGCTATGACCGATTACAAGGGACCAAAAGATCTTGAAATGTTGTTTTATATTGATATGTACCAGTACATTGTTTTTGTGTAATGTTAAACTTTGTATCTCATATTTCCAAACTGATAAATCCTATAGAAGACATTAAGAAGACATGTTGATCTCTATGGTAGGCAACCTAACCTTCCTGCGTCCACTCCACACGTAATGCACCTGCTTCTAATTTTGTCCTAACTATAGCAATCATACCTGAGGAGCTTAACTTGGCTGCACGGCGTGTTTCCCTTGCTCCCGTCAATCGTGCTAACGTCCAAAGTCGTAGCTTGTCCTGGAGAAACGGTAGTGTGCATTGGGCCAGATTTTTACTTGAAGGTACAAACAAATATGTTTCTTTATTGTAATCATCAAATGGTGAAGTGCAATCGGTCGAGGGAGAGCACAACCAGGTTGTAGATCTGTATCTTTTTATTTGAAGAAAGTACAAATCAGTCGACATCCTGGAGAAATGGCAGTGTGCATTGGGCAAGGTTTTTACTGGCAGGTATAGACAATTTTCTTCAAATGATTTACAAGTAATTGTTTGTGCTATATTCGAGATATTTGTGTTGCTTTTAAGTACAACACTATTGTAGAAATAAAATCATTTTTTCTTTTAATTTTACTGAAGTTTTTGATTTAAAATTCTTTTATATAGAATAATTATTTTTCTTTTTTTTTGTATTATTTTAGGGAATATTTTCCTTAAATTGTTTATCATGTTTATCGATCAAAGGACCTCATATTGAATTGCAAGAAAACTATTTTTCAGAATTATCCTTATTTGTGACGAAATAAATAGGAGTCATGTAGTACACGTATATAGGAAGAATACCTAATTTCATGTCTATAAATGAGTATTCTTCATCCAGTTTTTTGCATAATTATTTTAGACAAGAAATTCTTTTTTGAAGACATGTATGATGTGAGAAATAGGCCTATTAATACTGGTATAAACCTGGTATATATATCCTCTTCTTTGTTTAATAGGAAATGAGTGTAAAAGATCAGCATAGCCACAGAATCATCTCGCAATGAAACTAATGTATATCCTAAGACCTAGACAATAAGCATAATTTGAAAATAAACTTAGGATTCCATACAGTCCAACATATGTCAAAAAAATGGGCCATCTTTGTAAATATACAATGGACTTTTGGCATTAGCTGCATTTTCTTTGTCAGCTTAAACAGATTTTCAAGGTAACAACCACATTACATTATTTGATATTTAACAATTTACTTAAAGAAAGAATCACATCATATTTTCCTAGCGAAAAAAAAACAGACTAAATATAACTATACTTACTGTCAAATGCCTTAAAAAATGACTGCCTTGACAATTGACCAACATTGAAAGAAGGCTTGGATTTATTCATTCTAAAGAATTCTTTTGGCTGCCAAAAAACAACACACAAACAAAGTTAAGGATTGTTGTTCCAAAGAGCTGCTGGCTGTTTATTTGTCTTTTGGAATCTTTTTAGTGATTATTCGGTGAATTTTCATACACCTTTCAATGCATCCCCACTCTGAGTCTCCAGTGACACCCTAACATTGATATCACATATACATCCTATAATCAGATTTACCTGTCTTTCACAATTAATATTTAACATTATACATTTTGTACATATACAGTTAATCATTAAAATTTATATATACAATATAAATACGATATATACAATGTATATGCATACAGGATATGTTGTGCTTGCTATGATATATACATAAGACCTATACTTTCTATATATTTATTGTAGAACTCATATTATTGTACATGTATCTGGATTTCAATTCCTAAGGTCATTTTTGCATGTATGGTACATGAAAAAAAACAGTTTCTTGCAGAACTTAATAAACATTTTCAATTTTATTGCATAATTATGTAGTATTACTGAAATTGTTTGCTGTTCTTTGTGAAATTCATGAAATCTTCATTCACCAAAACTAACACTGCTAAATATGATCCCTCTATACAGTATATATATTAACACAATGCTTTTCTGTCCCATGACAAGATATTAACATAATTCTCTCTATATAATATGCTACCCTGGTATGTATGGTATATACACCAGAAATAACAAACTTATATACCTGGTATGTGCATTTATTTTTATGGAATGCGTTGGAGGACGAGAAAAAGTTGGAGAAAAAAATATTTTTAAAATTTGAATGTGGCTCTTTATTTAATATTGGAGTCAATTATTTGATCAGTGTTTTGAAATCCCAAGATTTATAATGGGGTATTCAAAGTTAATTATAAATATATTTTATTTATTTCACCAAATTATATTTTAAATGTGCTTTTATGTTTATTTTCTTCAGTAGAATATACAATAATGTATAAAGGCAAAAATATGACTGAGATTGTGGTTATTTAAATTAGTCTGTAATGCTGCTGAAACAGACACACAAAGCCTCCTTTTGATAACACCAAAATGTTACTCTCGACTGATCAGAAATTCTGGGGACTGCAGCCAGCGTGTTTGTTCAGTTATTTTGTCAAGGATTACGTAGGAATTATTAGATGTGCACATGCAAACATGTACCCTCACTCAACAAATTAAATCTTACTTGTTCAAAACCATTCACATATATATGGCTCACTAGTTTACACTTGAAAAACAGGAGAGACTATTTTGTTTATTGAACAAATCAACATGAACTTTTTATTTGTGTCTGTTTGCCAAAAATTCCTGTTTGTCAACCAATGAAAATTGCTGTTACAATGCATATGCCAACATTTTTTATTATTTCTATTTGATGTTCATCATGTTTCAATGTCACTGTAGCCACTGTGTAGGAAAGTTGACATCATTGTTTTACACCAGGTGAAGAGGACCGTACAGAACACACACATCACATGCAGCTGGCTCAGACTTTCTTCCCATCATGCATCTGTGCAACAGCATTACCCATCCTGCATTTGCTGGATGACCAGGATGTCAATGCAGATGGCATATCAGGTATGTCACATGTTTCAGGTTTTTGTCAAAATGATCCTCTTCAATTCTGACGCAACTCTGTCCTGGTGACAATTAAAAAAAACAACAACAGTTTCTCAAACGAAAAAACTCTGACTTTCTGAGCTAGCTGGTAAATAGCAAAATAACCAAATTACATGGTTTGGGATTGCTGAAAATTCAGATTTTTGCAGGGGATGTCTTATAGTTTGACAATTACAGTCTAGTATCGACTGGATAATGGGACAACCAGTCTAGTAAGACCTGGATAGCAGGACATATAATGGTCATCCAGAATTGTGAGGGTCAGATTTTAGAGGCTGGTAGACTAGTAGATTTGAACAGAAACACAGCTTAAGTATGTTTTTGGATTTGCGAGGTTTTACTATACAGTGTTGTATATTGATTGCGAGGTTTTACTGTACAGTGTTATATATTGATTGCGAGGTTTTACTATACAGTGTTGTATATTGATTGCGAGGTTTAACTATACAGTGTTGTATATTGAATACGAGGTTTGACTATACAGTGTTGTATATTGATTGCGAGGTTTGACTATACAGTGTTGTATATTGATTGCGAGGTTTTACTATACAGTGTTGTATATTGATTGCGAGGTTTAACTATACAGTGTTGTATATTGATTGCGAGGTTTTACTATACAGTGTTGTATATTGATTGCGAGGTTTTACTGTACAGTGTTATATATTGATTGCGAGGTTTTACTATACAGTGTTGTATATTGAATGCGAGGTTTGACTATACAGTGTTGTATATTGATTGCGAGGTTTGACTATACAGTGTTGTATATTGATTGCGAGGTTTGACTATACAGTGTTGTATATAGATATTTGCTTTTCATTAACTGGAGTGTTTGTGTTACAGTGGCAGAAGTAGCAGAGAAGGTCATTTGGACGTGTATTGTGGAAGATCCCATCCTGTTTCTCCGACACTTTTTGGAGAAACTCACTCATAAGGACAAGCAGGTCAACCATTGGATACTATAAACTGTCCTGGGTCATGTTTTCAAATGTTCTACTAAACTAAATTACCCCAAAATGTGGTCAACAAGTTTATAGATTAAGCAAACAGAAAATTGAACCTGCCTTTCATTTGGTACATTTAGGAAAAATTTTATGTGCGTGTGTGTGTTATTGCGTAATTAACATACTGATAATTTTAAAAGCAAAAATTAAATCTGCTCAAGCTTTTCCAATATGCTGACATAAATAACAACAAAGAAATTATTTCATTTGTTATCATATCAGTCTCTATCAAAATCTTTCCATGTTTCCACATCTTTGTGTGATGACTATTATGTATTTTACTTCTAGCTGAGATGATCTAGAAACTACTGCAAACAGCTTAGTCGGTTAATATGATATATCGGTTATTAATATATTTTTCTTTGGCAAAAAGAATATCCTTATAAGCAATAAGCTCCTATGCACATAAAGTTGATGTTTTAGAAGGAACTGATAGTATGACGTTTGATGTTTCAGGAGGAGCTGTTGTACCTGCTGAGGAGGATGGTGCTGTACTTCCAGGATCTGCCCGCCCAGATGGCTCACTCACTCTACAACTACTTGGTACTCACTATTATATATCTTCATTTCATGAATATTCATCATTATTTTGAAAGATGCATTATTAAACTTAATTCGTTAAATGGTTGACTTTTGAATTATGATTTCATTGTTCCATGTTCTGGTGAAACTGAACTGTCATTTGAGCCACCCAGTTAGCAAACGTTGTTGAGCATTCAGCTGGAGTTCGGAGGTCCTGGATATGAATCCATATTGGGCCTTGCATTTGTCTTCGCCTGCTATTGTATCATTGTGTGATTAATTGCGCTAGATTGACTACTGTCATGTTCTATGTCACTAATACCTTTCTGACTGTACTGTTCCAGACTGGCTATGTCATGTTTTATGTTCGGAGTCCCTGTTCCGGTAGTCAGGAGGCCATTGCCGGGGCCCTAGGCCTCATTTGGCAGGTAATATTTTGTTCACAAAATGTAAAATTTGTGTAAAATTCCTGGTAGCTAGAATATTTTTTTCTAATTAAAATATCATCCTTAAATGGTACATGTACAATCAATATTTGCAAAATGTTACATGATTCATTTGTATTTAATTTCTATGGGTATAACATCACTCACTAATGCATATTTTAATGATGAATTCACTTGAATTATGGAAGGTAGAAATAGAAAAACTATTTTGAGCACCGTAAATGATATTAACTTCTATATGGTTGATGGTGTCTACAAAATGTACGAGGAGATAGTTGAAGGAAAATTTACCGCTTCCTGCATTACTTTCACCAGGATAATAGCTCCTGTCCTTCTTTTGTTGTAGGTGATCCCCAGTGTGGATGATCTGTATTTCAAAGACCTCAAACAAACACTGAAGAAGGAACAGTGTGATGTAGGTACCACAGATTTTACAGATATAGATCTGACAATATACATACATGTACATGGTTTCTTTATAAAAGGGTCGTGTCCATTTTCAGCCCTTGGTATATATTGCTTGAATATTTCTTAGATGAAACAGTCTCACATACATGACCATGTGACATCATTTACTGATATTGTCATTTGATTGAATGAAACAGAATATTTGTTAGTAAAACCATTTCATGAATGATTTTTCAGCAAGATATAAAGTTATTGGAAACACATTGAAAAATATTACAAATGCCTTTGTTTCTGTTTCAGCCATACATCATGATATCAGCCAATGTGCCCAGTGCTAAGAAAATAATAATTCATGGTACTGACCAAACTGGTATACCATCTCAGCTTCCTATACATGAAGTAAGTACTGGTGGTCTCCAAACTGGTGTACCATCTCGGCTTCCTATACACGAAGTAAGTACTGGTGGTCCCCAAACTGGTATACAGTCTCGGCTTCCTATACATGAAGTAAGTACTGGTGGTCTCCAATCTAGTATACAGTCTCAGCTTCCTATACACAAAGTAAATACTGGTGGTCCCCAAACTGGTATACCATCTCAGCTTCCTATACCCAAAGTAAGTACTGGTGGTCTCCAAACTGGTAAACATCTCGGCTTCCTATACAGGAAGTAAGTACAGTTGGTCTCCAAACTGGAATACCATCCCAGCTTCCTATACACAAAGTAAGTACTGGTGGTCCCCAAACTGGTAAAGATCTCGGCTTCCTATACAGGAAGTTAGTACAGTTGGTCTCCAAACTAGTATACCATCTCGGCTTCCTATACACAAAGTAAGTACTGGTGGTCCCCAAACTGGTATATCATCTCAGCTTCCTATACACAAAGTAAGTACTGGTGGTCCCAAAACTGGTAAAGATCTCGGCTTCCTATACAGGAAGTAAGTAGTGGTGATCCCCAAACTGGTATACCATCTCAGCTTCCTATACACCATGGAAGTACTGGTGGTCCCCAAACTGGTAAACATCTCGGCTTCCTATACAGGAAGTAAGTACTGGTGGTCTCCAAACTGGAATACCATCTCAGCTTCCTATACACGAAGTACGTACTGGTGGTCTCCAAACTGGTATACCATCTCGGCTTCCTATACACAAAGTAAGTACTGGTGGTCTCCAAACTGGTATACCATCTCAGCTTCCTATACAGGAAGTAAGTACTGGTGGTCCCAAAACTGGTATACCATCTCGGCTTCCTATAAAGGAAGTTAGTACTGGTGATCCCCAAACTGGTATACCATCTCAGCATCCTATACACCATGTAAGTACTGGTGGTCCCCAAACTGGTATACCATCTCAGCTTCCTATACAGGAAGTAAGTAATGATGGTCCCCAAACTGGTATACCATCTCGGCTTCCTATACACCAAGTAAGTACTGGTGGTCCCCAAACTGGTATACCATCTCAGCTTCCTATACACCAAGTAAGTACTGGTGATCCCCAAACTGGTATACCATCTCAGCTTCCTATACAGGAAGTAAGTACTGGTGGTCCCCAAACTGGTATACCATCTCAGTTTCCTATACACAAAGTAAGTACTGGTGGTCCCCAAACTGGTATACCATCTCAGCATCCTATACACCATGTAAGTACAGTTGGTCCCCAAACTGGTATACCATCTCAGCTTCCTATACAGGAAGTAAGTAATGATGGTCCCCAAACTGGTATACCATCTCGGCTTCCTATACACCAAGTAAGTACTGGTGGTCCCCAAACTGGTATACCATCTCAGCTTCCTATACACCAAGTAAGTACTGGTGATCCCCAAACTGGTATACCATCTCAGCTTCCTATACAGGAAGTAAGTACTGGTGGTCCCCAAACTGGTATACCATCTCAGTTTCCTATACACAAAGTAAGTACTGGTGGTCCCCAAACTGGTAAAGATCTCAGCTTCCTATACACAAAGTAAGTACTGGTGGTCCCCAAACTGGTATATCATCTCAGCTTCCTATACACAAAGTAAGTACTGGTGGTCTCCAAACTAGTATACCATCTCGGCTTCCTATACAGGAAGTAAGTACTGGTGGTCTCCAAACTAGTATACTATCTCGGCTTCCTATACAGGAAGTAAGTACTGGTGGTCCCCAAACTAGTATACCATCTCAGCTTCCTGTACACGAAGTAAGTACTGGTGGTCCCCAAACTGGTATACCATCTCAGCTTCCTATACACCAAGTAAGTACTGGTGGTCTCCAAACTGGTATACCATCTCAGCTTCCTATACACCAATATAAGTACTGGAATCGGACCATATATTCCTCAAACTGTTCTTGTACACAGGTAGGGATTTTGTACTCAAAGCAGCTTTCTTGTTTACCAGCTTAGTAATGCGATATAGTCAATAGATTAAGTGTTAATATTTAAAATAATACTAGGCTTTAAGTCTCCTTTCTTTATAATTCGTTGACAAAATGTGATATAAATTTTAAATTGATTCATGGTTTGAACAAGAACTGGCTTGAAATTCCAATAAAGCTAGTTTTTGTTGCACAGTCACTCAAATACATGTACTATAATTAATGTATCATATGATGTAATGAACTCCTGTGTTATTTTGCAACATTGTTCCTTCCAGGACACCCAGTTCTCCCAGATTCTTCAGGAAAGCCTTGATTTCTTCAATGTACCGGAGGATGAATATTCCTCTTATTTCCTTGTAGATACCAAGTCAAGTAAGTCTTTGTTTACTATAGGAGTTTCATTCATTATATTGTACTGAAAAGTATACATTTGTATGGTTAATGTATTTGTTTTGAAATTATAATTTTTTTTATTTTTTTTTCAAATATTATTTACTTATTTTATGTACCAAAAAGAAGTGATAGGAAAATGTTGTAACAAAAAGAAGTGATAGAATACTACCAGACAAACAATATTTTGAAACACTTAATGAACTGTCTGACGATTGCATCCAATAAATATTCTTTCAATATTCTCAATACCAGATTTTGGAGTTTTCAAATGTTGGAAGTGTACACTACATTATGTCCTTATTACATCTTCAGATCAAATTCACAACCTGAATGCCTATGTGCGAGACTTCTACTTCTTCAGGAGAAATGTCTACCCTCAGCTGAGTCTGGTCAAGATGAACCCTGATCACGCTTTTGAAAGCCTTGAGAAGCAGGTGGGGCTATGGTCGGGTAGCAAACTCTTCTGTACAATATGATAATTTAATGTTAATTTTGTATCATAACCTTATATTCAATTATTATTCCCCTTCAAATTAAGTGGAACCAGAAAGAGCTCTCAGCTCAGATGTGGAGGACTTGAGTTTCCATGTAAAATAACATTAAAGCAAAAAGATGGGGTGATTGGGTTCAACGGAAGTTGAAAGAAATATCAAAGAACTGGTAGTCCAGCTTTGATAACAGTTAAAACGTCCCTTTTTAAGGCCAAGAAACTTTCTCAAAAAGTTCCAAACTACCTCACACAATTATGTTTACTGTAAATTCATGAGTAAAAGCTTATTATGTAGTGTCAAATCACAATCCGCATTGTGCAATTATATCAGCAATACTCTAATTCACTAACAGTAGCACTTTAGCGCCTGCATAATGGCCACTGCACCATGCATGATACAGAGTACATTTGTAAATGAACCTGCTGCATATTGAATGATCAATTAAAATGTAAGTAAATGATTTACATGAATAAAATGTAGTATCATAATTTGTACGTATCAACACACTGTATATGTAAATGACATGTTATTATACCATATCAGCATTTCTGCACCACGCATACTGCTTTTCCCCATTCTGCCTTTTCATGGAAACTTTTCCCTGTTCGTGGTTTAATTAAGCACATCCCTTTCAGGTTTTGTAAGTGCACAGTTTACTGTATTATAAAAAATAAGGGGGCCACGATTGCTTAGTTGTTAAGGTGTCCCGACATTCTACCACTAGCCCTCTACCTCTGGGTTGCGAGTTCGAAACCTATGTGGGGCAGTTGCCAGGTACTGACCGTATTTCGGTTCTTCCGGATTTTATCCACCTCCAAAACCTGGCACATCCTTAAGTTACCCTGGTTGTTAAAAGGATGTAAAACAAAGTCAACCAAACTAAACCAAGTTTTTTTCCCAAGTTTAATTCGTGTTTATGAGGTATTATTTTACCCATTTCCAGGCATTTATCCTGAAGTTTGTGGAGATAGGGAAGGTCTTGTTCACACACGCAGTGCTACAGAGCACAGCTCCCCACCAGATGCAGAACCATGTATCCTTTCTGCATGAAGAGTTTTTGAAGCAGCCATCATTTCCACGCAAAGCTCTAGAAGCAGAGTTTGGATTATACCATGGAAAATCGGGAGAGGTCAGTTGTGGATCATGCCATTATTGTAAAGCCCAAAAATAATTTGTCAAATAACATACAATAGATAGATACATTGATCGTTTTGATGTTTTGATAGGACTATGATGCTATCAAGAATGTCATAGCTTATGACTATGTTTAATTCTACTGCTTGTGTCTGTTGAAGACTGAATTCCAGTATTCAGTGATTGTCTCATCATAATGCCTGTGTATTTTGTCATTCATAGGAGCTGTATGGCCTGGATACGCTGCACAAACTCTCTTGGGTCAAGGTACTTATTATATATAAGTAGATATTATTTGTGGGAAATGTGAAACTGAGTCTTAAAGGCAGAACTTGTATGCTACAAAGTGAATTTCCTGATCATTATTTTCCAACATTGACTTGTCTTCTCAACAAATTAAGTATTCTCTAAATAGAGGATCTTACACGAGTGTCGATGTAATATGGAATTTATTAAACGAGTTAGATAATTTAATATTAAATTATTTCATATAACATTGACACAAGTGTAAGATTATATTTTAAATTATCACATAACTTACATTTATGAGAAAATACACAAAATCTCTCAATTATTTATAAGAAAGGCAAATTTCTTCTGCGACGGTATGATTTTCACTACCGAGACAATCATATGACGTCATAAAGATGTCATTTGTTTATGAGGTCACAATAGTGTTATTACACATGTTTAATACCGTTTTTATGACATGGCCATATGACATGACTGAATGGGTCAGTTAAGTGATAAACATATTATTTATTTTGGCACACCCAAATTAAGCGCATAAACAAATCTAAACAGGTAAGTGCAATGATTAAATGGTGCACTCACAATACTTGCTGTAGAAAGCAATATACAGAAACTGTAGTTAACACAAACATAATTCAGTGAAAATTGCTGGAATAAGATTACTGCTGAAATTTGAACGTTTGCAGTATTTTGGCAAACAATAATTTTACTGGTGACAGGTGAATATTTGACTGGGCTAAAGTTTCCTGATGTGCAACTACATATACATTTCATTGAAGCTATGTATATGTAGAACAAACTTTGGGTTACAGTTACTACTAGATTCCTTTCATATACTATCACAGAAAATTGTTCTCAAAAAATTAGCTGCATTAAGTACAAAATTAAATCTGTAAACACAACATTCTATAGTTGCAGTTACCTCACTTACCTGTCAATTTTCTGCAGTTGATGTCGGCCATCTTTTCCTCAATGACAAGTACGTTTTCGTGGACGAATGATCTGCAGCTGTTCCTGAACGTGATAAACGGCTGTGTGATCCTACACTGTGAGGACACAGCCCTGCTCAGGTTCTGTCTGTCCACCCTCATCAACACGTGTCGGCACTTCAAACACATCTTCTCCATGAACGGGTAAGCTTTTACACCTACATCACCATGTTACAAATCCTAAGTAAATCATTCCTGATAAAACATCCATGGATACACCTACATCACCATGTTACAAATCCTCAGTAAATCATTCCTGATACACCTACATCACCATGTTACAAATCCTAAGTAAAACATCCATGATACACCTACATCACCATGTTACAAATCCTCAGTAAATCATTCCTGATACACCTACATCACCATGTTACAAATCCTCAGTAAATCATTCCTGATACACCTACATCACCATGTTACAAATCCTAAGTAAATCATTCATGATACATCTACATCCCCATGTTACAAATCCTCAGTAAAACATCCATGATACATCTACATCCCCATGTTACAAATCCTCAGTAAAACATTCATGATACACCTACATCACCATGTTACAAATCCTAAGTAAAACATCCATGATACACCTACATCACCATGTTACAAATCCTCAGTAAATCATTCCTGATACACCTACATCACCATGTTACAAATCCTAAGTAAAACATCCATGATACACCTACATCACCATGTTACAAATCTTAAGTAAATCATTCCTGATAAAACATCCATGGATACACCTACATCACCATGTTACAAATCCTCAGTAAATCATTCCTGATACACCTACATCACCATGTTATAAATCCTAAGTAAAACATCCATGATACACCTACATCACCATGTTACAAATCCTAAGTAAAACATTCCTGATACACCTACATCACCATGTTACAAATCCTAAGTAAAACATCCATGATACACCTACATCACCATGTTACAAATCTTAAGTAAATCATTCCTGATAAAACATCCATGATACACCTACATCACCATGTTACAAATCCTAAGTAAAACATTCCTGATACACCTACATCACCATGTTATAAATCCTAAGTAAAACATCCATGATACACCTACATCACCATGTTACAAATCCTAAGTAAAACATCCATGATACACCTACATCACCATATCACAAATCTTAAGTAAAACATCCATGATACACCTACATCACCATGTTACAAATCCTAAGTAAAACATCCATGATACACCTACATCACCATGTTACAAATCCTAAGTAAAACATCCCTGATACACCTACATCACCATGTTACAAATCCTAAGTAAAACATCCATGATACACCTACATCACCATGTTATAAATCCTAAGTAAAACATCCATGATACACCTACATCACCATATCACAAATCTTAAGTAAAACATCCATGATACACCTACATCACCATGTTACAAATCCTAAGTAAAACATCCATGATACACCTACATCACCATGTTACAAATCCTAAGTAAAACATCCATGATACACCTACATCACCATGTTACAAATCCTAAGTAAATCATTCCTGATACACCTACATCACCATGTTACAAATCCTAAGTAAAACATCCATGATACACCTACATCACCATGTTACAAATCCTAAGTAAAACATTCATGATACACCTACATCACCATGTTACAAATCCTAAGTAAAACATCCATGATACACCTACATCACCATGTTACAAATCCTAAGTAAATCATTCCTGATAAAACATCCATGGATACACCTACATCACCATGTTACAAATCCTAAGTAAAACATTCATGATACACCTACATCACCATGTTACAAATCCTAAGTAAAACATCCATGGTACACCTACATCACCATGTTACAAATCCTAAGTAAATCATTCCTGATACACCTACATCACCATGTTACAAATCCTAAGTAAAACATCCATGATACACCTACATCACCATATCACAAATCTTAAGTAAAACATCCATGATACACCTACATCACCATGTTACAAATCCTAAGTAAAACATCCATGATACACCTACATCACCATGTTATAAATCCTAAGTAAAACATCCATGATACACCTACATCACCATGTTACAAATCCTCAGTAAAACATTCATGATACACCTACATCACCATGTTACAAATCCTAAGTAAAACATCCATGATAAAACATTCATGATACACCTACATCACCATGTTACAAATCCTAAGTAAAACATCCATGATACACCTACATCCCCATGTTACAAATCCTAAGTAAAACATCCATGATACACCTACATCACCATGTTACAAATCCTCAGTAAAACATTCATGATACACCTACATCACCATGTTACAAATCCTAAGTAAAACATCCATGATAAAACATTCATGATACACCTACATCACCATGTTACAAATCTTAAGTAAATCATTCCTGATAAAACATCCATGATACACCTACATCCCCATGTTACAAATCCTAAGTAAAACATCCACGATACACCTACATCACCATGTTACAAATCCTAAGTAAAACATTCATGATACACCTACATCCCCATATCACAAATCCTAAGTAAAACATCCACGATACACCTACATCACCATGTTACAAATCCTAAGTAAAACATCCATGATACACCTACATCCCCATGTTACAAATCCTAAGTAAAACATTCATGATACACCTACATCACCATATCACAAATCCTAAGTAAAACATCCATGATACACCTACATCCCCATGTTACAAATCCTAAGTTAAACATCCATGATACACCTACATCACCATATCACAAATCCTAAGTAAAACATCCATGATACACCTACATCACCATGTTACAAATCCTAAGTAAAACATCCATGATACACCTACATCCCCATGTTACAAATCCTAAGTAAAACATTCATGATACACCTACATCACCATGTTACAAATCCTAAGTAAAACATTAATGATACACCTACATCACCATGTTACAAATCCTAAGTAAAACATTCATGATACACCTACATCACCATGTTACAAATCCTAAGTAAAACATTCATGATACACCTACATCACCATGTTACAAATCCTAAGTAAAACATTCATGATACACCTACATCCCCATGTTACAAATCCTAAGTAAAACATTCATGATACACCTATATCACCATGTTACAAATCCTAAGTAAAACATCCCTGATACACCTACATCACCATGTTACAAATCCTAAGTAAAACGTTCATGATACACCTACATTCCCATGTTACAAATCCTAAGTAAAACATCCCTGATACACCTACATCCCCATGTTACAAATCCTAAGTAAAACATTCATGATACACCTACATCCCCATGTTACAAATCCTAAGTAAAACATCCCTGATACACCTACATCACCATGTTACAAATCCTAAGTAAAACGTTCATGATACACCTACATTTCCATGTTACAAATCCTAAGTAAAACATCCATGATACACCTACATCACCATGTTACAAATCCTAAGTAAAACATCCCTGATACACCTACATCCCCATGTTACAAATCCTAAGTAAAACATTCATGATACACCTACATCCCCATGTTACAAATCCTAAGTAAAACATCCCTGATACACCTACATCCCCATGTTACAAATCCTAAGTAAAACATTCATGATACACCTACATCACCATGTTACAAATCCTAAGTAAAACATCCCTGATACACCTACATTCCCATGTTACAAATCCTAAGTAAAACATCCCTGATACACCTACATCACCATGTTACAAATCCTAAGTAAAACATCCATGATACACCTACATCACCATGTTATAAATCCTACATCACCATGTTACAAATCCCAAATAAAACATCCATGATACACCTACATCACCATGTTACAAATCCTAAGTAAAACATCCATGATACACCTACATCACCATGTTACAAATCCTACATCACCATGTTACAAATCCCAAATAAAACATCCATGATACACCTACATCACCATGTTACAAATCCTAAGTAAAACATCCATGATACACCTGCATCACCATGTTACAAATCCTAAGTAAAACATCCATGATACACCTACATCACCATGTTACAAATCCTAAGTAAAACATCCATGATACACCTACATCACCATGTTACAAATCCTACATCACCATGTTACAAATCCCAAATAAAACATCCATGATACACCTACATCACCATGTTACAAATCCCAAATAAACCATCCATGATACACCTACATCACCATGTTACAAATCCTAAGTAAAACATCCATGATACACCTACATCACCATGTTACAAATCCTAAGTAAAACATCCATGATACACCTACATCACCATGTTACAAATCCTACATCACCATGTTACAAATCCCAAATAAAACATCCATGATACACCTACATCACCATGTTACAAATCCCAAATAAAACATCCATGATACACCTACATCACCATGTTACAAATCCTAAGTAAAACATTCATGATACACCTACATCACCATGTTACAAATCCTAAGTAAAACATCCATGATACACCTACTTCACCATGTTACAAATCCTAAGTAAAACATTCATGATACACCTACATCACCATGTTACAAATCCTAAGTAAAACATTCATAATACACCTACATCACCATGTTACAAATCCCAAATAAAACATCCATGATACACCTACATCACCATGTTACAAATCCTAAGTAAAACATTCATGATACACCTACATCACCATGTTACAAATCCTAAATAAAACATCCATGATACACCTACATCACCATGTTACAAATCCTAAGTAAAACATTCATGATACACCTACATCCCCATGTTACAAATCCTAAGTAAAACATCCATGATACACCTACATCACCATGTTACAAATCCTAAGTAAAACATCCATGATACACCTACATCACCATGTTACAAATCCTACATCACCATGTTACAAATCCCAAATAAAACATCCATGATACACCTACATCACCATGTTAAAATCCCAAATAAAACATCCATGATACACCTACATCACCATGTTACAAATCCTAAGTAAAACATTCATGATACACCTACATCACCATGTTACAAATCCTAAGTAAAACATCCATGATACACCTACATCACCATGTTACAAATCCTAAGTAAAACATTCATGATACACCTACATCACCATGTTACAAATCCTAAGTAAAACATTCATAATACACCTACATCACCATGTTACAAATCCCAAATAAAACATCCATGATACACCTACATCACCATGTTACAAATCCTAAGTAAAACATCCATGATACACCTACATCACCATGTTACAAATCCTAAGTAAAACATTCATAATACACCTACATCACCATGTTACAAATCCCAAATAAAACATCCATAATACACCTACATCACCATGTTACAAATCCCAAATAAAACATCCATGATACACCTACATCACCATGTTACAAATCCTAAGTAAAACATTCATGATACACCTACATCACCATGTTACAAATCCTATGTAAAACATCCATGATACACCTACATCCCCATGTTACAAATCCTAAGTAAAACATCCATGATACACCTACATCACCATGTTACAAATCCTACATCACCATGTTACAAATCCCAAATAAAACATCCATGATACACCTACATCACCATGTTACAAATCCTACATCACCATGTTACAAATCCTAAGTAAAACATTCATAATACACCTACATCACCATGTTACAAATCCTAAGTAAAACATCCATGATACACCTACATCACCATGTTACAAATCCTACATCACCATGTTACAAATCCTACATCACCATGTTACAAATCCTAAGTAAAACATTCATAATACACCTACATCACCATGTTACAAATCCCAAATAAAACATCCATGATACACCTACATCACCATGTTACAAATCCTAAGTAAAACATCCATGATACACCTACATCACCATGTTACAAATCCTAAATAAAACATCCATGATACACCTACATCCCCATGTTACAAATCCTAAGTAAAACATCCATGATACACCTACATCACCATGTTACAAATCCTACATCACCATGTTACAAATCCTAAGTAAAACATTCATAATACACCTACATCACCATGTTACAAATCCCAAATAAAACATCCATGATACACCTACATCACCATGTTACAAATCCTAAGTAAAACATTCATGATACACCTACATTACCATGTTACAAATCCTAAGTAAAACATCCATGATACACCTACATCACCATGTTACAAATCCTAAGTAAAACATCCATGATACGCCTACATCACCATGTTACAAATCCTACATCACCATGTTACAAATCCTACATCACCATGTTACAAATCCTACATCACCATGTTACAAATCCTACATCACCATGTTACAAATCCTACATCACCATGTTACAAATCCTACATCACCATGTTACAAATCCTACATCACCATGTTACAAATCCTAAGTAAAACATTCATGATGCACCTACATCACCATGTTACAAATCCTAAGTAAAACATCCATGATACACCTACATCACCATGTTACAAATCCTAAGTAAAACATCCATGATACACCTACATCACCATGTTACAAATCCCAAATAAACCATCCATGATACACCTACATC
Organism: Mimachlamys varia; assembly: GCA_947623455.1. NCBI lineage: Eukaryota > Metazoa > Mollusca > Bivalvia > Pectinida > Pectinidae > Mimachlamys > Mimachlamys varia. The sequence continues at coordinate 39,424,473 of OX392529.1, forward strand.
ACCATGTTACAAATCCTAAGTAAAACATCCATGATACACCTACATCACCATATCACAAATCCTAAGTAAAACATCCATGATACACCTACATCACCATATCACAAATCCTAAGTAAAACATCCATGATACACCTACATCCCCATGTTACAAATCCTAAGTAGAACATCCATGATACACCTACATCACCATGTTACAAATCCTACATCACCATGTTACAAATCCCAAATAAAACATCCATGATACACCTACATCACCATGTTACAAATCCTACATCACCATGTTACAAATCCTAAGTAAAACATTCATAATACACCTACATCACCATGTTACAAATCCTAAGTAAAACATCCATGATACACCTACATCACCATGTTACAAATCCTACATCACCATGTTACAAATCCTAAGTAAAACATTCATAATACACCTACATCACCATGTTACAAATCCCAAATAAAACATCCATGATACACCTACATCACCATGTTACAAATCCTAAGTAAAACATCCATGATACACCTACATCACCATGTTACAAATCCTAAATAAAACATCCATGATACACCTACATCCCCATGTTACAAATCCTAAGTAAAACATCCATGATACACCTACATCACCATGTTACAAATCCTACATCACCATGTTACAAATCCTAAGTAAAACATTCATAATACACCTACATCACCATGTTACAAATCCCAAATAAAACATCCATGATACACCTACATCACCATGTTACAAATCCTAAGTAAAACATTCATGATACACCTACATTACCATGTTACAAATCCTAAGTAAAACATCCATGATACACCTACATCACCATGTTACAAATCCTAAGTAAAACATCCATGATACGCCTACATCCCCATGTTACAAATCCTACATCACCATGTTACAAATCCTAAGTAAAACATTCATGATGCACCTACATCACCATGTTACAAATCCTAAGTAAAACATCCATGATACACCTACATCACCATGTTACAAATCCTAAGTAAAACATCCATGATACACCTACATCACCATATCACAAATCCTAAGTAAAACATCCATGATACACCTACATCACCATATCACAAATCCTAAGTAAAACATCCATGATACACCTACATCACCATGTTACAAATCCTCAGTAAAACATCCATGATACACCTACATCACCATGTTACAAATCCTCAGTAAAACATTCATGATACACCTACATCACCATGTTACAAATCCTAAGTAAAACATCCATGGTACACCTACATCACCATGTTACAAATCCTAAGTAAAACATCCATGATACACCTACATCACCATGTTACAAATCCTAAGTAAAACATCCATGATACACCTACATTTCCATGTTACAAATCCTAAGTAAAACATCCATGATACACCTACATTTCCATGTTACAAATACTAAGTAAAACATCCATGATACACCTACATTTCCATGTTACAAATCCTAGGTAAAAACATTCATTTCCCTCATCTTATTTCTGTCAAGGACAAAAAGTAGGGTTGATGGGCACAGCAGCTAGCTTGATTGGTAAGAATGTCTGCCTTAATTTGAATGTCTTGGATTTGGAACCTTGCTTGGCCATTGTATGATCTTTTCTGTTAAACTGTTTACATATATTTCGCATATGCTGGCTAGCAGACTACTTGGTATACAAAGCAGTCTGATTTGTTGATATTCTTTGGTACAGTTGCTCATTATCATTTATGTCTCCATTTATTTTGTGTTGATGTTATGAAAATTGTTCCTGTACCTGGTGTAACTCAAGGGGAAAAATACACTGCCTGTCTGTGGTTTGATCCCTGGGCCCTCCAATCTCCAAGAAATTTAGATATGTTAAAGGTTCTTGCCAAAAAATTGACCTTCCAGTCCAGATCCACTCGACTTTTATAAACATTTGCAGATATTGAGCAAAGAGTTTTGTTCAATATCTAGATTGTTGTGGTACACAGGTATCGAAGCAGTTTGACAAGATTTTGGTTTGTTTTTAAAGTTGTGGACCGGATATTGTCTTTTTATATATGTTTGCTTCCTTTCTCTGTTTAATGGAAACATAGACCACTCATGTATAAACATGCCAACAACAGTTGTGAGAAATCATCAATTTTAATACTCTATCATTATACCTTCGCAATGAGTTGTTGAGGTATATAGGAATACCCTCAGTACATAAGTACGTATGTACGTTTCTCATATGATGTCACTGCTTTACAGGCTGCATTTCTTGGCCGATTGGCGTGAAACTTTACTCAAGTGTTCACAAACATCATCCCTTGTACAAGTTTGCATTTCAACCTGCTGCGGTCAAAAACTAGGTCACCATTACTATAAATAGAATTTGACAGATCCCAAAAGACGTCACCACTCTACAGGTTGCATTTCTCGACCGATTGGCGTGAAACTTTCCACAAGTGTTCACAAATATCATCCCTTGTACAAGTTCACGTTTCAACCTGCTGTGATAAAAAACTAGGTCATACTATAAATAGAAATTGACAGGAATTTTTAATGTGGAAGCACAAGGGTATAAGTATTGTCTGTGATGCCTTGTTAATAACCTAAGTAAAATGATGATATTTACTTTTCAAGATGATGGCAGCATCAGGCATTTTAAGATTTGTTTATGATTAGTTCTTTATTTTTATTGACACATGGTATAACATTTATCAACAGGTTTCTGTACCTGATGCCTACCTTGCTGAAGATTTACAGTAACAATCAGCCTAACCCTGTCCTGTGTCAGGCCATCGAATATGTGTGTAAACAGTTCTACATCTTACACAGGAAGCCATTCATACTCCAGGTCAGTATTTCTGTGATAGGGTCGTCACATGTCCTACACAGGAAGCCATTCATACTCCAGGTCAGTATTTCTGTGATAGGGTCGTCACATGTCCTACACAGAAAGTCATTCATACTCCAGGTAAGTGTTTCTGTGATAGGGTTGTCACATGTCCTACGTAGGAAGTCATTCATACTCCATGTTAGTGATGGTGACGAAATTTCCTGTTGGTTTCCATACCTCTGCTATTGAGGTTTTCCCATTTACATAGAAATGATTGGTTTTATAATCTGGATTTAAGATTGTATCTTTGTCCCTTGGGTAAAATTTGCTCATTTTTGTTTTCATGCATGCTTTGAAGACTCATACAATGTAAAGTTGACTGTACATTGCTATTATATCAGACCTAATATTGTGTTGTTTTTGTTATGTAATGTGACACTGTTATTGGTATGTACTATGTATGTAATATTGTACTTATGATTGTTGTAGATGTTTGGCAGTGTGACCCCACTACTGGACATGACCTCGGAGGATACAGGACTGATGGACTGTAGGAAGGTAAGTATTCTCAGAGATTCTTTTAGCAGTTTTGTTATCTTTCTTGTTGACTGGAGACTAGATGCTCTATTTGTTCATTAGTTGATCTTAATTACTGATTCTTGCAACTAAGGTAAAATGTTGAACAACTTTTGACTACCTGGCAATCAAATACTCAAAGATTTTTCATAGTATTAACATTATTAAAAACAAAAAAAGTATATATTGTGTATATAGGTTCTGGTACAGAAGGACAATTTGGATCCAGCATAAGCATCTGCTGTTTATCTTTTCTGTTTGTACAGTATGCTGATGTCTGACATAACGTTTTGACCCATGTTACTGTATCTTTCTATCAGGTGCAGCCAGCCTGCCTTTTCAAGCTGCTGCTATCGCTGGAACGTGACACTGCAGACAGTCTTTGTATCCTGGAACTCATCCAGGGAGAGAAACCACTTCGGGCTCTTGTAAGTTATGTTGTTCTAGCACTGTACTTGTTCGCGTTCTATAATATTCAGAAACCTATTTCCCTATTTTCTTGATTGACCACAAGATCATTTCTGCTGAATAGTATCGGATACATGTCCAGTACATTAAGTTCATGTTAAACACTTTGTCGTTGTCATTGGACTTTTGGCTCGTTTTTCATTCCTGTAGGATTTCTGCTATGAAAATGACCCAGACCGCCTAGAGATGATAGAGGTCATCAACATGTGTGTGACTGTGATTGGATATGCCCCAGACTCCTTCAGGAGCGTGCAGATGCTTGTAAGTCATTTCCCTTAACTTTTCAAAAAAAAAAAATATGTGTTTTTGTTTTTATGATTATCAGTTCTATTATTTAACAAATATTGCATACATGTTACTTCGGGCAACATTGGAGTTTATGGACTGGTCATTCACCCAAAAATATGTATATGAAGTTAAGCAGAGCTAAGGTCCATATACATATTTTTGGTTTACTGACTAAGTCCATAAACTCCAATATTGCCTGAAGTGACATGCAATATTTGTTATATGATACCGAATCTACCCAACACGACCACATATAATATGCAATTAAAACAGACCATTAGTCCAGATGCCATTTTGCTCATTGTCTGGAATAATGATGTCACTGAATTCATTGTCTATAACGTCATCCTGCAATTATGACGTCATAATATATACGAAAATATTGACTGGAGCAACTACTATAACCGTAAAGGCACTTAATGAATGAGGTATAATATATAAAAAAATTACCTTTATCATTATTTCTCTGGAAGAAAATGAAGATTTATTGACTTGGAGTTACTGTCTGATAGTTATGGAGGTAATATATAACCTGTTAATGTCTTCATTGTTAGACGGTACTGGAGGTTGTGGTTCCACGGTACCTGGAACACCTACGACTAGAGACAACTCGTCAGGACAACCCTCCTGCAGCCAGAGCGGAAATCACCATCATCAACAACATGGGTATTTCTATCCGGGCATTGCTCAGTTGCTGTGAATACTTCACAAGGTATACTTCACTATCATAGTACTTCAATAAAAAATGTTTTAATTCCTGCTATTTACCAGACAGTATAGATTAGAGATAAGTTTTTTATGATTGTTAATGTCAATAGCATATAAAGTTTTGCTTAACCTGTACATATCATGTAGGTAAAGCATCGGGTTACATGTCTCATATTAGTTGATAGCTTTAATTTCTTTTATAAACTTAAGGTAAATGTATTCAAATTCCAAATCAAGACCACCCCGCCCCTAATATAATGTCACTGCTTTGACCAATTACTTTCTCCTTAGAATTTAACCAACCAAAAATTAGATTCTGGGGTTTTATATTTATGTTACTAACACTAACTCCATTAATGGGATTGGAAGGCTGGTCATGCTGGCCGCGTCCAATGTTTTTTTTTCTGTTTCTTTTAGGGGGCTAGGGGGTGAAGGTTTTGAATCTTTACAGACTTATATAGATGTTTCCAGCCTCAGAGACCTTAGAGGTATGACCACAAACTTTTTCAGGAACATGAGTCTCCCACAACGTCAGCTAGAGAGCGACAAACCCAACGTGAAGTCTAACCAGAGTAATCACTCTCCGCTCGGTGGAACTAGTTACTATGACGACAGGGAGGACTCGCATGCTAGCTGGTATGTGAATCACCTTTCAGTGGCTGTAGTTATCTCATTTCTACCTTAATACTTTAATAGGTCATTGTTGGTTTTGAAATCTTGAAATGTTACAATTGTTTACACATATAACCAAATTCCAGTGTTCAGACCCTTCAACCAAAGACCTCTGCCTAGAAACCAGAAAGTTTGCTCATTAAGTTGCAAGTGTTTTGGCATCACTTGAACTCTGATATGGTTGTTGGATTAGATTTGCTCAAAAGGTTTGCGTGGTTTGCTTATCAGACCACTTGAATGATTGTTTACTGTAAATATTTGATATTTTGCAAGATATGTAACTTTGCAATAATTTTTGAGAGACAATCTCAAATTCGAATTTTTCAAATATGGATTCAGACACATTTTGTATTATTAGGTATTGTTTCTTTCATGAATTGAATTCCTTGTGAATATGTCTTTGTTAGCATTACTGTAAAATAAATTTACTTAAAAAGTAGATTCTGAGCAGACAATGTTCATCTAAAAGCAGCATATTGTCACTTATCAACTCTAAACAACAAATTTGATGTTAAATGTTTGTATAAATATGTACAATTAAAATCAGTACGAAGAAATATCTTCAGGAATTAATAAAACTGTTTTTGTAATTATCAATCAACTCCCCAAACTGTCATATAGCTGTTGCTAATGTATAATAAACTGTTTCTATATTAGAGAAATGTTAGATTGTTTAAACAAGACAGTGAATGTTTACAGTCGTCACATGGAGGAGGGTCGTAAAAAGGTCTACACACAGGACAGCGAGGACATGGAAATGAGGACAGAGTTTCGTAAACCTCGGGATTCTCTTCTCAGTGTAGTGGCAGAGTTTTACGCCACCTGCCAGGGTCGTCTCAAGGAGCTTCGCAAAATGTTACAGGACCCATCCTTTAGACCTCCAGAACTCCTGGATCACAAAACACACAACGTAAGAACTCTTAAAAACACATATTGTAAGAAAAATATACCATAATATAGTCACTTTTGTGTCATTCCCAAACTATTAAGTCCTCATTCAGTTCAAACAGAGGGTGATATAGGTTTAAAATCTGTCCTTCAGTTATTGTATCGATCTGTCATATTCAAATAAACATTTTTTATATGTATACAATTAAATACCTTCTAAATGGTGACATGTGGCTTTATACTGAAATCGGACATTGTGCCTGCCTCACTCTACAGAGTTTAATTGTACGTAGGATTATGATCATCTTCTATGCTAAAGGAAATTAACCAATAGCCCTTAACTTGATGGTAGAGCATCCTAATAGGAAGTCTGGGATTGTGGGTTTGATCCCCAGTGGAAGCACACTCATCCTCTTACATGTTACAAATGGTGTCCATGATATGGCCACAGGGAGTGTGGTGGTGTTCAAGTGCAGGTCCATTTAAAAAAGGGGGAGAGTAGTGTGACAGATTTTGATTGTACAAAGTCATCTTTTAGCTTCACACAAGAGGGAATAGCTGTGAGAAATATCCTTAGTGGAATCATGGTAGTGTCTTTCCTGTTACAGAGAATTACTCTTATCTATCGAAGATTCCTACTACAGTACTTACCACTGCCGCCTTACCACAACCAGGACGTTGGTTCTCTCACCCTAGCTACACCAGAGAACTTTATAACTCTAATAATAATGTTTGTCTGATGGTAGAGACTGAAATTTTGTACAACATTTCCCTTTTTATTGATGTACATGTGTTCCAATGATGGATTTTCATTTATCATAATTTTACAAACAAGTTCAAATTTCAAAAATAATGTTATTTAATTTTTTTCCCATTATGAAGCTTCTGTGACATTTTGGTCTTAATTTGTCTTTGAGATATCCTGTATTTGATTTCAGAGATTGGCTGAGATAGCCAACACACTACTAAAACTTGCCCCCTATGATCCTGACACTCTCAGATGTACAGGGCTGCAGAGGTAATTCAGTTTAAACTTATTTTATTGTCTAAACAGAAATATCATTTAAAACAAATATCAGAAAATGATGAAGTTTTTTTTATGTGTTTAATTATGATTTTGAAGGAAGAATCTATTATAGTTTTGAACAGAATATTTCAAGTACCGATATATATAATACTAAAAAAAATCTGTTTGAATTAGTTTTGACATTAATATTTTTTGACTTCAGGTATATGACAGAAATTTTGCCTATAACTGACTGGAAACAAGAGGCCATTCGACCAGGCCTGAATCTTATACTCCGGCGGCTTGATAGACTCTTCAACAAGATTTCTAAAAAGACTGCCCTTAGAGTAAGTATATATCAGTTGTTACAACTTCAAAATTGTATGCGAGTTGTTTAACAATTATAAGTACAATTTAATTAATCCACTATTATTAGGTAAGTATTATAAAAGCAGATATTTGAAGAGAATGTACAAACACAGGAATCCTTAATGTTTAGGAAATTTGTTGGACACTGGAGTTTGTTCCACAATAATAGTATATATGTGGTTAAGACAGTATACATTTTATAACTTTTTGAAGTCAAAATTCGCACCCCAAGGTAGGGGAAACCCAGAGGAAATGCCCCACAGGACTTCACTCTACTGGGAGAGGATAGCATTTCTACTAGAAGGGTTTTCTGCACATCAAATTTGTGCCTCATAACAGTTCACTCTGACCGGTTTTGATTGTCTCATCCATAAAACTGAAATAGAACAAAAAGTCTAAAGCAGGAAAAAAATAGATAATTACAGAAATGTCAGAAAAGACATTACAGAAATGTTACTAGAAGGGATTTCTGCACATCAAATTTGTGCCTCATAACAGTTCATTCTGACCAGTTTCAATTGTTTCATCCATAAAACCAGAACAAAAAGTCTAAAGCAGAAAAAATTTGATAATTACAGAATACTTATAGACCATTGGATAGTAATTTTACTGTCATTATGTATTAATTTTTTCTGTCTGTCCGAGTCATTTTGCCATGACTAAGATCTAAATTTTAAATCATTTTCAGAAAAGTATTTAGATATATTTGTAAAAAATGTTAATCAGGTTGAAAGATGAACTCAAAAATCGTCCACGATGCAAGCTATTCTATATCTGTTTATTGGTTTTCCATTTTAGCAAACATAATCATGGTACTTATATTATAATATGGTATAATGTTCTATTTTACAGAGACAAGCAGACTGGGATGCTGCTGCTAATCTACTGAAAGGTAATCATATAATGCTTACTAACTCAGTAATGAAAAACCCAGCAATGAAAATTATAAGAAAACACAAACGAAAACCACTTTCATGCACATTTTTTCTAAATTATTTAGAGATACAATGGATAGGTAGAAATTAACTCATTCATCCCTGAAGACACTTTTGAACTTTACCAATCCAAAGGTTGGAATAGTCCATTATGCAACTTTGGGGATGGACAAAACTTAAATTAAAATGACAAACTGCTCCAGAAATTTGATGTATGTTTGAGGGTTAAGTTTTTGACATGAATCTTTCAATATTTTATAATCATGGTATTGCATTTGTCCTTGTACACTTTCCAGTATAAACACTGATAAAAATATCCTTGTATCACTCTTGAACACATTTTGTCCTTCACAGAATATTTTATTACAAATCTTCATTTTAAAAGACCCTGATTTTATATATTTACTTTGGTTTTGTATTTTTCATCCACACCTTTTGAGTCGTCATTTTGCTTCTTCGAATTTACAAACAGGGAAAAATACTATTTTCACCCATTACGTCTTTTATGAATCAATTTATGTGACCATGTGATTCTATATGCTATGTGGTGTTGTAGGTGTATTTCTCACACTGAAGAAGTTCCAATACATAGCACATCTCCCACACCTAAAGGTATCAACATGTTCCGCATGTTCAATCCCTGTGTCTGCATGTTCTCCTGAATATATCACTACCCTGGTCACCAGCTACTGGTGCATGTACCGTGTATCTTATCCTCCATTTTACTTTTTGTAAACATATTATATGGAAGAGGACTTCAGATTGAAATCTTACCATTATCAATTTCCTTCCCCAAATTTTAAGTTGGTATTAGGTCCTATATGTGTGTTTATGTATTGACAATATTCTTTCGTTTATTTATTTATAAATCAAAAGCTATTTTAATAACCGTGTGTAGAAGTTCAGTTCCTGGGAAATGCATGGCAAGTTCTGATTAATATATATATCATGCTGTTCAATAAGGAACTGCTTGAGGCTTGGTTCAAGACTACTCATTGAGATAGAACTCTACGCCATCAATCTAATGTTTTTACCGATATAATGTACATAAGCATGTAAGCTCTGCAAGGTCTTGCAGGTGTTACTGAGAATACTTACTTTCCAGGATAATCCGTCGGATAGGACACAAAGCCATTTGTCTAATATAGTACAGGTAAAATATGTCTGTGTAGGGATTGAAATAAAAGAGTAAGCTTTGCATAAGTTGGTGTTAACAATACTGACGGCAGGAGTAGAAAACACAGACCAAGCATGATTTGTACTCCCGGACGAGGCGTATAGCTGGCTGAGGTGTGTAGGTAGTGTGATAGCTCACCAGGTCCAAAGGACTGGTGGGCTTATGCCATGGTGCAGCAGCCGTCCTTCAACTTTTCTTTTAAGATGCAATTAGTCCTGAGTGGCTCAGTAGATTTTGGATATTATGATCTGAAGAATCCTTATACTAGTGCAATTAATTTTGTGTAACTGGTTGGTGTGCCTCCCTCCCCTGGGGAGCTGAGGGTCAAAAGAGGTTAAAGCTTTGAAATATATCTTCTATATATACAGTCAAACCTGTCTATAAAGACCGCTCAAGGGGAGACAGAAAAACGGTGACTATAGACAGGTTGCCTTTATAGACAGGTCGAGATTTTTGGACCAACCACTTTAATTGAAAATGTCATAAATGACTTGTCATTAAATAGGGCACTCAGTATAACATTTTCAGAAGTCAAACTTTTTGTTTTGAAATATATTCTATTATTATTTTTAGGTTTAAATCTATATTTTTTAAAACATCTTAAAATGGTATTATGAATGCCCTATTCAATAATATTCATGTTCATTTTATTACATTTGTGAATTCTTGGTTGAGTTTGTTGTTCTTTTTCTAAAAATATAAATTAAACAGTAACGTAATTTATCGCATATAGTGCTCAGGTACGTTTTGTGGTCCAAAAATGGAAAAAAAATCTTGAATTTTTAAAAAAAAAATTGGAAAAAAAAACGCAAGTCGGAATGATAGCACCATCCAGGTAAGTCGGCATTCAAGGTTAATAAAACAAACACCTTTGAATAGGAAACTTTGAACACATAACACAATGCCTCGTTAATTAGGCTTGACATTGATTGACACCTCACGCGAGTTACGATGAAGATCTGTTGACACCAGCGAAGGCACAGGTCTAATACTGATAATTGAAATAAACGATGTTTTCACGGCAATATCATTCATAAATTATTCAATTAAATCTAACATAAGATTCCACGTTTTCTTTAAAATAAACAATTTGGGAGTCTCTGTGCGTCGACACATGGATAGAGTCGGCAGTGTACTGGGTTGACGGTAATTCTGACGATTACGGCCTAACACACGGTCGCGAACAGGCCTGCATAAACGTGAACACGAATGATGCAACGCTTTTCAATCGTATCATATGACTACACTCATACTGGAAGGCACTACGCGTTCTTCAGGTTAGGAAATAACCTAGATCGTCGCTATCAGTAGCCAATCAAAATGCAGAATATTGTCGAAAACAGATGCAGCAGTGATGGGCTCACCGGAAAGTTTTCACTTGTCATAAAATAATAATATCTTCATTCAATGTGTTTTACAACTCATATTTTCGCGTAAAAACAGCGTATGGCTTGGAACATGGCGACCCAAAGGTAACAAGTGACTTACATCGATAAACCGCGAGGCTTGCGTTATAAGATAAAATATGTTCACCGGAAATCGGTCGTTATAGGAAGCAAACTAGCGACCGTCGTTCCAAAATTACCGGTCGTTAGCCACATTAGACTGGTGGTCGTTAAACAGATGGTCGTTATATAATGAAATCTCACGGGGAATCTGAAAATCGGTCGTTATAGAAAGCAAACTAGTGACCGTTGTTCCAAAATTACCGGTCGTTAGCCACATTAGACAGGTGGTCGTTATACAGATGGTCGTTATATAGTGAAATATCACAGGGAATCCGAAAATCGGTCGTTATAGACAGGCAGTCGTTATAGACAGGCGGTCGTTAGAGCAGGTTTGACTGTATATAAAAAGGGATTTAATATTAAGTTAACCTGAATTACTTTGAACCAAGGGAATTCAATTATGTGTAAATGATGGGTGTGACATCCTTGGGGACAGAGGGATGGGCACAATATGGGAAATAGTATAAAAACCTGATGTTGGTAATGTAAGGAAAAGTTGTTACGTAAAACCTTCCAAATCTATTGTCTAACAGATGAGCAATACAGGCCCTCTTGGCCTTTTGGATTTATTTCACTTGATGGCATGTTTCTGCAATTGAAAATAAACTTAAAAACCTTGAATCAACTTCATGAATTTCATAGACTGTGAGACTAACAAAAGAATTTGTAGAATTTTGATGTACCAGTAGATGTAATCCCAGGTAATCACAGGTAGACTTAGCTTGTTATTACTGTAAGTACTGTAAGTACATTGTACCTTTTCCATTGCATGTTCTTGTTTGTAGAGGATGTAGATAATCCAAAATGAAACTACAAGTACTGCAGTAGCAATTGTTCAGATTTGTACCAGTAAAAGGATACCATGTAGTTTCAGTCATACAAAATCTTTACAGACATTATTGTAAAAAGGTTATATCAACTTTCATTGTAGACACAAGCAATTGTTTCATGTAATTTTTTACATTGAGTGAGTTGACATTATTTTCTTAACTCTAAGACACACAGGGATTCTCCTTAAGTAAATCTGATAACAAGGCAATTGTGTATTAACATTATGTTGAACATTGCTTGAAACACTACCACAGACCTTGTACAACCTCATACCTAAAGAAGAACAATTCGCCACATTAAAAAGGATAAAAGAATCATATATTTTTGTTTCATTTCTGATTATAAATGTGTATAATTTATATGAAATGACATTTTTAGACACAGATACACCCGGTATTGAAATGTTCTTTGTGCTCTGTGTGTTTGTATATTAAGAGTTTTGTTACAATGATCAACCAATTTTCATGGTTCAGATCTGCTTCTTTATGCAGATTATATGGATAAATTTAAGTGCATTTATAAATTATGTAAAATTTCATCCCTGTTAATCCTGATTACTGTAGGGTGTGTGCATTGTTCACAACAGGTGTGTCTGAATCAATTAAATGTTTGGGAGTTGTTTTGATACTTCTTACAGAGGGAGATTTACATTGAGCAACATGTTTCTCCATCATCAGAAATGTTGAATGAGGGAGATCTCCCTCAATGGAGGTTACTGAGGTTGGCATGCACCAAATTGATTTTAGCTAATCTGTTGGTATTCTGGCATATTGGTAATACAATACTTGCACAAAGGTTAAGATGGAAAATAAAATCATGCATATTCATTTTATGTTAATTATAGAGTCTGGCCCTGGTTTCATCAACGTTCCTTAACTTAAGTAAACTCCTTAACTTAAAAATCTCAACAGGAAAGCAATACAAAATTTAAGGAGAAAATCCTTAGTTAAGGAACTTTCCGTAAATTCTGTAATGCTTTCCTATAGAGAATTTTAAGTTAAGGAACGTTGATGAAACCGGGACCAGACACTAATATAATGTATATATAGTAATGATTAGGCACAAAAAATGCATTGTACATATATGTGGTAATTAGTTACTAGTAGATTATATGTGTAATTAGAGAATGTACATATCTGTAGGTTACAAATATGCTAATAAGACACTACTACATACAGGAATGAATTATGATGTGGTCATTTAGCTAACAATGGATCTTAGTTTATATTGGTTAATGTTCTATGATAGTGAAAATTACACATTATGAAAGTATGTGTGTATGTATGTAGGGATATGGTAGACACTAAACATTAGTTTTTTATGTACGTAATTAGAAATTAATAGTTGATATGTACACAATCAGATATTAGTTAATTACAAATTACTCCCATTAATAGTGGATAATATTTGGTACTCTGGAATGAATTATAAAATAAATGGTATTTAGGTATTGTATAATGAATTATAACAGATTTATATAGGTGACATAATTTTGTAAATTTCTTATTTTGAACATCATTTGCTGTTTGAACGTAACACTTGTAGTTAACTGAGATTTCTGTTGTGAAAACATGTCAAACAATACATATGGAAGTGTTTCTTAATTTCAGGTATCTTAATTAATATAGAGAAAAAATGTCATCAGTCGTCATGATTATAATTAACTGCAAATTAGTTTAAAGTGTATGTTTATTTGAAAATTGGTATAAGAACTTTGAAGAAAATCATCAGCAAACTGAATGTCAATAGAATGATTTAGATTCAGGTTAAGCCTGATTGTGTTGTGATTCGGTTTTTCAGACATTGATCGGCGCTGTCCTCAGTATCATACTCTCCGGACCAGGAGGAGCTGTGCTTCCTGATAACTTGTTCAGTTTCCATGGCAGCCATCGTATAGAACACATTACACAGAGCATACTCACTCCTCCTTCATTCTCTTCTGCGGTCGTAAAACTAGTGGCCATGCAGATGGCTGCTTTAGGGGTAAGTATACATGTATGTAAGCCTGGAGATCTTTAAGGGTCAATTAATAGCATATAAAGTGATAGCTTTCAAAGCTTATTAATAACTGTTTCGAGCAAGTTGAACAGAAGTAACTTGATCAATTGTTGGTATGTATCATGGCTAACCATGGACATTGCTTTCAACATGTAATTTGCCAAGGTGTTTGTTAATTTTTTGCACAACATGCGAAAAAAGTGCATGTTCCGAGGGGGAACAATAAGTTCATGTAGATAATATGTGCTGCACAAAACAACAATGTTGTTGTACACTCAAGTGTCTATACAATAGGGACTTTTGTTTGACTGGATAAGCCTTCTGTATTAATATTTAAGAATGTTTCTTCACCTTAAATCCACCACAGACATGTAAGAATCCAAACACCATGTTACCATGTTGCTGCTACATATTACCATGTATGTTTAAATGCAACAGCATTTCATGGAATGGTACAGACATGTGTATAATCTGTAATATAAAGGACTTAGTAACATAGATCATGTTGTTGTTTACTAGGAGCAGTTCTCCCTCGAGCAGATTTGTGGAGGGATGGCCGAGTTCCCTACACCAGAGAGATACATCAACATCCTTGTCAACTTCATCCTGCCCCTGTGTGTACGTCTGGGCTGTGGTAGAAAAGGTGAGTATACACAAAAAACAACTTCATCCTGCCCCTGTGTGTATGTCTGGGCTGTGGTAGGAAAGTTGAGTATACACTACAAAACAACTTCATCCTGCCCCTGTGTGTACGTCTGGGCTGTGGTAGGAAAGGTGAGTATACACAAAAAACAACTTCATCCTGCCCTCTTGTGAACATCTTGGCTGTGGTAGGAAAGGTGAGTATGCACAACAAAACAATTTCATCCTGCCCCTGTGTGTATATCATGCCCCTGTGTGTACGTCTGGGCTGTGGTAGGAAAGGTGAGTATACACTACCAAACAACTTCATCCTGCCCCTGTGTGTACGTCTGGGCTGTGGTAGGAAAGGTGAGTATGCACAACAAAACAACTTCATCCTGCCCCTGTGTGTACGTCTGGGCTGTGGTAGAAAAGGTGAGTATACACTACAAAACAATTTCATCCTGCCCAGCTGTATTTGAAAAAATTGTTGTAAAAAGAAAAGGTAATTAATCTTTAAGTTTTGACACAGGTACCACACACATGCAGTTCTAGCAAAAAGCAAAATTGGCATTCCGAACAAATCCATAGCAATAATCAAAATATATCATGAAATACCAAAGCAAAATAGGTTTATGTCTCATAAATGTGAAGAAGAAGGCAAGCAGATTTAGAAAAAATCTTAGCTTAAGTGAAGATACATGCATCACTGAAATTTTTTTTTCTGAACTCTGAATGTCACAAATCTATTGCAAATCGCAATATATAATATTAAGTATACAAGATACATATGTACACCAGGGAAACGTGATATTAAACAGCAGGATATGAAGGTTAAACTTTCTGTTGGTTTATAGACACGCCCAAGATGAACACAGAAGATGTGAAGTTTGCTCTACAGGTGAGCTTGAATGTGCTATGCCCACCAATAAAGATCCGTTCTCAGCAGCAGGGAAACACCAAGACTACACTGCACCATCTGTCTATCAGTGAGAACCACCGCTGTAGCAGTTACGGACAGCTGGACAAGGGATTCAAACACGAGAATGAGATGTTACTACATACAGCTTACCTAGGTAGGTCATAAGTAACGAAATGATACATATTTCAATTAAGAATTGATGACAATTTTGTTTAGTTTCATTAGGGTATGAAAAAAATTTTGTTTGCAAACTGTATGAATCTGCTTAGGGGATTCTTAAAACAGTTTGCAAGCAAAATTTTTTTCATAACCTTATGGAACTAAAAAATAATTGACATCAACATTAATAATTAATTTTTGAAACTATTTTCAAATTTAAAACATGTTTATGTACAATTTGACTGATCTAACAACGGATTGTAATTTACAAATCAATATGCAACGTTAATTGCTGTATTGTGACGTCACATTTTTCGCACCATTTTCGGATATTTTTTTTCATAGAGGTATGAAAAGAAAATCTCAACCGATCAGAAAGCCGCATTCTGCATACAATCAATGGAAAATTATAATCATATATGAAAAATGAACTTTAAAAATTGTTCCCATAAAAGTTTTTCAACAGTAAAATGATGAAATATTGTACGTTTATGATGATGCCCAATCAACACCGTTCCATTAGATAAATTAAAACTATGTGATGTACTTCTTTGAAACTATGTTTGAACAGAGGCATATTGCAAACCGACATAAAATAATGTAAAAGTGACAAATTCATATATGTATGATGAACAAGCTCCTAACAGATGACAAACATTAACTGGAAACAAATTTCCATTTTGTTGTGTTTACAGGTTTGGAGATTCTGATGACATGTTTTGACAAAGTGCTGAGCACGGAGTGGCACAAGGTCACACACTGCATACAGAACCTGGGTTGTAAAAGCAAAGGTGAGCAGCAGCTGATCCTGTCAGAGATGACTACATATATCTATAGCAGTATTTTCTTGTTACACTAGAACCAACTTGATTCAAGGCACAGCTTTTCAGAACCTGTTGTAAACCTGTTATATTTAGTTTCATAACAAGTTTTCAAAATTTGTTTTTTGAGAAATACATATATTTAGAAATATTGGGGGGGGGGGGGGGGGGGGATTGAAACAGTATGTCTTGTTGTTCCCCAATGACTTTGAATTCCTGTTCCATTTTCAGTATTGTTGAAAATATTTAATGTTTTAATTACACATTGAACTAGTTTAAGTACCGGTATCTGAAAAATAGATATAAAGAAAGCAATTGGTCTATTAAGTTATTTTTATTTTTTATTTGTTAAAAATTTCTTTCTATCTTATTTCAGTTTCCCTGCCTATGTGGAAGTTCCTTGATTTTGTTGTGACCTACCGGCCGTCCATCTTTCTGTTACTCCAGCCATTTATACGATACAAGGTAGGATATCCTGCTCATAATAAGACAAGATAGGAAAATAAACTGTTTGTTTAGGAATATAGTTGTCTGCAAACCTTCAGCAATTTTACAAATGAGTAAGTGGATTTCCTTCAATTAACATTATATCATATTCATGAAGCAAATGAATAACTGTAAAGTATTTATCATTATACTGTTTATATTAAATATTCTCTATTTACAACCAAGTATATACATGGTAAAGTGACTCTTTATCAAAACTACAGAATTTTCCTAAAAATGTTGAAGCTCATTAATGTTTGTTTTGAACCTATTGTGTGATCGTACCACTTAAAACTTGTACTCTGCCAGATAATGCGTATCAACTGTGACACTGCCCAAGAGTACTACATCCAACAGACCATCAAGGACAAAATGCTTGGCTATAGCTTCACCCACCCGAAGTGTAATGCCAGTATCCTACTACAACTGGCTGTGGAGCTGCAGGCACTCAAGGACGAGTTCCACACTGTCGGGGCAGGTATGTGGCTACCAGAAGGGTCAATACAGGAACACAGGGGGGAAGCAATTCGGTGGGGGGATAGCATGGTCAGTTATGATACATGCATAGACATTTTCCACACTGTCAGGGCAGGTATGTGGCTACCAGGGAGGTCAATACAGGAACACAACAGGGAAGAAAGGTTTTGTGAAAAATAGTTTTGGGGAAATTATTTTGGGAATAGCATGTTCAGTTAAGATACATACCTTCTTTAGAAGTGAACTGATTGCTAGTGAAGCAGACGTAAAGCCACTCAGACATACAAGTTAGATACACGGCTTATTGGAAGACAGAAGAAGTTTGATGGAATCTAGTGATCTGGTACATTGCTATTGTTGACGGGGAAGGAGTACCATCTTCAAAACTCCATGAGTAACATTCTCTAATGCTCTGTGCAGAAATATGGCTAATGGGGAGTCAAGACAATTATGGTGATGGCAGGTATATATACAGGGGGGATATGAATGTTGAAGAATAAAGATGGTGGGAGTATGTGATAAACCGAAGTCAGTAAATGTCCAATTATATTTTGATGATTTCATGAATAGGAGAGTTTCGATCAGCTTCTGCCACAGATACGACAGAACGATCCGACATGCCGCTGACCCAGATTCCAGAGCAGAGACGTCAGGCCAGTATCACCGATATAGCTGTGGAGATCATCAACCCTGTGTCCAAACCAACACTCGCCACCATTGGGAAGAAGGCCAGTAGAGGTCAGTAGGTCAAAGGTCAAGAAGTTTTTTTTTTGTTTGTTTTTTTTTTACAAAAATGATTTTGAAAAATTTCCAAAGATTTCCGATATTGCTTCTATTTAAAGTGTGCACACATCTCTCATTTAATTTTACTCTCAATTCCAGCAACGATATTTTCCCAGTCAAGTTCAAGTACAGGTGCTCCATTCAAGACCACAGTTATAACATCAAGTCTGGACAGTACCAGTCCTGTTCTGTCAGAGAGGAAGGTCAGTCGGCGTATATCTGCCAAAGATGGCAGCAACATCCTGGAGAAGTTTCGAAGACCAACAATGGATGATATTTCTCCTGGAGGTAAGTATATTTAGTTTTACAAGTTTGTCATTGTCCTAATTACTGTCTAGCGTAGTAGTGTGATTTATCAGAGTTAAAAGTTCCCATAACTTGATTCAGTAAATGGAAACTTTAGTTTTGGACAAGGATGTGCACTGATTGAGCATAAAATGGTTTTTTTTCATATTTTAAGAGTAATAAATACAACGCAAAATGTTCAAAATTGTTTATATGCTTGTTTTTGTTTTTATTGTATGGAGAATATAAATATATACACTTCTTTAAAAAAAAAGTATTAGATTTATTTATTATTATATATAATTCAAGTTAGTTTAAATATTCTGTGAACAAAGATTCTGAAATTTGATACTGCTAGTGTTTTCTCTCAGTGCATTGTGGATTATTGCTGGAAAAATACTAAATCAGCAATATATAACCTATTGATGCAATGCTCACTCTACATGTGAGTTTATACAAACTGTAGTAATGTCTTCATTGTATTTATTTAAGACACCATAGTGATGTCTGAGGCTACCAAGATACAGCGCCAGCCAAACATTGTGCTTCGGTCTCCTGGGGCTTCTAAACAGAACAGCTTCGATGAACCAGCCAGTGTTCTCTATGAAAGTGATGAAGGAGACACACCTAACGGGGGAGGTAAGAGGTTATATATGATCAGCACACAAAAAAATTGTCCTGATTGGTCTCTGAAGGATTTGATACTCATTTTCATAACAGTATTAATCGCCATAAATTGTAATATACATAGTCCACAGCTATCAATTTCTTGTATCGCATTTAGAAAAAATGGCAATCCTGTAGACGTCTATCGTAATATTGTATGTGTGCAGCTGCCGTGCTGCTTTCTCCTTCAGTTGTGACTACCATATTGTTTATACATGGCAAACTTTTACCCTGCCCGCACCCTCATCTCCCAGATAGTTTCTTGTCTGTTGATATGTGTTATTGTCATGTAATTTTGAACACTTTTACAAAGATTCTAACTCCCTGTGGTTGTAGTGAAATAAGAGTGGTTCATTCTAGGACAGACCCATTCATAGCTCTGTTCATGTACATGACATCCCTTATACAACACATAGAGGAGCACAGCAGGGCTTGATAGAGCCTGGTTTGGTGTCAGTATGACTACACATTGCACTGACTTCTTGCTGTTTTTATATATTTTTTTTTTACGGCCCCTGGTTTCACTGGTGATTTCAGTTGTTCAAGTAATGCAAAGACTAGTTTGGATCTTGATTACATCTAACAGAAATTCAGGGTGGTTTACTGTATCTTGTGATTACAGATCACTTCACTGAACAATATTAAATAACACTGGTGTTCATGCAGATACTATGTCGGCATTCCCTCTCTGTCAACCACTAGTCAGTGTGTGGCAGTGGCAGAAAAAGCTGATTAATTGGACTATTAGCTCGAGATGCTGTTCACTGATTGATATGGACTGAAATAACTTACTTATGTGTTTTGAGGAATGGAATTTGCTGTGACAAAGTGGAGTTGGAGCTTTGTGTGTATTTCTTTCCTTTGGATCAAAGAGGAATTTTTCCCCGACGTTTTTGTACATAGACTTGCTTTATTTCCCTATATTGTCTCTTTAGGCCATTATAATGATTTCAGGCCGTTTTGTTATATATCAAGTTGGGATAAAACGATTTTGCCAGAGTGTTTCTAGTCTTGTTTATGTTGTTGCTGATAAGCAGGTTCAACAGGATATATTTTCTCCATTTGCAATTAACTTTTGTGTGGTGGCTCGGTATGGAGTTATACTTCCTCAGTGGATGTTCGGAGACTCCGTTTCTCATTGATTCAATTGCTAGTCCTTCAACTTGATTTTATGAAAGTATTCGCCTTTGAAGACAGATGAATGTAACAGATTCAGTCTTTTGTTCACAGGTAGTATCTTGTCTGGTCATTTTGGTGGAGTGACCAGCCCCGACCTAGACCCAAGATCACATCGGTTCCAGCGACAAGACATCAAAAGCCGTAAGACATTTAAACGTAAGAAAACGAAAACGTCCAGCAAGGGACATTATGGAAGTAAGAACGGTTGTGATAAAAGTGATAACTCTCCCAGAGGATCACCTACAAGACGCCCTGCTTACCATGGGTCCCCTACACATAGGTATCACGGCGCCTCTCCTCCGAAACCTCATCGGTCACCACCCAATAGGTCATATGCATTCCTGCAACAGAATGCAGAGGCGGAGCTCCAGACCCTTCGGCAGGCGAGAGCTACATTGGTGGGCGCATCATCCCCAAGTGCAGCCCGGTCTGTGGAGACGATCCCAGAGAGTGTAGAAATGAAGGTATGCTCTACTGTAATGCTTCAGCTTCAGACGAGTTCTTATCTGTAACTTTAATGTATGGAATTGTTTGTTATTTAGTTGTTAAGGAGGAAGTGCAATGCTACGTACATTTAAATGTATATTTGATAATTTGAAAAACTGAAAAATGGCACTGAAGACATGATGAAATTTAAAGGACTGTAATTACTGTGCAGGTGCAGAACATATTTCAGCATATTCTTAGTATTTGATTTTCTTTCGTGTTTATAAATATTCCTGGTGTTTGTAATGATCAATTGGAAATATTCATTTTACTTTTTACATATGACTTTTGCTTAATTTTGTACATTGTCCATTCCACAGCCAAGCAGACCACGATACATTCAACGGTCAAAATCCCATGACGATCCCCATGGAGACTTCCATGCTCCAGGAACTGCCAGAGGCCGTATTGCCAGACAAGGTGCCCGCATTGTAAGGTCAAGATCACCATCATGTAGTCCTGTTCGAGTTGGACAATCACCAACAGCAAGTCCAACAAGAAACCAGGCCTACATTTCCCAGTATGACTCGAGTGACTCGCTGAATGCCAATGAGAGCTCGGCTTTGCTGAAAGACGACGATTCTCTGAGTTCTCCTCAGTCCATGTGCATCTATTTTGATGAGAGAGGAAGAACAAGAGACACTGTCATGTGATACAAAAAAAAAAGTGGGCGTTTGTTTGGTCATATGCTATTGACAATCCGTGACATATTAAAACGATAGTATTATGAAGGGATGTGATATTTCACCAACATATGGTGTAATAAAAAAGGGATTGATGAACAATGTGGTGATACTGTAAGATATTTTGTTGTTAATGTGTGTGTGTTTGCCGTCCATTTGTTAATGTTTGTCAGTAATCAAGAGAGAGAGAGAGAGATGTTTGGGATAATTTCAAAACGTTATTGTGGATTTAAAGTAATTGATTATGACAGTTATGAAATTGTATTTGTGTTGTTGTGTATTTACAGCTATATTTAATATATACATAATGTTAGTCCAGAAAAGTAAATTTAGACTATGGGACTTGTATGTGGTTTGATCTGCATCGTTGTGATGATGCCAATACCATCAGAAGCCTCCTGGGGTGTTTCATGCCTTCCTGTCGAGATGTGCCGGAATACAGACTTATACCAAAGTAATGTGTAAAAAAACTTAAAAGGGAACACATTCAAACATGTTTGCAGCGAAGGAAGAAATGTGACATCTTTTCCCGGGAAATTATATAGAAGTAATCAACAAAATCTCATAAAACCACTGGTTCCTTTTATGCAAACAGTATATGTATCAGGAATAAGGAATGTTGCTTTCAACTAGTTTATCATTGTGCTGAATCAACCTGGGGATCTATAAAGGGAATATACATCATTGAGTTTGTTTTGATTGTCTTCCATTTTGATCTCCATATGTTACAAAAAAACACGTAACACCATTATTTATACCTACGATAACAGTTCGTTGGTTACTTTGTTTTGAATATGCAACAAATCAACACAGACTGCTGTTATCCTCATCGGTTACTGACAGTATTAACATATAACAGCATACCAAATAAGTCGATTTTTCGTTAGTTTCTTTGCATTTTAATCAAACAAACTTGTCGTACTTACATTGACTTTTTTACTGGCTTTTATTTTTAGTATTATGTTGGGTCTTTTCGCCCTTACAAAAAAGCATTATCAACACAGTTGTCAAAGTAATATATAATAATTTGTATATGATTCTACTCTACCATAAATGTACATGTTAAAATCGATGGTTTTTAAAAAACAGAAAGGTAACGGTATGCGAATGGTATGTTTTTATAATTGTCGCATGACATGTACATGTTTTCATGGGATCAGAATGAAGGAAACCATAAAGATGTTATTAGGATGTTTGTTTTATGTTAGTATTTTAATCTTTATTTAATGTGGTGTTAGTATTTTAATCTTTATTTAATGCTTTGTGATACGACCTGGCCCCAGTTTCATCAACGTTCCTCAACTTAAGGAAGCTCCTTAACTTAAAAATCTCCATAGGAAAGCATTACAGAATTTAAGGAAAGTTCCTTTACTAAGAATCTTCCCCTTCAATTCTGTAATGCTTTCCTATGGAGATGTTTAAGTTAAGGAGCTTCCTTAAGTTAAGGAACGTTGATGAAACCAGGGCCTGGGGATGAAGGAATAGTACCCTATGTAATTTTTGTCATCTTTTGTTATGACATGCCTATATGTACTTCAATATTCTTAGGACTAGAAAGGAGATGGCCTTTCAGTATTGGTTCGTTCGTATCAGTAGCTTACAAAATTAATTTAGGGTCCTAGGCAAATCAGATCAACGTTTCATTCAGCTCTTCATTGTCTGACCACTTGGAAGAGATTACTTTTTTGAAACACACTTTCAGTAGAATATAATGTGTCAACTCAAAACCATCTGTATAGGGATCTTTTCTACTTAGCAATACCTTGTTAATTTATTTAAGTTTTAGTATTGTGTTACCTGTTAAGTGATTGTTTTGCGTGCAAAGCATTTAATTTGCAAGACTAAATTTCTTATATTAACATGATAACCATTCTTGTACATGAATTTGCTGGTATTGTTCCATAATGCTTAACAAATAATGACCATTTTTGTTCTGATTATATAAATATCAAGTTTATGTTTTTATATATATCTATATTCTGTGTGCAATATATTTATTTACATGTTATATTTATTTTTAGGTTGTAGTTTTTTTAGATGAAGAATGAAGCATTAAATATAAAAAAGTGTTTAGATTATACATGTTTGAGATTATGTCACTATTTAACCACGTGTGTGGGTGATACTACAACAGTTGTTGGTGTTATATGATGTTATAGATAAGTATAACTAACCAAAGTGATGTTTACAATGTTAGTCAATAAAAACTGAAATCACTTGACGTTTCCTTGTTTCTTATTTGATGCAGTAGTTTCTTATTTGATGCAGTAGTTTCTTATTTGATGCAGTAAATCGAACCTTTTGGGATTCGAGGTAGGCGATGATAGACTCGGTTTGGAGGAATTTATCTTTAGCTCATACGCCAACTTTAGGTGTAATATATGATCATGCTATGACCAAGTGTTAACAAGGCTTAGCTGTGATCGACCACAGTATATATCGTTAACATCTTATGTACTTTTTATTCTATATTATTTTGCCATCTCGTCAAACTATTTTCTACCTGAGTAGACTAAGGATTACTAAAGTCAAAACATTGGTCGATTCCTTTAATACCAATTCGTGCCCTACATACATCTGGCCCCGGTTTCATCAACGTTCCTTAACTTAAGGAAATTCCTTAACTTAAAAATCCCCATAGGAAAGCATTACAGAATTTAAGGAAAGTTCCTTAACTAAGGATTTGCTCCTTAAATTCTGTAATGCTTTCCTATGGAGAATTTTAAGTTAAGGAATTTCCTTAAGTTAAGGAACGTTGATGAAACCAGGGCCTGAACTATGCAAGTAGCTTCACACGGGTCATAAGTCTGATGAAAGCGACATTGTAGTCACCGATACGTCACCCTTAAATCTTCTACTTGTTGTGTTATAATGATTTTGATATTTTTATTGTGTTTTACCGTATATGGGGGTCATTAAGAAGAGTCATTATCGTGATGAGCATGTCTTCGTTTTCTTCTTCCAAAATTCGTTAACTTACCCGAGGTCTCGTGGAATTTCCTGTTTCGGTGCTACAGTACTAGTGTGTACTGGTCTCCGGTCAGTTGAAACTTCTGTAGGATAAATAAAAATGACCAATGTTTGTCTCAATTCAGAAATCCTGGGTGTAAAATCTCTTTGAGTATTGTTTCCATTAAAAACCAAGATAGAAGTGAATGTATCCCAGTTGATCTGTTAGTGATAATTAAATATTCGTTACTTACCGGTAGATATTTGAGAAACTCATTGTTTTATTCCACATTATCTGATTTTCCAATTACTCGTTAGTAGTAAATGTTGTTAACGTGCTAGATAAATATGTACCGGCGACATAAGTTTATCTGAGACGTATTACAATCAAATTCTAAATCTTTCCCGCACTATCGACTGGTGAAACGAAATACTTGGAATCTTAGGAAATACCAAGTGTGCGTGTTTAAACAGCAGTGAATTGGCCGTTTTAGAAAGTCTGTTAATAGGAAACAAATACTAATTAGCTACATTGAGTTATATGATATTTTTCTTACGATGTTGCGTGTCTGATAAACTCCGTGCAATCCTTATCATTTAAAAAAATGTGTTCTGCCCTGTTAATCTTTTTTTATCTGCCGAAACCTGAAACTGAAATTCCCGAATTCGGTCATTGGCAACGTTAAAATCTGCCCATGACCAAACAGCATTGAAATTGAGGATATTCCGATATCGGGAATAATGGACTTAGTACAAGTCATTATAAGACCACTTATCAACGTGTATAGGTATGAACTTAGCCTTATCTGACATGCCCTATTTCTAACACCATTTACGAAACTGGTCTTCCATATGAGAATGGACATATCACCAACGCCGATCGGTACGTATGCGATTGATTAAAGTCGTGTTGGACATACAGTGTATTTAGTGCAAAGTTATCAATGTTAGGGTATTTTTTTCTGCTCCCGGTTGAAATTAAAATATCAGAAATAACATGATACACATTGGTACACATGGTGTCGTTGATATTATGTAATCGTAACTACACGTATCATCTTGTTCTACGATTTTTATGTTTACGTTTCAATCACGTGTATTGTGTACTGATGTTTAACTACGGATGATACTGGTCTTTTTCTGTGTATACTTGATTTGAACACACTGATGATCTGTCAAAAGATATTGCGAGAAATGTTTAAGCACTGTCGTTGACTTTTTTGTTTTGTTGATACTTATCTTACATAGTTCGAAACATTTGCACTTAAGTCAGTTCAGAAAGTTGAAAACATACCTCTTGGATATTGCTGGGATGATGTTATGTCCTGTATCCATATTGCGATGAAACAGTTCAATGGAGTATAAGTTGTCTTTTCTTATCACAGCATCCAGAGCTCATGTTTGATTTGAACTCATCAGCTTGCTGTAATTTATCAAATAAAAAACTTGAAACAGGATTGATTCCCACTATTTCAGTGTCAATTTGGCCAGTGATGGTAATGTGAGATCATAATTCAGATTGATTTTGACTATTTTAGTGTCGAACATTATTCTGATTTATTCCGACTATTTTGGTGTCGATTTGGCCAGTGATGGTAATGTGAAATCATTATTCAGATTCTGTTTTATGTTGCAGCTTCTCTTTTGTGGGCTTACGTGACAATCTTGTGTCAAGGTTTGTTCCGGTTTGATATTTATTTTAACTCTGCATTTGTTCTTATCAATTAAAATGTATTTTATTTTCCAATGTCAAGCATGAATTTAGATTTTAATAGCATGTTTGCTAAAGTTGTAATGTCGACAAAACTTTATTTGAGACAAACTACAATAATTCTAAATTAAGTCTTACAATATCAATTGGTGAAAAGGACTTTTTGGAATCTAAGGATAGTTTTAGCTGATGGGACAACAGCATAAAGGCTGTTATAGAATTTAAGTGAATGTCATGTCACAATGAATACAAATGCTAATAAGCTATTTTAAGGCATATTTTACTTTTTTCTTAAGGTGCCACGGGGCTGACATGCATGAAATGTACCGGTGTAGCTCTGCCTAGCTATTGCTTACAGACCGTATCATGCCTGTCTAACGAGGTAAGTGCATGCCAAAAGGTTTATAATAATTATCCTTTCACCCAGGTTTATTTATATCAATGATATTATATAGTAACAGTCATTAAACGAAGTAAGATGGAGACAAATAAAACATTGTAACAGTATTGATAATTGTGTGTGTAAAGATAGTTAAACAAGTCACACGGAAATCTCCTACGTCTAGAAATACATACCTCATCAAAATAATATTCTGGTGAAAATGTCAGTTAATTGATAAGTATCCACATTGTTTAAAGTTTGGATGTTGGTTATGAGAAATGGAAAGATAACGATCGTGAAATTATTTTCAGCGTTTTTTTCCGAAACATTTTATTACGACGATTATAAATATCAAATAGCTTCATTGTGAAAAGATATAAATTATGTTTTATTTTATGCCAATAATTTCAACCGTGTTAACGCTAGCATTAAGGTATCGAAAACATATTTGAAATGGATTAAATATTGGGAAATATTGTATATTGAGTCAAAAGATTTTAATGAAAAAAATTGGTTATAACTTTCCATGAATAGGAATGTGACAATGAATTTGTCTTTAATTGGGATAAATGTTGCTGTAAATATCATGTAACGGATAGTTCAAAAATCGCATGTTTTCCAGAAATTTAATACAAATTTAGTAATATGCATAACAACTATGTATTTGTTAACAAACACTGAACGTATAGTTCACCTCATTTATATCATTGATAAATGAAAACATAGTTTGTCACGTATAGTTAGTGTAGATGTTTGAATGTTTCAGGACTGTTATACTGAGAGGGTAATTGGGGATGATTCCAATGTCTTCTACAATTCGGGCTGTCTCAGCCATCAGGTAGGTAACACTGTATTCACGCTTATTTAAATCAACATTTAAGACCTTAAACTAGTCCGTGTTTCCTCTGGTCCGACAGTTTATTTGATGTGGGGCCCCTTCCTCGATATCCTGGGGTTACACTCATCTTCAATTTCTCCACCCATGGAATGACAAAACTGAAGGCTCCATGTGCACCACATTGTTGATGTGGTAAGAAGACTAGTTTGATGTACTTCTAAGAAGTTCGCGGTCACATAACGATAAAATTGACAGGCTTTGAAACCGGTCATTGCTCCTTTGAAATCTTCAAAAGACAGGTATCGGTCTAAGGATAGGTCAGGCTACCGTAGACCAATCAAACTGCTACCTTTCAGCCTTCCGTTTTGCCATTACATATTCCAATGGTGTGCGAAACCCCTGAATATCGAGGATGATGTGGCCCACACCAGACACATATATCTGTCAAAATGTTTAAGTTTAGTATCAAAGCCGAAGGAATCTTTGACTAGACTTCAAACGTATCTCAGTAACTAAAGAGAACCTAGAACTTTGTCTGGATTTGAACACCAACAGACAGAACTTAGATTGCTTGGAAATAAATCTCGGGTTATCAGATGTAAGAAGGAAAGTGTATCGTGATTAAGTTTCTGAACTATTAACCAATTAGGATAAAAAAAACGAGTTTTTTTTTTCTTTAAATGATAAATGTTTAGATGTGCTAAAATGTTTACGATTACATATTCGCAATTTCAATATACAATGTATCTCGCAAAGAAACAGATATTGCATGCTCGCAAAAATACCTGATGTACGGTAGGTAATTAGCTGACACATAAAATGGACTGTAAGCTGTATGTCTTCAAACTCTCTGCCTAAAATAGATAAATATACACTTGTAACTAATGATAAAGCATGCATGCTCCTCTCTCACAGATTTGTCGCCTGAAGGCTGTGGCGACACGGAGTTTTCGTTCCCAGCTCCATATATGTGAGGAATGTTGTGGGGTTGACATGTGTAACGATCATTTGTGTAACCAAACATGTGAGTAGTGTATAGCACAGTTACTTGAGTTTCTGTCAGTAAATAATAAATATATATGTGTGAAATGAGCCTCCCATTACAGTAATGTACATTCTGTGATGGGCCGCGGCTCCATATATATAAACATTTTTTTTATATACTGACAGAAACTCAAGCAACTGTGTGTAGAGGTACCATCAAACATAACGTTTTAAGGACTTTTTCTTAAACATTCGCAATCATGACACGACTTTGCCTTTGAAATATTATACTGTATACGTCTTTCAAGATTAAGGTTCATTAATAGTACCATTGTCTCTTTATTTGCTTCAGCATTTGATAACTTCACTCTTTTCGTTAAACACCATGTGCGATTAATGAAATTTAAGATATGTTGTTCATTATTTGTAATGTAATTTCCAAACAGTCGGGCTCGTTCTGCATCGATAAGGCTATCAGCAACATTGATTTATCCTTTGATTTTTAATTAAACATATGCTACTGTTGATATTGTATTAATCATTCTTTGACAAAAATTAAATTTGGAACAACGATTTAAAAATTCTCATTGAGCAATTTTGTTATGATTTTGTGACATATTCTTGAAATTCGTTTTCCGATTATATTGGTTTTCAATCTTTTGCATCGTATATTCTTGGTTTCTTTACTTGTGTTAGTTTGCAAAGATTAGACCCAACAGTTATTTCACTTGGAGAAAATGGATATATATCAACACAACTGTAGATGCCTTCCAAGGCGGACTTTCGCCCATTGTTCTTTCCATTGATATGGTAATTTAATGGTGAAACCCCTTTTGATTCCTGATTTGTGTTTCAGCGTCCACATCTACACGGCAGTGTTATGTGTGTGATGACGTTGCCAACCCACGTGATTGCACGAACAAAGTCGCGTGTGGGCAAGATGAGGTAAAACATACAGAATTCGTAAACGTTATACCAACAAGCTTTGTATTATGTAAAAGCATGTTGCATTGTGATACTATTTGCTTAATTTATTCCGTTAAAAATCATTAAAACGATTATTTTTTCATATATCATTGCACAGGTTTGCTGTTGAAATATTTTGATTATTACCTTTTCTACTTACAGGAATGCTTCACACAGGAATTTATCTCACCAAATTTAGAGAAGCGATTCAAGCTAAGTTGTGAATCAAGACAGGTGAGAAGACCAACATTGATGATGAATTCGATTATCGATAAATTGATATTTTCGAAAGAATATTAATTGGGTACATACTGTGTAGCATCATGCCTTGTCTTCCAGAGGTGCCGGATACTGAGCTTATTTGGCAGGAAGCGTGCCACGTCACAGTTGTGTAACGAATGCTGTTCGGGACCCGGCTGTAATCGACATCTTTGTCCACTAGGTAGGCCGAGGTTTCATATTGCATGCTTATTATAGATACATGTATGATGAGTATGTAAAAGATTTTTTTACAGCTCCGTCCTTTTTGCTACAATATAAAAAAGATAGTGTTTTCATTGTGATAGCATAATATCAAATGGAAATATATATATATATGTCATTATCAGTCTATGACTTTGGATGACTCAATGTGTCATGTGTACACGAGTACATTTGTAATTCGGACTAGGTGGGAACATGCTACATTATGAAGCTGCAGTGCGGACAACATCAACATTATATTGCCTTCACTGTTGTAATGAATCTTCAACCGAATTCACCTTTTTCCATTTTTAATATTACACCAGGGGTTTTTATTTATTTTTGTTTTTGTTTGTTTTTTTCTTAGGGGGGGGGGAGGGTTATATAGTTTTGTGTATGAATCAATACTAGAAACTGACGGACTGCTTCGTTGCATATGACTATTAACTAATGGCTGTTATTTGATATTATTTTTTAAAGAATGTTTTCATTTTTTCCAAAATTATTCAACAGCGGGACCATCTCCTGTGATACCTAACCTACCCAATCCTTGTGTGGACCAAGGAAATGTGGACTGTGCAAGTCTGTCCCAAGGTGGCCTCCGACCCTGTGCCACAGTCAACAATGTGTCAACCCAGTACTGCCCGCACTATTGTGGATACTGTTGACCATTCCCGTCACTTAGTATAATCTATAGGTCCACCATTAACTTACATAAAGTGTATTTATAAATATTAAACTTTTGAAATAAAAACAAAACTTTAAACGTCAATTGGTGCTGATTGGGTTCATCTTTATTTAAATTGTCAAGAGTAAGAATGTTTAACATTCTTGTGGAAATTAAAAGAAGGCTGTCTAACAATTCATGATCAGTTATTAACCCGGATTAGAACAATGTCTCCAGAGTTTCTTTATGATAGTTATCCTACATTACTTAACAGTTCGGCAATAGGATTGCCAATGCCAAAAGTGGCATTGTTTCAAATATTTTGACATTGTCGTTAGAGCAGATTGATAAAAAGAGTAGAAACCAAACTTGAATCGTATCGGGTCCAATTTTATTTTAGCTGTTAATTGGGTAATACCATAAAACAGTTTTAGGGAACATTCGAAAAACCTCGTATCGTCTGATCCTTCAGCAGATGTATTTGATTCCAAAGAATGATTAATGGTGAAGTGGTGGCATAAGATGTGAATTATTCAAAATTACTTATACACACGCTGACTAAATAAGTACAGCCAGTTCATATCGTGGTATCACACGTAGTAAAAATTACCACACGTATCTGTCTAGATAGTTAATTGAGATAGTGAAAAGTACCGCACGTATCTGTCTGGTTTGTTAATCGAGATAATGAAAAGTACCGCTCGTAACTGTCTAGATTGTTGATTGAGATAGTGAAAAGTACCTAACGTATCTATTTGGTTGTTGATTAAGATAGTGAAACGTACCACACGTATCTGTCTGGTTGTTAATTGATATGGTGAAAAGTACAACACGTAACTGTTGGGATTGTTGATTGAGATAGTGAAAAGAACCACTCGTATCTGTTTGGATTGTTGATTGAGATAGTGAAAAGTACAACACGTATCTGTTGGGATTGTTGATTGAGACAGTGAAAAGTACAACACGCATCGGTTGGGATTGTTGATTGAGACAGTGAAAAGTACCACACGTATCTGTCTGGATTGTTAATTGAGATAGTGAAAAGTACCTAACGTATCTGTTTGGTTGTTGATTAAGATAGTGAAAAGTACCACACGTAACTGTCTGGATTGTTGATTGAGACAGTGAAAAGTACCACACGTATCTGTCTGGTTGTTGATTGAGATAGTGAAAAGTACCACACGTATCCGTCTGGTTGTTAATTGAGATAGTGAAAAGTAACACACGTATCTGTATGGTTGTTGATTGAGATAGTGAAAAGTACCGCAAGTATCTGTCAGGTTGTTGATTGAGATAGTGAAAAGTATCACATGTATCTGTCTGGTTGTTGATTTAGATAGTGAAAAATTCCACACGTATCCGTTTAGATTGTTGAGTGAGATGGTGAAAAGTACCACACGTATCCGTCTGGATTGTTAATTGAGATAGTGAAAAGTACCACACGTATCTGTTGGGATTGTTAATTGAGATAGTGAAAAGTACCACACGTAACTGTTTGGATTGTTAATTGAGATAGTGAAAAGTACCACACGTATCTGTCTAGATCGTTGATTGAGATAGTGAAAAGTACCAAACGTATCTTTGTAGATTTTTAATTGAGATAGTGAAAAGAACCACACGCATCTGATTGGATTGAAGAATACCATTAAAAATATAAAGAAATTAGGTTCAGTCATGTTTTTCCTGTCAGTTTCTAAAACAACTGATGGACAATGATGAATCTGCGCATCAATTCAAAAGAATACGTACTGGAGGAAATACATGTTTGTTGTTAAAGAAATAAAGTACAAGTACTTCAATTGTACGACATTCATTTTTTAATTGAAACTTACTTGTCCCGTTTTGGAGGAATTAATTAATAAATTGAAGTTAATTAATTATGGGCGGATTCGCCGATTAGTTTGATTCCTGGAATTGACCTTAACCTTGAGGTAAAGGGTCAAATGAGTGAGATTTTTGCCAATAATTCTTATTTCTGGCGATTACTTATAAACTGCAAGATATACTGATGAAATATGCATTACACCTGCATCTCCCAGTGCACTGTCATTAGATCATTGTGACTTCACCTCAAGGTCTGATTGTCTTTAAGCATTGGAAGATGTATGCCAAGGTGGGCCAATGGCCCCTCACGGTCTAATTTCGTAGGTAGCAATAATTTACAAAAACCTCGAATCAAAGGTCGAGGTCTCAAGATTTTGTAATCTTTATGAAGCAAAGTTGGTCAGAGTTAAGTAATGTGTCAACTGACAAAACCATAAGGTTATATTTGATCAAAGGTCAAGGTCAACATTTTTTTACATTTCTGAACTGCTTAATATTTTGTTTTGACATTAGAAAGCAAAGTTGGTCAAAATCAGCCAAGGTATCTTTTAAAAGCAACGTCAAAGTCATCAGATTCAAATGTCAAGATCAAATCTTACATCACGTTTAACTGCTTAACACATTGTTTGATATTATGAAACGAAGTTGATCAGTATCAAACAAGGGGTCAAATTTTACATCTCTGCTAAACTTTGGGTCAGATAGCACAGTGGGGTCCTTCCTGGTGTGTCAGTTTTATAAGTTTGTTTTAACTTTCTGTGCTGTATGATGACATTGAAAACTCATTTCCAACTAAAGGGTCAGTTATTAATTATGATCCCTTTTACAATCAGAACTTGTTCATGTACATGTATTTTATATTCTAGCAGGAAGCAGTTCTTCCGACAATTAGGTCAATTAAGTGCTAGGATATTCTGGTGAAGCCAAAATTTGTGCAATGTTTTCAAGAAAAACTTGACTGGGCTGTATTTTTTAAAACCATTAAAGGGAAACATATATTTTTGTTCAAAGAAACCAATTTCTAGTTTGGAACTGTATTGCTCTTTTAATGGCCATAGTGCACACAATATTATTGAACGAAATAATCAGGTAAAACATCATACTTGGCATATAAATATCAATTTAATATTTCCTTAAAAGACATCAATAAAACAACAGCATCGTTTTCTTCAAAAAATCACATATATTACAGATTTAATAACAATTTCATATACCATAAATCTGTACATCTTAAAGAAAATGATGTGCAATATTTTTTCATTAAAACTAGTTTAACTTACAGATATTGTCATTCATATCAAGACAAAAGTTCAATGCTGTTATTAACCACAGTAAACTTTACCAATATTTTTGACATTTTGTTCTTCTTTTGGCCATGTTTATTTATCTATACATTGCCAGTAAAACAGGAAATTACTTAACTTTTGTACGGATCGTATATATACATATATATGTAGTACATCTACCATATTCTTCAACAATAACATCACAAGTAACTGCTCTTGACAAAATGATTTACCACACTATACAAATAATGAATTTTAGGCAGCGATATATATCAAAGACATTAAAAAAAAATCATTTTATCAATGTTATCACATACACATATTATATTAGCATATAATTCAAATAAGTATCACATATTGGACACAAATGAGTGTCTGTTTAATTAGAACTTGTATGCAAAATGTAATTCTAACCAGTGGAATCTTACCACCCTTATCTGGTTAATAGTTAATGAAGCTGGCCTGAGAAAGAATACTTGGACAGCTACATTCACCAAAGCACATTTGAATTAGAATATTGACTCGTCAATGTCAGTTGTATTGTCAATTGTCAAGCTGGGTCGAATCATACTTTTCTCGGCAGTGGATTGACAATCATGCTTTCAATACACTCAAATACAGTATGTGGGTCTTGGTCAGCATTTACATGTTGTGCATCCACATAAAAGTCTGAAATTTCCTCAACATAAGCATTGTAGGTAGCAAGACGTTTGTTGACCTCTTCGGACTCGTCT
Source organism: Mimachlamys varia (assembly GCA_947623455.1). Lineage (NCBI taxonomy): Eukaryota > Metazoa > Mollusca > Bivalvia > Pectinida > Pectinidae > Mimachlamys > Mimachlamys varia. The sequence continues at coordinate 39,459,066 of OX392529.1, forward strand.
TTGGGATGTTTTTCTAGCCTCGCTTTCACATCCTCTGTGCGCGGGGGATTGTATAACATATGATAGCGATCTCCTGTGATGGGGTCCGTGGCGCGCAGTGTCAGTCGCTCAACCACTGAATCATTGGGAACGTTCAAAAAGAACACTCTGAAATTATACATTTGTAGAATGATTAATAAAACTCCATACCTGTCAATTTTCTTGGATAATTTATTGTAAGTATGGTATACCTGAACTATCTGTGAGTTGAGATATAAATATATATAATTATGCAGCTTTATGTGTTGAGTGAATGTCTGAAGATTAATAATGAATGTGTTGATACTATACAGATCTTCTTTTAAACTTTTCATATATCTACTGAGCAATGTCCGAACATTTTTTTTTTCAAGATTTTTTCAAATACATAACATCTGCATTCAACAATGCTATAAACTAACATACCTATTCGGGACAAATCCTTGCGTGGTGAGGCCCTCTGCCTGTTCCCGGGTACGAGGATAGCCGTGTAGCACCCAGCCTCTACTCATACAGTCGAGCTGGGAGAGACGCTGTCGGAGAATCTTCATCACTGTCACGTCAGGCGCTGTAGGGGACAAACACACAATTCATTATCCTTTCATGTCAAACATTCACATCTTTTCTTCCTTCACTTTACATAACCCTAATAATACAGGAAAATTAATCAAACTATATAGTTATAACCATAATGTTACAGGACAAAGTCTAAAACAGCTATTATAATACTTTATTTTTCATTCACTTCACAAGTCTACCTAGCTGGCATCCTCGATATCCAGGGGTTACGATCACCTATGTAATCTTCATCCCTGGAATATATCATAGCAAAACTGAAAGCTCCCGGGTCTGCCACCTAGCGGTCGGTGTGCGTTGTGTCCCTTTGAATCACGTAATCACCGACCAATCAAAATGCGTGTAACAAAACAGTTTCAGCAATGAATGTAAACATGCATATGGAAGAACATCTCATTTGGTTGATCTGTGAAAAATTCAAGCTAGATCAAATTAGACAGCATCAGGAAACGGCGATCCACGCACTGAGTCCTTACCGTAAATGTGTCGGTGAAGATTGTTCTTCTCTGTTTTACTGGTAAAGATCCATGACACTGTGCCATGTTTGTTTACATTTTTTTCTGTCCCATTAGAAGAACGCGTGATCAAATGTAAGGTGCGCTCTGATTGGACGCAGCCAGACCTAGCTGCACCCAATGAAAATTCTCGTCGCGGGATTTACGAAATGTGGTCTATATATGCCAAGGGTGAAGATGAGGGTGCGGATCGTAACCCTTGGCTAGCGAAGATGCCTAGCTGGTATCAATTTACATGTGTTTTAGAAACAACACCAACAAAAACATTCCTCATGTTAAAATGTTTTAGCAAAATTATCACAAGCTGGCCATCTCTTTTTTAAATGATCAAAAGAAAATTGGCTTTTACTACAAAATGACAGAAATATAGCCTAATAATTAACTTAATGTTCAAGTTTTGACAATTTCTTAAGACTCACCCAGCATGCCCTTGGATACATAAGGTATGGCTGTCTGTCCATCCTTGGTTTCGTCTGCTATTGCCTGCTTTATCATGGAGCCACACGATACTACGTAACAGATATGCATAAATAAATCAAAACAAATGCATTCTTCAGTACATTGTATCCACAAATATTGATGAAAGTTAGTAATTTAACAATAAGACATAATGTTAAAATGATATTCATACAATATCACATGCTTGCTGAATCTCATCAAAACCAATACAAACTACATAACTAAGCAAGTTATCTGTTGGAAACCTGAGTGTGGAACAGCAGATTGAAGGACAGATGCATGTTATAATTGCCCTTACCATAGTATGTTGTGCTGCCGTATTAAAAAACCTCATCAAATATGATAAGTAGTGACAATTACAGCTGACTATATGGTGTTCTGGGGTAATTGATTTCCGACTTACTGTTAACAAGGTTGTATTTTGTGGCCAGAAGAGATGCTTGGACACCCTTTCCTGATCCTGTGGCACCAAGTAACACGACTCGAGGAGTGTGAGGTGCGTTTGTTCGTGCCTGGCCACATAGGTATGTAAACACTGCAAAGGGACAAACCAAAACATTGTAATGTATGTATACCTAAACAACAAAAACCACTGGAGAACAATCACATACCTGATAACCCTCCCTTACTAATAGGGAGACTCATTGCAATCAAAATTTACCAATCTCCCTCGAAATCTCTCAAATTTAAGTTAAAACTCACACAAACTAAAAATCTACATTCTGTGGTTAAATGATCAGTCCTAGTTACTGCAGGAAGTGTGTAATGACCATAATTGGTGTGTCTGGATCAAATGAATACTTTTTGAAGTTATTCTGATACATGAAAAGGGAAAGACAAATTGAGTAATGCAGTTTCAGTCACATTTTACGCACTTTCTCCCTCTGAACTTGAAAAGGAATGAAGAAGATCTCTCTTATTGGAGGTTTCAGAGGTTAACACTTATGCAATCATGATATAACTGTTAATACTCAAATGGTTTTAATTTTGATCAAATCAATGCCTGTTGCCTGATAGAACAATTAAGCGGCCATAGAAAATAACCTTTTTTATGTCTTACTTAAAACAAACATCTAAGACACAATAACAAACCTTGAAGGAAGACATCAGCCTGAGGCTGGTCGGCATTGACGGTCTTGAGTCCCTTGGTGAAACACGTCAGGATACCATCAATATGTCGGTGGTATTCTATAAGTTTTTCTACCATGTCCTCCTCTCCATATCCCTCAGCTTCCTCGAGCCGACTCTGTATCTCAGTTGAAGATGGCCAGTCAAAAGTGGTATGGTATATGTCTGTAAGTTCAAAGTGAATTAAGTAAAATTGTGCTAAATGACGGAAATAAAATATATAAAACTCCACAAATATTAGTGTCTCAAGCAGAAATGAAAATGACAAAAAGAAGTGTCATATTACAGTGTATATGAAATCAGGTCAAGGTCGTAATTTGAGGCCTTAGCTTGATGATTTTAGCTATTCAGAAGAAGTAAAATTTTACTTGTGACTTTGAAGGTGAATAAAGATCATTTATTTCAAACAAAATATGACAGAGTCCAGAAAGCCACTGCTCCACGTCAACATACAATTGTACGCTAAATTGTCCCATGAGCTGAATAAGAGAATTAGAACACATGGTAATTATTTAATAATAATTTTATTATTAATACCACACTTTTTGTTTTCTTTGCACTAGAGCAATAAATCCTGATCCTTAATACTAAATATTCAGATGATAATTTGTCATGATATTGTGACCATAAGGGGCCATAACTCCACATTTACAGAAACCAACCTCCAGTTTTTGGATCTACTCGCTTGCCATGAGCTCTTTCTATCAGCACTGTGTCAGGAGCATCTAGTAGCACTACAATGGAACAAAAAGGGTAAAATTAATAAAAAAATATCTTTTTTTTATCTGCCAATGTGTGATTAATAATAAACAACACAATAATATGATTTCTTTATTTTCCCCAGTGAATTTAAGTTTAATTACAACTTGACTGGTTTAATATCTACATCATATTTCTTTCTAAATTGTTATACAGTGTATTGCAAATAGAAGTATCAACTAAGCATTTAGAACATAAACATTTGAAGCTATAGTCAGGTTGCAAATACATTTAATTATTGTAGAACAATTCATGTTCCTAAACTGCATCAAATACTCTGTTATCTAAATAAAAAAAAACTTAATTTTAAGGATCCTTGTCCCACCCAGCAAAAAACACTAGATATTTGTTTTATCTATAGTAATTTTTACGTATAGTAATCTTCCCTTTTATTTTGTTTTGGATGTAACTGCAGTAAGACTGGGGCAAGATATTAGTGGAACAGTCATACAACTAGCAGATGTCCAGCAGCTGAATCCTCATCTACCCCCTTTGTATTTCTATTACTCTCAGTTATGTAGCTGTTGTACAGTTGGTGACTTTTTTGTGTTTTTTTCCCCTATTAACTCATTCACCCCTGAAGATAAATTTGAACTGTTCCAATTTAAAGGTTGGAACAGTTGATCCGGTTTTTCATGGTTGAATGGGTGATATAATCAATTATTATCTTTCTTCAAGAATGTCTCGCATATTATTGGGTTTTTTTTCGAAATTATTTATCGAAACCTTATTCACACTGGAAAAACTACCTCCAATTTATATATAAAATGTAGTTATACATGTAATATTTAGCAGTGGTATTGGGACCCTTAAGACCTACCACAATGTTTGGGATGGATGCCAATAGCCTGTATAGCTAAGGCCTGTTCCCTGGTCTGGGGAAATCCCTCCATCACCCAGCCTTTCCTCACACAGTCCGGAAGTTTGATTCTCTCTTCTAACACTTTTACCCAAACATCAACTGGGATGGGCTGTAATTAGAAAAATCCTGTCATTTTTCCTGCAATATTCCACAAAGAAAATGAACCCAATTTGAAAATAACATGCCCTAAATGAAACATGTTCTACTAGTAACAACCTTCAGAGAATAATGTTTACACGCATGATACATATTTTATTATATTTTTTAAAACCGATAACAGCTGAATTCTATCAACAATCTAATAAAAGATGCATATAAATTAATGGTTCAAAGTACACTATATTAACCATAGTTCATAGAGATTAATTTATCTATGACCTTTGATTAATTTTATGTATATTAATAATAAGAAGTATACTTGTTTCTTTTTCTGTAGATCCAACATCTTCATCTTAAGATCAGTCTCAGCCTCCTGGATGAGGTTTTCTGTAGTGAGGTGGGCTGTTCTCAATTTGGTAGCACACATCTTTGAAATGGTCTTCTTCCCAGACGCAGGTGGCCCAATGATAATCACTTGTGGAACTTCAATTGTAAGAAAACAACAGCTTTTAATAAAACATAATCTAGCTATTATAGAATTTTTCAAAAAATAATTTAGCTATTGTAGATTTTTTTTTCAAAATCAGCCTGCTGCAAGCTATAAGTATATATATAGAATGTACTCAAAATTTTGAAATTGTGTACAGATGTTACAAGATAATGTGAATACAAATCATTGTATCTTACCGTCATGGGTATCTCGCTTCAATAAGTCAATAAGAAATGCCACTGGGTCAGCAGGTTTACTGACAATCAGTTGCTCCATCAGTTTCTGATAAAATGGAATAAATTATTTTTAAGAAATAATATCATCCTGACATCTATTTAACTGCCTCCTATCGACCCACCTAGGGAACATTTCTCTATTTTTACATCTTATTGGGTAACTAGTCATCCAGTCTCAAAGTCCCAGTTGGCCTGAGTTATTAACAATCTGAAAGAACCCAACTCAGCAGTGGAAGAAGAAGAAGAACTTTGATGATGGATCTCCATATAGTGGCAGTACTCCAGTAGCATTGGGAATAGGTACATTTTAAAAAGAATTTATGAGACAATCAAAATGTTGAAAAAATAGTTGTCAGTTACTGTTAGTATTTAAGTAAACAGCATTTTTTCATATTGAAATTTATAATTTGTAAATGACAGAATTTGACACAATGACAGGAAAAAAATTACATTATTATGTTGACAAACAACTAGGCCTAGGCTCTAACAAAACTGTGGTGTCACTTTTGCAACTATTCAGCGAATGTATGAAAGAGAGCAGTGTGCTTCAGCTTAGGTATCAACCTGACTGAGTTTCCTTGTCAGACACTCTTACAGTACACTAGAGAAAATACCTCTATGGTCTTAAACAGTAGAAGGCAACTGTACATGAACATGATTCTGTTTACAATGAAACGCTAGCTGCCACCATGTACACCTCTCCCCTTTCAATGTATCCCTAAAGCTATTCGTAAGAGGAAAGGGATGTAGTGGAACTGGACTGGATCAATCATCAGCGACCAGGAATCTCAGTGGTAGAGTGTTCGTCTACTGTAGAGTTCAGAAGATCCCAGGTTTTAACACAGGTTTGGCCGCTACATTATACATATAATTTTCTCTTTCTCCGCCCCGAACACCACACCCTATAGGCTCCAACTCCACTGTCACCACATAGGGACTGGGACAGACAGGCGCATACAAATTTACATTTGTAATAAGAAAGAAAATGATGTGCTTCCACCGGGAATTGAACACTCGATCTTCATGATTCATGATCCTAGTCGGACAGTCTACTAATTAACCATCACTGAGTTATAGGGGAATTCACATTAGCTCAAAGCTTCATTTGATTGTAGAAGGCAGCCATAATCACAGATGAACAATTGTAAAAGATGTGCATCGAATACATGTACATTGTACATTGTAGGTTGCGTTGCAAGTGTAAGCTATAGGGAATTTCCCTTAATTAGCTCAGTCGATAGTGCATCGTGCTGGAGAGTCAAGGGTTGCGGATACGAGCCCAATCGACGGCACTATCTTTATCACTTTTCCTCGTCATATTACAAACTGGTGCCGATGACTAAGGAGGAGAAGCCTTGGGACGGGGTGTCGAAGATCTAGCACGCGATCTATATACAGAGCATATTCAATCACTAAACAAAAATAAAAGACTTGATCGACAATGTGTACATATATATATATACTAGGCCTACATAGGAATACACGTTTCGTGGAAGTAAATAACGCATGGAAAAATAATGAAGCAGTAAACATACAGCCCGGTTTCATTTTACCTTGTACATTTCGAAAATTCCATGCTTTTCAGCATATGTGCTGAATTCTGGAGGAATCAACAATGGTCTCTTCGTCTGATCCATGTCTGTGTTTCAGGAAACAGTTATTGACACCCAACAAACGACAATGTGCTTTACGTTTTGACTAACGTTGATGTTGTTGGCGTCAATGGTTGCTATGTTTTGGCAGGATGAGCGAATGTTTGTAACGAAGTATTTGATTGGTTCATTTAAAACATCGATCGTTGATACTAATAATAAAGGCGGAAAATACAAATTCCGGAAACTGTTAAAAATATTGGTCAACAAATATTAGGATGTAGGTTTTCATATAACTTCATATATATATATATTTGGGAATTCAATGATATTCAGAAGAGTATCTAAAATAATATTTAAATGGTTCAAAAGTAAAATCATTGTATAGCTTCAGTGGGGTCGGGCACCTGCCGACAGGCTCGTGGATTTACCATTGATACTTCCCCAGGAACATGGAAAATATTACAGCTTTATTTGGACCCAAACCCCAGAACAATGTTACTGTCTTTTCAATGTTACGAGCAATGGGCCAGTCGGGGCTGTCTTTTTCATCGAAACCCTTTGACCTAACCTCATTTAACGTTTTGAAATACCGTTTAGTCACATATGTACATGTAGGCCTACATAATGTACATAGATTTAACAAATTCCAGGTCCCTGTGCCCCACCTCGACATCGTTAGTAGCGAAAAGCTGACGAATTCGGATTGGAAATACCAGTATACATCACAGGTATATGTGACATGGAGAATAATTATTTACTAATTAATATAGATGCCAGTATATTAAAGTGAGATATATATAGAACTAATTAAAAAGATATAAAAAAAGTCTCCCTCGGGCGCTTAAATTAGGAAAAAAATCGACTATCAGAAACTGACTCTCTTTTCGGTGTCTGATATAATAGCCGATTTTTTTATTTTGAAAACTAACCGCTTAACGTATCAAACTGAAATTTTTATACGATTTTTATTATGGCATTTGTTAGTGCATATAAACTATTTTTAAGAGAAACATTACATGCTTTTCATAAAATATTTAGAAAAGGGCTGATCATATGTACACATTTATTCAGCGTTTTCTGTCTTAAGAGGGGAATTCCCTTCAGATCACGCTTGTAAGGCACGCTGATTAATGCACATTTCTACTTTACGTTATCATTGGTTCCATCTACATTAAATCGCCAATACCACAGGGATCTGATGATTTGTTACAGCTAGTTTTGGACTTAATCTAAGGTATTTCGAGTAGTTTTACACTTTTGTGGCGTTTTGTTCAATTTCCGATAATATGCCCTTTCAATGGGCTTTAATTTATTGCCATTGAAGGGATATTCTTATCGAAAATTGAACTAAACCCTACAAAAGTGTAAAATTATTCGAAACACCTTAAGATTCCAAAACCAGTTTAAAAAATTCTCAGGTCCCTGTGGCTATAGCCCGAATTTCATCTGACCCGACACCATATCTGTTTTGGTTTGGGCACATCAGACATCTGTCTGTCAAAATGTCTAAGTCTGGTATTAATTAGTGCCAGAGGAAACTCAGGTTACTGTTGTTAATACGCGAAGTTCATACAATCTGCATACAATTAAGATAGTGAACAAAGAAAAAAAAACCATCATTATAAATATGAATCCAGCATATCCATAAAAAATAGTGCTCCGGGATAGAAACTTTTTTCTGAGGTACATGTGGCGCCCTTCTTGATATGTATTCTTCCGAATGAAAGGAAACATGTAAAATGTTACTGAAGGGTACGCAGATACCCGTCAATAGTAGATGTCAAACACCCAATTATTCACTTCTTCCACAAAATACTTTAATACCGCAAAGCTACTGATCATCTGCGCGCAATGTCTCGGTATACAGTAATACCTGTTATACCTGTCGTAGAGGTTTTCTTTTATCTGGGTCATTAGCCTCTCTGACCCTTCACATACGACTGATGTGTTCTGTTTTGAATTCCACTGCCACCAGTTTAAATTAATTTCACAATACTATAAGAACATTTATAAGAGCTCAGTAATGGTAATATATGCGTGCGTAAACAGAGTTGTTATCCCTTTCGACTTAGCGAGTGTTATTTACGGATATTTTATCTCATTCTGAACTAGTACATGGCTAATTCTCAGTAAATATCAGAGCTTTACTAAAGCTACGCTCTTTTAAAGCTTTGGCTAGCTTTGTCATATTATTTATATTTATTTACAGCACATTCAACTATTTTAATCCGCCATGAAGTCCCCCCCTCCCCTGTGAACTACATATATCTCCACTCCATGCTAATCTCCTACGATAAACTAAAAACCTAAAATTACAGCTGAAACTACTATCTAAACTAACTTTCTAACACTCCACCAAACTTAACTCAAGCTTTTCAACAAAAAAACCCCTCTTTATCTCGACCTAAGATATCTCATTTCAGTCCCGTTAACTCTACCTACACCCTCCAGACTCTATTCAGCAACTGTCTTTGACTTTACACATATTTTTTGCCAATAAACATTGAACAATGGATTAGGCACACGTTATTTCAACTTATCATAGCCATAAAACACCATTGGCTTGACAAGTTATGAAAATCGAATTTACGAACATTTAAAGGCCCAATATACGTAATTTTCGGCAAAACGTGAAGCGAAAATAGCCTAATAACTTATTATGTTTATAGATTAAGTTAAGATCAACTGATACATGTACCAGCAATATTCAAGCTGAATTATTACGCGGTTACCGGTACAGCAGCAGTTGAAACTCGGCATTTGTAAGTCGACCACACCTGAATTATTTTCAATTCTTTGGATTTTCCTGTCAAGAGTTTCCTGTTAGTTACCGCTCAGGTTTTCTTCCTTTTAGGCTTATTTTTGCATGGTTATCAACTGGATTTTTTTGTTCATAATTTTTCGGAGTCCCGAAAATTTTCCTAAAGTTACGTATATTGGGTCTTAACATCAGCAATATCTTACAACAAAAGCCTGTTCACGAGAACATACCACCGTACTTCTGATATAAAGTAAATACCCCTATTATTTCCTGCGCTTATTGTGTACATATTGCACCTACTAAGCTTTTCATCTATAAACAAACTCTGCAACAATTGAATTTAGATGACCTTAGATTGACTCATCCTTCAGTATGTTCATGGTCTTCATTTCAATTTCGCTATGGTTCAGCTGAACACATAGTAACTGGTATAATCTTTATAATTTATCATCCCAACATAAAGCTACGGGGGCTTTTTATGAAAGGTCCTAAGTATCGATAGCCTCCATCCATCAATTAGAATGTGATTCTTATGGACTATGTTGAAGAATATGCCAGACAATGGGCTAAACGTGAACGTGCTGAATTGAATTCACTTTTAGAGTAAGTTGGTGAAGTCTATCAGGTCATCTATCCAGGAAAGAATAAGCAGTTTGTGTTACAAAATGAAAACTAAACACAAGTCGATATTTCTTGACCCAGATGTTCAAACAGCACTCAACGATCTACATAAAAGGTATGTGATTGTGTCTGCAAACAAAGTATGTAATAACTTGTTGATTGTTTGTAAACGCTACTACATTTATTGCTTGCAAATTGAACTAGGCCTGCGCGGTAAGCAAGTGACCGATTTTTTGAAAATGAAATACAATCTAACCTTGCTTTAGTATTGTAATGTTTCAAGATACCAGTTAATGAGCAAGACGCTGACCAACCTCGTCTTTATCGGAACTACACATGGATCCATATAAGCAACGTTTTCTCGCTGGCTCTGCTAATAGCTCAACCAAGACATTTTACATCCATTCTTAGTACCATTAGATCGGGGCTTCAGTCTTATTGTGACAGTACTCTATACCTCAGAAGTGGAATTAAGTGGATGTGGAAAACTCGAAAGATGTTCTGATCAACCTTGAGCACCTCCTCCAAAAAAGTGTTGTTGTTTTTTTTATCAAAACATCTGATTTTTCCACCATGTACACTATCATACCTCATACAAAACATGAAAGTCGTTCTTCGATCTCTCGTTATGAGGGCTTTCTTTACCAAGAAAGGCGGACGGCGATACAAATAAATGATAGTGAACTACATTGGAAGATAAAAATCAAAGATGAAAAAATATACTTAAGACGATATAGTATGAATGATTGAATTCCTGATTGACAATGTTTTTGTTGAGTTTCGAGGAAAGATTTTCTAGCAGACTGTTGGCATTCTCATAGGAACAAACTGTGCCCCACTCTTAGCTGATTTGTTTTTAATTTTATACGAGGCTGAATTTGTGTAAGAGCTAATCATGACAGGAAACAAAAACTTTGCCAAATCTTTTAATTTCACTTTCAGTGGTACTAGTATTGACGATTTTTTGTCTATAAACATACTCTTCTACATCAGCTGGTTACCTTGATATCTATTTAAACTATGACCATCTTATTACTAGCATAAATGTGACGATTTCAATTTTCTGATCGTAAACGTTTCCTTACTTTGATGCTACTATTAAAGTAACATCCCGGCTTCTCCAACCAATGGTGTTTACATGTCGCATAACGAGATTTTCGTGACGGATGTCGACTGCTTACAAACTGATACTACATAGGGATTCGAGAGCTGCAGGTTTATGAGAACTAAGACAAGAGCAAGTTTTACGGTCGCCATCTTTGTGTCATTGAGAAATATTTTTTTATCCTTGTGTGATGTGGAAATGGACGTTTTTGTGTGAGCTCATTAGTGCGCTTACTTTTGATCAAGAATGATTAGTCGGTTCTGACTTTGAGGACTGGACGTTTACTTGGAGTTGACAAAGATTTACATGGCGGTTGATGAAGCAGAAGACGCTTACTCTTCCGGAACACATGCTATTTTTCTCTCGCTTTTTTCAAGAGTTTCCATGTAAATCTTTCCTTTGTTCATATTTTGCCCCTTGTTTAATCCATTTTGAATTCGGATTATAATTTTGTTGACGCGTCGGTATTCTCTGATTTTTTAAATAAATATAATTTTATATACCTTCTCCCATCAAACATTTACAAATACGTGACAGCAACGATGGTAACCATACGCATACTGTATTAATGATATTTATATGATATTCACACATGTAGAAATATACAACATAGAAAATACTGGTTTTAAGAAGTAATATACATGTCTGAAAACGTTTAATTAAGGTCTACCAATGATTCAGAGCAACAAAGCAAAAGAAGCTCTATGGTAACGATTATACCTAAGGTATGAAATAATATACGTCTTTCATTGGCAAAACGTTCATATTCAAGGTAAGTGAATGACATATTCACAGGGCTGGACACAAATGCAAGCAGGACTTTAAACGAAATTAATTGGAAAAGGGTCATATTTAAGAGAATTGCACTTGTGCCTCACCTTAGTATGCATGTAATATCTAGCTAGGTATATATATGAGTGGGAATGCAGCCTAACTGGCAAGCTAGCTTTTCCAGCCATGCGGTATATTGACCCGAGGACCCGCTCACGCTAGTTAAGCAACGGTGAGCATGGTCAGTGGTTGGATAGATGACCGCCTGTACGTTACATGCATAAATTTCCCTTTTTGTTCTCCAAAACTAAAGTAACTTCGGGGAGATGGGTGCTCATTTGAAGTAAGAGAGTTTTTTTTATAAATATAAAGAAGGCAGAGATCGTACTGGTAAACCTTAAACATTCCAGCTACGAAGAATGGAAGGTATGAACGAGAGATTTGTTAGAGAAAGCCCAAATAGATAAACTCTATAATGACTTTTATTTCTAAGGGTGTACCTGTTATTTTCCGAAATAGTTGATTGCAGGATATTGTTCATAAAATCTCGAGTTAATTTGTTGTGCATTTTATATAAAAGTTGAAGTTTCTACATTTTCGACCATTGGAATGACTGTCTAACCCTGTTTCAAAATGTAAATCTTCGATACTGGCATATGAAGGAAGGCCGGCTATAATTCGAGCAGCTTCTCTTTGGACTTTCTTTAACTTTTCCCGATTTAATACAACCATCCAATAATTCACAAGCATATTCTAAAACTGGTAAAATGAATAACTTGTAAATGTGTTAGAGGCTATCACTATCTAAAAAAATATTTCAGTCTTCGTAAAACGTTAACTGTCTTCATAACATTACTATATAAATGGCATTGATATGATCCCCCATTTGGCATTTGTGATTTTAAAGTTACTCCCAAAAGCTTATGGTGATATGTAAAATTAAATAACTCTTTTCTATGAAATTATAAAATTAAATCTTCATCTATGTCAGTAAAATTAGAAATAAATAGTTTCTCCGTTTTCTCTTTTAAATGGTAGCAACGATCTTTTAGACAAACAATTTAAAGACTCTAGATCCCCATTCAATAATGTTTTGATTTAAATACAAGACGAGGAAGACTGCAATAAAAAGTTATCGTCTACATAAAGACGAGCAGCTGGTCCAAGGCATCGCAATATGACATGTTTGTCAATAAAAAAACAGAAGCGGCCCTCAGAAACCCCGGCCTCATATCTAATTGAGAATACGAATTATTTAAGAACACGTTTGTTGCCTATGAAATAAATAGTTTTCTAACAAGGTTAGACTTACTACCAGCCGATAAGTTTCTATAGAGGATTTCTCTTCTTTATTTTACTTCTAGCTTATCTCCCCCTTGTGTCAAACTTATACATTATCTGAGTAGTGGCTTAGTTTGTGACCACTGCCACTGGTCAGTAAAGAGATTGAGAGCAATAACAAGTGAAGAGATAAGATGCTGACCACCTTGTGTTAATGAGGTGTGGCTAATGGTCCTAATATGTGGCTAGTCGTCCTACTGAGTTTGTGATTTCAGCATCAGCCAAGCCCTAGTGTCAAATTACAACCCTTATCCAAATTTTACCAGTCGCTAGAATCAGACATCCAAGTGATCAAAATTAATAATTTTAATCACTTGGACTTTTTTTTCAATATCTGTATACTATTCTAGAGACGGGAGCCAGTCTATAACAAGGTGTATAATTCACCAGAAATTTAATAAGATTTTAACATTACCATCAAACCTTTATGCTGAACCCGATCAACATCCTTGGAAATATCACAGATTACCTTGACTGGCTACGAGCCCCTAAGCTTTTATGGACAAGTTATCTACTGAATGTTATTATTATTTTCTAAATAATTTGATATCTATATACGTACACTATTCTATAGATAGAGAAGGGAGCCAGTCTACAGAATACCATACATACACCTGTACGTGTATTTTCCTCGAAAGCAATACAAAAGATATGATTTTCGACGAGCTGATATAGAGAAGAATGAGCTTGCAAAAACCAGACTGGTGCATATTAAACAATAAGTTTTCTACAAAATAATTATAGGTTAAGTTAAGACTCCTCTTATAAGCCCCTCAGCCAAATCCTGCCATATGAAATAGTTGGGAAATTAGCAAAATCCTGTTACATTAAATGTGTTGAAGGCTGTCACTATTTGATAGAACTAGAAAGTGCTACATTTGACTTCTATACGCATCTATTAAACTGGTCATAAATCCTGCTGACCCGTGGTCAGCATCAGCCGGAGGCACTAACACTATATCACATACTGGCCTCCCACCTAGACAATGTACAGACGGTCACACTGATCCATTATCTATTGCTACTTAGCTTAGCTGACCACGGACCAAGGCTAATTTAATCTGTACATTTTTAACAATTAAACAGCTGATAAATGCATAACAATACATTTGTATGTTGAACTTGTATGTTGTTTACATTTTTGCATAGGCACATATTTATATATGACCAAATGATTAACTTTCCCATGAGCTTACATGTGTCTTGTTAGAAATATAGTTTACATTTTGCAGCATTTATGAAATCGTTGAGGTTCATGATAAATATTCCCACAAGCCCGGCAAATGTTGTTATGATATCTTAGATTTTACTAGAAATAAAAATGCATTTAAGTTATCGATGCAACAATAATAATAAAAAAAACTAAATTTAAAGGAAATGGAGATTATTTTTGCGGAAGGAGGATACATTTGACTTGCATTTAGGAGGTTTATAAAATAAAAAATATCCATCTTTCCAACGGTACCAAGCGTTTTTTCGTACCTCAACTAGAAATGTGATTTTTAATGCTAGAAAGGTAGGTGGGGTCTATTTTTCGATCTGGAAAGCTTTCCACCCTTTAGCTTTTATGACTACTGAGGGAGCATTTTTATCGAAAATTGATCTTAATCCCCCAAATGTGTAAAATTACGTTAAACACCCTATTATAGGTCTAAAACTAGCTGTAACAAATTCTCAGGTCCCTGTGGCTTATGATAAACGTGACGACTTCCATATTCCGATCAAGAACGTTCCCTTTCTTGATAGTAACATCCCTGCTTCTCCATCCTATGGTGTTTACATGTCACAGTTGATTCGTTATTCTTTGGCTTGTTCTAAATATCGAGATGTTCGTGACAGATGTCAGCTGCTGACAAACAAACCTATGGCAGAGATTCGAGAGGTGCAGGTTGATGAAGAAGATAGTCAAGTTTTTTGGTCGGATCTTGATCTCCTTGAGAAATATTATGTTTCTTTATGTGATATGAAGATGGACACTTTTTAGTATGCTCATTAGTGTACTCCCTTGTTGTGATTGACAATGAAGACTCGGTTCTTATTTTTAGGACTTGATATTTACTTGGATGTTAACAATAATGTTCCAACGCGAACCATTTCACATTTGCTTTCACAGTAGCTTTATAGATCTGTACACAAATATGATCTATAGGATATAACATCATAATTACAACTGATTACTATTAATAACATAAGTTTACATATTTAACTTTCGATAGTTATAGAAATTCAAATTTTGCTATGCTATTGCTTACCATTGATCAATTGTCTAAGTCATAGGGATCCCATTAGCAATAATTCAAATAAGCTTGCAAGGCTTTAGTGGTTATTCCAACAGGCACTTGTGGCCAGGGGAATGACCATCTCTTTATAGATTACGTAGCCAAATATGAATAATAATAAAAAAAAAATATAAAAACAAAAGTTTCAAATTTTCCGTTTGGGTTATTATTTTTCTAGCCAAATTTCAGCTTGATGCGTCAAGCGGTTAAATTTCACAAAAAAAAATCGACTCTCTCTCTTTTTGTGTCTGATAGTCGATTTTTTTTTAATTAGTCATATTTCGCTTTGTTATCTATATAGATAGCCATCCTCCTGGCCACACGTGCCTGTGGTCATTGCAGGTAAAATTATGCTATTTAACAACTGTGATCTATACCATCTATGATACATGAAACAATCACTGTCCATCAAATGGGATTTCGTGTATGATACAGTTGCTTTTTACATCAAAAAATCTTTTATTTCTGTTATTATCAAGAACTTGTTATGAAAACAGAAGTATAATGGATATATATATAGCTTGCCAACCGGAAGGAACGACAACCCTTGGTGGATACTCGCAGTTATCGTTCCTGTTTTTACAGAAATGTGATGATTTCCGCTGTTTACGGTTTTATAGCGGCTGTATTTGGCGTGGCGTCTATATCTCTGATACATATTTAGCTGTGCTAAACTAAGGTAAGTGATTAATTACAAAATGTGTATAAGCGCATATCTACTATATAGGTGTTATATACTATATACGTATCTGGGCATCACAAATACTTGAAATAGTCACAAACACTCTTGCATTTTAAACATTTTAATGAATTCGTGACAATAGGAGGCAAGTGGTCTGACTCGGACAGTGTGAGTTCATTCAAAGGTCACTGTACTGTGCTCTTTAGCAGTCCCACCAAAGCTTACTCAGGTGTGCTGTGACCCAGTTGTAGCAAATGTCCCTGTGTTTAGATCCATATATACACATGAACATGTAAACACGTACACACTAGCACTGTATCAATATTCATCCGACGAAACCACAGACCACAGGCACTATCCTCGTATGTCCTACAGCTAACTAAGAGGTGTTAGATAGACGAGGCTAGACAAGTCACTCCGGAAAATAGGCTGATCACTTCACAACGTCACTTCATGGTGCGAGTTACAAAATACGATAATAGTATTGCATAATCCTCATCCTGATTGATATATAGGTAGGCATCGCGTACTGAAGTATGCTCATTTGAAGACTTTACTGGTGAGTATTTGAAGCATATGTAGCAACATGTAATGGATGGAAAAATGTTAAGTTTTATCCATGTACAATAAGAAATCTGGTTATAATATAAAATAACAAATATCTGATAAAATATAGGTTTTTACCATATATATGCCATTCAATATGTTGTGTTATTATAGTGATCAATCTACAATTATTCCTCATGGTCCTTTTCAATTGTATTGCCAAAACAATGGGCCCCACAATGTTAAATTTAACCATTTCTGGAAATTCAGTGGGTCCTTTCAAAATTCTATAAGTACATGATGTGGGATGTGCACGTAGATGTATCGCTGTTAATATTGTGGTTGTACCACTACGTAGCAAAGTATTGTTTAATGGAGAAATCTTATCTTTGGCAATGATTTGTAAAAGTAAGGCATCTAAAACAGAATAGTATTTTCAAAGTTTACTTTAATGCCCTTTTTATTGTTTGATATGGTTTTTGAGAGAGTTACAAGGAAGTTGGTTTGAGCAAAGGATGCATGCTGGATTCACCCTGCACTCTCTATACACAATCATAGAAATATAAGAATATTTACCATGCTTTTGAGAAAAAACAGCGTTTGACAAAGTAATGAAAACTCTAAAGTCTTAAGCAACATTACAGGCAAATGAATACTTTTCAGGGATTTGCTATGCTTTCGCAATAACCAAGAGTATACATATTCCTAGTACTATTTATTGCAAAATAAACTAGGTATTTGATGATATTTTATAACGAAAAGTGTTGTTTGTTTTATAATTTTGTCAAATCATATTATTTTGATATTAACTGGGAAGGTTTATTAAAATGACCTGAAATAGATAAAATATGATAAATTGCAAAATGAAATAATTAAAATGACTTTCCATCTACAACTCGAAATTTTAAAACCTCTATTTCAATGAAGTGTTAAACACAAAATAAATGCAGACGTATATCTGGTTTGTAATGCTATCTCTAGTCAAGTTTAATTCACAATATGGCTCTGCATCAATAAAATACATGTAATGTATACATTAAAACAAATAATTATAAAGTTCATGTCTTAAAATGTACATGGATAAATGTGTACCTTTGCTAAAGACAAATCAAAACTTTTGAAAACACATCAAGGCATTTACTTGTCTGCCATAAAGATCTAATGATTCTAAATCTAATTAAACGACACACTCATTGATATTCTGATAGTGCGAAGAGCCCATCATAGTACTTAAAGATATGTGTAAAACTGTCAGAAATCCTTATCATTTTCTAATAAAAACCGTTTGCCGCAGAATAATGTCCGATCGCGGTAAAATAGGTTATAGGTTATAGTACAGTTAAACAACGTTTATCCGGAAATCATTAATCCAGAAATATCGTAATCCCGACGTTTAATACCAAAGTCGTTAATTCAAACAGAAGTTTATCTCTTTTATTTGATAATAATATTTGTCAAAGCATAACAAACGGTTATGTAGAAAAATCTAAGATCATATAAATTTGAATTAAAAAAAACCCATGAAAGCTATACTATAATGAGGAATTATCATTACAGATTAACGACAAAATGGTTTGGCGGCCGTTTCTACGACATCTGACACAGTCCAGTGTCCGCCTGAGTGACCAGTGTGGAAGGCTCAACAGTACGTGGACGGTGTGGATCCTTGTTTTGTTCGCAGCGTTAACGTTTCTTATACAGATTTCTTCCGATCCTGTAAGCTGTTGGACACCTGCCAAATTTACACACCCGATGACTGTCTATACTAACAAAATTTGTGGTGAATCGGATTCGTATTATCTTCATATAGAAGATGATATTCCAATTTATAGAGAACAACGTAAGCAGTTCAAATGGCGATGGCTGCCACTGATTCTGCTTGTACAGGCACTTCTCTTCAAGCTTCCTGACATTGTTTTATCAATAGGACAGGGTCTGGTGGGTTTAAGATTTACAAAGATCATCGGACTAACTGACGGTTATGAATCTCTCAATATGGCCGACCGAGCCCAAATGGGGAGACAGGTTGGACGGTACATGAAGAGCTGGATAGACTCCACTGTGATGAAGGGATGTCCATTGGGATGGCTTACTCTTCTCTTCTTGTTTACAAAACTGATGTACTTCTTCAACATAGTCACACAGTTATCTGTCATGGACAGCTTCCTGGCGTCTAAAAACCAGTCTTCCTTTGGAGGACAAATGCTTTCTGATATCGTTAGCAACGAAACAGTGGCATGGCGTTTAACAGATCATTCATATACCCGTGTTGTCTTGTGTGATTTTGCAATACGACAATTACAATCCGTTCAGAGATGGACAGTGCAGTGTACTCTCAATAATATCACGTTCTACGAGATGGTGCTGTGTTTTCTGTGGCTTTGGTTCGTGGTGGTATCGGTTGTTACCACGATGAGTGGTATCGTACAACTCCTAACAGTCCTGGTTCCAGTGTTTAGGAAACGGTAAGTCGGTGATCCTGACTCTGCTGCACAAAATCTGCCAGCAACCTTAATATTTAGCATTAGTACTATTTAACTTAGTATCACTATTCAAATAATAAATATCATTTCTGCAGGCTATTGAACAAACTATGATTTGGATAATAACTACACGAAATACGGCAGTACAAAATTACCAAACAATGATTTATTTTTCACCAGCATAAATCATTCGTATCACATGAAGTAATTAATAATTAGTCTGTATTTTTTTCTATTTTGCTGGGACTGAATCCTATTGAGCTATTCTAATGTTTCTTATTGACAGAAACCATGGCTTCACAGCTGGGTTTACACATGTACCATTGGTTATCAGTAATGGCAGAATATACTTACGGTTCCGGAAGACCTTACCTTATTTTCCTCCTTCCACATTTTCCAATGTCTCCTTGTAAATTCTCCTTTATTCATGGTTTGCCCCAGATTATTGATTTTGAAGTCGAGTTATAGATTTGTTGACACTTCTCTTTTTCGTTCCAGGTTCATCAAGAGTTACCTGTATCTGTCAAAGGAAATAACTCCATCTCCATCTGACAACGACATTAGCCGGTTTGCAGGATCAGAAATTACGGAAGATGGTGTGTTCATATTAAAAGCAATTGGAGAGGCATCTTCGGAGCATCTTGTCAGGGACACGGTCATCTATCTATGGCAATCCACACATGATCAGTTTGTTCAGGGTCCACCAGAGCAGGGAGGTCCTCCGTCGTACTTCCCTTCAGGTTCCTGTGTACCCGGGCAGACTTATGGACATGGTGGTGCTATAGTATCACATCCTCCCTCAGCTGCTGATCAACAGGTTAGGTACCGACCACAGCCTGGTACCGAAGGTGTCCCTCTGATGGCAAACCAGCCGATGTGAGATGGTAATATCACCAACATGAACTGATCCTGGGAGTGGGGGTTAATCAAAAACAAAATCGATAATCTGAATGAGATTTTCCTTCTTGATATATTTGATAAAACATATATTTTACAAATGACTTTTCAACTCGTCCATTGCCTAGCTGCTTGCTTAATGCAAACAATCTTTTAAAATATAGGTCCAAATTGTAGCATACAATGTGCATTTGCCTTATGTTTATCCGTCATATTATAGAACAAGATAATGCCTACTGAAGTAACATTACAAGATCTGCGCATGCACCCTGTAGTAGTCTGTTTGGAATGGTGTGCTTTCTTCTCGAGGATGGCACTTTAACAATGACACCGTTGTGATAGGTGCAGAAGAGCAAGTTAATTCGATGACAGATGCAGAACTTTAATTATATTTATGACCATGCTTTTACTTATACTCTTCCACGTGAAGTTCAGTCAGTTAACATGTTTTATAGATTAAAACTGATCCTAAAAACGTAAGTTGGAATGTTATATTTTAAGGTTTTTCCAAGTGAACCAGTACCTTGAGGCCACTGTGGTAATATGGGACCATGTTCTTGTTTTGACCTTTCAAGGAAACTAAAGTATACTGTATATGTATCTGTAAGATAAGTGAAGAAAGTGAATGGCAACTCGATCTCGTGTATGTTTTACTGAAAATGTATGCAAATAAGTTGTTCGGATGAATCGGATGAACGAATCTATTGCCATAGCATCCTGAATATTAAAACAATGGCAGCTTATGGCAGTTTCTAAATAGTAGAACAGCCCCTTTGTGGTAAATGAAAACAGGTAATTTAGTTTATGAAAGTGTTTTTGCCTTTTGTTACATTATGATAAACAAATTGCCGAAGAAAATAGAATTTGTTACTTGTGTTACATTGGTTGTGTTTATACATGTTTGTATATTGTTTTTTTTTAGATATTCACCTAATTCATAAATAGGTATGCCTCCCCCTTGACCAGTTTCCCTATGTTGAATGATTTTTACACATATTTGTTGTAGGAAATGTAATATAATGGTTATGGTTGTTAATATCTGTTTGCTATTATATACTATATACCTTAAATGAGATACAAGATTTTAAGCGTTTGACTAGTCTGATACATGCTATATTTTAATGGAACTGGTTTGATAATATCTTTCTGTGTAACATTAAGGCAATATCCTATCCCCCTGTATCAGAAATAAATCAAAATTAAGAAAGGATACAGAGGATAGGAACTAAGGAACAAAGGAATCGCATAAATGTTGATTGACATAATCTTCAATATGGTGATGTGGGTCAATTAATATGTAGAAGTAGTAAGGACTTTCGTGGCGTATATATAGACAAAATGCGAATTCAATAATCACTCAAATTATTGTACTCTACATCGTTATATTTGTATTGTAAATATGTGTTTATGATTCCTTCTTTAACATAATCTTTTGTAGATTACATTTCACGTGTAATAGAAAAAATTTAAAGAATACCAAAGCGTCAACAAAACCATAATATGCTAACGTATGTTGATATTGTAATCAGCTTTGTTTGAAAGGGTTATATTACTAGTACGCTGTATGTGAAATAGTAAATAAACTACAACTTGTTTTGATGCTGCCTTTTTCTTGCTCGGTTTGATTGCAGTTTCAATTTTCTTTTCGATAGGATGTTGACATTTGTTGAGTGTGATCTTAAAGGCCCAATATACGTAACTTCAGGGAAATGTTCGTGATTCTATTGAGACTATTGATAAAAAAATCCAAAGAATTGAAAATAATTCAGGTGGGCCCCACTTCAACAACAAACCGAAGGTAGAAGACGGTTCGAAATGGACGCGTGTTTACAAATACTAGTACCGTGTTTCAAATGCTGCTGTACCGGTAACCGCGAAAGAATTCATCTTGAATATATATATCAGTTAATCTTAACTAAATCTATAAATATAATAAGTTATTAGGTTTGATTTTCACTTCAAGTTTTGCCGAAAGTTACGTATATTGGGCCAAGATTTGTCGCTTACAGATGCAGAAGTGGATTGTATACCGATTTCTATGACCACGCCTTTAGATAGTAGTTGTTCACGGAAATTATATTGCAACAAGAGGGAACAAATCAAATTATGATGAACCACCTGTTTCAAGATTACGACATTGAATCTCCTTGTTTTAGTTTATATGTTTTATAATTTCAGTCCATATTAAGGGATAATATTTCATAAAGTGTAAAGATGATTCCGAAGAAGGAAAATACATGTACAAATAGATGAAATATACATTTTTCCTTTATCACCTCACCATATAAGTTTTGAAATGTTTCCCCTTTTAACGTTACGACTATGTTATTTCCTGTAGAAATTTATAATACTGTTTACCTTAATAGGTTTTTTATGTCCTAAAATGACAATCATACATTTTATCTCTATTGGTATGCCTTTTACGGATTCAAGTTCCAAAATATGGCCTTGGTTGTTAATTACTGTTTTAAGAGATGTACGTTTTGTAAATCTTTACGCTGTATAAAGCATCATATCTGTTTATGACATATTAATTTTAGTTAAATAAAATGAAAAACTATTTGTCGACTTCAGTTTTTTCAGAATAAAGTGAAAAATAATTTAATTAGAAAACATTAGGAACAAAATTGAAAGTTGATACGAAACCAACAAAAACAAAGAATGCAAGTTGATACCAAAACAACAAAACAAAAGGTATACATGACTTTAACATCATAATGAGAAGTCAAAATGAACCGGAGGAACACCCTGGTATTTTAGAAGAACAAAACAACCGAGATAACCGAAGCGTCAACAAAAACATTATCCGAACTCAAAATCGATTAAACTAGGGGCAAAAATGAACAAAGAAAATATTTACACGTGTAAAAGAGAATACGTGTCTTCTGCTTCATCGACGACACCTGTTATGTAAATCTTTGTAACATCCCATATCACACAAAGATACAGACTATTTCTCAATGAGACTAAGATGGCGACCATAAAACTAGAAGTACTGCCATAAGTAATCTAGTATGATTAGTAATATTAATAGAACTAATTGTTCCCCGTCCCACATCTATGGTAATATTCAGGTTGAGTTATGAAATCCATATTAAATCAATGTATATAATCACGAGCAATATCTAACAATATCCTAAATAAAAGTTTTCCCTTTATCTATAATTAAAACACCCCTTATCTTCATTTTTGATATAAAAGTAACACATTCCCTGAAGCAAATGCTAGTATAACAATTGGAAGTTTATTCAAGGTAAGAATCCCGGTCAGGCTTAGTTAATACACACAAACTACTGGTTTTTTTTATTGAATTTGTTGAAATAAAGTATGGGTACACTTCCACAATCCACAATTTTTGCACACACACGTACATATTGTACCATAGAGGGGAAACTCGTACAAATATTACACGACACAAAGTAAAAGCAATTACAATAAGAAAAAATGTTTTCAATCCCTTGCATATATATACAGACTGCACGCTAAGAATAAGTAAATGTGGACCATTCTACTCGCACATTCATTTTGGAATGCTTAGTAAATGTTTACTGATCCTTCTTATTAATAAATAGAACATTTTCTATAAACTTTCATCATCTATTTGTATGGAGTCCATATGAAATTTAAGGGATTTTAACTTTACATATCCAAAGACTTTCAAACGTGGATATCTTCTGAATGATTCTTTGTCAGTACTTATTGCTGTTACAGGACACTCTGCCTAACAAATGTCCATGTGCCTTACAGAAGTTCTATTGCAGTTGTCATCCGGGCCCTATTTCACTACCGATAATTAATTAATCCATGTTCATCATGTCATTGCTCATTGGTATATATATAACCTGACAGCATTCAGTATGATAATGTGTAAGCTAGATTTTTATAAATACACGCGTAGGCATATATATATATGTTCACTTATACTGATCACATTAGTCATTATACTTCAGACCAAAAAATATTCACCACTGTGGTACAGGAACGACAACCCTTGGCAAAAGCAGTGTTACAATATCTAACCTTAGTTACCGTTCTTGTTTCATATGTCAAATTGATGATTTCCGGTACTCATTTAGTGTTGTTTTGCGATGGAAGTCCGTGACATTTAGTAAGGTTTGATGAGGTAAGGTTAGTGATCAACATGATATGTGTATACGAGTATAATCACCTAGTCTATCCTCCAGAACCCTAACATCACCTTATACTACAATGCATCTTGTCATTCAGTCCAACACTACATATATTACGCATTAGTCTGTAGGCTCCAAATACTCATAATATTAGTTTTCATTATATAATTAAATCATAGGTATATAAAATCAAGGTTATTCCCAGAACTATCAGCTGGGTGTTGACCTATTTCCCAATGTCAGTTATTATATCGGGCAATAAATAGCATCGCCTATATTACAAATAATGTCGTAGATATTACAAATACCGAGAATCGTATTGCCTAATCATTGTATTTTTACCACTGCTGTTGCAGTTGAATAACGTTATTTTACCGTGTTGAAGGACGGTCAAGTGATAACTTGCTTTAGTAAGTATTTTGAAACATATGATAAATTTAAAATCTAAATCTGTCGGAAATATCAATATAAACAATAAGTATAAAGATGGGAATTTGAAATAGCATTTATCTGATAGATTATTGGTTTTTGGCTCATTATAATGAAATATTCAGTATAACATATTGGCCTACATACAAGGATTTTCGATTTACTTACAATAACATGAACAGTTCATTGCTTCCAAAACAAAGTAACCATATAGCAAATCTGGTAATTTCTAAGATACAGATATTGCCTAGTAACATATTTTTATTTCTAGAACAATGCTTGAACAATAATGAAGATATGAAAAATCATATGTAGTGTGGAACAAAAATCACAAGTTCGAAATACTATCTTTTTATATAATATATATGAGCTAAACATTTGTTGGTTTCACTTCATGAACAAGTTGCCTATCATAATGTAAGTATAAGTTTTAGGAAATAAAAATATACACTTACATAATACACTCATATTCTATTTGGTAAATTTTACAGTGTTTTACATGTGCTTCGAAATTAATAATAGCATTGCAATATACATGCATGTGGAATAGGGCATCGTATTTCAAGAATGTGATTTTGATCATTATATTTTCCCGCTATTTTCAGTTGTTTTGTTTTACTTTGTACTTATTCTAATTGTGATATTGAACAAATATAAAGTCTATAGGCGAATAACCAACATGGAGCTATCAAAACTTGAAAAAACCAATAGTGCTTAACATCCCTGCTTCTCCAACCTATGGTGTTTACATGTCGCAGTTGATTCGGTATTCCAGGGCTTGCTCTAAATATCGGGATTTTCGTGATCGATGTCGACTGATGACACACAAACTAACAACACAAGGATTCGAGAGATGCAGGTTGATCAGAACTATGGGCAAGTTTTATGGTCGCCGTCTTTGTCTCATTGAGAAATATTCTGTATATTTAAGGGATATGAAGTAGACGTTTTTGAGTATGCTCATTAATGTGTTTACTTGTTGTGATTGACAATGATATTCGGTTCTCTTTTTGAGAACTTGATGTTAACATTGATGTGACAAAGATTTACATGGCGGGTGTCGTCGATGAAGCAAAAGACGATTACTCTTCCGGAACACCTGGTCTTATTCTCTTGTACTTTTGCAAGGGTCTCCATGTGAATCTTTCCTTTGTTCATATTTTGCCCCTGGTTTAATCGATTTTGAGTTTGGATTATGATTATGTTAACGCTTCGGTATTCTCTTATTAATTTTAACAATGCAATAACTTAGATGAAATAATTATATCTGTAGATAACTGACAAGATGGTTTTGAGGCCATTTCTACGACATCTGACACAGTCCAGTCTCCGCCTGAGTGACCAGTGTGGAAGGCTCAACAGTACGTGGACGGTGGGGATCCTTGTCTTGTTCTCGGCCCTGACGTTTTACATACAGATCACGAAGGATCCCGTTAGTTGTTGGACACCTGCAGAGTTAACACCACCGATGGCAACATATACCAACAAAATATGCAGCGAGACTAATTCCTTGTACCCCCCTATGGTTGAGCGAATTCCTGTTCATAAGCACATGAGTCGAAACCAACATCATACTAAATTTAAGTGGCGATGGCTGCCACTGATTCTGCTGATACAGGCACTTCTCTTCAAGCTTCCAGACATTGTTTTATCAATAGGACAGGGTCTGGTGGGTTTCAGATTTACAAAGATCATCGGACTCACTGACGGTTATGAATCTCTCAATATGGCCGACCGAGCCCAAATGGGGAGACAGGTTGGACGGTACATGAAGAGCTGGATTGACTCCACTGTAATGAAGGGATGTCCATGGGGATGGCTTACTCTTCTCTTTCTGTTCACAAAATTGATGTACTTCGTTAACATAGTCATACAGTTGTCTGTCTTGGATAGTTTCCTGACGTCTGAAAACCAGACTTCCTTTGGAAGACAAATGTACCATGTTATCGTGGGCAACAAAACAATGGGATGGAGTTCGTTTGATCGTTCCTTTTCTCGCATAGTTTTATGTGATTTTAAAATCCGACAACTGCAACGTACACGTACATTTACGGTACAGTGCATCTTCAATAACATCACGTACTACGAGATGATGTTGTGTTTCCTGTGGCTTTGGTTTGTGGGAGTGTCGGTTATTACCACTATCAGTGGTAAGGTACAACTCCTAACAGTCTTAATACCAGTTTTTAGGAAACGGTAAGTTGAGAGAATCTTTGGAATTCTTCTTTAAAATGAATATAACTCACATATTCATCTTTATAAAATTTTGTGATTGTTAACAAAAGAACATCAATTATAAACAGGTTAACTGTACTTGAACAAATCAGCTACAGTGATGTGTTTTTTATGGACGATGTTAATTAAATACAAATCATGCAAAATATGTGACAGAAGTCGTTCTCTTTATGATACGTATTTTGTTAGGTTAATTTTTTCAACTATTGTCCATTAATCTTATTTCGGTCGATGAAACCCGAGAGCAATGCTAAATCGCTTGTGTTATATACAATGTAGGCCTATATTTCCTGTTTCAGGTACATAAAGCGTTATCTGTATCTGTCGCATGAGGTTTCCCCAACTCCTTCTGACAACGACATTAGCCGGTTTGCTGGATCACAAATAACGGAGGACGGCGTGTTCATATTGAAGGCGATTGGAGAGGCATCTTCCGAGCATCTGGTCAGAGACGCTGTCCTCTATCTGTGGGAATCTACACATGATCAACAGGGTCCTGGGCCACTGGGACCACCAGAACACGGTGGTCCTCCACCATACCTGGGCCACGGGCCATGTGTATCCGGTCCGACTTACGGACGTGGTGGGGCAGTGTTATCTCCCCCTCCTTCGGCTCCTCCTCCTCCTCAACAGGTTAGATATCGGCCACAGTCTGGTACCGAGGGAGCCCCTCTGATGGCAACCCAGCCAATGTGAATCAAATATAATGGTACATTCTTTTAAACTCAATACCATATGGATGCACTGGGGTTAAGCTGCTGGTGGTGAACGAAATCAAACACACACTTATGATAACCAGCTAGTAGCATTACACTTTACATAATACTATTCTGCATGGTAAAACATAGTTCAGTATTAAGTCATTTTGTTCACTGACTTCACATGAATGTAAATAATAAAATGTGTAGGTTGTACAATATGCAGTAACATAGTAATTGTAAGGGTTAGTACAGACATATTTTAAAACGTCTGTTACAAGAAAAAGTATACTATGTTGAATATTTTGTTAATCGACAAAAGCAACGAAAGCTTATGGCACTACAATACAGCTCTCTTTACAATTTGATAGAAATGAATACTACATTTTATTGACAGTAATTAGAGTAACGATTTACTGAGTTCGGTTGATTTGTATTGGAATTCGTGATCATAAATCAATATAAGGTGTAGCATTCCTTAGGTGTGATCACTGCAAAATGTTATTTATTTTCAATTCTTAAAGAATCATTATAGCACATAACTGGGACCATTAATACACATATGGATGAATTGTGGGCATTTTCAATTCTACAGAGTTGCATTTAACTTTTAAGCAAAATATGTGTTATTAGTTCAGGAGCTGTATGCCTATGTACATTTTTTTTTAAATTTTGATGCAAGAACTTTAAGTGTATAGTTAGAAACAGGAAAGACGGTTGAGTATGCCAGTACTTGATCAATGGTTGGTATGTATATCATGGGTCAAGATGGACCTTGCTTTTTGTAATTTGCCAGGGTGTTTGTTAATTTTGGCAACATGCGGAAAAATGTATGCTTCAGGGCGTGACAATTAGCGCATGTAGATCATACATGTTGTGCAAAATAACGCGGTTGTACTCTCAAGTGTCTATAGCACACAATAGGGATATTTGTTTGACTGGATACCGGTATGGCTCTAGATATCAAAGCGTACCCGTTGATTGTTTTGACCTTGAAATTCAAATGGCGGTTGTGAATAATATCACAGAACAATAGCATAAAGGGACATATTTCAATAATCAAAAATGTTCCTATTAGAGACTTTTTAGACTGAATAAAGTGATTCTCTGGTTTCATATATTGTGTAACTTAAAATTATCCCATGCTGCATCTTGCCACAATGTTTTTTGATAATTGAATAAGTGATCACAAACATTTTGGTATATTACATGACTATATTTGATCCATACTTTGTTGTTTTAAAATCCCTATTTATTTGACCCCCAAACCAATAACACTAATCATTAAGTATGTCCGTTTGTGTTCCATATTTCATTACATGACAAACGTTGGCTCCGATGATATATTCTTTCACTTTTTGAAAATGCAATGCGCACGTATGCATAATCTTTTATTATTATTATTTATTTCGCTGAATTATTGGGTCAGTTGATCTGGAGTAGGTATGCCAGCAATCTGCCTGGATGAGTTGATTGGTAAATAGTATATGTTCCTAGTACTCTGTACATCTACTATATATTTTGAAATTCAATAACTGATTTATGCATATTCCTGTCTATCTAACAGCAGTTTATGTACCGACTTAGATCACACCCTAGTAGCGACGATGAGCCTTGGAAGCACGAAAAAAGCTGTATTATTTCTAAAAAGTTCAACTTTGATATTCTTTTTCTTTATTCGAGTTTTAAAAATGCCATAGCTGATCTGCGTTTACATTCATCTGTCCGATACCTTTTACTCTATTGCTTTATATATGATTAAGGTTTTACAAAACATCTACATGATGCCCATGTCGGATACCCACGGTACACTTCTCTGGTCGAAGGCAGAATTTAGAATGTTCGTGTCATCGTCCACCGAGTACACTCTGTGTGCGAACAACGACAAAGAGATTAAATTTCCCGGGAAAACTGAGGCGTGAAGATGCTGAAGCTGAAATAACAGCATGGCGATTCGTTCCAAGATGTTATCTCTAACATTGTTTGCTGTTTGTATTTAATATTAACACACTTTGTAATTTACTTGTTGTAGATCTCCAATTTATCATGTTACCACAGTTTACGTAATTAGTGTTACTTAACTGCTTTACATATAGTGTGTATATTATTGAACTCCGATATGAAATGTTGCGTTTTAGAATTAAATAAACTTAGTCAGTGTTAATTGGCAAAATAGTTTTGGAATTGTTTTTGTAGCCGATGTATCAGGTATACCAGTCAGTGTTTCAGAGACACTGAGTCATGTCTGTTGTTCTGGTACCATGAGGCATTTTTGAAAATACAATGCTGAATAGCTAGTAAAAATGGGGGAAACACACTGACATAAATCGTACCTTAAAACAGATTAAAAATGAATGTAAGGAACATCTCATTAATATTAAAAATGACTTATTTCACTCACGTGTATGCCTCTAAGACACTAAAGAGGATCAAACAATATGTAAAAGTATGATGAGAGAAACAGAAAACAAAGATTTATTTAAAATTTTAATGTATTGACTAGTAATACATAGACTCGTTATGGCAGTCATATATAATATCACGAGTTTTCAATAAACATGCACTTTTGTTTGACATTCATTGCAAGCATGTAGTCTGTTATAATTCAGGTATATATAGAAGAAGACATTGACAACATCATATTACAAGGAACTGAACTTTCATAAATACATACAGCGTACTGTAATTAAACCTCTAATGATTCCATTATGGTATGGTTCAGTGGCAAGATGAAATTATATTCTGGCTAACACAGTAATATTATAATGACTACTGGCCGTCTAAAGAAGCAAACAAACAAGTGAAAATAACAGCTGAAATGCCCATAATGAATTGTATTCTAAGAAAACAAATATTTCAGGAAGAACGTGTAATGATAAGGTATGCCAAACATACATCCATGATGATTCACTCACTGAAGTTTTCTTGAATTTCCAGCATGACGTACATAAGGTTCAACAAAATGTTTGAAATATGCTTTAACTCAATTGAATATCAATTAACAATTACAAATTTGGGTTTATCTAAAATCTAACAAGCGATACTCAAGGAAATTGCCGGTTTTGTTATGATTTAGCCTAAATTCCTGATAATTAACAAATGAGATCAGTTACAGCACGAACTAAGATAGCAGGCCCTCTAAAATCTTATACCGTGATTACAGTATATGGTATCAAGATGGAAGACACTGATTTTTCACGGAATGTAAGAAAGAGTTGATAATGTTCACCATGACCTAACCGGTCTCAACATGTTTCTGGCTTCCTAAAGCTAACCATGACTTACCATGCAACGTTAAGTCTGTCTGGGCTTCTGAAGCTTAACCATAACCAGACCTCCCCAAAGTAACCAATCCTAATAAGGTATCAAGTTATCATCCAGTTTTCTGGAGTAACTAGAAGTTATCGTCCAGTCTTCTAGAGTAACTACAAGTTATCATCCAGTCTTCTAGAGTAACTACAAGTTATTATCCAGTTTTCTTGAGTAACTACAAGTTATCAACCAGTCTTCTGGAGTAACTACAAGTTATCATCCAGTCTTCTTGACTAACTACAAGTTATCATCCAGTCTTCTGGAGTAACTACAAGTTATCATTCAGTCTTCTTGAGTAACTACAAGTTATCATCTAGTCTTCTGGAGATACTAATTTCGCACTAATGTACAATGTACTTTGATACCCACAAACATAAAACAAACAATAGTCCAGCTATATTTTTAAGATGAGTTTGCCGGTTGCTCCCTTTGTGTTGATTATGTCGTCGTGAGCTTGAGGAGCTTGCTCTAATGTGTAGGTATGGCCTATGTGCGGCTTCAGCCAACCTGCCGCCATCCCTTCCTTGATCCCAGCATGCATCTGCTCCCATTCTTCCTGTTGACATAGGTAACATTTTAAAATCTTTTCAGTGATTTTTTCATTAGTGATAAAACTGAATCCGAATAGCCCAACTATTGAAATGTTTCCAGGACATTATCTAAAGAGTGCACGTACGTGTCTTATTCAAATATTGATAACATGAAATGTTTCATTGCTTTATATTTCGGTAGTGTTTAGCTTGGTAAGTATGGTATAGGCCTTGTCTCTCTTTATTATCAGTTTCCATATGTTTTTCCTAAGCCTAGACACTTGTAGATACTTACTGCTGTCGACCCCATGAGCATAAGTCCCTGAACGGTCAGTTCCTTGCCCATGGTCAGTCTGGGGGTGACCTCTACTGTCCCTCTACTACCCACAATCTGGAAGAGAAAATCATTGTTAACGTTGGTCATCTATAGGCTATGCATACCATTGAAATAGTTCTTTTCTTTTTATTTAAAGAGTAAAATTTAAATGATATTAAAGGGCTCTACATTATTATTGAATTTTGAACTCATTAAAAAATGTCTCCAAATGAATCGAAACCTTCCAGAATTTTTATCTCAAGTGAAAAATCCTTCATGGTCAATATGAAATACTGAGATAATAAGTAAACTTACAATGATACGTCCCTTGGGTGCTGCCATCTGAAGGTCGTTTTCCAAATTAACATTTGCTAACATTTCAATGATTAGGTTTGGATCAGAACCACCACATGCTTCCTGAAACAGCGAAAACAGAGACAATTTATATAACCCGAAATCTACACTCACAGCAAGGTACTTTGAAGTCAAACATGAACAAGGCATTATAGAGGAAGGTTCAAGATGCGAACACATGCATTTGGTAGGGGCGTTTATTGTTTAAGGATGATTTAACTGCGTGGGCTAGGAACGGATTTTAGGTCAATCTGGCTAAAATAACAGATCCTTGTTTTCACTCCGTTTTAAAAGGATCTGACAACATCCCATAAGAGGTCACGTTTAGATGACATGTATTGCCTCGTTACTTAACACTAATAATTTTCCAATGACCTGTCATCTTGCAGCAAGTCATTTCGTCACATTATTCCACATTAACTTTTTGGTGACGAAAAGACTAAATGGACAAATGCGATTATGCAAGCTTTGTCGCCTCAAAATTTCACTGTCAAGATTCTGACAGTAGTAATTTGATTGGCTAATGCAAAAGGTCATCGGGACATGACCCTCTATGGGATTTTCTCAGATCTTAACGCAGCAGAGAAGTTTACGGAACGGCGCGGAGATCAAGATATGGTTTTAATCAGATTGGATTTAAGGTATGATCTCACCGCCAAATGAAACTATATTTTTCATTTCGGGGACCATAGAATTGATATTTTCTCGTACCCTTTCCACATACACTGTACTATATATATAGTATCATCGATATTATCGAGTATGTCGACGTCATACACATGTACGGTCCGCATCTATCTGTTTGAAAAAGTACAAGAAATACCACCCATCATTAATTATCAATGAGAGACAAAGTTCTGCCCAACGCAGCGATATTTAAAAACAAATTGCCACGTTTCTTGTACTATTCTGAGGTGTATGTCTCTGCAGTCTGCATGCACTGTTCTTGAAAACATTGTCCCGCCCAAAACTCAACGGTAATCATGACCGGTGTACTAAATCAAGTTTCTTAAAGGAAATCCTCGTCGTAGCTTTTTTCGCTTCATTATCTTGGACTCCGGCCTAGATCCACATATCATACTGCTGGCTTCTTAATAAATTCTGTTAGCTGGCTCTCTATATAAATAAATTTTAAATTTAAACATCCCAACAGTTTTCCCCTCGATGTTGAGACTAACACCTCGGGGAAACATTTTTGACTATTGAACGAAAAGGCATGAATTAACTGTATATTATATCAGGGACGTACATGTATACACTCCCTGATTATATAATATCTACTTATGATGGAGTATTAATAACGCACTGTACACGGGCTAAACAGTTCGTATTGGCAAATCAAATCGCCAAGGTATCCGTGGAAGGTTACCGGACACTTTTATATGTGTGGCCATTCTATTCATCGCCGACACTTAAAAACTACGATCCTTTAGAACTATTTTTCAAATGTCATTATAAACTTCGTTTTAATCTAACACTGCAAACATTGGTTGAAACAGAAGAAAACTTTCTTGTCTGTTATAACTTTTCGTGCCTGACGTCACGCAGAGACATCAGTTAGACAGGTACATTTGTACGTATAACTTGTTACATATTCAATTCAATTCAATTCAGTTCAATTTTATTAGCACTTTTATAATTACATGAGTAATTTGATGGCTATTTACACAATAATACAATTGAAATAACAAATATGTTGGGAAAAGTATTCTTGGAATTGTCTTGCAGATTGATATTTTGGACAATGAAAAAAGAAATGGAGTTCGTCCTCGAGTAAATAACATGTTTTACATATTCTTTGTTCCCTGGGGATGTTCTTCATATATACGTCTCTGCGTCATAACGCGTACGGTAGCTGATTAGTGTGCTCTTTCGCCCATCATATGTCTTTAGGTTCAGCTGATATGTAATTGTTATACATTGTAAGTACTACCACTGAATTAGATTCGCTATCTACAGTAAGTCCGATATCCGTGGTACTACACTTTAGGCCTATCTAGGCTAGACTCCGGTGCAATTTTCAGGTTATGCGTACAGTACAGCGTCAATAAAATAGGCCTACTGGAATGGAAAGATGATCACGCTCGTGGTCAATGCATATTCTATAGACACAGGGGCCTGATAATTTATCAAAGTCAGCTATAGTTTTGGACCTAACACTAATTAACTGTTAGGCCTATAACTATTACACTTTTTTGTTTTTTGTTTCGGGTGGAGGGGTGGGGGCCAAGATCAATTTTCGCTAAAAATGCTCCGTCATTGGTCATAACTTTAGGCTAAGCTTAGTCATTAATTGTTACCATTGAGGTCTCAGGTCCCTGTGCTATTAGACTATTCACGACTCGGCGGATGACTGTTACTGACAGCAGACTTTCGATTTCTTGTTGTTGTTGTTTATACTAAAATATCCAGGAAGGCCTATTAATCGATACTAATTATCAGTATATGTTATCTTTCCTTATTAACAATTGCTCCCCGTAAGTAAACTTCAGTTTTGTAGCATACCGTTGATAGACCTATCGAATAAAGTACAAGTAATTAGAGTTACTTCCCTTTAAACGACAGCCAATAAATTTAATCATGCCTAGTTGAACAATATATGGACATTATTCTAAAATTTCAACACACTACACCATAAATATGACTTAACCATTATGTTGTGTATGATTGTATTTGCTCATGACATAACTTTCAACCATTTTCATTGTGTCAAATAAAAAATATTAGAACCAACCATGTCAAATATGATAATATATACCCAACCAGTTTTCTCAATGTAAGTAACCAATAGGTATAAAGACCATCTGTGAACCTACACGAAACGGAGGTCCGCTGCCATGGGATCTACGTTTATACTGAACTCAGATATGAAAATTGATTGACTTACCCTCCCCATGGTGTCCCTTGACTTCCTTTTGTTTAATATCAAGCCTGACTTTGTTAATAATGCATACATAAGGCTGGTTTAAACACTCATATATACATGTATGGTACTTCTAATATTGTCAATGTGTAAATTAAACAGAAATATGATGTGCCATCTCACGTCTTCTACAATGCATTTCATCTAAAGTATTTATATAATGGCAATGCATTCATTACTTTCAACCAGATTACAGGTTTTTAAGGAAATGAAATGCAATATATATATATATAAGGTTTAGTGCAATACAATTTTATCAAAACTATCTAATTAATTTCTTATGACTACTTTCAAAATACACTGTACATGGATGTACATGATTAATGGTCATTACATTTCATGGCATGGAAAATACAGTCTCCGATCACATAAGTATACATACAATGTATGATGAGGAAACATAAGTACAGTATATAAATACAAATGTATATCAACAAATGGAGAAAAGAAAGAAATATGATATTGGACATATGCATGTTACAAAATATTAATAAGATTTTAGTAGGATGATTAACCTTGTATTAAAGGCCCAATATACGTAACTTTCGTCAAAAGTTGAACCGAAAATCAAGCCTAATAACTTATTATATTAACAGATTTAGTTTAGATTATCTGATATCAGCAATATTCAAGATGAATTCTTTCGCGGTTACCGGTACAGCAGAAGTTGAAACACGCTATTTGTAAACACGTGTCCATTTCAAACCATCTTCTACCTTTGGTTTGTTGTTGAAGTGGGCCCCACCTGAATTATTTTCAATTATTTGGATTTTTTTGTCCATAGTTTTTTGTTAGTTACCGCTCAGGTTTACTTCGTTTTAGGCTTATTTTTGCATGGTTATCAACTGGATTTTTCTTCAGAATTTTTTCAGAATCACGAAAATTTCCCGGAAGTTACTTATATTGGGCCTTTAAATATAAATGTAAAAGATGTGTATTGATTAGGTTGCCTTACAAGCATGAGCTGTAGGGAATTTCCCTTTAGCTCAGTCGGTAGAGCATCGGGCTGGAGAGCCAATGGTCGCGGGTTCGAGCCCCAGCGACGGCACTATCTTTATCACTTTTCCTCGTCCTATTACATAAATCTAAACCAAACCAATTTGTCTTGCAAGACACAAAGATGCAGGATTCAAAACACGACCTTTTATCCGATTATCCCCTATATGTTGGGGCCTGGAGTCAATCTATTTTCCTCTCATCTCCATGTGTGCAAGATACACCTGTCCAGGGTAAAGTGTTTGAAATTTCTATCTTGCACCCCATATCACACTATGCATTGTCAATATCCAGGGGTTACCTATGCTCTCTACATCCCTGGGATATGTCATGGCAAAAGTGAAAACTGAAGGTTCACCTTGTTGGTGAGGCAGGAAAACTGGTTCAGCCCTTTGATACCCGTACAAAAAAAGAATCTTGTGGTCACATAACAGAAAAAATTAACAGGCTTTGAAGTTGGTTGGGGTTACTTTGTAATCTTCAAAGGACAGTAATGCAGCCTAGTGATTGGACAGGTTGGTCAGGTGATTGTTACCCCTGGATATCGATGATGCACATTACATGATGTTACAATTCCTGAACAAATGACACAACGTCAGGAATCAATGTGATCAATTTTACTGTGCAAACATTGTTTGAAAACTGGGGTCATGCTTTATATCGCCGATTGATTCTTTTCTCATCAAAAAGTTGATATTTTCAAAATGGTAGCCACTGGTCCAAACGTAGTTCCGCCGATTTTGAACTTAATTATTTTGACGTTGTTAGAGAAAAATTATCTTTCATGATCAAAGGTATGAAATTTGGTAAAAGCCTTGGACTTTACCACGGACTTAGATAGCAATCTAATTCCATGACTTAACCAAAGAAAACCCCTCAGTGGGATTTCCCTATATTACAAACCCGGGTCATGAAAGTGTCTTACATTCTCTCAAAAGGAAACTATAAGCTGTCTTTATGATTTCCTAACCTCAGAAGCAAAACCTGCACCGGACATTTGTAGTATAGTTGTGCATGCTTTGTACTGTAGGTCAAGGTGAACATTCATATAGAGGTCATTATAAATGTCCTCAATTTATGGCGCCGCACATGCACTGCTTATGATGCACCTATATACATGTACAAAGTTTGATAGCCTTTTAGGAAACAGCAGATGGGATTTGCAGAAACTATTTTATATATCAGTACTTAAGGTCATCTGAAGGTTAAATAGTCTAATAGACATCATTATGATCTTGTTTTATTTTTGCAACAAACTACCTTTTTATCATGTATCTTTCTATAAAATGGATGCCCATTTATGAATCAGTGGCTGAAAATGCTCCTGACACTGCATAACACTGTATTCAAGTACTTCAGGTCAAGGTAGAAGGTCAAGTAGAGGTCATAGTGACCCGGATTTAGAATGTAACACAACATTTTTATATCAAGTATATGTATCTTATACATCAAGTATATGTAACTTAATACATGTACAAGTTTTGATGCTCATTTGTCAAACAGTGGCTAAGATTTGCTCCAGAAACCAATTCTGCATTGACAGATGCAAGTTTTCATTGTGTAAAAGTTCTGATTATCCCAATTCTGACACTATTTGTAGCGTTTTAATAATATACATGTATATAACTTCTGTCACTGTTTCTTGTTCACTGCTCTGTATGTTGAAAGGAGAACTGACTAGTGCTTTTCAAAATTTATTAAAGTATCAGACAAGAATCACACAAAAGATGAACACAATATTTATGAAATACTTCCTACAAATACACTAAATCTATACTATGATTATATCAAACTCTACCTAATCTAGTACATACCCATTAACCTCCCTCATCTCAAAATTTACCAATCTCCCTCGAAATATCCCTCATCCAAGTCAAAACCCACACAAACTCAAAATCTACATCCTGTGGTCAAATGATCTCCTAGTTACTGCAGGATATGTGTAATTACCATAACAGGTGTGTCTGGATCAAAGGAATACTTTTTGAAGTTATTTTGATACATAAAATGGGAAGGACAAATTGAGCAATGTAGTTTCAGTCCCATTTCACACACTTTCGCCCTCATTGGAAATGTGGAATGAGGGAGATCTCCCTCAATGGAGTTTTCAAAGGTTAACACCTATGCTAGTATCAACTAGTCCCCTAAATGAAAATCTAAACAAGTCTCTCCGAATTCTAAACACCTGTGATCTCCCTATTCCAAATATCCAAATGTCACTCCCCTAATGTCACTGTATATCTCTCTACATCTCTAAGCATATGTCTCCCAGCGTCTCTGAAGTCTCCAAATATCATCCCCCTAACAGCTAACTGCAGCCATTTTTAGCGCTAAAACTACGAGTAGTTTTTTCGTCTATTGCTGCCACTATTCTGTGACCTTTGACCCATGTCATTTTTTCCCCTCCCGCTCCGGAAAATCTTGAATTGCTACCAATCGCATGATATCTGAACTATTTGAAAGCCTAAACCTAACAGGAAATGATGTTCCCATGGTATTGTTAATAAATATGATGACTTTAATAATCTATATGCGATTTGTAACAAAGAAATCAATTTTTCACTCCCACGGCTCATTTAAATATTACGTCTCTGCCTCTTGTTGACCTCTCGCGTGTATACATGCATTCGTGTTATAGGCCTTATATACCTCTCGTATATGGACCGTGGAATGTACTGGCATGGTGTAGTTTGCTATGTTAAACTTTGATTATATAATCGCGCCATAGCCAACGACCCTGATTTGGATTTCAGTGATATGTTACTTTGTACATGTGCATAAACCAAAGTACTTGACCAATTAATTTGTCAGTCGGAAATATTAGTTCGTAATTACAGTGTAAATCCGCCCTCTGGATAAGATATTGTTATTTACGAGTTACTTCCCCTGATAGTCACTAACGCAATGTATACTGAATGAACAAACTTGGTCGATTTTCTTACTTAATATTATAATGAGTATACAGTTGTTTATGAGACATTATCAGAACCTGCATAATGTACATATGAATTGGCAAAACACTTGATTTATTGAAAATAACACTTATACTTTTTTATGGCGAGCAAAAAGCTCGTGGTTTTATAAGTTACGTTCTCTGTGCTTCACATATCACTATACACTGAAGGTTCACATTTTTGTTTTTATGAAACTTTATCAAAACCTGTATAGTGTACATAGCAATTGCCATTTAGTAGAAATAACACTTATATTATAACTCTGGCATGCAAAAACCTTTATCGTGTATATTCCCATAATTCTGTGCGGCCCTATATACATAGGTCACGGCCAACATACATGTAATTTTCGCTGCTCTGTATATGAACTTGATAATTGATAATATTAAGCCTAGAGATGTAAGTGAATATGACATATTTGCATACCATTATTTTTCTCCGGCTTGGTAAAGATATCGTAATAGGACTAATATAGGCTTTAAGACTGTTGTCCAATCCTTTTGATTTTGTAACATCTTGTAACTGAAATTTAAGGAAATTTCCTCAAGCTCGAAGCTAGAAGACGACCTAAATCCTATGTACACTTAAAACCTGCCACACATTAATCATATCTTTAGGTTGCTATGATATGTCTACGTCATAATGCAAATTTTTATTACCTTACAATAACATCTTTTTTTATTATTATTGAAACAAACTAGTACATATCTCTGCCAATGCTCCCGTAATTAATCTTCATCTTGCATTTCCATCTGGATCTCGGGTATGATTTTTTGCTTTTTTTTTTTAATTTTGTGTCTAACACACTAATACCGTTTCAGTGCAAATATTGAAATAAACACATTCGCTTCCCTGTAAATGTTTTCATTTGAAATAAAAATTGATATTTCAGCTAAATTGTTAAAGGCCCAATAAACGTAACTTTGGGCAAAACTAAATTGTACATGTAGCTTGAAATACAACTCGCCAATCTAAACAACTTGTGTGTTATTGGGTTTACTCTAAATACTTACTTAATCCTTATTCTGAAACTTTGTGATATCGAAACTTAGTAACCCTACAACAAAAACACTTCAATAGCTGTCGAAATATACAAACTATTGTTTGAAGTTTTAGCGTTTCAGTACTTTCAGTACTTTGATTATATATACCCACTCTGCTAACTAATTTTAGATACACTACATATATATATGTTCTATTAATAATCAAGTCTAAAGATAGAACCTTTCTAAACTACTTAAGATAGAATATCTAAAGATAAACCCTAGATGTCCCCTTGACTGACTATAGTAACTGGCATGCATGACCATCCTAATTATAGAAAACAAGGAGTACCAAGACTGCTTCTAAATATAACGCAAAGGGCTCCCTAAAAATAGCATCCCTCTACTCCATACATAACTCCCAAACTAATCTATATATATACACTGGCCCCTTCTAAAGATAGAACCCGTATACTTTAAATATATCTCCCAAACTGACCTATGAACTCCTCTAAACACTGATCCCTTCTAAATACAGACCCCCTCTATTCTAAATATATACACACATGTGTTGTCCACAGCAGCCTCTACATCCCTTGTCTAGCTGTGTCCAGTCTAGCCCCCGACTCCCCAGCTGGTCAGTGCTGGCTGTACTACAAACCAATTCTCCACACTGATTAGCCACCCCTTGTAAATCATTGCTCCACACAATGTTACCCCAATTTACAACCAAGATAACCTGACCACCATAGGAATAAATCCCTACAAATACATATCAGACTAGAATAGGTCAATCGTCAGCAATGAGTGATTATTGGAACCTCAATCGGTAAGAGCATTTAGAGTTTGAATTAGTCTGGTGTTAAAATCCTGATCTGGCTGTACAGTTTTCCTGCTTCAGAGGTGTCTGAACCCTGCTTTCTAGTACTGGGTAAATGCTTCCTAGGGGAAAGTCAAACCTGGGTTGTATACAGTTTTGTTTCAGAAAATAGGAAAAGGAGGAAAGAATGCAGCTGAGTGGGACAGAGTTTACTGCTAGTGACCAGTTACTCTGATAGGTAAGAGTCTATATCCAAGAGTTTGGTGTTCTCATGCCAGTCTGGCCATGATACATTGTCTTCTTCAAGTTGAAAGTGTAAATATATTTTCTACCACAATAGGTGGAAGTTATTCAACTCTCAGGGTATAAAATAATTATTACAACTGTTAAATAACATTCTGTTTATACCGCACGTGGAATAAACTCTAAACACATTTTGATTGGCAGACATGTTGAACTTTGACCGCAAAAACTTCACTTGCTGATTGTTTACGTCGTCATCATTTGGCAGGAAAATGCTTTCCGATATGTTTACGCGCATACTGTCTGCTAAACTTTTGACTAACTCAGGTGAAATAAATACCATATCCAACAACCACTCGTTGTGTAACAGCTTTACTTACAAGGATGGTCTGTGTATAATTGTCTCCTCTATGGTTTACAACAAAGTCTGCTCCAAGGGAGGTAACGAGATCGAGTCCTTCCTGAGTCCCAGCTGTCCCTACGACACGCAAGCCATGTGCCTTAGCTATCTGTACACACGCCAGTCCCACCTACAGCATCAGTTAAACACAAAGATAACTTTACTTTAAAGAAGTCATTGTATATTTGAGTACTATTTAAATTTCTCTTTTGCAGTTCTCAAATTGATAATTATATAAGTAAATTACTTACAGCACCACTTGCTCCGTGAACTAGAATTGTCTCCCCTTTTTTAGCTTTTCCACTGGAAAAAAGGGAAAAAAATTAAAACTAAGAAATCAGAAAAAACTTTGTATAAAAAAAATAATACATTCATAAATGATGGCTTAATCATTTGTTATAGATGATTCATCACAGAACATTTCTGCATAACTACGATGTAAAAAAATTTTATATTTGGGAAAAACAGAACTTGAATTGAGACAAATCATGTTCCTTTCAAATGTACAACTCAGCTGGTAAGGAGTTAGACAAAACAAGAGCTGATGGTTTGAGTGGCAGTACAAACTTACTGTGTAACAACAGCTCTGTAGGCTGTGAAGTAAGGCACACCTATGGCTGCACCCTGCTCCAGAGAGAGTTTGTCATCCAGTAGGCCAGCCAGACCAGAGTCGGTCAGAGTGTATTCCCCGTAACCACCGGTGTCTGTCCTGACGGTGAACACTCGGTCACCTTTCTGAAAAAAAAATATATTACCATTGGCAAAATTCTACTTATCAATCTTATCTCAACTTCTGTACTTGTAAACAGCTGAAATAAAAACTATGTAAAATAGCTTTCTCATAATAATTCTTTCGAAAATGCTAAACCTGAATTTATTATTTTCTTTCTCTTGAAAATTTTTCTTTTTAATAAAGACTAGACTTTGATAACAGTAAATATTGACACATGACATGTAATATGTGAAACATATACAGTTTGCAAATTCAGGCTCAGAGGTTTAAAAGTGGAAATCTTGGCTATTTGTGGAAATATGCAGGTCTTCCACCTAAAGTAAATTGGTGCAAAAATTTACAGATGTCCATGCCATTGTCATTTACAAAGTGATCAATTTGAAGAATCACCAATCATTTCCATTTTAACAATGTATCATTGTAAAACTGTAACCTTACCTTGAACTTGGTGACCTCTGACCCTACTTCCTCCACGACCCCACCAACATCAGACCCAGGAGTATAGGGTAGGGCTGGTTTCCTGGCATAGGTCCCTGACCGAATGTAGGTATCCACAGGATTGACGCCAGCTGCGCTCACTTTTATAAGGATCTACAAATCAAAAGGGTTAATTGACACTAAACTGTTGTTTCTGTGTTGAATTTTCAATTTGTATAAGACTTTGTTGAGAATACATTGAATTTTAACTGATGGATGAAACATAATACACACATAAATCAATTGAAACAGAAAATACTATAAGCCAATGAAAGAGTAATAAATTGATTTCATAGTGAAAAATAAATTTAACCTGGAGGATAAAAGAATACATGATATTTACTTTTTCAACAAAATAATAAAAATTTTCTTTAAGTTGTATGTTTGATGGAAAACTTTTGAAGCCATGTTGACGGAGAAAAAGTTATATTACAAGTGGCATATTAGTTTTTAAAATTCCTAAGTTTACCATAGAGACACTGCTTCCTGCTATATAAAACGTTGTTAGGATCGACAGTGGTGACTTCTACTGATGAAATAAGTTTTCCATTGATACACTGCTACTAAATCCTGCTTAGAAATGTGATTATGATCATGAACTTCCACTTATACATCATTTGAACTCACCTGTTTTTCAGAAGGTTTAGGTATGGTCAGGTTAGCCTCCACTTTCATCACCTCTGGTCCCCCAAA
The DNA here is from genome assembly GCA_947623455.1 of Mimachlamys varia. Lineage (NCBI taxonomy): Eukaryota > Metazoa > Mollusca > Bivalvia > Pectinida > Pectinidae > Mimachlamys > Mimachlamys varia. The sequence goes on from OX392529.1 coordinate 39,502,515, forward strand.
CTGTGCCACACGTATAGCCTTCATAACGGTTCTACTGACAGACCTGGATACACTCATTCTGTTTAAAAGTCACATGACTGAGATAGAGTCAGGTCTTCATATCTGTTCTATTTCAATAACAAATATATTTAATAAATTGAAAGCAAGATATGCAAAATTTTAATATATAAAAAAAATGGAAGTAATGTTTTAGTTACTAATACATTATGCATTGAAAATTGACAAGAGATGCATCTGATTATAATGATATAAATATTTGAAATATTGCTTTAATTACTTTACCTAAAAACCAGGGTGATCATGACCCAAACCTATACTGACACTTGACATGTGGAGAAAATATGTATAACAAGAGAAATGAGAAACTTGTGCTAATATGGCAACTCTCCTTTCAGACAATCACATTTGTAAAGAGGAACAAAGTAACAAAAAGCATGCACACATGTGTCAAAACTTAAGCTCTTCATAACTCCAGAGGCTCTCATTTAAAGGCCCAATATACGTAACTTTCGGCAAAACTTGAAGCGAAAATCAAGCCTAATATCTTATCATATTTATAGATTTAGTTAAGATTGACTGATATCAGCAATAATCAAGTTGAATTCTTCCGCTGTTACCGGTACAGCAGCAGTTGAAACACGCTATTTGTAAACACGCGTCCATTTTGAACCGTCTCTTGCCTTCGGTTTGTTGTTGAAGTCGGCCCCACCTGAATTATTTTCATTTCTTTGGATTTTTTGTCTAGAGTTTCGTGTTAGTTACCGCTCAGGTTTACTTCGTTTTAGGCTTATTTTTGCATGATTATCAACTGGAATTTTTCAGAATCACATAATATTTCCTGAAGTTACGTATATTGGGCCTTTAAAAGCCGAATATACACAACTTCAGAAATTTTTTCGTTATTCTGAAAAATTCTGGAAAAAATTTAGTTGATAACAATGCAAGAATAAGCCTAAGATGAAGTAAACCTGAGAGGTAACTTACAAGAAATTCTTGATAGAAAAAAAAAAAAAATGAAAATAATTCAGGTGTGACCCACTTCCAACAACAAGCTGAAGTTTGAAGACAGTTCAAAATGGACGTGTGTTTACAAATACCGAGTTTCAACTGCTGCTGTACCGGTAACCACTTAAGAATTAATCTTGGATATTGCTGATATCAGTTAATCTTAACTAAATCTATAAACATAATAAGTTATTAGGCTTGATTTTTGCTTCACGTTTTGCCGAAAGTTACGTATACTGTGCCTTTAAAGGCCCAATATAAGTAACTTTCACCAAAACTTCGGAAAATCAAGCCTAATAACTTTTTATATTAATTATATAGATTTAGTTAAGATTAACTGATATCAGCAATAGTCAAGATGAATTCGTACGCGGTTACTGGTACAGCAGCAGTGGAAACTCGATATTCATAAACATGCGTCCATTTTGAACTGTCATCTAACTTCCACTTGTTGTTGAAGTGGGCCCCACCTGAATTATTTTCAATTCTTTTGATTTTTCTGTCAAGAGTTTCTTGTTAGTTACCGCTCAGGTTTACTTCGTTTTAGGCTTATTTTTGCATGGTTATCAACTGGATTTTTTTTCAGAATTTATCAGAATCACAAAAAATTTCCTGAAGTTACGTATATAGGGCCTTTAAGGCACTTATAATGATGGAGCTGAAGGATAACTCCCTTTTGTTTAACTAACTTTGAGCGTAAATGTCTCGTACAAATGTTAATTTACATGACCCATGTGCATCATCTACATCCTTTGGACTATCATTATATGCTGAATTGAAAAAAAGGATTATGACCATATCAGATTAACCTGCATCTGATTAATACAAGAGGGATCTTAGTGCCCACTACAGACAAATTTATTTTGTTCTTCAATTGTTGGATATTTTCCATTCTTATCTCTTACATGCATTTAATTTGAAATCTATGAAATTTAAGAACTACTCTCAAGAAAGGCAATATTAATTGAAAGATGATACCATGTGAGCGGTTTTTTCTCTCTTTGGTCTGTCCCAAAAACAAATAGAACCAGCAAAATCTACATCATAAAATAAGAAATTTCAGTGTCAAAATCCAAGATGGCTGTGTGTCAGCCATTTTGTTTTTTTGATCAGTTTCAAAATCAAAAAGCACTACTAAACACCAAGGGGAGCATACTGTACATTTGAAAGATCCCTTCAAGTTTCCCAAAAAATAGCGATAAATTTTCAATGTGAAAAATCAATTTGTTTTTCTGATTAGTCCTTCAATCGAAATGGCACATTACGAAGCTCCAAGGAAAACCTACATATGAAATTTGAAAATGATCCATCGATCCAGTACTTGTCAGAAAATACTCAAAGTAGATAACAAAAAATTGCTACCAAATTCAAGATAGCCATCTGTTGGCAATTTTGTTCATAGGATCTGTCCAAAAATGGACCATGCATAACTGAGTACCAATGGAAAGTTGGGAACTCACTTGTGCAATTTGAGAATGATCCATTCTGTACTTCTCAAGAAATAGGGATAGCAAACTATTATTCACAAATCCCAGATGGTCGCCTGTAAGCCATATTGTTAATCATATCTGTCTGAAAATGGCCTATGCACAACAAGGCACCAAGGGAAACCTACAGATGAAATTCGAGAATGATCGATCGCATTATGAAGCATGCACTTAATGTCAAGATACAATGTCTTACTAACAAATCCAAGATGGGCACATGTCAGCCATATTGTTTATTGAATCTGTCCAAGCAATAGACTACGCACAACTAAAGACCAAGGAGAACCCACATATGAAATTTGAGAATGACAGGGGACCCATCTAGTACTTTCCAAGAGTTAGCGATAACATGAATTGTTAAAGGAGGGACAATTAACTGACACCGGTTGATTTTAATAGCTGACCATCTGTCAAAGATGGTGGGATAAAAGTTCGGTTAATATAACTGACAGCAAATTATTGTCTTACTAATTGATAAACCCGTTCTCAGGTTCACTTGAATACAATTTACTTGAGATCTGATAATCAGTGATAAAGATTTTGTAAACAATAAGAAGGGACATGCAAGAACTCTTACCACTAGTTTAGCTTTTTTCTTTTCCTAACGTTGAGTTTGCTTCTTTTCTGTTACGCGTACACACACCACCAATGTCGAATGCTCAAATCAACCGTTACAGTTTATATGATAATCAGCAGCCCGGATCCGGTTAGACGATTCTGGGAATGTGAAAAGGGATGGTCGAGATTAACTCGTATAGTGTATACTTGTTAGAGGGCGCTACGATTTAAAACAACATCCTGTTCGGAGATAAGGAACTTCTCGATCCTATGATGATATAGTATCTGGATGTCAAAGTATCTAATTTATAAGCGTAAGACACCTGGGCTGTCCTTACCTGTGTCAACAGACGATCCCACATCTAGACCAAACATAGGTGGCGCTCATATAGCTAGTTTACTTTCGTTTTGCGATAAGGGGAGGTCACTGACGTCGGCATGTCAGAAACAGAAAGTAGCCGGAAAATGGACTTCGGTAAATGAAGGTAAATATATTGATTTGTTATAATATAGTTCAAAATTTGATTTGTTTGTTATCTGTTACTATTTATAATCATTTGAAAGTGTTTTATATCAAATCACCACAATGTCAACCTCTCTCAACTGTGGAGGAGCCCCCCCCCCCCCTATCTGTCAACACACGATAACAATCACTATTTGTACTCATGTACACATTTGAGATATATGTTACTCATGACCTTCATATAAATAAAAGGTAACACAGTACATGGTATTATTAATTAAAATACAACATATTGTATTGACATGTGGAGTGATTTAGAAGCAGCAATTTCAATTTATTAGATTTAAGTTGTATCTTAATCTGAGTTAACATTTTTTACATAAGAGATAAGCTTATACATAAAAGATATAGGCTCAAGATGCAGAACAGCAGCAAAAGAGATTTTGGATCTTTCCATGCTTCCAACGTACAGGAGTTGTTAGAACTACCTGCTGTGAGTATTTACATACACCTGAATTATTCAAATTTACAATTTATTTATCACACATAAGGAATTCTATATGTACATGTAATCTGATAAAAAAAAACCCTGTATATTTAAGCTATTAAAATCATATATTAAATGTTGCAATGTGAGTTTGAGCCCCAGTGATTGCACTGTCTTTATATCATTATTCTGCATCTTATTGCATCTTCAAATATGTCTAGTATATGACTAGTGAGCTAAAATGAAAAAACTTATAGTAACACATACAATAGTTCGGAGATCTAACATCTGTGTAAAAGGTTCGATGTGGTTCTGTGTTACTCAGCAGTTAAAGTAACACTGTAGTTTCCTTTATATTACTGGTAAAATCCTCAAATCCCCCAACTTACTTATCCTAAATTAACTGACTATAATTTGTGTGATATTCATAATTACGATGTAGTTATATTACTTTATAAAGGGAGAATATCGGCCCCCATCCTTCCCGATCGCTGTACCAAGATTTACTGATTGTCAGCTGGAAACCGGACATTCCTGTCGTCGCAAACATTTTCTTTTAGAGGTAAGTCATTGATAAATTTTTCTAAAACTTATTCTTAACTTAGAATAATCTCTTGTACTGTATTTTAGCAGACATTAACTTAAAAGCGAAAATGTTTCCATTGTCAGAAGGTATACCATCTATATGGTGATGATTTTTTGAACGAAGACAGTTATTGTAACACATGTCATGTGTCTCTGCAGGAAGAATGCACATTTATCAACCATGGTGCCTTTGGTGGGGTGCTCCGTGAGGCGATGGACTGCACTCAGGTAACGCAACACAGAAAATGCTGGGGAAATTATAAGTGTTTTCAGCCATAATGTGGTTATATAGCTACAGGACTTCCTTATCTGCTGACGAACTTGTGAATCCAGAACATCTCTTTAGCTTTAAGAGTAACTGAATAAGATGTTTGTTAATATTATCACTTTTTCTAAGGAGGTACCTTATAGATCATTCACATATTGCAAACATTCACTTATTTCCTTTACATACATAACTGTATGTGCCAGTAAATATGTGAATTGACAATTTCACTTTGAAGGTTGTCAGTTTTATATAAAACAATACTGTAAAACCGAGTTATATCACCACCCGTTATACCGCCACCCGTTATACCGCCAAACCCGCTTATCACCATCAATTTATTCAAAACAGATTTCCCCTAACCTGATATAACGCCAAATTTGTTATATCGCCAAAATTGATGAGAACAGAAGGCGACGGTATAACAAGGTTTTACTGTATATGAAGTTTAGATCTAATTTTCTTCAATAGGCATTTACCACTTACATGATTGGAACAAACAGAAAGAAAAAAAAGAGAAAAAATGGAATTGACAAATAGCTAATGAAAATGGTACAATGTTGAGCTTCAAGATCCCTCTGTGATTTCTTGTCTGTTATAGGAGTGGCAGCGGTATGTTGAGAGACAGCCATTGAGGTTCTATGACCGGGAACTACTGCCACATCTAGTATATGTTACCAGGAGGCTGGCAAAGTTTGTCTGTACGTATACACCATCAGTATTGGGATCGCTTGAAGGTTAATAGAATATCAAACTAAACATTTTGGGGCTCAGTCTGATACCATAGATTACAGATTTTAGTTCTATATTGTAATGTTACCTAAATGTAGAGATTTTCTTACAGCAGATAGAGGTCACCATTTTGTATCGGTTCCATGTAGATATCATGCCTATAGAGGTCAAACACTGTAAAAGTTCCATACTGATGACATTTCATTGTGTAGATGTTACATTATTACATTGTAAAAATAACAACAGGGAAAATGTCATTGCATGGTTTGTGTAAAGGCTACAATTCATTAAAAATTTAAAAGTAAAATGACCATCAGTAAGTTAAAGCCGCATTCTTTTGCAGGTTGTGACCCAACTGATTTGGTGCTGGTGATCAACGTTACCACAGCGATAAATTCTGTTGTGAGGGGCCTTGATCTACACAAGGGGGACATCATCTACATACTGAGTGTTACATATGGTATGGACAGTAACCAGTGTTGTGGTCATCAAATAGTAGATGTCACACTGTAGAGGTCACAACAATGTAGAGGTCACCACTCTGTAGAGGTCACCCTACTGTAGAGGTCACCCCACTGTAGAGGTCACTATACTGTAGAGGTTACCACAATGTAGAGGTCACCACACTTTCAAAGTCACCACACTGTAAAAGTCACTACACTGATGAGGTCACCACCCTGTAAAGGTTACAACACTGTAGAGGTCACCACCCTGTAAAGGTTACAACACTGTAGAGGTCACTACACTGTAAAGGTTGTCACACTGTAGAGGTCACCACACTGTAGAGGTCACCATACTGTAGAGGTCACCACACTGTAGAAGTCACAACACTGTTGAGGTAACCACATTGTTGAGGTCACCACATTGTAGAGGTCACTACACTGTAGAGGTCACCGCACTGTAGAAGTCGCCACACTGTAGAGGTCATCACACTGTAGAGGACACCACCATATAGAGGTCACCACACTAGATTTCAACAGAATGTAACATAATTATAATGTTTACCACACTGTAGAGGACACCACCATGCAGAGGTCACCACACTGTAGAGGTTACCACACTGTAAAGGTCACCACACTGTAAAGGTCACCACAATGTAGAGGTCACCACACTGTAGAGGTTACCACACTGTTAAGGTCACCACAATGTAGAGGTCACCACACTATAGAGGTCACCACACTGTAGAGGTCACTGTAGAGGTCACCCCACTGTAGAGGTCACTTCAGTGTAGAGGTTACCACTCTGTAGAGGTCACCACACTGTAGAGGTCATTGCAGTATAGAGGTCACCACACTGTAGAGGTCATTGCAGTGTAGAGGTTACCACACTGTAGAGGTTACCACACTGTAGAGGTCACCACAATGTAGAGGTCACAACACTGTAGAGGTCACCACTGTAGAGGTCACTCCACTGTAGAGGTCACTACAGTGTAGAGGTTATCACACTGTAGAGGTCATCACACTGTAGAGGTCACCACACTGTAGAGGTCATCACACTGTAGAGGTCACTACAGTGTAGAGGTCACCACACTGTAGAGGTCACCACAATGTAACTTAATTGTAATGTTTACCACACTGTGAAGGTCATCACACTGGTATGTTTAACACACTTAAGATCATTCCACTTTTGAGATCACCTCTTTGTAATTACCATCATGCTTTAATTTTGAAAGTGACATATTGATTATTTTAACAGGTAACATACATGTTTATTTTTGAATTTGCTTGCTTCATTGTACATGCAGGAGCTGTGAAAAAGCTGTTACAGTTGGTATGTGAGAGGACAGGAGCTGTGCTACAGGAGGTCCAGCTAAACTTCCCAGTTACCAGTAAACAAGAGGTCAGAACACGAAGTGTATAAGGGTTAACATGGTGTATCGTGATTAATTAAGAGTATCATGATTTAATTTTATGCCCTCAAATTTAAGGTGCAGTTTTGGCTTTTTTTTTCGTCAAAAAAAACTTGGTCTGTGGCTTCAACCCACTAGTTTACCTACAGATTAAATTGGAATCTTGGTGTTATTTCTAATTTGAAAATAATGGCTAACACATGAAATTTAAATCCTTCAACAATACTATATCCAACTTATAATAAATACCAGGGTTCATACAACATGAAGTTGACTATCAGTTTATTACCTGTAATGTGTTCATTAGACAATAAACTCCATTCCATTTAAAATCATGTCCTTTACATCTTTTGTCTGTTTGTTATATTTTACCATTACAAACATTATTTCCTCAAAATATTCCTATTAAAACATGACTGCTTAACTTGTCAATACCATCAAAAGATTTTCCTTTAGATCCGATATACTACCATTAATTATTGTCCTTTGTTGATTATTCCCCCCCCCCCCCTGAATGTCTGTTTAAAATCCTTAACATACCCTCCTGAGATACTTGTCAATATGTGATAAGGATGCGGGGGATTCAAATTCATATTGTACTGACATTGCTCGTTTCAACTATTGCTCCTTTTTTGAAAATGTAAATTACTGTATTTATACTTTAATAAGCTTTCTAGTTTACAAGAAGGGAGATGGCTTAGTACATGTTTTACCTATTTTTAGGTGATTACTCTTGTGAAGGATACTCTACATCCTGGAGTAAAATTGGCAGTGTTTGACCACATACCCAGTAACGCCCCTGTGGTTCTGCCTTTGAAGGAGATCATCAGTATTTGTAAAGACAGGTGAGAGTGTTACATAAAAAGTAGGTCACTGTGAAATATTCAACACAATGATAGGTTTGAAATTCACACTTTAAAGATACCAAATCTTTAGAATCTGTAACATCAGTACAATTTAGAATTGTATCTTGTTAAGTATCAAAGTATGTCACTGTTATTTAAGTTAAGTTAAGTTTATTTTCCTATACAGGATCAATCAAGATCCTCTTCATCAGTCTCAAAAGTATGACATTTAAATATTTGAAATATAGATAATTATGACATTACTTGTATTATCAATGTATCTCAGATCTATAATTGTTCAGGAGTTTCTGGTTCTCCCAGTGCTTATCCAGTCTATTTTAAAATGTATTTACATTTGGCGCTAATACCACATTTTCAGGAAGATTGTTCCATATGTTTACAATGCGCAAGGCAAAAAAGTTCTTGCGAACATCTATTCTAGAATGTTGTGGAAACAATTTCAATGTGTGACCTCTTATTCCCTGTCTTTTTGAGTGATCTTTCCACTTCTTGACAAAATCTGTTGCACAATCATGGTAAATACTGTGAGTTATGTTAAATACTTCAATCATATCGCCTCTTTGTCTTCTGTAGCTAAGAGTTGGCAATTTGAGTTTCCTTAATCGATCCGGATATGATAAGTCCTGAAATCCAGGTATCTGTTTCGTAGCCCTCCTTAGCACTGCCGCAATCATATCAGTATGTTTAAGTTTGAAGGGATGCCATACAGTATTTGCATATTCAAGTTGAACTAGAGTTTTGTATAGCAGTGAAAAATTCTGTTTGTTTAAAAATTGAAAAAATCGCCTTATGACTGCAAACATAGAGTTTGCTTTCTTTACTTGGTTACTAATTTGATCTTCAAATGCCAGAAATCTGTCTATCATTACTCATATGTCCTTCTCCTTTTCCACTTCTTGTAATGGTTGATCCTCTATCTGGTATGATCTTTCTCCGCTTGGTCGGCCTATTTGCATAGATTTGCATTTTAAGGGATGAAATTTTAATAGCCATTTATTGCTCCATTTTGAAAGTTTGTTCATGTCCTGCTGTAAGATATCAACATCAGCTTTACCACGTATACTTTTGAAAACTTTGGTATCATCTGCGAAAAGGTATGCATCCGATTGAACTATATCAGGGAGATCGTTTATATATATCACAATATGTCACAAACAACGTCGGCCCTAGTACTGATCCTTGGGGCACTCCAGATGTTACATTTGTCCATTTTGAGTTTTCTCCGTTCAGCGATACACGTTGCTTCCTGTCGGAAATAAAACTGGCCGCCCATTTTGTGATTATTTGTTGGGTATTTTTGCCTATTACAACAATAATTGAAAATTTACATTAACTAATTCGCCCCTGGAATATCTTAATGAAGTATTCCAAGTTTTGAGTTGGAGGAGTTCAAATGCCTCATAAGGAGTGAATGAGTTAAATGACCTTTTGGTGACCAAATCTCAGACACAGAAAGACAATATAAAGTGTTAAATACTTAAAGTAGGTCAATGTGACTGTCATTTGGCCTCTATCTACTTTCTATTTAACACCTTGGTAGAGAAGAAACTTGTATACATACAGATAAAATCCATGATGACTGGTTATAGATAAGGTTCTGGATCACAGCGACCTACAAGTTGAACCATGTTATAATGAGAGTTTGTTGAGAGCAGAATTATCTTCTGTTCTGTATGTACAAATATAACTGTTTGGAATATAAAACCCAATATGTAGAGATATTGAAACTAAAGTAGGATTATTGACCTGAAATTAACCAAAGGCATTGTTCTTAAGTTCTTTTGGTCATTGTTCGAAAATGCTTGATCAAAGGGAATACCGGTGTAGCATGGTATTTTGAATCATGGTGAAATGACCCCGGGGTCAAAATACCATTATGGTAAAATGACCCCGGGGTCAAAATACCATTATGGTAAAATACCATTATGGTAAAATGACCCCAGGGTCAAAATACCATTATGGTGAAATGACCCCCCCCCCCACCCCATGGTAAAGTGCCCCCCCTTACAAATGTCACTATAATATGCTTTTTCATATACAATTTCACATATTTTTATTAGAACTATGTTGAATCAATAAAACAGTGCAAATTTGGATGGGAAAGTTAATAGAAGAGCAAAATATAGGTGAATGTTTGAGGATGGGGGTGGGGGGTCACTTTACCATGGCCAGTAAAGCCTTTTTCAAAGATTTTTTTGGTAAGTAATTTTTTTTTCATTGAATCTTTTTCAGTTACCTTCAATTTATAATAATATACCTTATTTAACAGCAAAATTGGTTTAATTGGTTGGGGGGGGGGGGTTCAATTTACCATGACCATGGTAAAATGACCCCTCCCCCCCCCCTCATGACAACATAAATTGATTTTTTTTTAGTAAATCTTTTATAAGTTTACTTCATTCATTATATTCTTTAAATCAATATTCATTAAAATTGGTTTTGGATAGGTGATTTTCATAGGAGTCTTGTAGGGATGGGGGTACACTTTACCATGGTGAAGTGAAGCCTTATACATTTTTTTGATCACTTTACTTCAATTTATTATTCTATACATTATCAAACAGCAATAATGTTTTGGGATATATACATTTAATGTGGGTCAAAAAACTAAATATGTCAATGGTAAAATGACCCCCCTCATGTCAAACAAATTTTTATATTGCTGACATTGTCACAGGGGAAGGGAAGGGAGGGAGGGGGGTCGTTTTACCATGGCCATGGTAAATTGACCCCCACCCCCCCCCCCCCTTTTTTTAACCACATTAAAACTATATACCCCAAACCAATTTTGCTGTTGAATAATGTATAGAATAATAAATTTAAGTTTACCGTTGAAAATTTAATGGAAAAAAGTAAAAAAAAAAATTTAAAGCTTCACTTCACCATGGTCATGGTAAAGTGACCCCCCCCCCCCCCCATCCTCAAACATTCACCGTTATTTTATTTTTTATTCAACCTACCCATCCAAACTTGCATTATTGTTATTGCTGCAACATTGTTCTAAAAATATGTGAAAATATATATGAAAAAACATTATATAGTGACATATAGTGACATTGATAAGGGGGGTCACTTTACCATGGGGGGGGGGGGGGGGGGGGGGTCATTTTACCATAATGGTATTTTGACCCTGGGGTCAATTTACCATGGGGTTCAAATTACCATACTACACCGGTATGGCTGCAATAGTCACCACTTTGAAAAACATATTTTAAACCTCAACTTCCCCATTGATGTCAAATTTGATACATACGATGTCCTTTGGAGCAATAAATAAAGCGCAAATTTCGTTTTTTTTTTCTTAAAAATTTATAGTTCTTAAAATAATCTGTAATGATCGTCACTGAAACTTGCCATCATGTAAAAAGTTTAACATATCATGTTGTACTTCAGAGGTGTTCCAGTCCTTGTAGATGGTGCCCATGCATTGGGTGCTCTCCCCTTGGACCTGAGGGCTCTGGACCCTGATTATTATGTCAGCAATGCCCATAAATGGTTTTGCTGCCCCAAGGGATCTGCCTTCCTGTATGTGAGAAAGGAACTCCAATCCCAGACAAGGCCGCTAATTGTCTCCCATGGTTTTGGCTCAGGTTTCAACTCAGAATTCATTTGGGCAGGTGAGGTATACTTTGAAGAAAAAGACATCATTTAATACTTTGCTACAATAATTATAAAAAAGTTACATTAATTGTACTTTAAAATCAGATCTGAGTAGCTCTGATGCATAAGGGGCTTTCATAAAGGAAAGAATGTGGAGTACCCTGTAGGGGAAAATTATCAGCCGAGTTTACTTTGGATGATTTGAGCTTGATTTGTTTGCAGTATTTTGACCCGATTACCTACAGCTACTGCAATATATTTCTTAAGTATATATTTAATCAATTCTGTGTAATATCAAAACAGAAATTAAACTGCAAAGTGTGTTCTGCATGTTTTCAATCTATCAAGAAATCCTTAAAAAGACAAATTATTAATTAGCAATGCAACTTACTTTGGCTTTTCAGTTTTAAATTTTGATTGAAATACTAGCTGTTGTTTGTTATAGGTCTCCACGACTATAGTCCTTTTCTGGCCATGCATGTGAACATGAACTTCTGGGAGGACATTGGAAGTGAGAAGATACAACAGTATATATACAGCCTGTGTAGGGAATCTTGTAAGTACCTAATTAATGATAAGTCTATAAAGTAACAGTGCTTGCTCAGATGTTAGCCCCCTCCCCGCTTTTGTCAAAAGTAAAAATTAAGTATGATCAAATCAACAGTAGGGAAAAATACATCAGTTTGTGTGGTTGTGCAATATGTGCGATGAGTAGACTGCGTTCAATATTGTCACATGTACATCAACTTCAGGCATGTCAGCCTGCTAGCCAAACATACAGAAAGGTCCGCTCAACCCCTCTATAAATGCATGTTCACAACAATAATTAATGTACCAAAGGTTGTCATGTCAGACCAACTTCAACCTACTTTTGTAAAATTTCTTGAAAAAGGTTTTAATTAGTCCCAAATATAGATAGATTAAATAATGATACATATTATGCTGAATGTTTGCAAACAACTATTGTTCAATCCTTTTTTTTCAAAAATGGAGGGGCTTATTTGCAGTTTTCAGTCAAAAATGGATCCTAAAAAACGCATGAATATGTTGCATCCATTCATTTGTATTTTATCTTTGAGTAACCATAGACTCTTGGAGTAACTGACATATGGCATGGGGTACTGTTGGCTTTGTTCCCAAATCACTGAAGTTGAAAATAATGTATTTGTTTTCTCTACAGGTAATTTGCTGACGTCACTTTGGAAAACTAAACTGGCAGCTCCTATGGACATGTTTGGTAATTTTAACATTTTTTTCAAATCAGTTAACCTTTTCCTAGAAAAAGAAACCTCTTGTGAAACCACATCAAGCTGTACATAAGGTTTTGTAGTCTGAAAATATGTTTCTAAAAAATGGACATAAATTCCTTGATGAATGTCATTTTGAGTTGTTGCAGAAGTCAATACATTGTATATTATCTCTCCCTTTAATTATACATTGTACATCTTGCCCGTCTGCTCCAAGGAAGGCAACATCATGTTATTTGCACCTAAAACCTCTGTCCTGAAATAGGTCATGCTCACCATTTACTTTAACAAGCCTCCTTGGTTTTGCATCAGACCAAACTTGGTTGAAATATCTGCAATCAGCCTAAGCTTACCAGTCTATAGTTAATAATTGATACACATTATCAGGTAGGACAGACGTTCTGTAGTAACATTCAATACACCTGGCAAAATATTTAAATGAAACATTTGTAGCAACATACAATAGCGATTGCACCCTGGCACAAAATTACCCCAAACAAAAGACTTTGGTCTACTTTCAGGGGTAGTCCGAAGGTATCTGACTATCTGACTCACTAAATATTTAGACGACTGGTTCCACCCACCAGCCATCCAAATATTTAGTGTGTTAGAGAGTCAGAACCCTTCCGACTAATATAGGGTCTAATATGTAAAAACCTTAATCAATATCTCCTTGATAATTAGAAGGACTAAAGTATTTATACTTGGCATGTAGGTATCTAACATGAAGTAGTATAAACCTTGCTCAATTAATTGACTTTGACCTACTTTCAAGGTCATAGGGTTCAAACATGTAAAAAAGGTTAAACAATCTTCTTCTAAATAATAAATGGGTCCATGATAGTGATATTTGGCAAATAGGTACCAAGGACAGTGTCCTCAAACAAATTACCTTTACCCACTTTCAAGGTCACATACATGTAAAATTTGCTGAATAACAAGGCCCATGGCCAGAGCAATGGTACTTGACCATAAGGTACCTGACAGGAAATACTGTAGAGTTACTTTTAAGGTCAAATATATATAAGCAGAAGGCCCAGAGTACTGATACTTGGCCAGAGTGCTCTAAAGTTTTCTCAAAGAAATTAATCTTGACTTACATTTAAACTCACATTGGTCAGATATCTAAAAACATACTTGAAACTTCTTTTGACTAACAAGGAGGCAAAGAGTAATGATACTTGTCTAGTATGTATTTTCAACAGTGCTCTAAAATGTCACCAGTAAATGAAGTAATAAATTATTTTCAATGTTACAGGAGTCAGATAACAACATCTGCAATATCACTAGGCCTTGTGTGATATTTGACCGATAGCATGTTTAGACATAGTAGTATAAAGTTTTATTTGGTCTTGGAACATTCTTAAGCCAAGGAGACCCAATATTTTGACATATTTGCTAAGTACATTTATTGAAAATATTTTCCAATGATTGCGCGAATATCCAGGTGAGCAATAAATGCCCTCTTGCTTCAAACTGGTTGAGGCTGCAAAATAAGTTTATGTATAGTTGCAACTTTGCAATATTGTTATTTTCAGGTTGCATGGCCTTAGTTGAACTTCCTCCTCAGTTGTATACCTCCAGCACAGCAGTTACCTACAGCACAGGAGAGGCCATTCAGAACCAACTCTACCATCAATATCATATAGAGGTGATTACTATTCCAATTACCAGAGGCTCCACAAGACAACCTTAATTCATTTAAGCATTGATGACATTTTTTTAGTTTCATTGGGGTATTTGTTTCTTGTTTCATAACTCTATGAAACTTAAAAATACTTGACATCAACGCTTATAATTAATTTTTGAGACATATTTTCAAATTTAAAACATGTTTATGTACAATTTTACTGATCTTACAACAGATTATTTTTCTACAATCAATATGCAACATCATTTGCCATATTATGACGTTACATTTTCCGCGCCATTTCAGATTTTTTTTTTTCATAGAGGTATGAAAAAAAAATCTCACCCAATCAGAAAGCCGCATTCTGCATACAATCAATGGAAAATTAATTATAATGATTTATCAAGATTTCTTACTTATACTGTATTTGATGTAATCGATCAACATCAAATAACGTCAAAACAAAATAGAAATAACAGTAATTACACTTAATTTATCTTTCTCTGTTTCAGGTTCCCGTCAAATGTATCCAAGGCACACTATATGTTAGGATTTCATTTCACATCTACAATGAACTAGCCGAGTATGAAAAACTGGGGAATTGTGTCCTTGAAATGTGTTCTATTAAAGATAATCCCGGTGTTAAAAGATCAGAGGTCAGTGAAAGTCTTCAATGTTCAAATGAATCTTACACTGACTGTAAGCTAATAAAGAAGTAATGAAAGTAAATAAGAGTTTTTTTTCAATATTTTGTATTGTGTAATATTATAAGACTCTTTCATGGCCAGGGGTGTAAGACAGGGAAATTCCACCCACTCCCAGGGGTTTTCAAATTTGGTAAAACCCGAGGGTTTTGCCAAATTTTTTGACGATACCAATTGCAAACATTTGTGCAAAAAAAAAAAAAAAACCTCAGCTTTCTGATATTCACGGTTAAAATATCATGGGAGGTTTTAATTTCATTGACACGTCACCATTTTTCTCTTTTCGACATCAGATTTCACCGAACTCGTTAGTCATTGTTGCCCCATTGTGACGTCACGCCGTGGCTGTATTGCATGGGTAGGTGTCACGTGTGCAATACAACCACAGCAATCATAGGTGTATTGCCCTGGACAGGCCAGTATTACACACTTAGAAATGAGAGAAATAGAGTCTATTTAATGGTTTCCTGTTAAATATCAAGTATATTTCACGAGTATGGCAGATTTTTGTTATATTTCAAGAGTGAAAATGTAAATCTGCCATATGAGTGAACTATATTTGATATTTATTGGGAAACCATTGAATTTTCTTTTTATTACATTTTCGAAATTACTAAGTCTGATTTCATTTTTAAAAATTTGCTGTTACAACTGATCGGGATGGAGTGACTAAGGCTTATAGAATATTAATAAGCCACAGGATGAAATTTTACTTTTTGTTCAAAATATATATAAAAAAAAACAAAAACATATTAATTAAATCCATTACCAGTGAAATATCAGAAAATATCAACTTGATTTCTTATATCATCACTAGTAATAATATAAAGAAGTTTTATCAAGCTGATATTTCACTGCTAAAAATGTAATAAAACCAACTTTACAACTAAACAAGATAAAAGCAAAATGAGCAGAATAAAGTATTCCTCAACATGCTTGGTCTTGAAGTCTTAAATGTATCTCCTCTAGTGCTCTGCAACTTACAGAACCCCTCAACAGAGATCATTGTGTTTAGGAGAGCTTGTGGCCAAAATGGTTGAATTAAAATGCTTAAGCTTTCAGAACAAGTTGTAAAGGAAGGTGAAATCTGTGGAAAATCCTTAAAAGGTTAAGGAGACAGCGCATTGTGTGTGGGCCAACTGGAGCAGACATAGATCTGTGCCATCCAGGCTTCGTAGGTCCACAGGCACTAAACTCGTCTGTCAAATAGGAGCTTGACGGACGAAGCTAGCTAGACACATGGGCGGATTGGTTGAGTGGTTAACACTCCGGCTTTCCATGCAGGCGGCCGGGGTTCGATCCCTGTAATCATCATACGCATGGAACATTCAGAGAAAGTGTTTTTCTCCTTCCCACACAACTCCAACATTTACCCAGGTGGAGTATAAAATGGTCTGGGGTGGGTGTTGTAGTATCTGTGCTGTAGCACTCTAAAAGATGCCGTTGGAAACACGCCATGGTCCCTCTACAAACAGAACACAATTAATCTCCAGCACACACACATATGGAGATATTAGCCTGGACAACCGGGCCCAGGTGGTATAGGACAAGTAGTTTGCGCCTGATATGGCAGCTCCTGCGAACTCCTCAGAATTGTACTGTTAAGTGCTTTAGATGGCTTATGTTAGCTAGATAGGGCGCTATATCAAATGTTGTATATCATATGTCCAAAAAGTAAAAGACACGAATCTTGCTCTACATTTGTGCATTATTAAGAGCCCAGAGTACAAGCTACATTGTAACCCACACTAGTATTTTCATTAATTTAAACATATATATTGTTAATATCAAAATCAAGCACTTTTTCTCAAATCAGTTGCATTGTTTTGTCCAAACATGCAGGAAATGTGGGTATAATCAACGACTTTAATGTTTTAAAATTTTCTGAATTTTTTTTTTAAATTGACTCTGAAAAAGTTGCATGTTTACAGCTAGTAAGTATAAATTCAAGCATTTGTGAGCAAATTCCAGCATGCACTTTTCATCTTCTGTATGATCCATGATAACTATACTCATGCAGTTACATTTATTAGAATAAAACCAATTTTTACAGTCAATGAATTGAAATTTGTAGACCTTTAAATAAATGTGTATGGAGTATGAAGAATACATGTATTTACAATATTTACATTCTGTGTTGCCTTTGCCTATATATCATTGCTAAACCAAATTGTAATATATGACACTGTATACTACAATTTGCAATCCACATCACATGACGTTATTTCTGACGCCATGTTGGACTATGTTATATCAAAGCTTTGCACTCCGCCTCAGATAGCATGTATGATGGCTTTGAATCAATCGCTCAGATGACACTGATTTAAATCAGGTTATTGTGACGTCATTTCTAACGACATGTTGGACTACGTTACGTCAACGCTTTGCACCCCGCCTCAGATAACATGAGTAATGGCTTTGAGTCAATAGCTCATATGATATTGATTTAAATCAGACTCTTCCAGTAAAGAAACACACATGGAAAAATGGAGAACATTTACCGACTTTATCCCAAAGAGATAGACACAGGCAAATCTTAAAATTACCGGAAATGTAAATATAAGCATTGAACTGTTACCAGATGTAGTATACAGTCGATATGAATACAATTTGGGTGACAGATAAATAATCATGTCGCCCTAACGGGCGACATTCTATTTATCTGTCACCCAAATTGTATTCATATGGACTGTATACTACATCTGGTAACAGTTCAATGCTTAAATGTACTTTAGAATCCTTACTGAAGGATTATCTCCCTTTACACGAGTAAAACCGATCATATAAAATGTATGTATTCATCCGATAAAAGATACTGTACATGTTATCACTTACTGTTACATGTTCTCAACACCATATAATAGATATAATTTTAAAAGTTATGGTGAGAATACTAGAGAAAACACATACCGGGTACTGGTTGATAAATTGGCAGGCCTAAATGTGTTTTTGATATATATATATCTACTATAAAAGGACTATAAACTGGCTTAGATACCATTCTTAAGGAAAAGTTATAAAACAAGTCCCCTACTGGCAGCAAAAAGTCCAAAGCCCATAAGTTAAGTCTACCGAGGGGGTATGATCTTTGGTCTAGCATTTGACAATTGCAGCCCGTTGGGATCATGCTCAATTCAGCACTGCGAATTACTGGAGGGGCATGCATATCTGGTCAAAAATGTTTGAACCGTAACAAAATCAAAATTTTACCAAGGTAATATCACGTATTTGTATACCAAATTTCAGTTCAATATGTGCATCCCTTGCAGAGATGATCCACAGAAACCCCAAAAAGTGATGGATGGATGGCAGGCAGGTAAACTAACAAGTCCATTCAAGTTCTGCCGGAGAGGAAATTTTGGGTTGGTTGGCCTAATTTTCATCATGTGAAAAAAAAAAAAAATCTGTGACCAGGCCCTGGTTTCATGAATGTTCCTCCAATTATAAAGAGCACATCACAGAGTTATTTAAGTTAGGAGCTTCTTTTCATTTCCTATGGAGATTATCAAGTAAGGAACGTTCATAAAACTAAGGCTTGAACATTAGATCATTATCTTAAAGATTTCGTTAGCCACTAGTAGTCCTATGCCCATAACTAGTAAATTTTGTTTCACACTAGTGGAAGTCTTGGAATTTCAATAAAGCTCTTTAATATTGTTATCATTTTCCTTGTCCAGACTACCTGGCTTGAAAATGTTAATGTTACAGACTAGCTGTCTTTAATAGAGGTGTTAACTGATGGTATTTTCAGGAATGAAGTATTTTGTAAACAAACACTTCATATCGTCAACTAAGATAAATCAAGCAACACATAATAGTAAATGAAATAGATTTTAATTAGTGTTTTGTAACCATTTTCGGGAGAAAAAAAAAACAACAAAAGAAACAGCACACATCTATATATCAAAGTATTTTGTGTGTCAAATTGATAATCAAAGTCTGAACCTACAACTTGAAAACATAGTCTTTAATGATTTTGGATGCCTTCCTGTTAGACAGTTCTGATCATATTCATGGTTGATGAGATGCCTAATACTCATCACCTCCCTCCTCCTCAGCTTCTCCCTCAACAGAGTCCACACCAACTTCCTCGTAGTCCTTCTCAAGTGCGGCCAAATCCTCACGAGCCTCAGAAAACTCTCCTTCTTCCATTCCTTCTCCTACATACCAGTGGACAAATGCACGTTTGGCATACATCAAATCAAATTTGTGGTCTAGACGAGCCCAGGCCTCGGCAATAGCCGTGGTGTTGCTCAGCATGCAGACAGCTCGTTGAACCTTGGCCAAGTCGCCACCTGGTACAACGGTAGGTGGTTGATAGTTGATTCCAACCTTGAATCCTGTTGGGCACCAGTCAACAAATTGGATGGTCCTCTTGGTCTTGATGGTGGCAATGGCAGCATTGACATCTTTCGGTACAACGTCACCTCTGTACAACATGCAGCAGGCCATGTATTTTCCATGACGGGGGTCACATTTTACCATCTGGTTAGCCGGCTCAAAACAGGCATTGGTGATCTCAGCAACAGACAACTGCTCGTGGTAGGCCTTTTCAGCAGAGATAACTGGAGCATAGGTCACCAGAGGGAAATGAATACGAGGGTATGGTACCAAGTTTGTCTGGAACTCTGTCAGGTCTACATTTAGGGCACCGTCGAAACGAAGTGAGGCTGTGATTGAGCTGACAATTTGTCCAATCAGCCTGTTCAAGTTGGTATATGTAGGACGTTCAATGTCAAGATTTCTCCTGCAGATATCGTAGATAGCTTCATTGTCTACCATGAAAGCACAATCAGAGTGTTCAAGGGTTGTATGGGTTGTCAAGATAGAGTTGTATGGTTCAACAACAGCTGTTGACACCTGAAATCAAAGTTGATTTAAATAAAATACAAATTAAAGCACTTCTCACTAAGCAAATTCAACAAATTATGTACATCTTGGTTAAAGTGACTACTACTAGACATTCTTAATCCAACTTCATAAATATTCAGCAATTTCTACCTGATTATTAAAATATTTTCAGCAATTTCAATATGTATCAGAAACAAGACACCGCAATTGAATAAAATAAAGAAGTGAGGAGTGTAAATTTCAATAAAGAAACATGCAAATAATTATATATTAACAATCAAATTGCAGTTAATGTCAATTCTAAACAGGATAAATTTTACAATCAAAGAATAAAATCAACTAAAATACCTGAGGGGCTGGGTAAATGGCAAACTCCAGCTTGGACTTCTTTCCATAGTCAACAGACAACCTTTCCATCAAAAGGGAAGCAAATCCTGATCCAGTGCCACCACCAAAGCTGTGGAAAATGAGGAATCCCTGAAGTCCAGTACATTGGTCAGCCTGGAGGTAAATAAAAACAATGTTTAGGTATTGTAATCCAATAATCTAATTAGACAGCATCATCAGTTTCTCCACTGACCCATTTGACATGTAGCTAGCAGCAATAGATTAATATCAGGGCTCTCTGAGTCTCTCACTTTAGTGTGAATGGGGCCGGGGCCTTCAGAATTGTGAAAATTATCTCAGTATTGACTAAAATTGAGAAAATTTAAGATATTGACAAATAGAAGAAAACAACTAAAAATTTCTTCTCTTATAGATTCAAAATAGTTTATTGTTGTTTCTTAATGCTTTTAATTTGTTAATAGCATTCTGTAACTTAACACGGAGGCAATTGTGAAAATCAGCTTGAGCGATTGTGAAAAAAACATACTATTTTAGATTGGGAATGGGGCCGAATTTCGGCCCCAAATACAGCCAAGCGAGAGCCCTGAATATGTAGTGAAATTTGTTTGAATAACTTAACCCTCCTTAAGTTCCATGAAACAAGTTCTCACTACATGTATCTCTTATTAAAGCATTTTCATTCTTGGTGCCTTTGGTAAAATTTTTGAGAGTGAATTTTATTGGTTCTGGTAATGGTTCTGGTAAACTCACCAATTTCCTTATCCTGTCCAGTACAAGATCAACAATCTCTTTGCCAATTGTGTAGTGACCTCTGGCATAGTTATTTGCAGCATCTTCTTTTCCGGTGATGAGCTGCTCTGGATGAAATAATTGGCGGTATGTTCCAGTCCTCACCTCATCTACATAGAAAATGAAACCCCATATTAAATTCAGTGAATCACATTTTTATTTTTTGGATTTTTTCTAGAACATTCTTATCAACAACTTTTTTGTTCATACCCAAAGAGGAATGCTAGTTCATGCTTCAGTACTTAATATTTGATGAAAAGTGTAGGCAAACATAAATTTCATGGTATCAGACCATATCACAATAGGACAACAAATTCAATACCCTGCAAAATTGCAAGCTTTAAAAGACTGAACCAAAACTTTGGTAGAAGTTGATTTCTGTATCAAATTAGCCTCACCTACAACAGTTGGTTCCAAGTCAACGAACACTGCTCTTGGGACATGCTTTCCAGCACCAGTTTCACTAAAGAAAGTGTTGAAGGAGTCATCGCCCCCACCAATGGTCTTGTCGCTTGGCATCTGTCCATCAGGCTGAATTCCATGTTCCAAACAGTACAGCTCCCAACAAGCATTTCCAATCTGCACTCCAGCTTGTCCAACATGAATAGAAATACACTCCCTCTGTGGTAAAAAAAGGGGGGTAAAAACTTCTGCATTAACAGAACGAAATTCTTCAATGCATAATTAACTATTTAGTACAGAATACATATCACATCACACATAATATAATAAAACTTCATCCATTTTGAGAGTCCTTTGACAATTTTCGGAGTCAAAATGCAGGTTTTTGTGCGTCAGGGAAAACCCCAACACAATGGCAAGATCGCTCAAATAATATGAATGAATATTGATTTGACTAGCCTAATAATACCAATGATTAAAAACAGCAATGGGGAAAATAAAAAGTTGCCCAGGCATTTTTAACTTTTGTTATGAAAATGTAATAAACAGAATATCTAACAGTATCTTCATTGATACTAAATGTATTGCACTCATGAAAATTACAACAAGCTAATTCGTGGAATTTATGTCCCCCGCTTCAGGGCCACTTGGGGGGAAACATCATGTGCGAAATTTGGCAATGGAAATTGGCTGAGCCGTTTATGCATTAAACATTTGACTGTCTTATGAGGAAATTAGAGCAAATAATATCGTGTGTGAAGTCATTTTTGTACATAATACTGGTTTAGGGCAAGGGAAAGGGCATCAAAACACTTAATATATGTTACATCATTGCTTGATATGATATTGTACCAAATTTAAAGTAGATTCAATAAATAAAAAACATAAGAGTTCTGGCATTTTGTACATGATGCCTATATTTCATGATAAAAAGGGGGATAACTCCGTAAAATACGCGCGGAATTTCACGAAAATCGAACTCATTCGAGATACTTGAATAATAAGTATCCTCAACAAGTTTGATGAAAATCGAATTATTCCTTCAAAAGATAGAGCACGGAAAGCAATTTTTTGTACATAATGCTTTCATTTGGCAATGAAAGGGACAAAACTCTGTCGGATTCCAAAGAAAGTTGAGATACGACATCCAAACCCGTAATATATGTTAAACATCATTACCTTATATAATATTCTACTGAATTTAAAGTGAATTAAATAAAAAACATAAGAGTTATGGCATTTTGTACATGATGCCTATATTTGGTGATAAAAGGGGGATAACTCCATAAAATATGCGCGGAATTTCACGAAAATCGAACTCATCCGAGGTACTTGGATGATAAGTATCCTGACCAAGTTTAATGAAAATCGGATTATTCCTTCAAAAGATAGAGCACGGAAACGAAGTGTGACAGACAGACGGACAGAGGGACGGACGGAGGGACGGACAAACAAACCCAAATCAATATCCCCCGTTCCTCCGGAAGCGGGGGACAAAAAAAAAAATATTTTGCATTACTGAAGACACTTAAA
Source organism: Mimachlamys varia (assembly GCA_947623455.1). Lineage (NCBI taxonomy): Eukaryota > Metazoa > Mollusca > Bivalvia > Pectinida > Pectinidae > Mimachlamys > Mimachlamys varia. The sequence goes on from OX392529.1 coordinate 39,525,916, forward strand.
TGCTTAATTTTTTTCATTTTGTTTGGCCTTTATATTTATTATTTTTTCATATCTTCAATGGTCATTATATAGAACTTTAGTATTTCTTTAAAACAATGTGGGTTTAATAACAGAAAAACAGTTTTATTAAAATTAAAAAAAAAAAATTCTATGTAGATTCTTTGGGTCTCTCATATAGGCGGACTCCACTTGACAGAAACCAAGATCAGGATATTTTAATGACAAATACAATATATAGATTATAGGAGTTGCTGTACATCATACATGTGATGACTACACTGGTAACTTGAATTTATTCAATTTTACTTTTTCAATCAATAAAAATAGCAGGAACCAGGCACTTGTTATGTCCACAATTACACCCCCTCCTAATAATAAATAATAAGCAAATTGCCAATGATAGGTATCCTATCTACTAGTAGATCTACTATCTACTCTATAACACAGCTCCGTGTATTGGGCCTTCAGCGTTCTTGACCTCATTTCTATAGCGACTTCCAGTTGTTTCTCAGCTAGAAATATTGCATATGCTTAGCACCAAGTAGACTCATAGACACAAATTTATCTACTGATAAGTGTGTCAGCTATATTGGGAACTCCAAAATGTTTCTATCCACACGAAGAGAGTGCTATCCTGCTGATCATCGTGATACCAGTTTAAATTCACAGCAACCTGTTTTTCTTTCAGGTTGCTATTGAAGTTGAAGCAACTTCTTTTTCTTTCCTTTTGAATTCCAATAGTAGCTAATTAAAAAAAAACTATAATTATAATTTATAGGCCCTTATTATAAGGTCACCTAGACTAGTTCATCATCACTTGGTATGGCGGTCGCAATAATTTGGCAGCATGCACTATTTAAGATGAGAATTACCAAGAAATTGAACATTCGTTTCATATAATAAATACGGTTAACGATGCCGGAATATCTTTCGATTACTTTCGCAAAGCGCAAATTTGCGGCAAAAATTGTATGAAGAAAACCAAACATATTAACACAGGTTATCGAATTTTTTGTCTTTGATAGGAAAGTAAACTGAAAAAAAATCGATAAACACAAAGAATACATTCTTACCATTTTCTTTTCTTCAGTCTCACTTCTTTTCAAGGGCTAAAGCCTAAACAACTTTGTACCGAGGTGCGTAACGTTCTCTGTACAAATTCAAACTGACTAACGCTGGCCGCTGATGCTGTATATATACACCCTCTGACATCATCGCACGTGCTGCCTTGGAGACGCGAAATCAAAGGCAACCATTCAAAACATATTTCATTAAAATGAAGTTAGAGTTTATTTCACGTTTCGTTCTTTACAAATTACAAATTTGCTTGAATTCCCTCAACAAAATTTCTTCACAAGATGCGTCGTCTGCTATAGACCCGAATGTTTCCGGAAAATGACGGAGGTTTCCGAAGGCATCGGTGACATCATGCGGAAGTTTTCGTTTAGCGCCATCTTCTTCAATAATATTATGAGGAACAGTTATTTTCAGCTAAGTCGTCATATGTATTTTGATGACGGTGACCTATGATTTAATCAGGTAAAACATATGCTGCTTAAGACACTGAAGTCATTTAATCTTTATTAATTTACAGAAATACAAGAATTAGATGTTGTTGCTGTCAGAATCATATGTGGTTGCCGATTTCTTGACTTCGTACTGTCCCGATGTAAACAACCCTGCTCTATTTATTTAGCAAAGTATTACGGTCTGCAAAAGCACCACACTTGTCCAGCCATTCAAAAGACTTTAAGATTTTATTGGCTTTTTATGAACCTAATTATATAAGTTGAGAAGGAAAATAATTATTGACCCATTGTCCTAACTGTTTATGTCTAATTATTTATTAATAAAAAACTTGCCGGTGAACAAAAGGGATAGCTAGAATAAAAACGCCCGTTATATGAATGAATATATAGCTATTATATTTTCACAGGGTTTTTGTACATGTACTTTTCCTCGAATTCACTATTGTTTTCTTGATCTTGATCGTACGTCGATGGAACCTATATGGGGTAATTGTTACACTTCTTCATCTTCATATATACATTCCTCCATCAATAATGATGATTAGGGATCCGGACAGTACTTGACTAGAGAGAGAGTGCAGAAGCAGAATTAGTCTTCCTGTTTCAGGACTGCATGCTTTATATGCGGCCAATAATGACACACTAACTGCATACCCTGTCTTGTTGTTTATTAATTACGCTCGACGTCTAGAATTGTGGATGGATAATTTGCCAGAGTTTCTTCTGGACTGACAACTTATATCTAGTTTGGGGCCAAAGCACATTGCCATATGAAAATGTGAAACTCCCCAATACCAAACTGTATTGGTGGAGTGACATATCAACAAAAAGATGCAGTCCAGAAATCTTCAGAACAAGAATATTACGTTTCCAGTCATGATCAGTACGGGGTGCCAATTAGTCACCCTGTGGCCTTAGCTTACTACAACAATGTTAGAGGTTTAACACGGCGAGGTGAAACAATGTTAGAGGTTTAACACGGCGAGGTGAAACAATGTTAGAGGTTTAACATGGCGAGATACTTTTTGACAGGCGCCGTGTATCAGTCGGCAATATTATATCCGATATTAAATAGGACGACCAGCTGCCTCTTATGTTATAAGAGTACCCGTGGCGTTAACTTGAGGTAAAAACATGGTGACTGCATGTCCAGGTGGGAAATTTAGAAACCTTAAAAACCAAGTTCTATTGACGGATATTAGGAGCTGTTGATGATTATCAGAGCGGATTTGAATCAATTTATCGATATATGTGCGGTATGTGTTGTGTATCAGTCAATTCTGTTCTCAACACCTCAAAACCCTAAGCCAACAAACAGTGTCAGCAGTGTTTTTCCTGCCTATATAACTGGGTACACCAAACGACCCCATTCCCAATGCGTTTTAGTATTATTTTTTCCCAAAATCAACTTGAAAATTCCCAATTATTATGACTTTTCAAAATCCGGAAAAAAAGGACACGCAAATGATGTTATAATGAATAAAAAATCATTAAAAGAAATATCAGTGGGTGAGTCTGTGACTCAGACTCAACTCACCATGTAACTCCAAGGTCTTTGTTTTCATTGCTTACCATACCGTAAAGCTAAATGATACACTGTGCACTGTAAAATTAGTTAGCATGGAACATTTAATGAGTGTGGTTGGGTTTTAATTTTTTCCCAATTTATTACCTGTTCACACTAATTTTTTTCACAATTTGGCAAATTGAATTTTTTCAAAAATACCCAGGAAAAACACTGGACAGAGAAAAAAATGAATTTTCAATTACCAATTTGGTTCTTCTACTCCATAATTTATACTGTTACATAATCTTGTATTAAGAATTACACTATGTATTTCATTTTGATTTTATTTCTCTTGAACTCTTTCAGGATGACTTTGCAAAAGCCTAAGAACCCTCATTGCCACGCCTAACATGATATGGAGGACGCAGTTAGTCGCAGTTCACTGGAATCCTCGTCTACTGGTGACGACTATGTTGTTGTCAATGGGGAACCCAAACTGAAAATTACTGGTGATATCAATGACCTTAACATGGAGATATCTGTGGACAGCCCCCCAGACCAGATGACATCAACTCTGACATCCAGTGAATCATTGTCAACGGACATCAGACTGGGGGAAAGTAGTAAAGGGGACCATGTCCTCCCGAGTAGCCAGTCAGCCGACGTCATCAGTGCTCCTGCAGGTGAATGTGGTAAACATTGAAACTTGCTGTGTTGTCTTGTTGTAAATGTTATACATCTGATATTGATTTCTATATATTTACTATTATATTTTAGGAAGCTTTGATTAAAATAAATTTAATTGTTTTATTACCGTCATTTATTGAATATATTTCTCCTGTATTATAAAAGTGGGCATTAATTTTCCTGGTCACTCAGTTGTTTTATTATCTAGAATTAAAGTCATATCTTATAGCGGAAACAGTGATTGAAATAATAAGTTAATATAAATATATTAAAAAAACCATAAACATATGACATTCATTAATGAAAAAAAAGCAGCTAAGCATGTATTGGTGTAGCCAATTTTTGACAATATATAAGTTGTTGTAAAACATGTTTTTATATATATAATTATTACTTTTTCAACTAAAGTTTTATAAGAAATACACATTAAGCAACCACTAACCAGCATTGTTAATACTATTATTAGCTCGGGAGAGGTCAACTTCCTTGCCAGCCTCACCTTTCCAAGGTGAAACCATATTCAATGGAGTTACCTACCTTGGCTGTGCTCTGGTCAACGCCCCTAGGAGTGAAGTGGAGATCTACCGCAACATGGCCATTCTAAACGACCAATCACAAATGGCCATTCCTATCGTTCTGTCAGTCCCAAGCACGTCACATGGAGTTGTGAGGTATAGTTTTCATTGTTTGTACCCACAGCCTTTAATGTTTCTTTCCCATTCATGTCGTAACAAATGTTTTAACTAATGGGGTAAACAATTTCTTGGTGAAAATCCTTTCAAAATTCAATGAAGAGATTTAGATTTGGAATGAATCAAGAAATTGTCATCTCAGCCTCTGTTTTTTATATATGTGTATTAACTACTCTGTGACAAGTCAGAGAATGATATTGGCTCTGTTCCTTTAATGGTTTCTGTATAAAAGAAGCAGTTCTCGGAGATCTCATTTATATTATGCTTTCCCTTGTTGATCAGAAAGTGTTTTCCAATTAAACTCTTTCATCGATTGCTATGCTGTGACCAGTAATGAATGGAAATGCCAATGGATTCCCTTGTTAATCAGCTATTTTTTTCGATTAAATTAAACCCTTTACATCGATTAATATGGTGTCACCAGTAACAAATTGAAATGCTACGAAATAATCTTCTTAATATTGATTAGTGTCTTTTTAGTGTTGGACTGTTGGCTCTTTAGCTTGCCTAGTTAATTTCAGTACCATGTACTACAATACCAGACATTGAGGATAAAACCTTAGTGACTCCCCTAACCCTGTCTGTCCTCACTTGATGAGCCAGGTTAATCTCTGCCATTGTTGATTTGTGTGTTGCAATAACGCTTTTGATGTCCTTATGTTGCAAGAATAAGTATTGTGATGTTAAGCATGAACTATAGAACAGAAATAAGTGTTCAATTTAAAATATGCTGCTGAATCAGAATATAGCTTGTGTCCGGTTAAAACTCAAAATGAACAATCTTAAAATAATCTTTCCTTAATTTTCCCATATTGGTAAATTCCCTGGAATAAATGAGGTCAAAGGTCAAATTCACCCAATAATTTTGTACATGTGATATTTTTTGAGCTGTTCAAAACATAGCAATGAAACTTGCGGTATACCTCCAATGCCCATAGACAATGTGCAGTGCACTGTCATTAAGTCATTAAGACCTGCACCTAAAGGTCAAAGGTTAAACATTCAAAGGTTCAGCCAAAGTTATGCAAATGGCCCCTACCTTGTCTAATTACATTTAACAATGATTTACCAAACCTTTGATCAAAAGTCAAATTTATATATTTTCTAAGGGTCATTGGATCAAAGGTCAAAGTCAAATTTCACATCTATTAGCCGCTTAACATTTTGTTTGGACATAATCAAGAAAATATTGGTCAGAGTCAAGCAAAGTGTCAATTATAACCCAATGTCAAGGTCATAAGGTCAAATTTCACATCTCTTCATTATTTAACTGCTAAACATTTTGTTACGAGATTATAGACTGGTTGATATCAAAAAAGTTGTCACATTTTACATCCCTGCTAAACTTTGGGTTAGATAATATAGTCGAGTCCTTCCTGTTCTTGTTTCGCTTAAACTTTGTATTCAATCTATCCAGGCATCATTTCCAACTAAGAGTTTAGTTTTAAAGTAAATGTCCTCATTACAATTAGAAGTTGTTCATGTATGCGTTTAGTAGGAGGCAGTTCCTCTTATGATTAGGTCAAATAGGTTCTAAGGTATTTTGATGAAACTCTGAAATGTTTTCGAAAAAAAATGTTTTAAAAAAAAAGTTTTAAACATTGAAAGTAGACATTTGTTTTTCATTAGTTTTTGTTCACAAAAATAAATCTCAAGCATAGCATGATATAAACATACCCCACCAACAGATTGCCCACATCTATAGCTAGTATTTCATGTTGTTTTCATGTCATTATCAATTCTATTAGTGTATTGATTACATGTATTTATAAGTGACGAGGGAAAAGTCCAGACCTTTGTTTTCAATTTTAGAGTTGTGGATTATTGTCCCCTGTTTTTCAGTACAACCTTTAGGAAGCATTCATTTCAATGTTGAATGAATCATGATTAAGCAATATTTTAAAGTTTTCTGTAATTTGAGTTTTAAATATTTGAGTTACAGTTGGTTAGTATGATTTTCCACCACTTAGAATCACCTTTAGTTTCTTGTCCTTTTTTTTTTATTTGCAAACATGTGTTCTCTGTGATTAAAATTTAAAGCAGTCGGTCACCCTTAGAAATATAATACTAGTATAGTATGTTTATGTTTATTTACAATGTACATATACAAATTGTATGTATATAATTATGTACCAGTGTTCCAGTTTGTTTATTTCAATGTCATGTTAAAAAAAAATTATAAATAAAAATTGAGTTTATTATCATTAGAAGGACACACTTAAAGTATATTTGTTACAGAAAATTCCCACTTACCCTATCTTCCCTAGAATGTAGTTTAGTCATATCTCGTTAACTTGAAGTCAGCAAGACCATGAAAAAAACCCTACGAGTTATCCAAGTACTGTATTTGACTTATGCATGTCTTAATTCTAAGTGTTAGCTATATATAGTCTGGCTTGGACTGACAAAATATGTCGAATTAGACGGGGCCTTGGAGTGACATGAGTTTGAGACGAGATTCGACTTTACTTACTCACAATGTACCATAGTCTTTTGTTTATTGATTTCAAATAAGTAAGTTTGATCAGGTCTGAAACTGTAGTCAATGTAACTTAAGTTTAAATACACAAAATGATAGGATTTAAAAAAAAAAAATTCAGAAAAAGTCAAATTCAGTTTTATGTTTATAAGCATTCTGATAAGTTATTAAAAGTGCTAAATAATGTTAGAAAAATATTGTTTTTCACTTGATTTCACTTTTATTGTATACATTGCTTATATCCTTCTATGAAAATAACAAGTGTTTGGAATGTAATGGGGCTGTCCTTCCATACTGGATTAACTCCTTCTAAAGACACATGTGAACTCATCCACTTCAAAGGGTGAAATATTTCTTTATTATGAAATTACAGGGATGGACGAGTTCACCAAATAATGTTCATCCTGTGTTTGAGATACTAACGACCTAGAAAATAACAACCTGTACATGTACATGTATCAGTGATCAATTTACAATTTATTTTCATGGGTCCTTTTTGTGCATATTGCTACAAACAATGGGTCCCACAATGTTAAATTGAAGTATTTCCATGTATCAATTCAATGATCAATTTACAATTTTTCATGGGTCCTTTTTGTACATACATGTGTATTGCTTAAAACAACGGGTCCCACAATGTTAAATTGAAGTATTTCAATGTATCAGTGATCAATTTGCAATTTTTCATGGGTCCTTTTTGTAAATATTGCTAAAAACAATGGGTCCCACAATGTTAAATTGAAGTATTTCCAGAATGTCTATGAGTCCCATTTCATGAGTGCAGGTACTCGCACATAGATTGATCACTGAATTGTATTGGTGTACATGTAGATTTGGTTGGGGGCATGTCTGTCAGATATGTGTTTGAATGTGATTGTGTTTTAATCATGCAGCTGTGATTTTGTTATTTTCTTTCTTTAATTCCAGACCTGATGGATGTGTTAGGTATGCAGTTGTGTACATGTTTTAATATATCTATTATATATTATTTCATAAAAGTTTTTTTTTCACCTTCACTCTGCAATCTTTAGTTGTTGGGTTTTTTTTGCATACTTTGTTTGGTTCAAATTTTCATTTAGTTTAATTCTGGTTAAAATTTTCATTTTATAGTTTAATTCTACTATCTATGTGCTTTAAGTTTTTTTGTAAAATTTATTATTATGATAAGTTAATAATAAGAAAAAGAAAGATGATAACCAACTGAATTATTGAAAGATCAGTATCATTATGTTTACATTACATTGATACATGTATGTTTACAAAACTCAATAGTGATAGGAAGAAGTTCCGGGGTAGATTTTTGTCTGAAAGAAAATTTTGGAAAATTCTATACCTATTTATGAATATTTTAATTTCATTTGCCATTTTCTTGTTCAAATACTTGTACATGTATATCAAAAAATATTTTGATTTAAAAAAGCAAAAAAAAAGCATGTAGTTGTTAATTGTAAATTATGCTAATTAATGGGTGAAAAAACAGTAATGAACAGCAACAATAGATTCAGTCCTGTCTTTTGGGATAAAAATACTGTATCAATTTAATAATTACCAAATGATTGCATATGAATCTAGAACTGTTCGTATAGTCTTATTGCAGTCCCGATCCCAACCTAGTGTGCACCATATACCTGCGATAATCCTGCTTTTCCTCCATTCAGCTATTGCAAGTTATATATGATCTATGTTAAATTTTGAAGATTTTAGACACATTAAAGTAAATGAAAATTGTAAAAAAAAATTGTTAAGTGTTTGTGATTTTTGTACAATTCACCAAAATTTCTTGAAAAAAATTGTCACCTTTTTCTACATGTTACATGGTCTTAACTCAGCCATCAATCTTGTATGACTTTTTGGTTTTGTAAAAGAGTTTTAGGAATCTTCTATTTAGATGATTCATGAGGAATAAATAGTCTTCTGTGCTTACATGACACTGATACATAAAAACGAATGTGAAGCTGATGGAAGATCTCAGAAGAATTTCGTGGCAATCCAATAAGATAACTGATGCTGTACTTTCACATAATTTGAGACATCTAATATAGCAAAAATTATATCTCAAGCATATCTGAACAACTTTAAAGTACAGTACATGTATAATACCAGAAGTTTAATTGTATATATATGATAATTGAAAAAAAATCAATTTACTCTGTTTTAAGAGGTATTTTGAGATATTTACAAATTCCACTGTATTGAGATATATGTATAATGTCATGGTTACAGATTTTTGTATGGAAGGATTAAACTTTTGCTAATTCTTGATTTAGATATTTTAAGGCTAAGTTTATTTTATTTCCAGCAACATTCCATTAGTTCCCTAAATCCTCTGATCATTATTATTACAGACATCTCAATAATGAATTGTAGATTTGAGACCCATCAGATTTGATATCCCACTGACTAATGTTGTTTGTCTGTAAACATATGTGTTGTGTGTCTGTAAACATATGTGTTGTGTGTCTGTATTAAGCTCTGTATTGTCACTCCCATGCAGCAACTTGCTCATTGCTTCAAATTGCATGTGGTTTATTTGTGGGTCATAGTTTGGTTTTCATGTCTTTTGAGTATATTTGATATATTCAGAAAACATTAGAAAAGATACGTCTGTTTTAATTATTTTTTCTAGGCATGGTTAAACATTGATGAGAAGGTCCTAAAACATTTGTCAAGAAATGTACAAAAATTCAATGTTTAGCCTATATATAGCATAAAATTGACCAAATTCTTTAAGACAGTAATTAAAAAAAAACCCAGATATTTTCAATTAGTTTAATCAAATGCTTGGTCCAGTGGCCTTATTCTATTGATTTCATTTAAATTACTGGTGAAATATTCTACAAAAGTGATATTTTTCATTAGTGAAAAACATCTTGTTTTCTGATTTGACCAATCAAAAAGCTGCCAGAGGTAGATTTTGTAATAAAAATGTACATTGTATTACAGAATATCTAACAGTATCTTAATAGTATAATACCAAATATATTTTACTTTTGTGGTTAATATTTTGATATTTTCTTAACTCCAAATCTTTGCTCCCCTCGTGAAATACATTTGGTATTACTGAAGACACTAGTACAAGATATCCTATATTTTCAGCATGCTGGTTCATGATCAGTGTACAATGTATTTTATATGTTTGTATATTAAAAAATCACATGTGAAAGAGGTACCCCGTATATGCATGTACAACAATGTGGAAAGGTGTTTGGCTGAACTGATACATACATGTATAATGTACAAGGATAGATGTTATTATCATTAGCAAATCAACATTATATTAATTGGTTCCAATACTAATTCACAGTCTAGATCTATATCAGTTTACATATATAAGTAAGAATAGATCTATATTTGACCCTGATTATTGATGTTTGCTCTATTGTGTCCCCAATATACAGTGCAGGTACTTCTCAATACGTTACTGATTATGTTATTCCATCTCTAAGACTCTTGTGTAACCTGGAAAAGGCTTTTTTGCTGTGGTGTCTAAAATCTTTTACAACACTGAATTATGTAAGACTTTGGAAATGTAATTGGTAACAGAAGTAGGACTAAATATCTGTTATACAATAAAATGGATGTGAAAGTGAAATACATGTAATGAATAATGTGTTGACTCTTAATCCTGAGTAACTCAATATTTCTTAAATTTTGATGTTTTTCAGAATACTTGACCCGAGTACCAACACAGATATAACCTCGTACAAGATCCACCGTATCCTGTTCTGTGCTAGGGGACCAGCAGATAGCAATGAAAGGCTTTGTTTTGCATTCACATGTAGCCACGGTGACTCGGCGGAGTCTGCCATTTTCCAGTGCCATGTCTTTCGATGTGAGCTAGCAGAAGCGGTAGGTCTTGTTGTGGTTTAATTGATGCCATTGATAGCTCCTTGAATAAACAATCTGTAATCTGAATTTTATATCAAAGTATGCATTTTTTATTGCTGACTATATGACTCTGCTGGAAGAAAGAATCGTTGTATCATTGTCTATGGTGTCCAGTATTACCCAATTCCACTCCGGGATTATAAAATTACAGAAAATACTCTGAACAATATTTTCAGTGGATTATTTTGTCAAAATGATATTTTACAACAGATGTTTGGTTTCCAGGGGTTTCCTCCTAAAATTGACAAAGGACTCCCAAGATTGATAAAGTTTTCCTCTATATTATGCGTGATTTGAGTCCAAGGACTTTAAATTTGTTAACTTTGAGGGTCGGACCAAGGGAAAACCCTGGGTTTCTGACAGATTGTTGTACCTGTTACTTACATTACAGGTTGCCAAGATCCTCTACTCCTTCGCCACCACATTTCGCCGAGTACCCAAAAACACCAGGCTGTTGTCCAGTAGTAGCATCATAGAAACGGAACAAACTGCCATCTTTACTGTCTCCTTGGAAATCAAAGAGGATGATGGGAAAGGGAACTATTCTTATTGCCCAAAGGACAAGAACATGTTCAAGTTGCGCTGTAATAGTGAAAAGAATATCATGATCAGTGTTAGTCAGACAGGAACCAGGGAACTCCAGATTGAAAGGTAGAACAGTAAAACTTTCATTAACATTGATAAATTCTGAGGTGAAGAGAGACCTGATTAATATGTTTTCCCGATTCCAGTCAAACTAGAAAAAAAACCACAAATGTGTTTCCGTTTATGATTCATGTGAACTGCTTACACTAAGATAGAGTTTGTAGGTAGATACTTAATAATGAATAAAAACACAAATCAAGTAAATGGCGTTCTTAATGCAGCGTGCATTTTAATTTAATAATGAATTCCTATTGCAGGTGTTTTGGTCTATTGATATCACCAGGGAGGAATGTGAAGCATGGGGATATGCATCTTATAGAAATGGTAGGTAGAAGGTTTCTGTCTTGATAGTTTGACACTGTTATGATGGATCAGGGTCAGTCTAGGTACTGAGGATTTGGGTTAGCGTTCATTGAAGTGAGGATTGGATGCAGCAACTTGATAAAGATATATAGTTAATGTCAAATTTAGAAAGAATTATATTACTAAAATAACAATAGATTCAGTCATTTTCTGGTTCCTGATCAATTGATTTCATTCAGTAATTATATTATTCATAACAATTAAATTTATAATTTTCCATGATAAAACAGTGTATTTTCTGCAGGGAATTTATACAAGATTGCAGTGGTTTAGAAAAGGATTAAACATGGTTTTCCATTGATTTATCCTCTACTTTCCAGAACTCCATGGGATACACAGGGGATGGAAAGTCGTACTCTATATCTGGAAACTGGGATCCAACAGAAAAGTGCTTTGCTGTACTCAACACGGAGACACCAAAAGGTAAATCCCACGTATTAGCTCAGCTGTACTGGTGCTGCTGCCTTCAACATTTTACTTGTTCCACCAAGTCTTCAAATAAGCATTTTGGCTCGCTCTAACAGGAAATTTACCGACCCCTGGCAATAGTTGATCGAAACCATTCATCATATTTGATATTATACTGGTTCATTGTTGTGAAAATTACACTGCCCAGCAAAATCTTTTAAGTCAAGAAAATTAATTCTTTTATGACATAAAACAATAAAAATATAAATATTTATCAGTTGATCAGAATCAATACCTGCACCAACATTGAAACGGAGAGTAACAGACAAGTCAGAATTATTTTACAAAGATCAATCAGCTGAACTTTGTACCTATTTCCTCTGTTGCTGGGTAACATGTGTATTTCAAGAGAGTATCATAGTGACTTACTGTATTCCATCTTGTGTTACAGATACTCGTGTGTTCCTTACCATTGCTGTAGACTTAGTTATTCATGGAATCCAAGAGCCTGTGCGATTTGCGATGGAAACCAAGGCTAAAATCTTTCCCCAAACGGAGAGATTTTGGTACTTCACCAGAAAACCACATCAGGAGCAGTTCCATGTCAAGCTGAGACCAGTAAGAAAATTTCTTTATACTTCTTTTTCTTAATGCTTAAAAATGCCTGTGGGGGGCAAATATCAAGGTCACAGGGTGATTTAAGAGAAAATGTGAAAACGGCTTAGTTTCTCACAATTTTGCAAATGTTTACCAAAATAGTTCACAGTTACTTCATATGCAGTTTTTACTCTGAAACCCCCCCCCCCCCCCCCCCCACCAAATTAGAGAATCCGAGTCAATTACAGTGCATTCTTGTCATTGTCAAAAGAAAACGTTGGGTTAGGTAAGATATTTTTGAGGCCGGACACGAAGAATGAAAAAAGGATCTGGGTGATACACTTTTAGTTTGTTTGTAAATGTTATAGATTTAAATAGTTTGCCATATTTCGACATAACAGTGTTTACATTTATGTACCGTAAAAACTTGTGTAATCTATGCACCAGTGTAATTTACGCACCCTAAAAATCACCTCAAAACTGCTGGGAAAAGGTCTGTATCAATATGATTTACGCACCCTAAAAATCACCCAAAAACTGCTGGGAAAAGGTCTGTATCACTATAATTTACGCACCAAAAACAATATCTCATATTCAATTAGATTGGAATCTTCAGAGATTAAACTATTACAGACATCATATCTGAAATTCTTCTGAAACGCATGCATGTTTTATTATATACTTTTTATGTGAAAGTAATTATCATGGGAATACGTTTGAGCTCACAGACCTTTGAACAAATTTCAGCTGTATGTAGACCACCATTCTGGATGCTCAAGTTCTGTTTGCCCCAAGCAAAATGTAAGAAATGAATTGAACATATTGTACATGTAATTGATCGTCAAAAGTGTTTAATTGTATGTCACTGCTTGTGGAACTGAAAACATGTCTGGATTGAACTTAGAATTTTTTCAGTCTGTCCCATTTATAAGAAGTGTTCATATGTGTAATATATATAGATAAACAGAAACCATAAAATGGGGCCACCTTCAGAATTAATATTACTGATTTCCCTTAAAATTATTTAAAAGATATATGTGAAGAAACCAAAATTAAAGGAATAGAGTTGATAAGTACAATTGTAACTAGGGCTGCAATGGTTAAAAATACAGAAATGCCAGTTGGATAACCATGTGCACCTTTGATCTAAAACTGTGTAGCTATGTTTTAGCTCACCTGGCCCATAGGGCCTAGTGAGCTTATGCTGTGACGTGGTGTCCGTCCGTCAAGTTCATTTGAATGTCTTACAGTTATAGATTTTAGGTCACTTAGGAATACAAGTGAGAGATTGATACCAGGTGAATGATGCAGGCACATTGGGCCTCTTGTTTGTTGTACAGTGAAATACTGCTACAAATGGCCCTTTAAAAAGCCAAAAAATATGACTTCATAAGTCATTTAACTGAGAACTTTTGCCTTGTAAATACAGTTGCAAAAGGTTCTGAATTCTTTCTAAATCTTAATGTATTTCTAGCCTTCAGACTGAGAAATTTTTGTAGTTTCACTTTACACTAAGTCTTGCATGTTGTCAACACATTACGCATGTATTTCTGTGCATCAGTATGTACCAGATGGAATGCATAAAAAGCTGGTGGTGAATTGGAAAGTTACAGAATCATGAATGTCAGTTGATATCAATAAATATGTGTACAGTACATTCAAAGTTTATTGTACAAGTATTTATCCTTCCACTAGTGAGAATGTAATAATTCGATTGGTTTAAAGACATCACATTACTGCCCCATACATTTCCGTATTCGCCGCTCTCTGTTCCCGTATTAGGCCTGTGCATGTGTTACGTCATTTCCCGTCTGGATACAGCAACAGCATACCGAAGCGACATTTGACAAACTCAGAGCCAACATACATTGTACGTGCAAAAGCTATTTAAAAGAAAATGGGGCCTATCTTTGCTTCAAACTGTACATTAAATGATCAATCTGAGTTATTTGATCACCTACTTATATTTGCAGACACCGGGGCTTGTCAAGATGATTTAATTAGCAATTGACTATGATGTTGGGGGAGGGGGGGGGGGGGGGGCAGAATACCAATCTTCAAACAGTATAACGATTGGATTGACTAGGTCTGTGACTGCAGGCGAGAATATTTATTGAATTAGTGAAAGCCAGCTAATAAAACTGGTTAGTATGGTATCCATTTGTTTCCGTTTTTTACTTTGTGTACGATTCAAAAAGTAGAAGGACAAATTCGTTACACGGTTAATAAAGGTTTGATACGGGAATATGATAGGTATGAGGTTGGTGGATGTTAACATTGTATTTGCTTTAAAAGGAATTCGTTCGTTTTTTTATTAAATATATGTAAACATTTATAAAAAATATACAAGTGAAAGGGTACATACGTTACTTGGTTCGTGACGGTTGAATATGGGAATATATGAGGTCGGTGTAAAATCCGTAGTTGGCCATGGCCTTCTGCCTCGCCAGGTCTGTCAAAAAGCAAACAGAAGCAACATGTCTGGACTTTTTTAGTATGTAGTTTGCTACCTGACTGATACTCGTAACTTAACTGAAAACCGGGTACTAAGTTACCAGTTCCAGCTCTAATGGTAATGAAATTGAAGCAAAAAGTTTGAGAACAAAATTGATCTTCTGTAGATTTCAGAAGAGAAAAAAAATGGCATATGCATCATTATGATTTATGACTGCATAGAAACATGATTTCATTTGTGTTGATGCAAATGCATTTTTTTTCAAAACTGGAAAGATTTCTTTCAGGATCTTACCATCTGCTTGCAAAAAATGTACGGACATTTTAGCAGATATAATTCAAGAAATTTATTGATGTAAGCAGGATATTACCTGACTTAAAAGAGAAAGACGGTAATTTTCACTGGCTGCCAGCTTGTTCTGACAGGCTTGAAGCCTCACAATACTGATGAAAAACGAGATTGCTCCACCAATATCTATGAATTTGTATCAAAAATTGTTCTATTCAACAATATTTTTGTATTCTGGTTATAATAATATCACTTATTTTGATTCTAGAAAAGAGGCCAGACTCGGAGCAGTTTCTTTTGATACTGAATACATAAATATGAATTTAGATACAGAAATATTTGGCATCTTTGTTGTGCAAACTAAAACAAAATATTCTTATATTTGTCTCAGTAGAAATCTGCTAAAATGTGAATGTTGTTACTGTTTTGTCACAACATGAACTTGATGAAGTCATATTTCAATTCTTAGTAGACTCATTACACAGTGTGTACGTAAATATAGTCGACCAAGGGGTTGGCCGATTGCAAAAACAAAAACAAAAGAAAACAATCGTTGCAATTTCCTGAAGTTAGTCTATTTGTTGTCAGGTCTTGGAAGTTTCGGGAGAATCAAGGGAGGTGCCTTTTATCGATTAATAGTCAAAAATTAATAAAAGTTGTTCATTTGCACAATTAAATTACATTGATTGATGCAATAATCCATCGTAAACAAGTATAAGGATATTGTTGAATTTATGCATTGATTTTGTTTGCCCATTTTTACAGCTTTCTCCAAGTCAAAATTTGTGTTATTTTCCCAAAATGAAGCAAAATTCAAGAATGTTTTCCCACTTCATCTGAAAACACTACTATATTTTCCCAATTCAATATAGCATAGGCTGCTGTAAGTAAAGGTAGCAAAAACACTGAGTATATATATAAAATACTTGGATATTGCATTTTGAGGATTCAAATTTTATCAAAATCCATATAAAGTTGAAAAAAAGAACATGAACAAAAATCATCTTAAGAAGATATGACATCAAATAATTGTAGTACAAACTTCGAAATTGGGTTTGATGGATTTTAAAGTATTTTGTGTAAATAGTGCATTAGAACTTTTGGATGTCAGTACGCTTAATATTGATTGACAGAACTGATATTTTTTCATATACATTTGTATAATTATGGTAATTGATAGTTTGATTCTTCGTGAAATTCATTGTGTATTAAATTACCAGTCATAAAGAATATACATAGATATTCAATGTCCCTTCCCAGATAATGACCAAATCTCCTACAAGTCACTTAGTTATTCTGAGGAAAGACACATTAGATCTAGGTGTACAACACATAAAACAATTAATTAGTTTAAATTTACTAGCAGACAAGTGTTATGGCGTCATTGTCCTATCCTGGTGATTAATCAATGGTAAGGTAGGAGGAGGGCTGTTGACATTATTGATGATCGTAGTATTGTCAGATGGAGACGGATCTGTTACATCACCCTGAACAGGACCTCACTGTGTATAACAGGAAACATTTCACTTTATACTGGACTACTAGGTATATACTTATATATATGTACCAATAACGTAGATAATAGACCCTGGTAGTACATCTGCTGTACTTTAATGAGATGTAATCAACTCATCTTCGTATATTCTGACAGTATACATACATAGATACCATAAAAATGTGTGAGTTTTAATTTTAGAATTTATTTAATATTTAAAGAGAAACTTGGAATCAAGATACCATAAAAATGTGTTAGTTTTAATTTCAGAATTTATTTAATATTTAAAGAGAAAATTGGAATCAATTAGAAATGAGTATGAGTTAAAATAAATAACAAATTGGAAAATGTGTGAATACATTTTGTGAAATTGAAACTTGAAGCATCGGAAGACTTAGTTGTGAAGAGTTATTCTGTGTGTCTGTGTGTGTGACCCTAACGTACGGCTTATCGTCGGCAGACAGGGTTGTTATGATTGTTTTACCTTGGTAATTAAATGTGTATTGGACAGACAATGTGATGTTGTAGCCACCTGTATATCTACTCTTACCTATTCTACTCATTGTACTGTGGTTATTACTGTGGAAGACAGCTCCAGGATACCATACACCTTGTTTCTGTAAATCATCATCTGTGATCTCTGGGATATGACAGACAGCAACCTGTACACATGTTACTTGTTTTAGGGTAAGTGTATGCTGTAGGTGTACCGGCTATATGTTTGTGTGTTACTGGTAGCGGTGGATCTGATGGTTTAGATGTTCGTTTACTATTGTCTATACTGTTGTGTGTGTAACCGACAAATTATTATTGGTATATGTATTTTATGACATGGATAGGTGATGGTATAATACACCCTATCTGGAGGTATTATATTGGTGACTTGGGTGTCAGTTAGTCTGACTGTATACATGTATTGTAAGACTGTGACTGAAAGTTGTTTGGGTGGCCTATGGGTGATGGTGACGGCTGATTAGTAGGTACTTGTATATGAGTATTGGTAACTGTATGTAAACAGGTATTGAAGACTATTGTGTTGCCAGTCTATAAATATTGGTGGTTGATTAGTTGGTTTATGGGTATTGGTGTCTGTTGTTTAGTTGGTCTATGGGTATTGGTGTCTGTTGTGTAGTTGGTCTATGGGTATTGGTGTCTGTTGTGTAGTTGGTCTATGGGTATTGGTGTCTGTTGTGAAGTTGGTGTATGGGTATTGGTGACTGTTCTGTGGTTGGTCTATGGGTATTGGTGACTGTTGTGTTGTTTGTCTATGGGTATTGGTGTCTGTTGTTGAGTTGGTGTATGGGTATTGGTGACTGTTCTGTGGTTGGTCTATGGGTATTGGTGACTGTTGTGTTGTTGGTCTATGGGTATTGGTGTCTGTTGTTGAGTTGGTCTATGGGTATTGGTGTCTGTTGTGTAGTTGGTCTATGGATATTGGTGCCTGTTGTGTAGTTGGTCTATGGGTATTGGTGTCTGTTGTGTAGTTGGTCTATGGGTATTGGTGTCTGTTGTGTAGTTGGTCTACGGGTATTGGTGACTGTTGTTTAGTTGGTCTATGGATATTGGTGACTGTTGTTTAGTTGGTCTATAGATATTGATGACTGTTGTTTAGTTGGTCTATGGGTATGTGTGACTGTTGTTTAGTTGGTCTTTAGATATTGGTGACTGTTGTTTAGTTGGTCTATAGATATTGGTGACTGTTGTTTAGTTGGTCTATGGGTATGTGTGACTGTTGTTTAGTTGGTCTTTAGATATTGGTGACTGTTGTTTAGTTGGTCTATAGATATTGGTGACTGTTGTTTAGTTGGTCTATGGGTATGTGTGACTGTTGTTTAGTTGGTCTTTAGATATTGGTGACTGTTGTTTAGTTGGTCTATAGATATTGGTGACTGTTAAGTTGGTCGATGTGTATAAGTAACGGTTATTTAGTTGGTCTGTAAATATTAGTGACTTGCCTATTCAGTCTGTAGGTTGCTGATAAATGTGGTCATTGATTAACGATTGCGGAAAGAAAACAACAGTTTTTACTTTGAGGCACCAATCTTCATTATTTTGGAGGACAACAAATGTCTGTCTATAGGTTGTTGTAAAGTCATCAAATCAGCAATGGAGATTAAGCAGGAAACTTCAGCAATTTGATCTGGAAAGTAAAAGTGGCCTCGCCCAGTATTCTGATGTAATCGAGCCAGCACCTCATGCTGATAAGACACTAAACTTCCTTTACATGTATACAGGAAACAAAAGGCTGGTCACCTGATATCAAAATACATGGCCAGGTTATAGCAGGTTGTTATCAGTGTGGGCATGACAGATAAAGTATAGGAAGACTTGGTGTATAGTTATAGAGTACTAGTAGTGTATGTTGGTGAGGCTTGATTGGTACAAGGTTTGGCAGACTGGACAGCACTTCATTATCCACAGTCTGGGAGTTATACTATAATTAGTACAGGTATAGTAATACATATGTACCTGTCAGTAAGTTACTAAATATAGCCTAGTGTCATTAAGCATATTGTATGGATAAATGTTTTTGTTTTGTCGTTACCGATCAAGTCTTGGTAAGAATGTGCACAATGTCTCCAGACTCCGTGTATAAATGTTTAGCTTAGTATATCATCAGGGTTTATGTAGATTGGATCAGGCACACATCCAGAAATTGGAGTTGGTGGGGGTTGTTGGGGGTGGAGGAGGGGGCATATAAGGGGGATCTAGCTGTGGTGGAGGAGAAAGAAGGTGGGGTGGGGGGGGAGTTCTTTGGGGATTAGTACCAAAGTGTTGATGTATATTTGCTATAGGAGGGGGTAAATGTGTTGTAAACACTTTATTTAACCCAATATTGTGTTTTGAATCAAAGGGAAAGTCTAGCTTGAGGTTCTTAAAAAAAAGGGGGGGGGGGACAATACTTACTGAAGTAACATTGGTGTTCCCTTTTAGAGCTTGAGTGTTGAAGGTCTAAGAGCTTTCCACTGACAAAACATACAAAAATATCTTATGGAAACAAAATATGACTCTGTTGGTTTTTTTGACTCTAAAAGTTTTTGAAAGGCAATGTAGTTCGGAAATGGGGGGGATGGAAATATGTATTTTTGTTGGGCATGTTTCAAGAGTATTAAACATATCTTACCCCGCGGTAACATTGTTTTGTGGTCATGATCATTGGCTAATTTAATTTCATTAAAAGGGTATATTCATATAACATATAGATATATTTGATTTTGTGTGAAATGGTAGCCTTTTTACAAAAATCATGATACAAATGAGGTTAATGCTTTGTTTATACAGACAACTAGTGAAATACATTATGAGGGTGATGATATATACCGACTTAGGGCTACCAAACGTCCATGTCTAGTACTGCAGGCTGAAATAAAAACATTGTTGAGGGTGGAGGTGTTAATGGAAGACTGTCTCAGTGTGTTGATTTGTTTGTTGTTACATAGCCTGTCTAAGGTCAAGGTCAGCTCATCACAGTTTTGTCTTGGTCCCATCACCAAATTCACCTAAGAAGTGAAGAGTTATCCCCCTTGTGTCAGTGTTCCTTGCAGGTCCTTGCTTGTCTGTTGGTAATCAGTAACGGTGTACACAGTTTCACATAGCACTTGTATTTTATGACTTATCTTTCATGTCAAAGCCAGGTCACAGATAATGGATATTATAATAATATATCTAGCATGTTAATGTTAATCTCTCTTGACCATAATCTTAATATTTTCTGTACCGTTTTCATGAAACTTTTTCCAAGTGTTATCCTTTGATTTTTCTGAAGAAGTTAATTATGTTCACTCTTGGCTACATTCATCAAACAAAAAAATGTATGAATGTTTTTTAATATTATTCAAAGAAAATGCAATCCTTCATAGAATAAGGAAATATTGTTTGAAGTGCAATTACAGTAATGCCCCATATATCTTGAAAAAAGCATCTTTAAAAACAATATCGTTTTAATTACTCTGCAATATATTTTGGATTAGGGTTTGTTAATCATGCAAACATTTATAATCAATTATCCTTAAAACTAAACACATCAAAACAATTTACATTATTATCATTCTAATGCTGTAATTCTGTATTTTGGGCATATTGAAAAGCATTTATGGTCATTTATATATCTCATTTTTAATTCTGCTGTAAATTAAATTGTTAATCTAGGAACATCAAAGTGCTGAAGAGTGTTATATAGATTTATAGCTCAGCAGTGACCACAAAACAGCTAATGCAGAACATGCAAAGACCACAACAGCTAGCCAGTACTGCAATCATTTATAGAAATGTCAGAGAAAGAATATTATATAATGTGTGAGGTAATTACAGACAGGACTGATATTTTAGTCTGTATCCCTGTTGTAGGCTAGCTGAGCTCTACCATACAGACTTGTATATATGTATCTGATCAGAATCTGGTTCAATTGTAAGATTGCCAGGTTTTGGAGACATTTGTAAAAGTGTTGTCATAAAATCTGTGTATGCCATCTTAGTACATTTGTATATAGGTTTGTTGGAGGAATTTGATAGAGTTCTTACAAGATATGGAAGGGATATTAAATATCTTCTGTTGAAAAACTTGCACACATCTAAATGTTTGTAACTTTTATCAGTATTACTGATGTTTCAGATACATAAGTATGTTGCAATCTGTCATGAAAATCAGATTTTTTTTTAAAAAAAATGATGCTAACAAATTCAGTAATAAGATAGAATTTGATGTGTATTGCACTATCTGATACAGCAGCATGTGATGTGTGGACAACGCCAAACTTTACATGTTGTATGGGACAACGC
The DNA here is from genome assembly GCA_947623455.1 of Mimachlamys varia. NCBI lineage: Eukaryota > Metazoa > Mollusca > Bivalvia > Pectinida > Pectinidae > Mimachlamys > Mimachlamys varia. Next base: position 39,547,728 of record OX392529.1, read on the forward strand.
CGTACTTAACATGTTGTATGGCCATCGTACTGTCACAGTCTATTCAGTTCACCACTGATTTCAGGGTTCTTGACCGCTTTGCTGGTTTCAGATTTTACATCCTTTTGAATATATATATATATAGGTGATACAAGGACAGGTGTGTTGTTGAGAGGAGATCCCAGTTAGATGTTGGGCCACCTGCGTTAGTCACCTCTTCCTGTAAGATGTAGTGTGACACAGATCTTTTCTTTCCTTAAGTTATAGGTCCTGGATTAGTTTGAGTGTAAATGTTACTCTTGGATTGCTTTCTTTGGGTTGTATTACAGATTTCATGTCCGTGTCTACTGAAATAGCTGCTGTAGTCACTAGTGTAGGATAATATATGTTAATTTTGTATATAAAAACATACAGAAAATGATTTCCTAGAAATTGAATATCTGACTGCTGATTAAATCTTCCTTGAAATAAAATACATACCTGGTAATTGTAAAATATTCTAGGAAAATTATAGAATGTGCAGGGATCACTTTGCTGCGAGATTAGGGGATTTTTACCCATATTTTCCCTGAAAATCTCAAAGAAAATTTTAAATTGTATTACTTTATAAAGAAAATCTCATAGATATTTTGCTGATCCCATAAAATCCCTCATATTCTCCCATAGGTTTTAAGAGTCAGAATTATCCCTGATGTGACATTTTGAGAAGTTAAAAACTCAAAGTTAAGTGCTTTTTAATGCCATATTGATTTCACAGTGTTTTATTTATAGGAAGGAAAGTAAATTGAAAAGTAATAAAGAGTCAACAACTACAGTAGATTAGTTTGCCGAGGGCAATTCTTACTGTGTGGAGCAGTCCGTGGAGAGGCCTCTTAGCTGTTAACCCAACCCACCTGATCTCCTCGATATCTAATGGTTTGTGATATTGATACCTAGCTAGGGCCAGGTACTAACTTATGTACCTGTACACTGGGTATTTTTTGTGTACATATATGTTTAATGGATTTGTTATACCAAAAAAACTGGTTTTACAATGTAACCATGGAGATGAAAAAAAAAGTATTGAAAATTGAAACAAATTACTAATTGGTAATAATGTACAAATGTACATTGTATCATAGATGCTTAATCATACAATCATATACATTATATTAGTCAGAGGTCCTAGATACTTGCTGATTTTTCACTTTAATTAAGATCAATGTCTATTTTTAGACACAAAATGTGAAGGAATTTAATTCACCGTCAAAAGCAATAATTTGACTGGCACTTTGTAAGGATGAATATTGATCTTGAGTGTACGTGAATGTTATAACAACATTTGTTCTACACCTACACATGTGAGAATTAGATATTCATTACGAGTTATCGTGAGGAGATTTCAGCATTGTGAACCAGCATAACAGTGATTAGAGAGAACAACCACTTGGGGCTGAAGTATCTACAAGTGGTTGTCTCATGTAATGTTTCAACGTCACTCTTAAAAGGAAAATTCCTGTACGGTATATAGATATAGATCAGTGACAATGCAAAATGCAGTATTTTGTATAAATGTATAGGTTTGTGATCTGACGATGAGGGCTCCATTGGTGTCTCGACCTTCAGCGTGTGTGGAGACATTCTGAGAAAACCTTAACCAGTAGAATATATTGACCAGCCTCTCTACGCGTTACCATGAAATCACCATGGCTGGTGCTGTCTTAGCATTGTAAGATCTCCCAGTTCGATTTTATCGAAGTTTCAAAAGACACGGAATGAGATGGGAAACCAAAGCTGCATGCAGGTATGGGACTAACCTGGATGTGTTAGCACTGTGGTATTTTTACCAGCCTTAAAGCCATGTATAGGACTCAGTTTAAATACAAAGATAATGAATCTGTCAGGATCATATGAGGAGAGTTGAAAATTAGATCAGGAATCAATATTATTAATGCTGTATGTTTTGTGTCCGGAGCTTTGTGCGTTTCAGGAAGAAGAATATGAGATGTTTATACAGGCATAGCTGACTTGTGTGATGAAGCTGTGGAAATACATTTCGTGTGATTTGTAAAAGTACTGTGCTTTACATTAAGGAGCTGTGTGCTGCTTTGGCCCTGGGAGCTGTGTGTAATGTGAAGCCTGAGGGGTGCCAGATTGTATGGCCATGGAGCTGTGTGTATTGTGTAGTCTAAGGGGTCCCATACTCTGTGTATTGTAAGACCAGGGAGCTGTGTGTAGTGTGTAGCCTGTGGGGTCCCAGACTGTGTGTATTATATGGCCAATTAGAGCTGTGTGTTGGTTTGGCCCTAGGAGCTGTGTGTAATGTATAGCCTGAATGGTCCCAGACTGTGTATTGTAAGACCAGGGAGCTGTGTGTATTGTGTAGCCTGAGGGGTCCCAGACTGTGTGTATTGTAAGACCAGGGAGCTGTGTGTATTGGGTAGTCTAAGGGGTCCCAGACTGTGTTTATTGTAAGACCAGGGGGCTGTGTGTAGTGTGTAGCCTGTGGGGTCCCAGACTGTGTGTATTATATGGCCAATTAGACCTGTGTGTTGGTTTGGCCCTAGGAGCTGTGTGTAATGTATAGCCTGAATGGTCCCAGACTGTGTGTATTATATGGCCAATTAGAGCTGTGTGTATTGTATGACCAGGGAGCTGTTTGTTGCATGGTCCCACAATGCTAGCTGTATGTAGATTGTGTGTTGTGTATCTTATAGCTTGAATGGGAGCTTTGTGTCAGTTTGCTTGGCCCATGTATTTAATGTTTTTTAGCCTAAGAACTTTGTTTTGTATGGACCTGGACGCGAGCTGTGTGAGTTTTGTGTAATGTGTACTGTATAAGGCCCGGGATAGCTGTGTGTATTGTGTGGCCCACAGAGCTGTTTGTTTTATATGGTCTATGATAGCTGTGGTTTAAATGTGGCCCACAAAGCCGTGTAAGCTTTGAGTTGACCCTCAGAGAGCTGTATTGTATTGTATGGTCCATGATAACTGTGTTTTGAGTTTTAACCCTGAGAGCTTCATAATCTGTGTGTTCTAAGTTTGACCATGAGTGCTGCATCAGCTGTGTGTTCTATGTTAGACCCTGAGAGCTGCATAAGCTGTGTGTTTTGAGTTTGACCCTGAGAGCTGTATAAGCTTTGTGTTTTGAGTTTGACCTTGAGAGCTGTATAAGCTGTGTGTTTTGAGTTTGACCCTGAGAGCTGTATAAGGTGTACTATGTGTGTTCTAAGTTTGACCCTGAGAGCTGTATAAGCCGTGTGTTTTGAGTTTAACCCTGAGAGCTTCATAAGCTGTGTGTTCTAAGTTTGACCATGAGTGCTGCATCAGCTGTGTGTTCTAAGATAGACCTTGAGAGTTGCATAAGCTGTGTGTTCTAAGTTTGATCCTGAGTGCTGCATAAGCTGTGTGTTTTGAGTTTTGACCCTGAGAGCTGTATAAGCTGTGTGTTTGAGTTTGATCCTGAGAGCTGCATAAGCTGTGTGTTTTGAGTATGAACTTGAGAGCTGCATAAGCTGTTTGTTTTGAGTTTGAACTTGAGAGCTGTATAAGCTGTGTGTTTTGAGTTTGATCCTGAGTGCTGGATAAGCTGTGTGTTTTGAGTTTTGACCCTGAGAGCTGTATAAGCTGTGTGTTTGAGTTTGATCCTGAGAGCTGCATAAGCTGTGTGTTTTGAGTATGAACTTGAGAGCTGCATAAGCTGTTTGTTTTGAGTTTGAACTTGAGAGCTGTATAAGCTGTGTGTTTTGAGTTTGACCTTGAGAGCTGTATAAGCTGTACTATGTGTGTTTTGAGTTTGACCCTTAGAGCTGTATAAGCTGTGTGTTTTGTGTGGCTAGGGAGTTGTGTTCAAGTAAGGTCCAGTGCTATTTGTAACTTTATATGTGGAAACTTTGTGTAAAAGGGATATTTGATTTTGTTGGAATAGGTTCAGGAGATAAGTCATGTGAGGTACCATTCATATATACCGTATATGTGTGGTTTTATAACGAGGATGTCTGGTTCCGTAAATAACACCAGGAATCAATATTATTGACGCAGTCAGTGCTCTTTGTCGTTGCTGAGGATAAAGGTCTGGAATCATAAATCTACCTGATGTTGGGTTTTACACTTTGCTGATGTAGACTTTGTTTAAAAGCCTCTGACACATGTGTGTTTCTTAAAATTATTTCTATTGGAATCTGTGCTTTTAGATAATGAAATGGAACAGTTTATGTGGCATCAGAAGTATTGTAATCTGTTTCTGAATCGCTGAGAAGGTTTCAACTAATTTACCTATACATGTATACTGTCTTTGTTGATGTGGAATTGATTGTGTAATACTGTAATACCCTATAGCAGGTTAAAAAAGCGAAGTTTTGATTTGGGTGGGGTTGGGGTCAATATCCTCATTGCAAACTCAAAAAATGCTGAAACTTATTCAATTACCAAAAACTAATGTTAAGTGAAAAAGTGTCATGTAATGGTGCAAGACCAGGATGTCATGTAATTGGGGCGAGACCAGGATGACATGTAATGGGGCAAGACCAGGATGTCATGTAATGGGGTGAGACCAGGATGTCATGTAATGGGGCGAGACCAGGGTGTCATGTAATGGGGTGAGACCAGGATGACATGTAATGGGGCGAGACCAGAATATCATGTAATGGGTGAGACCAGGATGTCATGTAATGGGGCAAGACCAAGATGTCATGTAATGGGGCAAGACCAGGATGTCATGTAATGGGGCGAGACCAGAATGTCATGTAATTGAGTGAGACCAGGATGTCATGTAGTGGGGAGAGACCAGGATGTCATGTAATGGGGCAAGACCAGGATGTCATGTAATGGGGCAAGACCAGGATGTCATGTAATGGGGCTAGACCAGGATGTCATGTAATGGGGCGAGACCAGAATGTCATGTAATTGAGTGAGACCAGGATGTCATGTAATTGGGGCGAGACCAGGATGACATGTAATGGGGCGAGACCAGAATGTCATGTAATGGGGCGAGACCAGGATATCATGTAATGGGGCGAGACCAGGATGTCATATGTAATGGGTTGAGACTATGATGATGGGGCGAGACCAGGATGTCATGTAATGGGGCGAGACCAGGATGTCATGTAATGGGGCAAGACCAGGATGTCATGTAATGGGGTTGGAACAGGATGTCATGTAATGGGGCGAGACCAGGATGTCATGTTAGGGGACGAGACCAGGATGTCATGTAATGGGGCAAGACCAGGATGTCATGTTAGGGGACGAGACCAGGATGTCATGTAATGGGGCAAGACCAGGATGTCATGTAATGGGGTTGGAACAGGATGTCATGTAATGGGGCGAGACCAGGATGTCATGTTAGGGGACGAGACCAGGATGTCATGTAATGGGGCAAGACCAGGATGTCATGTAATGGGGCAAGACCAGGATGTCATGTAATGGGGCAAGACCAGGATGTCATGTAATGGGGCGAGACCAGGATGTCATGTAATGGGGCGAGACCAGGATGTCATGTAATGGGGCGAGACCAGGATGTCATATAATGGGGCAAGACCAGAATGTCATGTAATGGGGCGAGACCAGGATATCATGTAATGGGGCGAGACCAGGATATCATGTAATGGGGCGAGACCAGGATGTCATATGTAATGGGTTGAGACTATGATGATGGGGCGAGACCAGGATGTCATGTAATGGGGCGAGACCAGGATGTCATGTAATGGGGTGAGACCAGGATGTCATATGTAATGGGTTGAGACTATGATGATGGGGCGAGACCAGGATGTCATGTAATGGGGTGAGACCAGGATGTCATGTAATGGGGCGAGACCAGAATGTCATGTAATGGGGCGAGACCAGGATGTCATGTAATGGGGCGAGACCAGGATGTCATGTAATGGGGCGAGACCAGGATGTCATGTAATTGGGGAGAGACCAGAATGTCATGTAATGGGGCGAGACCAGGATGTTATTCAATGGGGTGAGACCAGGATGTCATGTAATGCAGCAATACCAGGATGTCATGTAATGCAGCAAAACCAGGATGTTATGTAATGGGGTGAGACCAGGATGTCATGAAATGGGGGAGGCAAGTATGTCATATATAATTATGTAATGGGACAATACCAGGATGTCATGTAATGGGGCTAGACCAGGATGTCATGCAATTGGGCAAGACCAGGATTCAATTTCAGGACATAGCGGAGATAACTGCATGTCTATATTTTACATGCCCTTTCACAGAAATTTTGAAAACAGACAAGCAAATTGATGATGTTCTCTGTATTTCTATCTTCATCTTCTATTTTAGTTCTGATTCTCACAATTAAGATTAAAGCTCCAAAGTGCTGAAACATAGATTACCACCTATTCTTAGATGTATGGATAATGTAAAATCAAATGGCCGGTGACAAGAATTTCTGTTTAGGATTCAGTGAGCACCTTTCAATCTGTAGACCTAACATGTTAGTCAAGATATACGTGTAGTGACACAAGATGTTTGGTTTTGAGTGTTTTGTAAGTTTGTTAAAGTGACTTCATCTGATATCAGACAGAAATAATGTTCATGTGTACCTTATTAGATGCCAGACAGAAAACTAAGTAACATGGCTGCAATCACCTAATATACGTAACTGCCTAACAATCCTTCATTGTGGTAGACATTGCAGCCCCTCCCCAACACATATCCATATAAACACAGACTGTCCACTGTATGTAAAGTTACTTAGATATAACAAGTACAGCTTGTACTAAATAAAGTATTCAGAATGAAGTTTCTGAAGATAAAGTCCTTTAATGTTGACCTCCATATAGTACCCAGTATATGGCATGAGAGCTTGAGATGATTAACCACGGTTGATCATTCAACCATTGCTGTGTGGAGAAGGCCATTTTGGGATATTGACATTGGGGAAAACATACTGATTATCATTGTAACTGTGAAGTTTTTTCCTGTTATATTTGGAACAACTATGACATAGCTGTATCACATACATTTTATCTTGTCTATTCTTCAGCATAGAGAAAGAAATAACTTGAGCTGTAGTATTCAATTATTGTATAAACTGTCTGTTACAGTCTGAGTTGGACAGTCCCGATGCAGACATCCAGATGTTGGAGGTGGTGGGGGTACAAAGCCAGACAGAGATAGACCGTAAGAAGGCTGGCATGAGTCTACAGGGTCTCAACACCTCGCGACAAATACCCGACGACATCCAGACCCCGCAGGAGCCAGACGAGGAATCAGGTACCCAGTCACAACTGCTTCAAAGTACAGTCAAACCCACTGATCTCAAACATGTATGATTTAAAGAGCCCATTTAATTAGAAGGATTTTGTCATTCCAGGAGAAATTTCATGCCAAAAATTTGTATTCACTTAACTAAAGATTATCACAAATTTTACGCACAGTCCCACAGACTTAGAGATAACGAGTTTCAACTGAACAGCCAAGCAATACTTGCACTTTTGGTAAAAATTGCTGACATTCAGTAAAAGCAGAATTCCGCAGGCTTGACCCCAGTTGCAGATGGGTTTAATGTGAGGGCTTAATGTAACCCTGGTAAATACTAGCTGCAATATACCGCTCGGCTAGAGAGATCTTCTCTTTAGCTCGATCAGTTGAGCGTAAGACTAGTAGCCAGAGGTTCCGAGTGCGACTCCTAGCGGAGGCTTGAAATAATAATGGCCTCTATTACATATGGCGCCCACATAGGGACTCGGGAATGACATACACTAGGGATACTTGCAAAGGAATCCCTATGACCCCCGGAAAACTCTGGACGAGTTCTTTCCAGGAGGTGGGGTATGTAACCCTGGTAAATACTAGCTGCAATATACCACTAGGCTAGAGAGATCTTCTCTTTAGTTCGATCGGTTGAGCGTAAGACTAGTAGCCAGAGGTTCCGGGTTTGAATTGTTACATATCAGAACTTAAGAAAATCAGAATTATTTGTTATGAAATTTTAAGTGAGACTTTTTCAAACTGGTTCTACAATTGACCTTTCGCATTGCTAATTGATAGACAATCAATGTATAAAAAATGAAACCCACTCACTTAAAGATTTTCAGCCACCAAAAATACCAAGCTGGTGTCAATCAAGACTCATTCTCAAAATTGTGTATCCAAAATTAAAATATATATCACAGGAAATACTTCAAAGAATAGCATATATATCGTCATTCAGAAGATATCAAAACTGTTAAAAAAAAAACAAGCCTTTTTCAAATCTCTATCGCAAGCCTATTTACATGCACTGTCAGCAGTTTTAAATTGTTCATGTATTATCACATAATGAATTGGGAACTAGCGAACATTGACAAAGTGAAACCTCTAAACAGATGGTGACGAACCTTTACTCAGTGGCTCAGGAGTGGTCAGTAAGGAGGTGACCGACGAGAATCTACTGGACGCCTGGCATGAGACGCTGACCAAGTGGCACCAGAACCTCGCCCAGCGCCCCAAACAGGTACACCACCTGGTGAGGAAAGGCATCCCAGAGGCCCTGCGTGGAGAAGTCTGGCAACTTCTTGCTGGTTGTCATGACAACTCCGAACTCCTGGAGGCATACAGGGTCCTCATTACCAAGGTAACTCATGCAATTATTGGCAAATGCCTTAAAACAAAGAAAAGTTTGTAAGTCCAAAGGAAAAGAAGTTTTTAATTCATGATTGTATGTAACAGACAGGTTCATTATTTGATATCTGATGTTTGGTTCGTGTCTTTGATATCAGATGTTTGGTTCGTGTCTTTGATATCGGATGTTTAATTCTTGTATTTAATATCTGATGTTTGATTCATATTTTCGTACTCGTCTGAAGGAGTCCCCCAATGAATCTGTGATACAGAGAGACATCAACCGCACATTTCCAGCCCACGATTTCTTTAAGGAGACTGGTGGATTGGGCCAGGATTCCCTCTATAGGATCAGTAAGGTAGTGTAAAGCAGACATTGTTGACAAAACACTTCTAACAATTCTACAGTCACTTGGAATTGTAACCAGAACCAATTACCAAGTATCTTAAAAACAAGGGATATATAGAGGATATCTAACAGTGTCTTCAGTAATACAAAATATATTAACCACACGAGTGAAATATATTTGGTATTACTGAAGATACTGTTAGATATTACATTTTTATAGCAAATCTACAGTGGCAGCTTTTGATTTTCCCAAATATCATTTGTAAGCAGCATTCTGATTGGTCAAATCAGAAAAAGTGAACTTGTGAAAAATATCCCTTTTATAGAATGAATAATTTCGCTATTTCACTGGTAAAAATGTAATAAAATACTTGTTCTTGTTACAAAGTTCAAAAACAGCACATGATATTTAAAGATGTATGACTTTATAATTGAGAAAGATTAAAACGGAAATTTGTAAGGGAGAAAATTAATGGACTATGAGATATTGTAGTGGTAAGAAGGATTAGCAAAGGGAATGGGAGATTGTATTTTGAGGTTTGACAGATGCTGTACAAAATGATGTTAGATTTTCTGATTAGATATGCAAGTATGAATAGGGCTATTTTACAGTCCAACACTTCTTAAAGTTCCTTGTATATTGCTGAAATACTTAGCACCAGAATAAAAGTGACACATTTTCATTTGATTTTGTAAAATAAAATGGAACATTATGATAATTAGGGTAATATAACCATTTGGTTTAGATTACTTGTGTAAAATAAGAGAAACTCTATACTGTTTATAAGGTTGGTTTTACACTTAGGCAACATGTGTATTTAATTAACAGTTTCAAGAATTTCCCTTTTGTAGAATTCCTGTTCTTGCCTCATTCCAAAACTTATGAAAATAGCATTGTTGTTTTTATAAACCTGACTATGTTACAATGTACCCCTGTGTTACATTCTCCTCTATGTATGTTACAATGTACCCCTGTGTTACATTCTCCTGTATATATGTTACAATGTACCCGTGTGTTACATTCTCCTGTATATGTGTTAAAATGTACCCCTGTGTTACATTCTCCTGTATGTATGTTACAATGTACCCCTGTGTTACATTCTCCTGTATGTATGTTACAATGTACCCCTGTTTTACATTCTCCTGTATATATGTTAAAATGAACCCCTGTGTTACATTCTCCTGTATATATGTTACAATGTACCCCTGTGTTACATTCTCCTGTATGTATGTTACAATGTACCCCTGTGTTACATTCTCCTGTATATATGTTACAATGTATCCCTGTGTTACATTCTCCTGTATATATGTTAAAATGTACCCCTTTGTTACATTCTCCTGTATGTATGTTACAATGTATCCCTGTTACATTCTCCTGTATATATGTTACAATGTACCCCTGTGTTACATTCTCCTGTATATATGTTACAATGTATCCCTGTGTTACATTCTCCTGTATATGTGTTACAATGTATCCCTGTTACATCCTCCTGTATATATGTTACAATGTATCCCTGTGTTACATTCTCCTGTATATATGTTACAACGTATTCCTGTGTTACATTCTCCTGTATGTATGTTACAATGTACCCCTGTGTTACATCCTCCTGTATATATGTTACAGCGTATTCCTGTGTTACATTCTCTGTATATTGTAGGCCTACTCTGTGTATGATGAGGAGATTGGATATGTACAAGGGTTGTCTTTCCTGGCTGCCTCTCTTCTCCTCCATGTAAGTAGAGCATAACATTATCAAGACAGATCTTGTGAATTCATTTCTTGAGAATTCATTTTAAGTCATTCAATAACTTTAGAATGCATTAATAGAAAGTATTAGTAAATAAAAATAAACCTAAATGTAATCAATAAATAGAGGATATCTAACAGTGTGCACAGCACGAATGAAAAATTTCAAAATATTAGCAACACGAGTGAAAATGTTTGGTATAACTTGGGGTACTGTTGGATATTCTGTTTATTACATTTTATAGCAAAATCTATAGTGGCAGCTTTTGATTTTCCCAAACGTCGTTTGTAAGCAGCGTTCTGATTGGTCAAATAAGAAAAAATGATATTTTTTCACTTGTGAAAAGTATCACTTTTATAGAATGAATAATTTTCGATTATTTCACCTGTAGAAATGTAATTAACTACAATATATATGTAATAACGTATAAAGTGTAATTTAAGTTCCTTATTTAGCCAACACTATATTTATAATGTGTGTGTGTACATGGTGACCATCACTGTTTAATGACACAATTTTACCATAGAGCTGTATGAAAGTTTGTGTCATTTACTACTGACCCAAGTCAGATTACAGTGAGGAAACATAGATCAACACATACTCTCGTCTGGTGATTGTCCAGGGAAGACATTAGTTTTTATGAAATATGTAAAAAGATGTAATAGTAAAAAGCACTAGATATTTTGGTAGACGGCATATCGACTGTATGATAATGGTTTACTGTGGGTACCTGAAAGTCAAGGGTCAAATGACACAATGTAATGTCTATGCAGTGTTACATCATAGTATTTCTGACATAAGCTATGATTTGTGTCAAGATTATTTATATCTATTCTTTTACCTCAGATGCCTGAAGAACAAGCATTTGCAGTTTTGGTGAAGACCTGCTTTGAGTATGGACTCCGGGATTTCTTTAAACAGGGATTTGAGGAGCTTCATCTGAAATTTTACCAGCTTGATCGTCTTATGGAGGTAAATACCCTGATTTTCATCTCAATGTATTCAACTGTATTCAATATATTGTTCATTTAAGCTGATTCATGTTTCTGTAAATGCATGTATACTTTTTATAGTATTTTGTTTCAAATTTATTGACCAACGACATGATATGATATGATATCCAAGTTTTAACAATAAAAGTTTTCTAAAAGGAAATCTCAACCTGCAACGTTTTAATCAAATTGTCAGCTTACAATTAGTGGTAAAAATAAAGCAACACATGCTTAAAAAGGAACTGGTATGAAATACAAGTATGTTAAACAAATAATGCTTTTAACATATACACATGCGTAGAAATAACATAATATCAAGTTGTAAAGTGTGGTCTGGATCACCACATTGTATGTAAAAAGATGGAGAAGCTTTTAGTAATATAGAATATATTCTGGCTATTGGGGTTTATAAAGTTTGTTTGTGTTTACAGGATCAGCTTTCAGATCTCCACGACCACTTTATGGAGATGAACCTGGAGACCCACATGTTTGCGTCCCAGTGGTTCCTCACCCTGTTCACAGCTAAATTCCCACTTTACATGGTCTTCCACATCCTCGACTTGTACCTCTGTGAGGGAAGGGAAATGGTGTTCAACGTCGCGTTAGCATTACTGAAGGTAATCGGGGTGAAAACTTGTTACAACAATCAGTGTGTTTGTATGGAATGCCTGATACATATTTTTCTTGGGAATCAATAGTCTGTTTCCAGAAATCAAAAATCTTGAATTAGTTTCCAGCCAAATTAGTTTTCTGTTCAACTTCTCATCAGAATATCACTACGGAAGATTTTATTTATCTGTGAATGTTTTTTATCAGAAAACTTAGAATTACTAATGGATGGATAAATTTTGATTAAATGCAAATTTTGTTTGATACAAATATTCAGATATATTATCAACTATTAAGTTAATGGCAAATTTCAATACATGTAGCTATAAATCTGTAGAGATGTTATTATTTTCAACAGTCGAAGATTTCATGTGTTTTCCTTGTTAACAGAATTCCAGAAAAGACCTACTAGCCCTAGATTTTGAAGGGGTATTAAAATATTTCCGTGTCCATCTGCCTAAGAAATATCGTACAGAAGAATCAGCTAAGGAACTCATGCAAATGGTCATCAGCATCAAGGTAAGTGTTAGAAGTCTTGCATCTGAGTGAATGTTTGATGCAATATGTCCATTTCGCATGCTTATACTTAGGTCCACTATAAAAATGCTTAAATATTTCAGTCTGTGATTTAGTTCATTCTTCTTTTAACACTGTTTTATTTCAATACATCTCAGACACGCACTCTTGCAAGGCCAACAAAATAAACTATGTAGGAATTAATCTGGAGACAATGATTTCGAAACCAAGATATTATACAGACACTGAAGGAAAAGACATCAATGGAAATGATGAACCACAGAAATGCCTCCATGTAGATGATGTTTCCATGACTTTGTTGTGTAGGTGTCGAGTCGTAAGCTGAAGAAGTATGAGAAGGAGTACCTGGCCATGAAAGAACAGGAGATGCAACAAGAGGACCCTGTGGAGAGGTTTGAGGTAAGTTCTCCAGCTCAGTATCAAAGTCTTTCAACAAGAGGACCCTGTGGGGAGGTTTGAGGTAAGTTCTCCAGCTCAGTACCAAAGTCCTTCAACAAACGGAGCCTGTGGGGAGGTTTGAGGTAAGTAGTGATCTGGTTTTCTCAAGTTCAGTATCAAAGTCCTTCAACGTGGCAAAACAGTATGTACATTTAACAATCACACCTGGCTTATGATTTATGATAGAAGTTTTGTAGGCCCCTGCAATGCAATGATAGGTGTTTTAAAGTGTTACCTTCTCAGTCTGTCTGTCGGATACAGAAAATTTTGTCATTTCCAGTGATTTCTGGTACAGCTTGTACAAAAAATTGCACAGAAAACAGAGGATAACAAAAAAAAATCATTTGTTTTAGTGAAATAATGTTATTTATAGATTGAAACCTCTTCATATGTATATTGAATAGCTTACTTTTAATAATGGAGATTGGAAATACACTAGATTTAAAGGGGAAAAAAACATGTTTCTCTTAATATCACATTCCTGTGAATGTCATGTTTTCGTTGACAAATGCAACATGCTATAAAGAGGAATGCACTGTACTAAAGTTACAATTATCATACCTCTTATATAGTATTAGTGACTGTACATCTTGTAGAGTACTACTCCAATATCAAGTATCCCCATGTATCATAAAATGATTTTGTTTCAGCGGGAAAGCAAGCGTTTGTTGGAGGCCAATATGCGCCTGGAACAGGAAAATGATGACCTGGCACACGAGCTTGTAGAGAGTAAACTGGCACTTCGCAGTGAACTGGACCAGGTGTGTAGGCTGTTACCTTGTTAATTACCAGAGCACTAAATTTTCCAATTCCCTTATCCACAACAGAAGCCTATTGGCCCAGAAGCCCTGTATTTTCTATTACAGAAGAAGTCATTTATAAGTTGGTAAAATTTAATGACTAATCCCTTTGCCATTTTATGTCATTAAATATGGTTAAGCTAAACTTCTATTACTTATCTGTATATATATCTGCATTCCTTTTTGGTGCAGAAATAAAAACATATGCTTTAATTCATGTCCCATTTGTTTAGAGATTACAGAACCAGTTCCATATCCTATGATATCAACCTGCGACAATCTATCTGACGGCAGATATAGGTTGAGTGTCAAAATATATTTTAGGATATATTTTAGTACCATGTATAGAAATGGTTATATAGTACTTTATCATAATACTACACACTTATAGTGTAGATACATATTAACAAGGTAATACCTAGGCTGTAACCAGATAATGTGTAATTATCTGATATTGCACCTGTAATATGCATGTGGTACTTTACTGGAAAATAAGAATCAGGTCAATACATGACCTAAACACAGCTGGCAGTATTGCTTGTAGGCAGAAAGTCAATATGACCTTCTTGTCTATCATTGTGCACAAATTAGGAAACTGTTATGTGAATTTGTTTAAAAAGTTATGTCATTCTGCACATTCATGATAGGCAAAATGTTTAATGATCTCAGTAGAAGTTATCAGAAGTAGGACTTGTTTGTTAAGATCTTCTGATAAGTGTTACTGCAACTTCATTTCATGTATTGAAACATTTTGCTTTTCAGATTAAGAATTCTTCAACTTGGGTACATTTGAATTTCCCCAAATTTCTCCTGGTCTGATGTCTGCTGTGTCTCTCTCAGTGCTGTATACTTGTACATGAATATCTGTAATTGAATTCAGGAGTCACCCTCAATTTTCTCTACTCTAATTCATGCTTTTGTTCCCCTTTTATTCCTGGTTTGTCTTTATTTATCATACAAGATTTTATATCGATATTAATATGTATTGCTATTGCACATGTAGGCTATCCATAAAAGGAAAGCTTACATGTAAAATTGCATAATTAAAATAATACATGTACTGTATACTACGTCAAAACCTTCTACATGTACTCTATAATAATGAAGTTTCTAATAAGGACATACCTACCAAGATGTCATCGGTAATATGTTGGAAACGGCATGCCTTCTTTCTGGTTCTTATGAAACTGTCATTTGAAGCATGTTTATCAAAATTCACAATCACAACTCAGTATATATCTTAGAGTATTGTGTACATTGATACAAAATGAACAATCCATATAAGGATCGGCCCCAACCACAGAGCTAATGTTCAGCTTATACAGGGTAAACTTTGATTCATGATGGAATCTTGTCCTTTCCTTTCTTCTCTCACTAGGTATGTTTACAGATCACAATGCCTTGATGCTCTTTTTGATTCCATGAAGTGGGGGGGTCATCTTGATCCTGGTTGTTTCTGTGATCTTTCTCATTTCATTTCAACATATTTTATTGACATACAGATGTTAAATTGTCATAAGGATTGGGCAACAGGCACAGCCAATGTCAGCCTTCTCCTTCTCTGCGATCTTTCTGATGAGTACCTCGCTGGTACGCCGACACATGCTGCCTTGTATGTCGTGTTTCCTTGCATTGTTCATTCTTGTTTCGCCCTGGTAAAATACTAGCCAACTCCTGCCTACACTGCATCAATTGTTCAAGTTAGCCTCTTTGTTTGACATACTGGAATGATTTCAAATTTGTTGAAAGTTGTATTTTGAAATATAAGAAGGATCAAAGATGATATACAAGCCAGGAAGAAGACACATGTCTAGATTCTGTTGGGTCGTTTTGAAATAGAAAAATATGATCATGATTAGTTAAATGAAAAGCTTCTTGCTTTTTCTAGCGTTATTCAATTCATTGAAGTAATGTGATCCGAAATTTTGCAAAATCAGTTGATTTCGTTGTACAATAACAAAACAGAGAAACAACTGGAAAAGTTCAATTTATCATTCAAGATATTTTAACAGCTTGTGAATAAGGAACTTTACAGCATGGAGATGTGTGTTGTTATATAATCCTTGATACATTAAGGATGAAGTGATGAGGAAGGTAACAGTTTGTCTGTGTTTCAGTACCAGGACCAGTGTGAGGAACTAACCACAGACCTGGCTGTGACTAAAAAGCTGCTGACGGACACACAGGAGGAGAAACAGAGGCTGGAACATGAGGCCACACAGGTTGGTTAAAGATGGCCCCTAAAATCTAACATTGTTCTCTCAGCAAAATACTTTTTTGGGGTGTGAGGACATTTGTAATGGGTAACTTCATCTTTATGTAAAGTTTGTTTCTTTTCTCTATGAAGTGCTCAGGACTATATCATGCTGTAAAGCTCTCAGAATTCTATTTGTTACTTAGCCAACTCTGTTTTGTTGATTGTGATCTCTTTATTGCACGGTAGGTGCTTCTTGTGTGTTTCTCTCACAGAAATGTTCCGTAAACTTTAAAATCCTTTGTATAACAAACTTTACCTTCATCAAACTAGCTTGTGAGGTCCTTGACTGTACATCACATCATAACTCTAATACTTGTAAGGTGTTTATTTCTTCTAAGTGGTTATGCTGTTGACTAGAATCTTCTGGTGGTGGTTACAGTATATATATGTACAACAGCTTACTACATTTCTACCAGTGCAATATCAGAGGGCTAGAGATTTTGCCAACTATTCAAAGTTTGTTCCTCTATCAAGCAACCCTTAGTATTCAAGAATTTTGTTTATATCTCGGCGAAGGACCAGTGGATGGAAGTTTGCCTGACGCACCACTGGCTACCTTCTGTTGAGAAAACAACTTGGTATTGTGCTGTATGTACCTGGTTTTCCTGACACCATGAACTCAAGCCATGGTGCCGTGTCCTACGTCTAGTAGTTTTCTAGTTGATATACAGCATTATTTATTACCTGAATTGTTAGGTCTTTGTTTAGTATCTTTAAGTTTCTTTTCTGGTATACATAATGCTGTAAACGTACCATATATTTTGGCAAACTCAAATTTTAGCGCATTACCAAATTTAATAGATAAGTGCATTGGTGAATTGGTATACCCTCTAAATTTGCTACAAAAAACAATATATAGAAACTATTATGAATGCAATCATAATTTAGCAAAAAGCTTTCAGTATGGAAAATCGCTGAAAGAAGATAATGGCTAAAATATGCACGTTTACAGTTCAAGCAATCACAAAGAAAGCAATATCTCAGGTGAGCGATGCATGGTAATTGGACCTCTTGTTATATCTTTGCAAATTAACCAATCAGAACAATGCGGTTGAGGAAATCAAGGATATCCTGATGAAGGTCAGTATGAAGGTGGAGGGCTACACCATGTCTACAAACTGCCAGATAATAAACCGGGCAACATTTGGTGGAGGAACAGTATTAGTATGTAGTGGAGTGTTTTACAGATTGGGTACGACATTGATCAGGTTAATCAGAACCAGGCTTAAGCAGTCATGTCCAGAATAACATCTTACAGTCCAGATCAATGTCATGTCAAATAAAACATTCCATAATAATTATCACACCACTCGCCATTTACCTCATTTCTTCTTTCTGTAGTATGTCCTTTCAGGCATAATAAGGCAATATTAACAAATGCCGAACTTTAGTGCAAGGGGCATAACTCTTGCAGACTTGCATTTGACATAATTCAGAGATATCAAATTGTGGCATACCAAATTCGGTAATAGCAGTGGTATGATAATTATTTCTCCAAGGACCTCATCTTGTTATTTTTGACATCTGTAAATTGTGCTTCCTGCTCTATATAAATGTGTTAGTCATGAGTATGGTTCTGTTTACCTGTAGGTGAAAGAGATGTGCCGTAGGGAACTTGACCGTGTTGAGGCCGAGAATGGCAGAAACTCTGCCATCATTGCTGACTATAAACAGGTAAGTCTTAGTTAAGTGTAAGGAAAATAGTCTTCTTCCTCCATGTTTAATCTATAAGAAGTTTTTGCCCTGTAAAATATCTTTTAAACATACCTTGAAATGTGTAAAGTTCGTTTGAAAATACAATTTGCACATCCAAGTGGAGTGATTCAAATTAACTGTTGTGTAACTGAATTGATTCTAGTGTCAAGACTGTTTTGTATATTGATGTATTCTAGTTTATATTATACATATTATTACTATAATCGGGTCAATGGGTGGATTTTAGTCATTGCATAGTAAAACCAAGTGATTCTAAGTCATTGCATAGTAAAACCAAGTGATTCTTAAGCTTGTTATTGTATGAAGTGGAACGGTTGTATTCTACAGATTTGTTCCCAACTCAGTGAGCGACTAGAGAAACAGCAGACAGCTAATAGAGAAGAGCTGAGCAGGATAATGGTTTGTTGATTAACATTTTTCAGTTTTCATGTTCTGTATTTATTGTAAGGATCAGAAACATTGGTTTAAAAAAGTCAAGTAATGGAACATTAAGTAATGGAAATTTTAATGGACGCAGGCTAAATGCCTCTAGATCTATATCAGTAGATATAAACAGTTTTCATCAGTTTATCAGTTTATACACTTTAATTTTTGGATTGAAGCAGTGATCAATCTACATGAGAGTCCCGAGTCCAGTACTCATACAACTATGAAAGGACTCGTAGAAATTATGGAAATACTTCAATTTAACATTGTGGTACCAATAGTTTTCTGCAATATTTACAAAAAGGGCCCATGGAAATAAATTGTAAATTGATCACTGTTGAAGGTTTCTTCAAGGATAAATGCATGATATATATTGTTGTATGGTAAAAAGTAAGTTCAAATATGTTGCTCCAAAAAGGAAGAATACATTACTGAGCAACAAGCTTGTTAAAGATGTGCGAAACTATTATGAAATATAAGTTCTTTTAAGCTATACCTCTTGAGGGATAGGGACTAACAGAGCCTCTACATTAAATTACTTATATAATGTAACATAAAGGGATTCAAACATATTGTGCACTTTTCCTCAGTTTTACATGGGTGATAGTTTTCTGTTTGGTGACGGAATTCTGTTTTTTGACACGTGGATGGTCAATAAATTTATTTCAATTTTTTCAGCTTTTTCTTACTTTAATTTATTTTCAGTTTTTTTTTTTTTTCTTTTACTTTCACCCATGGTTTTGTATGCAGTAAGTTCCTATAGCATTCTTCATGATAACATAATTGCTTATATTTCCTTTTCAATTTTTATTTTCAGTCTCAGGTGAAAAGTTGTGATCAGTGTTCGAAAATGTTTGCTTCTGATGGAAAAGTTCAGCTTCCTGAACCAAAATTAGACCCAGACAGTGTGAACCCGAAGATTGTAGATCTTCACCGACAGATACGTGAGCTTGAACTTGAACTTGCACAGACAAAACTGGCTTTAGTGGAGTCGGAGTGTAAAACCCAGGATCTCACCCACCAGCTGAACTCCGCTGTCACAGAAATACAGGCCTCCAAGAACACTTGGTTTCAGAAAACCATAAATTCCATCAAAGTAGCCACAAACCCGGGTAGTACTAAAAAGGACCAGAAAGAGTGATGCATGTTGACTTTTAATAATGTTCTGAGTAGGTTGTGTGTGTTGGTATGCTTGTGTGTGGGTATATTGAGCAGTAGCCTGTTAGTAGGGCACATATATTTTCCATGCTCCCTAGTCAAAAGTTCATTTAATTGTGAAAAACTAAACCCTATTTATTTGTGATATATATTAAAATAGCATGTATCGGAAAAAGAGTTTTGAATTGTCATGCTTGAAATTTCATATACATTATATCCAACTTTTTTTTTATTACATAAATCCTTACCAGTTATAATAAGATTCAATGAACACCTAAAACATTGAATATTAACTTCTACTGGTTAACAATGACCTGTTACCCAGTGTGTTAAAGCATGGTAGACATAACGATCTGTTGGCAACAAATTTAAAGAAATAATTATCGCAAAAAGTCTGCAAAGTAAGCAATATTTTGGGTGTGCCACACAGTTTTACTTGGCAGCGCAGCTTAAGCTTCCTTCACTAATTGATATTTGTTGTCTGGAGACTTAACACTCCAGCTTACAGGGTTCATTTAAGCCTACAGCTGTTCAGGGTGCTCTCGTGTGTACAAATCTGGTAACGTGGTGTTAAATGGTTCTGTCTGCTCACATGGCGTTAATGGTCCCTGCCTGGCCACATGGTGTTAAATGGTCCCTCATCTGGTCACATGGTGTTAAATGGTCCCCTGTCTGGCCACATGGTGTTAAATGGTCCTGTCTGGTCTCACAGCCTTTTAAGGAAAGTGTCAGGATACATGAGGGAATTTAACTGTCAGGATTCATGTACATGGTGTTAGAGCAATATTGTTTAGACAAGTGATGTTTGAAAGAATATCATGATCACATGGCATCAATTTTGTCACATGATAAAAATGACCAGGTATCTGATCACATTTTAAATGGGACATCTGATCATAGGTGTTGAATGGGACATCTGATCATTGGTGTTGAATGGGACATCTGATCATTGGTGTTGAATGGGACATCTGATCATTGGTGTTGAATGGGACATCTGATCACATGGTGTTGAATGGGATATTTGGTCGCACAGT
Source organism: Mimachlamys varia (assembly GCA_947623455.1). NCBI lineage: Eukaryota > Metazoa > Mollusca > Bivalvia > Pectinida > Pectinidae > Mimachlamys > Mimachlamys varia. Next base: position 39,568,307 of record OX392529.1, read on the forward strand.
GTTTGAAACAATCTTGACACAAGGGGCATAAGAAGGAATACGTCTGGACATGTTGTGTTTGAGGGAAACACTACTGGTCATATGGTGTAGGAGAGAAACAGTCTAGACACCAGGTAATAGATGGGGAAACAAGGTGGACACAGGAAATAGGAAAAATCTAGATACAAGTTGTTATGGGGTATTATGTGTGGAGCACGCTATTGAAGAGAATACTGTTATGTTCCCATGATTACCTGCCAGGTCAAGGTCAGGTACCTAGTTTGTAAGACGTATCTCAGATAGAGATTGTTTAATGTTGGTGCAGCACGTGCTGTGTTTCAATAAGTCATTCCTAATCAGTATGGGGCATTTTTATGTCCAAAGAATGAAAGAGGTTGTAAGCATGGAATTTTCTTCAATGCATAAAATGATTGAACCAATTTCAGACTTAAAAGTGGAGAATTGTGTGATGTGTGATTGAGACTGTTCTTTGAGAGAACATTAATATATAAATCCAATTTGTCGTTGATTTCATTAAGTATTTAAATCTGATATTACTACCAAGTATACTGTTAAACTTTTGCTCTTCGTCTGTGCACATTTTTGACTACTGGTTTTTTCATATGACGTTTTTATCATCAAAGTCAGCAGTGTTTTCCTTGAAAAAGGTTTAAGTAACAAGATTTTCTTTCAATCAAAGTTTTTTATTCCAGGAATTGAGGATAGAAATATTTTGCACATTAATATATTGTGATTTCCCTGTACTTAGAATAAATGTATGAAACATCAATTTGATTGAAATCTTATTTATTGTCCAGTAGAGTACAAAAATGTGCACCTTGGAAACGGCATGATAAAATGTGCAATTTACATTGTTTTGACGTGAACATATATAGTAGTTGTAGTTGTTGTGATGCTTGAATGAGCCATTGAATATATGTATTTGTTGTGATATATTGTATTTTATCTACGTTTTTATGACATGAAGGAGTAGTGCTAGGTGTCCTACAGTCGTTGTGAACAGAGACCGAGTTGTAATAACTAGTGCCATAACTAACACAGCTGTAGTCATGATAATAGATAATAATTGGAGGTTCTTTATACCGCTCTATCACAACCTAAAGGCCATCTCAAAACAGTTCACAAATTATTACCAGTGGTTATAGGGTCTTGGCAACCAGCCAATATTGTATCAACTCCCTCGGTAGCATACAACCGGTGCTGCCATTTCTGCTCTTACAGCTAGCATTCTACAGTTTCTAGCACTGCCCATTCATATACTCATTTACAGCTGAGTAGACTGGAACAAGCAGAATAATGTATCTTGCTCAAGGAGACAGCACAAGTGCCGTGATATGGTCTCAAACTGACAACCCTTCGATCACGAGCCTGGTGTCCTACCACTAGATCACCGTGCCTCCACATAAAGTGGTACAGCCATTCTCATGCTCAAACTCATCTTCTAGTGGTTCTGGTGTCAGATAAAGTATATTGCAAATTGCATTTTTAGAAAGTTGGTTGGATTGGAGAATTTATACTTGAGCATGAGAATGGATTAAGCAAGGCCAAGACTGATCTTATCTGTTATTTCGTTAAGAATTCACCCATATGTTTTGTTAGAGAAGACCAATGTTAAGTCTCCAGGAACAGATTTTTTTTTAAAGAATAATGTATCATTGGATGAATTTTATCTCAACTATCAAGTATTTTAAAAGCAAAAAAAAAAATGTTTTATTTTGTAGATTATACATTTTTGTATTTTGAAATACAGAGAATGTTATTAACCAAACATATATCAGTGCTTGTATTACAAAGTGGTCTTTGTTGACAAGATTGTAGATTTTTTGAAAGAACAATGCAAACTGTTGTATAGAGATGTATTAAGTCATGTAGTTATGCACTGTAATCATATTTCATCAGCTTGGACACTTTTAACTGCCACAGCCATTCATGACTATATCATCTCAATAATTCCAAAGATTTTTTCATAGTTGTACAACTGAAATACCAGGTATCATAAAATGTTTCCTACCCAGTCTCATACTCCATCTCTTCCTAGTGCATTCCCAGTATAAGTTTCACAATCCAATTCCTCACTGATTTCTCTACCTCTAGATTTCCTTTCACTGTTTCTGACCACAGTAATGTGATTCTTTGTTTATGTTTGTGTGGGAATTATGCATTTTATCAAAAGTAAATTATGTCCATGCATATTTTTAATGGTCCATATTGACTTCTCTTAAAATTGAGAACTTTCCTTCATTTTTCAATTGTGATCATGATATTTAATGCATTTAGATTTCAAACGACTTTTAAATTATGGGAAGCATTGTAACTCCTAATATTTTTTTAGAGCTGAAAATTGCCAGTTGAAAAATTTTCTCAAACATGCATTGTGTTTTCGATGAATATGAAAAGATATTTCTCACTATCTGCAATGGTTAAGGATAATATTTTATAAACAAGGTACAAAATCCCCTGTGTATGAAATGTCATCCCACCCCAAATATAAAAGTAATGAAAGATTTCTAAGATATTCAGTTGATTGTTTCTGCAGTAATTCCAGGACCTTTTAAATGTTGAATGTGTCATAGCATCATGAGGCTCCATATATCGGGACTTCCGTAGCAAATCTCTCATTTGGCTCTTCAGTGTTCTGTTCCACCTTGCTTCTTTGTACATAGAGATTTTTATTTATAAGAAATCCTAGACACATCCTTGTACTGCATGCTTAAATCTGTTTGTTATTGACTTCTTGTATTCAGTTATTTTCTTTGGAAATTAATATTATTTAAAAAAAAAAAAGAAAAACCTCAGATTATCCGTTTCTAAATCGCAGTTTATGTATGAGCTTGTTCAGATAAAAAAAAAAAAAAATTATTATGAAATTTTTTGAATTCTGACGACTACATTATACATCCTTAATGTTCAAATATAATGTATGCCATCCTCAATATCCAGTAGTTACACTCACCATCGCTCTCTTCACCCTTGGAATAGGTCACAGCAAAACGAAGATGACAGTTGGTTAGTCTCACCTAAAAAAAACTGACCAATCACTAGGCTGATACCTGTCTTTTGAAGATTACAAAGGAACAACAACTGACCTAAAAGCCTGTCAAATTTTACCATTATGTGATCACGAGATTCTTTTGATGTTAATCAAAGGATTGCACTAGTCTTCTTGCTGCATCAACAAGGTGGCACATACAGAGCCTTCAGTTTTGCTACGACATATTCCAGGGGTGTAGGGAGCATAGATGAGGGTAAATCCTGGATATCGAGGATGAAAGTATGCTTGATAACTGCAGAAAAAAAAAGTTTAATCATGTTGTCCAGGAAATATTAACATTGTAGTTCAAAGTGTGATGGTAATTGTGAACAACAAATTTGTTTGTTGTTCTTTTTTTCGAAATTGAAATGATTTTGGATAGATGTTATTGTTCAGGAAATAGAATACCTGACATCTGAGTTGAGGATTTCAAACCCTACAATAGTAAAAGTTTGCTGTGTATGTAGATTCAAGGGCAATTTTTTTAATTTTGTTTATTTGATACTGCAGGAAAGGCATTATTTTTCTCCTGTTATGTGTATGTCAAATCCTAATGCTATCTCCCAACTGCTGTCTTAGCCTGTGAGGAACACTGTACATTACTATGAGTAATAAAACACTAGTCATGAAAGCTTGGTTTGAGTCTTTTATTATCTAATAAACAAAAATGCTTTTTTATTCTCGAAAGCTTCTTACAATAACTTCTTTTGATGACTTTTAAGCCCTCCAATATCATGTATGGTGGCCTAATCAAATCACCCTTTGCGTCTTTTGTTAATCCATACGTAAACAATTCTTGTTATTGCTATTTCATGAAGAAGTACCACATGGTTCATTCTGACCTGACAGTTATGTTTCCCTTTGTCCTTAGTTGTGTATGGTCTTATTTTTGGACAGATCAGAAAATAAATATGGCAGACTTGTGGCCATCTTGAATTTTAAAAGTAATAGTTTGTTATTGCTATTTCTTGACAGGTACCGATTTTTTAAATATCATTTGTTGGCTCCCTTTAGTACCTATTTGTGCTTTGGCCCATTTCCCGGTAGATCTGAAAAACAATATGACCGACAGGTGGCCATCTTTGTTTTTGAGAGTAATAGTTTGTTATCCAATTCCCCGAGAAAGCACAGTATGGATCAGTCTAAAGTTCCATATGGAGGTTTCCTTGGTTCTTGTTATGCAAAGGCCTATTTCCTCCAAAAATAAAGGCCTAGAAGCATTATATTTGGCTGAAAGGTTCTTTGGATGAAGCCAAACAAAGTTTGCCAGAAGAAATGACCTTGATCCATATTCAAGGTCACAGGGGTCAAATCAGTTCAAACCTTTAGACGACTTCTCATGGTTAACCAAAATGTCTAGAAGCATTATTAGCTCACCTGGTCCAAAGGACCGAGGTGAGCTTATGCCATATTGTGGCATCCGTCTGTCCGTCGTCCGTCAACAATTTCTTTAAACGCCTTCTCCTCCATAACCTATAATAGGAAATCAACCTAATTTGGAGGGAAGCATCCTTGGGTGCCCAGGCTTCAAAATTGTACTAATGGTGGGACTGACCCCCTGAGGGGCGGGGCAAAAAAGGGTTATTTAGCTATATTGGTTTAAGCGACTTCTTCTCCATAACCATCGATTGGAAATCAGCCTTATTTGGCAGAAAGTATCCCTAGGTGCTTAGGATTCAAAACTGTACTCTTGGTGGGACTGGCCCCCTAGGGGGCTGAGGGGTGGGGGCCATAAAAAATCATTTACCTATATTGATATTAGCGACTTCTTCTTCATAACCATTGATTGGAAATCAGCCTTATTTGGCAGGAAGCATCCCTAGCTGCTCAACATTCAATATTGTACTAATGGTGGGACTGACCCCCTAGGGGGCGGAGGGGCGGGGCCAAAAAGGGCTATTAAGCTATATTGGTTTAATTGACTTCTTCTCCATAACCATTGATTGGAAATCAGCCTTATTTGGCAGGAAGCATCCCTAGCTGCTCAGGATTCAAAATTGTACGCATGGTGGGACTGACCCCCAAGGGAGCTGAGGGGCGGGGCCAAAGAGAATTATTTAGCTATATTGATATTAGCGACTTCTTCTTCATAACCATTGATTGGAAATCAGCCTTATTTGGCAGGAAGCATCCCTAGCTGCTCAGCATTCAAAATTGTACTAATGGTGGGACTGACCCCCTAGGGGGCTGAGGGGTGGGGGCCATAAAGGGTTATTAAGCTATATTGGTTTAATCGACTTCTTCTCCATAACCATCGATTGGAAATCAGCCTTATTTGGCAGAAAGTATCCCTAGGTGCTCAGCATTCAAAATTGAACGCATGGTGGGACTGACCCCCTAGGGGGCTGAGGGGTGGGGGCCATAAAAAAGTATTTAGCTATATTGATATTAGCGACTTTTTCTTCATAACCACTGATTGGTAATCAACCTTATTTGGCAGGAAGCATGCTTAGGTGCCCAGGATTCAAAATTGTGCTCATGGTGGGACTGATCCCCTAGGGAGCTGAGGGGCGGGGCCAAAAAGAATTATTTAGCTATATTGGTTTAAGCAACTTCTTCTCCATAACCACTGATTGGAAATCAACCTTATTTGGTAGGAAGCATCCCTAGGTGCACAGAATTCAAAATTGTACTAATGGTGGGACTGACCCCCTAGGGAGCTGAGGGGCGGGGCCAAAAAGGGTTATTTAGCTATATTGGTTTAATCGACTTCTTCTTCATAACCATTGATTGGAAATCAGCTTTATTTGGCAGGAAGCATCCCTAGCTGCTCAACATTCAAAATTGTACTAATGGTGGGACTGACCCCCTAGGGGGCTGAGGGGCGAGCCAAAAAGAAAATATTTTATCATGATTACTTAGATACCAATGTATCCAGGTGAGCGATACAGGCCCTCTGGGCCTCTTGTATTTGGCTTAATCTTCCTTGGATGAAGCCCAACAAAGTTTGTGAAAAGAAATCACTTTGACCCATATTCAAGGTCACAGGGGTCAAACTTGTTAAAAGCTTAAAACAACTTCTTCTGAGATACATGTACCAACAAGAGCGGTCATTTGAGTTTTGATGTAAGTACCAATAATTGCATATCTGGGTCTGGAGCATAAGCTTGTTTAAATTTTTGCCAATTTTACCCTTTTGAGCCCCTCAGGTAGGGTCAGAGTGAAAATGCTTTTAACGTCAAACCGTCATCTGGTTAATATTCCAACCCAGTTTCAATTATCCTCAACTGAAAATGAAAAAAATTTACCCAAAAGTGTAATTTTCCTATATAAAAAATAAAAGAATACCAAAGCGTCAACAAAACCATAATCCGAACTCAAAATCGATTAAACTTGAGGCAAAAAAGGAACAAAGGAAAGATTTACATGGAGTCTCTCAAAAGCACAAGAGAATAAGACCAGGTGTTCCGGAAGAGTAAGCGTCTTCTGCTCCATCGACGTCACCCGCCATGTAAATCTCGGTCACTTCCTAGTAAGCATCAATCATCAGCATCAAGCCCTAGAATAACGAATCAACTGCGACATGTAAACACCATAGGATGGAGAAGCAGTGGTGTTACTGTCAAGAAAGGGAAACACGATCGGAAAATCGAAATCGTTATAATACAGCTTTGTAGTAAGTTGCTCGTGTTTGTCATAGTTTAGGTAAAGATCGAGGTGGGAAGGTGATGTATGAGAGTCTGCTGGGTGGAATGTGAATTCCGAGGGGGGGGGGGGGGGGGGGGGGAAGGGAATTCCCAATTTTGATAGAGCACCTTAAGACCTTTCTATTTATGAAGAGTATTTTATTCCAGCCTATCTGGGTCTGGAGAAGAACATTTTTGAAATTTTAACTATTTTGGGTCCCTAGTATAGGGAGTTAGAACCATATAATTAAATAATAATTTGAAAATGTAAATTGTTTACGGACGCACGACGGACAAAAGACGACTAGAAAAGGTCACTGGAGACTTCGTCTCAGGTGAACTAAAATGCAGAGACATGTAATTTGGTTGGTAACTTCTATGGAAGAAGCCGAATAAAGTTTGCGAATGAAAATGACTTTGTCTTACTCTCAAGTTCAAAGGGGTTGTTTAATTTTACAGTAATAGATTTTAGGCGACTTAGGGCTTACAAGTAATGGATTGATACAAGGTGAGCGATGCAGGCCCATTGGGCATCTTGTTGAAAACAGTAAGGCGTGAAATTCATTCAAACTTATCATAAAACAAAACAAAAATCCTCCACTTTACTCGAGAGTTTGTTAAAATGAATTTCGTACAACATGAACAACTTACAACTAAGCTATACGATAAACGTGACGATTTGAATTTTCGGATTGTGAACTTTCCATTTCTTGATAGTTTCATCCCTGCTTCTCCAACCTATGGGGTTTTCATGCCGCAGTTGATTCGTTATTCTAGGGCTGGATCTAAATATCGTGATTTTCGTGATCGATTTCGACTTCTGACAAACAAACTAACATCACAGGGATTCGAGAGATGCCAGTTGATTCTGTATCTTTGTGTGATATGAAGGTGGACGTTTTTGAGCATGTTTATTAGTGTGCTTACTTGCTGTGATTGACAATGATGACTCGGTTCGAGGACTTGATGTCTACTTCGTTGTGCAAAGACTTACATTGCGGGTGTCGTCGTTGAAGCAGAAGACGCTTACTCTTCCGGAACACCTGGTCTTAATCTCTTGTACTTATAGTAGGGTCTCCATGGGGATCTTTCGTATTTTGTCCCTAGTTTAATCTATTTTGAGTTCGTATTATGGTTTTGTTGACGCTTCGGTATTCCCTATTTGTAAAATATATTTACGTACTGAGAAATGGGACAAGATGCAAGTGTACATAGTTTTTGAGAATCTATTTTGGAGTTTTGTTTTTAACAAACTTGTCGAAATTTTGCCACCAGGGTCAATAAAAAATGGAGAGTGAAGGCTGATTGATCAGCTATTCCAGACAGCCTACTAAACAATTACCTTTTTGTGACCTAAAATGCACGAGAAAATGTGTATGCTTGCTTGTACAAAATTTGTTACCAAAAACATGTAATCGGGTACATTTCGTTTAGTTGACGCCAGGGAGGTCTCTTAGGCCCGACTTTTGTTTTGTACACATGGTACTGAGTTGCACTTTTGCAAACACATAGTATTTTGAAACTAAGCATTGCTATCTGTAGACTGTGCATTTTGTAATTCGGGTTTATAGTATGGTCATTGGCCGTAACTCTGCCATTCTGTCATAATTTCGTTTTCGCTTATCTATTCTTTAAAGGATATTGAACTAGAATTTGGTATGTAGTTGTTTGTTGACAAGATGCAGGTCGAGTTTCGACTTGGTAAAGGTCAACTAACTTTGTCAGGGTTAAGGCTATATCATACTTTGACAATTATAATACATTTTCACCAAAATGGTATTCTTGACATTGGAGAGCCTTGTCTAACTCTATCAAAATTTGAAGAAGAAAAATCGAAGAACTTGCAATGTATTCCATTAGGAACGTCAAGAATCTAAAGGGGATTTCATGTTTTTAAATTGTCTGGGTTCTTACTCTGTTTAAAACCCAGATGTACATGTACATGTATGTAAACATAATACTGAGACAATTTTCCGCTAGAGACCGCTAGCTCTATTTATAAATCTGGCGTGGCATTAACATAGCATTATGTATCAAGTATGACACAAAGGGGCCAGAAATAGCACGTGAATTGTTCTCTATTCGTGTAGCGGGGACAAATTTATTGACTTCAGATCAAATGAAATGTCTTAAATTGAGATTGATACGAGGTGTACCGCGGTCCTTATGTAAATCTTTACGACAGCAAACTCCAACAAAACAAACTGTTTAGTTACAACTATGTTGGCGGTACCGTCAGTATGTATTATGTTCACGAGTTACCGACATTTTCTGTTCGGTGGGGGAAATGGTTGTCATTGTTTACTTGGCGTGTTTACAGTTGTCTGATTGTCATGTCGGTAGTTTGTTTTCCTGTATTCATTCGTTTCATTTGTACGAGCAAGCTTTACACATTTCTTTTTGTTTGATGTTTTTCTCGAGCATTCCTTCGTAACGTTATGATATAAATGGTTCAGACCAATGGATCATATGTCCCGAATTTTTCCCTTGTAGTATCTACATTTGGCGTTAGTTTATTTTCATTTCTGTCCTAAGAAGTATGCAGTTTTTGAACAGATGTACTTCTGTAAAATGTGTTTCATACCGACTCAACTTGACTTACAATCGTGATATTTTCTTAGTTGACTGAACAGTTAGTATTTATAAACAGTATTTTATTTTCCAAAAAGTTCACAGTGTTGTTCAAAATAATAAAGTATATTAGGGATTGGAAAACAAGCTGAAAGCTTTTATAAATTCCTGTCTGAACAATTGACAATCAATATTTACTCTAAACCATCTTTTGTTCATATTTTCCATTCGTTTTCTAATCCTGTTGCTTCGCACTATGTACAATCTATATCAAACCATGAATCCAGAATAAGATATCAAGAGTCAAATTAGTGTGTCTACCCTTCAGATGCAGGGAGAAATATTGTATTATTTCTGGTCCTTCAGATTCTGGCTCTAGTCAGGTTGTAACGTTTTTGAACCATTCCGGATATATTGACAAATCTTGAAATGTGCAGCACTCCGTTGTGAAGTCATTGCCATCTTGGTCCATTTTTTCAGGGACATTTTGTCTGAGCTGATCAATGATACCTTGGTAGAAGTTGCAGTTAGTTCCTTCACCTATAAGTAATCACAGGGGCTAGGCACGGACCTATGTCACTATGAAATGATTGTCAGATATGTTTTTACCTTTCTCGAATATAGCCCCTCCCACTACTATATCCATGTTTTTACATGTATGCCTCATTTTAAAGGTGAAACTTTTATCTTTCAGCCGATACCAAATATAACCCGCTACACGCATGTAAAAGCTTACTAGGCTGTCTAGAATGCGAGGTTTTGCATGAAAAATCGTAGGTGGGCACTTACCTGTCCAGTGACATTCAGTGACGAAAGCAAGCTTAGAGTGAAAGTAGGTCAATTTTCTCGTTCAGGCTAGTTCTTTCCCTTGTCACAGATATGTAGTAGTGGGAGGGGGCTATATTCGAGAAAGGTAAAAAAACAATAATGTCTGACAATCATTTCATAGCCCCCTGTGTAAGTAATGTACATCGCAGGGTTATTAAACTGTAGTTCTTTTGATATGATATTTTCTGGACTTGACTTTGAGACCGTTAAAGATATATTGCTGAAACTAAAGCATACATGCATCACCCATAGACGACATGAAGTTGAGTCATGAGGTCATTGTGACTTTGTCCCAAAGGTCAAATAAATACAACGTTTTTATCTAAAGAGTAGATAGACGGATTTATTCCCAAAACAAAACAGATTTCTGGTGATTAGTTCTGACATGCGTATGGGTGTTCTGGTAAGTCTATTGTGGTATACAATGTACATGAAACATCATATATTTGACTTCAATGATTTATTTTTCAGTTGTGTTTCATATTTCTAACTGTAGGCGAGGAAACCCGCTAACTTTATGTTATTGCTTACATATTCAAATAACATTGTTAGTATACCGACTCACTTTTCCGAACATATTATCCATGCCCATATATCAACATTCAAGTAGAATTTTAGAATAATTGTAGAATTGTAGAAATGGAGAGGTGATCCCCAGGGTCCTGAGGAGGGGTGTCCAAAAATGTTACATGTATATAGCTATATTGGTTTAAGCAACTTCTTTTCTGAAACCAAGCAGTGAATACCAACCATATTTCAATGGAAGCACTATATGTAGTAGGCATTCAAAAGTGAATAAATGGTAGGTCTGACCGTCAAACTTCTTCAAGAACATGATTGGGAAAACGGACCCCGGCCGACTTGGTGAAAGGCGAGTGCGCTATCTCTTGCACCACCCGACCACCCAATTAGTACTAGCTGTTTATACATGTAGGACGTCAGTGACTTGTCTGTATAATACAGAAATGTTTACTTTTATAAATTCTACTTTTGTCATAAACATAAACAATTGCGACTTAATTGATATTGACGATGTCGATTTGCGTGGTTCGTAGGAAGTTTCCGATAACCAAGTCGTTCCGTCCCGAGGGTTTAACCTTTGACCCCCCTTGTACGTCACGGCTAATGTTGTAAATTGTACAGGTATTAATTGGTTTATATGCCATCAATAAAAATACCACTAAAGACGTATTTGTAAAGCGTCTTTTATCCGGGGTAACATTTTATGACCGAATTTTTCGTTCGGTTGAAAGCACGTACTTGAACTCTATTTGTATAATGAGCAGGTAAAATGTTTTATATCGATGTAGATCAAAATAAACTTTCTTTATAAGCTGATGGATTTCTTTTTTATTGGTTTAATTGTATATCTGTGAGCGATAAGGATTTATAAACCGTTTCATATCAATTAAAACGCGTTGGACCCACTAAAGCAGTAATGGTAAATGTGTGTTCTACTAAAGAACGCCAAAATGCTCAATGTCAAATCGTCCATCATTTTTTATATTCATTTCTATTTGTAGAATATTCTGTGTATTGATATTGATCCATAAACGTTGCGTTGCCAGACTTTTGTTAAATGAGTGAACTGTTAAATGGTATTGACATATTAGTATTGGTCCAGTGGGCGTTATAGATCACGGTTGGTTTCTCTCCGACAGACAAATACGTTTATTAATTTGTAGATATACATGTACAAGTTCATGAACCCACCATAACGTGACTGATCGGATATCGTTCTGTAAATTACCAATTCAAACGTCGTCTGGCATTTTCGAATATCGCGAGCGTACACGCATTTTACGATACATGACATATATATATATACATATACATGTACTCATCATTAACCCGTGTCAAGTATTCTAGAGTTAATTAGTTGATGAATAATTAAAAGAAATAACCAACAATTTATTCGTGTTAATTGGCTTTATTCCTGTTATGGTGATAAGTATATATACTTAAAAAGACGTTTGAAGTGGAACATGTCAATATATAGCGCATGAAAGACTAAATTCCCATACAATCCCTGTGCCTAGTCGGACAGTACTGCGAGTTTCCTCTGGCCCAGACGACGGACTTAGACATTTTGACAGATATATATGTCTGGTGGGGTAGCCTAAGTTTCCTCTGGCCCAGACACCAGACTAAGACTGTCTGGTGTGTGATCAGGTTACCTTGCCTGAAACTTTCAAAAACTAAATGCGAAGTTAATTAAGAAATAAAGTCCTTTAAAAACGTGTATTTTCCCCAGTTTTCACATGCCTCCTTTGTAATACTGAAGTCAGGACAGCATCTGAATCCGTATTTTGAAGCACTTGATGTGGAGATCATTACAATGTCAAGCACGTGACTTAAATAAACGTGTTTGTTGAATTATTAATACGAAAGTTAGACACTTTTCTATATAATTTAAGAGTTCTAGTTTTATTTATTTTGTTACCAATATATAATCCAAATTATAAAACAAACGCCCAAAATTAACTTCAGTTAAAATTTTCTCCATTGCATGTGGCTTAAAAGCTCTCACTCTTCTAGAAAGCCTTATTTTACAGAATGAGGCCAAGCGTCAGATTGTAAATAACTGTATTTTAACGTAACGTTGTAAAATATAAAATAATGAAAAATATAACAGAATGTTTCCTTGGTGCGGGAGACCCTGATGAACGAGGTTCTGAGAAAAAACGACAGAGAGAGAGAACGGGGTTGCGCTATTCAGTATCTGCTGGTGAAAATCTTAACTGTTCACAGGAAATGAAGGCCGTCAACAAAGTGTGGTTTGTATGTATATAACAGAGAGTGTTCGATGGTAAACACCATACAGAAATACAAATGTATATACACGAAGGGCGATGTCGGTATATTTACATTAAACTCATATTATAGGCACGTCAACTGAAATAGAATGGCAAGGTGAGTATGGTTTTACAAATTATCCACATACATTGTTGAAACATATTAAACATGTTGAATCGAACATACAGATTATAAATGCTATTTTAGTGTGACATTTTAACTTATGTACAGCTTAGTTAAGACAAATTATATCAATCGAACAAACTCTCAATGTATCACAGTCTACTACACAAACCAGTAACAAATCCGTCAAAATGACTTGAAACAGAAAATTGTATATCGATTTAAAGCATGGATTGGCTACTAATGAATTATTAGGTAATCAAAATCTAATGTATTTATTTCACACACAGCAAACAGTTAGCATCATCACTACCACCAACTGACCCTAACGATATGCCACGTGCATCCCTCCGCCATTGTCCATGTATGTTCCATCAAATATGGAATAAAACCATCCCTACGGATTCGTTCTCTATTGAAATTTTGTATCACCTATATATTCCTGTGTTTAGCAATCGACCGAGTGCACGTTTTCCCCCGGGGACACCACAACACACGTGCACACATGTAAGCACGTGCTGTTCTTCTGGTGACCGAACATGCAATAAATGCATCGAGTATGACAGTAGCTATCCCACTGGGCTCGTTTAGGCAGACACTAATTGTGAGAAAATATTTCCTTGGTGGTCAGTTCACGATCTCGTTCAAGTTTTTCAGTTGACCTTATATAACGGGCCTTTTTTGCCTCTTCATACGATGAATCAAAATTTGGCAGCGTAAACATTGTCTTAAGGGAACCGTCCGCATTATACATATCCGGGTCTAAAACGGGTTTCCGGAGCAATTCGTCCACTTGTTGTTTGGACATGCGCCGTTCTGGTCGCGGTCGCGGATCTTCCGGTTCCTGTTTGACTGATGAAGCAGGGGTATCGTTGTTTTTGATGCCGGACTGTTGCGTACTGGCCGCAACCTCGGCGCCTGCTGATGTTGCCCCTTTACGATTGTTTTGTTTCCTGTTAGACCCGGGGTCTGATAACGCCGACCCCTGACCACTGATTGACCCCTTGGTCAGTCGTTTAGACACTTTGTTCCTTACACTGGCCATGTCGATGTTTGCGAGTGTCGCCAAATCTAAAGTTTCGTTTTTCTGTGCCTGGTCTGACTGTGAGGAACTCCTCAGTGAAGTCTCTGGTACGATCAGTGACGATGTGTAAATGTTGAGATGTTCCTGTTGGTGCTTCGCCGCTCTCTGTTTATGTTCTCTATGCACTTTTGTCGTACGTTCTTTGGGAACGCCCCCTTTCGCTTCCCCTGATCGAGCATCTGTGGTAGCCGCCGAGTTAATAACCTCTTTTTGTATGCCAGGCCTTGCTACCTCTGAATAGATATGTTCCGCTTGATCGGAGTCAATTTTGCCAATCTCCGTCAATCGTTTAAAAGCTAAGCGCGGCGTATCGATATCGACCTGATTGATTGAGGCGCGATACACGGGGGATTTAGCACCCCTTTCACTGGGTGGAGGTGTTCTGGTATATGTCTGTGTGTTGTTGTGCAAGTCTCCAAGATATTTGATGATCATAAAACCGTCAACTTCACTGTCAGCGCTATCTATGGACTGTCCTTTTAAATCCACGACATGATCCAAGCTTTCTTTCGACTTTTTCATTTCATTCATGGTAACGTTTGTGTTTGTTTCTTGCACCGGAATATCTGTAAAATTGAATACTGGGTGATGGAATTTCTTATCAGGTGTCAATAAAGTTTTGTTAGTGGGTTTATGTATACCCTGGCGAATTTTCTCTAACTGACGTTCCGCCATACTCTGTTCCTTACTAAGGGTTTGTAGATTCCCTGTTGCACGTGCCGGACCCATAGTCCGTATCCGGCCTAGCTCTCGTGCAATCGCGCGCTGCTCATGGTTCACCTTTTCCAAATTTAATTTGTATACTGCTTCCGGTCCATTTTTACCGCTTAAGTTCAAATTCAATTTCCGGTCCTCGCGCTTATTACGCTCACGTGCGACCTCTTGTGAACGGTAAGTTTTGAGTAAGTGCCCACTCATTTTGGCTGTCGTAATGCTTTTAAAATACAATTCAGTTTAAACTAATCGTCAAGTCACGTGTAAACATCGATATAGAAGTCTAGCACGTGCACCACACCATCAGCATGCGTCATTAGAAGTAACAAGCGCTGATTGCTTTTCCTGACGTGGTTACCGTCAAAGGATTTCTGTGTGTTGAAAATCAATTCAACTCCGACTCCGAAACTTGCAAATCATTCTTCACCTGTAGAAATCCCGAAACTTTAATCTCGCCATAATCGATATCTGCAACAGAGACAAAAAATAATCATGTTTATTAATCTTATTGAGTGTTGACGTTTTTGTTTTATTGATGGATTCTTATGATGCTTATAAACTGAATCACCAATGCCCGTTAGGTTACTGTAAATCACCCGGTGTCTACACGTATTCGTACTAACTCACATACATTTGTTTATTTATTTCCTTATTAAAGGTTAAATATCTATAGAATTAAAACGTCAATAACAATGTCTGTTTAAATCAACGTTCGTGACTTAACTATCAAACAATGCACACATACAATGACTTCATGGTGTATGCGTCACAACATGACACGTAAATAAAACATATTTGTTTAGATCGGTCCATGAACAACACAATTACGTTGGTGAATCATTGAGATATATTTCTTGTTCATAATCATCTATATATTTCCGGTTCATGACACATTTTCTGTTTGAAGATCGGGAAAATATGAACACAATCTGATGTTGGAGTGTATTTCAAACGGAAAAGTATTGAAACATCGATGTTTTAACATTGTTCGCCAATGCATATCCTGAAAGTATACCGAGGAGGTTTTGCCTAAAAGTAAAATATCAAATTCGCTTAAAACAGAAATTCGTTACAAATAAATAAACGTGAAACAAAGAATTTGACTGTCGCACCAATGTGAACACATACTCTAGTCATGAACTTTCAGTGGCACAGAGCACAGACAAACGTTTTTTTTGATGTAGGTCAAACGTCAAAAAAAAGGATGACCTACTTTAATACATAACAAACCAACTCACCAAGGTGAACATTTACTCAAAGTATCAACTTTCAGTGAATTGTAGTATATGAGATTGAGCACGTACAGCATTTTACTTTGA
Organism: Mimachlamys varia; assembly: GCA_947623455.1. Lineage (NCBI taxonomy): Eukaryota > Metazoa > Mollusca > Bivalvia > Pectinida > Pectinidae > Mimachlamys > Mimachlamys varia. Next base: position 39,584,399 of record OX392529.1, read on the forward strand.
TGAATGTCAAATTAATGTATTGTAGTTCAAAGTGACCTACTCTTGATTCATGACACTGCCTCGCGAAGTGGAATCCATACTGAAATTATGACATTACAATGCCTTATAGTGTATGAGAAAGAGCTCACACAATCTTTTTCTTTGTTGTAGATCATAGTTGAAAATGTAGGTCAAAGTGACCTACTTTGATGCATGACACACTACCTCATCAAAGTGAACCCATACCCAAAGTATGAAGTGTCAGTGTCAGTGTAGTGTATAAAATAGAGCCTGGATATTTTCTGTGATGTAGGTCAAAGTTCAAAATGTAGATCATAGTGACCTACATTTGATGCACTACACACTGCCTCCCAAGGTTTACACACATGCTAAGTATGAAGTTCATGTGGCTTGTATAGTGTATTGGATAGAGCACTGGCAATATGTTTCCTTGATGTAGGTCAAAGGTAAAATGTAGAACGCTTTGACTTATTTTTGATGCATGACACAGCAGCCAGAAAGACGGAAGGAAGGACGGAAACTATAGCACCCCCTCCCCCGCCCGGTTTACGATTGGGGAATAATAACAAATAAAATCAAAATAGACACGCACCTGGCTGTAAACACATTTGAGAAAACGTGATCTAACCAATATATTCCTTGATAACTGGAAAGGCGAACCGTATGGTTGTGTAAGAGCTCTTGTATAAAGCTGCATATATGTGCAACGTTTCCCACGGATAAACGTGCATGTTCAGACTGTTTAATATTGATATATTGTACATGTATACACACTGGCAACATCAATGCACAAATTGTTTACCACTTTACCGTTCTTATATGGCACATGGCTTTTAAAGCAAGGTAACGTTTTACATGTGATTGTCACTTTCTGACGCATATAAACAGCACTTCCGCCGAGGTAAACAAACTCAGCAAATTCTCTACAACATAGGTAACATTCCTTGTAATTTCCCTGTACATTTACGACATTATGTTCAACCGTGATAATGGCGTCAGTCACCTCATGACCTCGGAGATGAAAATCTCTTCTGCAAGTTTTAGCAAGCTTTAAATTCACGAGAAAAGATGAAAATAGGTATTCACCAGAATATATCTAGATCGCTGATGTAAACTATTTGTGAGGTTTGTGTCGTTTCCACGTTTTGTCTGACGCAACAAGTAAAGCCAATTCCAATGAGAGTTAGGCGGCCGAGGCAGAGTACGTGGACACTATAGTGTACTATATTATTCATATATACTCTACACTTAAGATTTTTCGCTGATAATCCAGATTTTTTTCCATATTAGAAACTCCTGTGCGCTTCATTTCAGACAAACAAAAGTGACAGAGACGTGAATGTCAGCATTTTAATCAGAAAATACAATTGTTAACGTTTTGATACAACACCATGAAATGAAGGTTGGAGACCAAACCAATCTACAACAACTGAAAATCGTACGCATTGTCATATTAGTTCATGCTTAAAAAATAAACAAATGAAAAAATGAAAATACTTGAAAAGAACGTTTCTTATATTATTCTGGTTCACGTGAAAACCATTCTATGATCATCATCGAAGGTTTTTATTCGGTAACTTAGCGATTGGATACCATCTGTACATACTGTTATGACCACGATCTGGCGACTCAGTTCTGATCATATGTAAATCAATCTACATTTATTGATAATGTACGAGAATACCTCGAATGTCGTCGTGCTGGTAGATCCTTAGGACAGTGCCAGCCTTACTAGCTCACGGAAATCATTGCCACCGCTTAAATGACTTCAAACAAGATCTTACAAGAAGTTGACAAAACCTCGTATCTAAAGCGGAATGGTGTTACATGTATCTGTAACGATAAATGACTGTAATTTACATGTAACACTATTTTAAAGGAAAAAAAAACACCAAAAAACAAAAACAAACGAGGAAACCAGAAAGAGTCTAGTGAAAACATCAGTTGAATACATCATAGTAAAGAACAGGATGATGAAGAACGGTCCCCGAACGAGCTAACCTGAACCACAGGGGCTAGGCACGGACCTATGTCACTATGAATTGATTGTCAGATAATTTGTTTTACCTTTCTCGAATATAGCCCCTCCCACTATTATATATCTGTGACATATAGTAGTGGGAGGGGCTTTATTCGAGAGAAGTAAAAACAAATCTGACAATCATTTCATAGTGACATAAGTCCGTGCCTAGCCCCTGTGACCTGAATGGGAGGTCTCTTTCAAAATCACGGACCAACGTACTATTAAAACTAATATCCAAAAGACGCAATCTACCGGGGACGAACAGAAACCAAAACAAAAATGAAATACAATTTATTCCACAATGCAAAGTCTCTACGAATACACGAAAGGCATGGATAATATTCAAAGAACATAGGAGAACAACACAAAGAAATAAAAGACAATCCCATTGGGATTTTGATTAGATGGAAACAAAGCGTTTGTCTGGAGGCTGAGATAACAGGACTCAAGAGTGATGTTGTGTTATATATAAGGTTCTCAGTAACTATAGCCGACATACAATGTAACGAACCCTACAGTGGTGGCAATGGGCAGGACGAAGACGAAAACGGCGAATAGTGTTTCTCTACAATTGTGATTGGTTTGGTAGCCATCTTCCATTACACATTGTTTGAATTCAAAGCAAGTCTATTAAGGACATCGCTCTCTAAAGGAGTCAAATGTTTGGATTCTTTTCCTGTCATATATCAATACTCGATTGTTTGATCTACGGTTATAAACTAGAACAAACTACCACATCACACCAAATGACAAGTAAAATTTCAGCACGCTGCCTACTGCACATTCACTGTTCATGGTAGATTTTGCTCAGCATTGGGCCAGCTACAACACGATATAGATACCTATTTTATGTACAAATGGATCAAGTACCAGTATCAATGTGAAGGTCACAGTCAGTATTTGTATGGACTTCTAAATTTAATCATTGTTTTGTATACTTCATCTAAAGCTCAAAAGTGAGGTAGTGTCAAGGGAGACATTAGGAACGGGGAAATTGCATAGAAAAACAGTCAAGATAATATCCAAAACTGTTTTTGCCCGAACGATCATGCAATGAGGGCAACAGGTACAATTTGCAGGGGCCCTGTCCCCAGGCCGAGACATACCTGGGTCATTAACAATGGTAGTTACTACTCCCTGCTTGACGCTCAGCATTATGGAGTGGAAAGACTGATTCGCCCATTGTCAGTATAATGTGACCGGGTGGTGTGTTCTGCTTGTGGCCTTCGACTGCATGCTTTATTGTGGTAGCACTTTAAATCGGCACAGGATTCGGACTATCGCAAGGAGGCTGACACACCATACCGCAGCCTCCAAAATACTCATGCATTCAAATCACACACCCACATCGCATACACTGGGAGGCTTCCCTTAATGTCAATACCTGTTTATAGGACGTAAAAACAATCAACCAAAGAAAACCAAACCAAATTGATACATCATTTCTGAATGGGGATTACATACCATGCTGAATTATTTGTATGTCTCGTTTATAATATTATATAACAATAACTGTAATACCAGTATGAGAGATGCTTGAAAATTGAAACCCTCGCTTTCAATATGCCAAGGGTATCCAATAAATGGCGGAATAAAGGACTATGTATGGTTTTGCCTGTTTTTGGCCCCCAAATCCATCAAATTTTAAATTTCATTATTGAACACTCAAATAATATTATTTCAAATAAAGATTACATCCCTCATGCAATTGTAATAATATGTATTTGTTATTTGTGCTATGGTTGCCATGGTAACCATCCGAAATATGCATAAATTATGCAAATGTAAATATTTGGTCTATTTTGGTCAATTTTTACATAGATTTTCACACAGCAACCATAGAGCGCATTCTTGAACAAAGTTTATATTTCTCCTAAAGATGTGGTATAAGTGCCCACATATTCTCTTTTGATATTAAGTTTGTTCAAGAATGCGCTCAATAGTTTCTAATAGAAAAACTATCCAAAAAGTGGCCAAAATTGACTAAATGGTCAAATTTCCCTAATTTATGCATATTTGAGATGGTTTCCATGACAACCAGAGTTGAAACAACAAATAATTATTGTTTCAGTTTTATCAGCGATGTACTCCATATTTGAAATACATTAATTTGAGAGTTCAATAATCTGCTTCAAAATTTGATAATTTGGGGGCCAAAAAAGGCCCAAACCATATATAGTCCTTTATGAATCCTTTATAGAGCATTGGGAAACATCTCTGTAAGTATGTAAGTACGATGCATTTTGTCACAAATATTGAAATTGTGTACAGACAGCCGATCAGGCGTGGATTCCTGTTTTTCTTTAAGAAGTATACAAAGAGAGAACCCCAAAACCTACAGGAGTCCCATATAAGTCGTCGTGAAAATAATAATTATGCAATTTGATACGACATGATTATTATTTTCAAATGTCTCAGAAAATGCAAAGCTGTAAGAACGATGACGTACGCACACATACGCTGCACCTTTTAATTTTAGTATCGTATGCCGCAAAAATGAATTAAACTGCATCATATAGCTTTTTCGTCCTCCGATGCATAATGCAGTAGCAGAAAGGTCAGGTGCGTAAAACCCCTTTGATTTATGAATTAAGAGGTAATATTACACTTGTTCAGTATAATTTCAAATCGTGTATATTTTACGTTTAAACTCGTCAACATGTTTTCGGAACCATCACATATTTCGAGATTTGTTGCTATATCCGAGTTCAAATACATTTGTACGAATGCCACTTCGAAATAAATTATGTATTGGAGAAATTCAACATTAGTAATTTTAACTGAGCTTAGTAATCATTTCAGTCTCCGTTGCCGTACTACCAGACAAATGTGTTTACGGGTCAGTTACAGTACAGCGACAGACACGTGTAAATACTCTTTGTCTGTTCTATAAAGTTTTGTATATCCTTCCAATAAATGGCTTTATCTTTCTTTACTGCAGATAAGTACATTATCTATTTGGTATTTATGTATATCTATAAACCTGCCCACATCTCCGTGTGGTATACTTAAGTTTCATTTATATAGAGTGGATAATGTATTTTCTTTAGGACTCGTTACAGCGTGTAAGGTATGTCTAATGTCGTGAATGTTGCTCCCACAATGCCACACAAACAGTTATACAGACTGGCGTACGATTCTATAGGTATACGTTTCTGTTCTTTGTAACTATTTACTGGAAGCACACTTTGGGGGTCAGTTTAGGAGTTGGCTAACACATGCTTAGCATATCTGATTTAAAGTCAAAATATATAAAGTAAATAAACCTCCATACAATGTCTCTATATAAAGTACAGTAAACCTCCATACAATGTCTCTATATAAAGTACAGTAAACCTCCATACAATGTCTCTATATAAAGTACAGTAAACCTCCATACAATGTCTCTATATAAAGTACAGTAAACCTCCATACAATGTCTCTATATAAAGTAAATAAACCTCCATACAATGTCTCTATATAAAGTACAGTAAACACCAATACAATGTCTCTATATAAAGTACAGTAAACACCAATACAATGTCTCTATATAAAGTACAGTAAACCTCCATACAATGTCTCTGTATAAAGTACAGTAAACCTCCATACAATGTCTCTATATAAAGTACAGTAAACCTCCATACAATGTCTCTATATAAAGTACAGTAAACCTCCATACAATGCCTCTATATAAAGTACAGTAAACCTCCATACAATGTCTATATAAAGTACAGTAAACCTCCATACAATGTCTATATAAAGTACAGTAAACCTCCATACAATGTCTATATAAAGTACAGTAAACCTCCATACAATGCCTCTGTATAAAGTACAGTACACATCTATACAATGGCTTTATATAAAATAATTAAACCTCCATACAATGCCTCTATATAAAGTACAGTTAACCTTCATACAGTGCCTCTGTATAAAGTACAATAAACCTCCATACAATGTCTCTATATAACGTACAGTAAACCTCCATACGATGCTTCTATATAAAGTACAGTTAACCTCCATACAATGTCTCTATATAAAGTACAGTAAACCTCCATACAATGCCTCTTTATAAAGTACAGTAAACCTCCATACGATGCTTCTATATAAAGTACAATAAACCTCCATACAATGCCTCTATATAAAGTACAGTAAACTTCCATACAATGTCTCTGTATAAAGTACAGTAAACCTTCATACAGTGCCTCTGTATAAAGTACAGTAAACCTCCATACAATGTCTCTGTATAAAGTACAGTAAACCTCCATACAACGCCTCTATATAAAGTACAGTAAACCTTCATACAGTGCCTCTGTATAAAGTACAGTAAACCTCCATACAATGTCTCTGTATAAAGTACAGTAAACCTCCATACAACGCCTCTATATAAAGTACAGTAAACCTCCATACGATGCCTCTATATAACGTACAGTAAACCTCGATACAATGTCTCTGTATAAAGTACATTGAACCTCCATACAATGCCTATATAAAAAGTACATTAAACTTCCATACAATGCCTATATAAAAGGTACATTGAACTTCCATACAATGCCTCTATATAAAGTACAGTAAACTTCCATACAATGTCTCTATATAAAGTACATTTAACCTCCATACGATGCCTTTATATAAAGTACAGTAAACCTCCATACAATGTCTCTATATAAAGTACAGTAAACTTCCATACAAAGCATCTATATAAAGTAAAGTAAACCTCCATACAATGTCTCTATATAAAGTACAGTAAACGTTCATATAATGCCTCTATATTTAAGTACATTTAACCTCCATACAATGCTCTTACATAAAGTACAGTAAACTTCCATACAATGCCTCTATATAAAGTACAGTAAAACTCCATACTGTGTTGTCATTTTATAGCTACTACCCCCAATAAAGCCATTTTTTGACAAAAGATGGCAATATATTTAACATGGGTTCACTTTTAAAAATTGACCATTTGTAGTCTGACTTGATGCCCCATTGCATGATCGTAAGAGGCGACTAAATTTGTGATATTATCTTTTCCTGTTTTTCTTAACAAATTTCTCCTTCCTAATGTTTCCCTTCATACAACCTGACTTTTGGTCTTTAGTTGATTCTTGACCCCTATGAAGAAGACTATGGATTATGTCCCCTGGCCGAGACATACCCTAGTCTCTAACAATGGTAGCTACTACTCCCTGTGAAGAAGACTATGGGTTCTGTCCCCAGGCCGAGACATACCAAAGTGTCTAACAATGGTAGCTACTATTCCCTGTGAGGAAGGCTATGGGTTATGTCCCTAGGCCGAGACATACCAGAGTCTCTAACAATGGCAGCTACTACTTCCTACTAGACGCTCAGCATTGTGGTAGTGGAACGACTGGTTCACTCGTGGTAGCACTTTTAATCAGCAAAATATCCAGACTATCGCAAGAAGGTTTACAGGAATATACCGCAGCCTCCCAAATATACACACGCATCCACATCGCATACACCGAGAGCCCCTCCTTAAATGACCCTGGTTGTTACTGTTAAAGCCCATATCTTCTCGGTGTCAGTCATGCTGTTTTGCACAATGTACCCATAATACTATTATACGCTGAAGAGTTTTAGTGGTGTTAATATGTTCGCGTGTGGTGATATTCGCGGTGATTTAATGCCAACGAAATAAGCGAAAATTTTCACACGGAGAAAAATTCCACTTTTACAGAACGCAAAAACAATGAAACTAATTCAATGATGGAGGTATCGTTACACTTGACTGATTTCTGTAATCAGACATTAAAGCATTTCTGATATGTTGTCCATGGTTAATATCTTACTGTACGTACTAATAAACCTCCCATACAGATTCAAGCTTTTAGTATATATGTATGATTCTGTGGGTGTATTGTGTAGAGACTTATGTAGCATTCAATTAAACCGACGTGATTATAAGGTTTAATATGATAACTTGCTGCATGGAAAGCATCTTGAGAATAGGAAAAAAACCACTGTCTTTTATTGAGATTGCTGGTGTTTTATCCTAAGCAAAAATAAATAAGAGAATACCGAAGCGTTAACAAAATCATAATCTAATCTCAAAATTGATCAAACCAGGGGCAAAATATGAACAGAGGAAAGACTCACATGGAGTAGTTTGAAGAATCCTAGAAAAGTACCAAACAAAGAATAAATAATAGCAAGATGGTGATATTTGGCGAGTGTTTGAAATGGAGAATAACAGGTTTTCATTAATACCGGTAGGAGAGCCAAATATATTCTCTCATATGTTACAATGGGCAGATTGAAAACTCCCCTTTTGCCATGGAACATCAAATTTTATGTGTCTACTTTGGATTAGAACAACGTAACACTGAAATAATCTTTTTCAGATCGCCATAAAATATTATTTTACCTTCTTTGAACAGTACTCCCTTCATTTGCCCCTACCTAACAAACCTCCACAAAGCGGTCACATATTTGTTTTGTCCTGTCCAATAGCGGATATCGAATGCAGCAGTACAGTTCATTAGACTACATCAGTGTATGATAAACTACCCCCAGACGAGCTTTAGTCCCACACCAACACCGCCGTTCACAACCCCGAGTGTCTGCGGGTGCAACACACGTATTTACATATTGTATCTACCTATGTATTTCCATGTGAGATGATTCACGAGGGTTAAATAATGTATTTACATATACATTTCCATTTCCATGTAAGATATGATTCACGAGGCTTATAGTGCGATGTTTAGAGGGGACGAGTATGAATTTGATGAAATGATTCAAACTATGCAAATAAGAGCAGCTCTATTCTCAGGAACGGGGGCATGGTGTTGTTAACACACCATTACAATATGTATCTACTTCGTAAATTACCTCTACAGAAATAAACGATTCTGTGCACTGCCACGTCAAACTACCAGAAGATGATATACATGGTTATTGTTTAGATCAAAGTATCTATTGTGAAAGTATAAGGTGACATAAAAGAATAATGCAATTAAGTTTTAACACTGAGGAACACACACACATTACAGGAACGTCACTTCACACATAACATTAGACAAAATTTAACCAAACTTAGGAAGATAAAATAAATGCCATACACTATTTAACAAAATACACAACTTAATTTGGTTTTATTTTCAGATACAAGATGACTTACATTTTGAATTGAGAACGGGCTACAAATATATGGTTTGTGTAAAGGGTGATAACTCTAATTAACAGTGTCTTCTGAACGCACAGCAACTATAATTAATTTAACAAACAACTCTTAGTCGTTTTGTTTGGTTTTGTTTGTTTGTTAGCATTGGTCGTATGGAAAATAGATACAGTACACAGAGTTTGATGCAGGTTTGCATATATACAAGAGATTATAGGTTTAAACATTTCAAAACGTTTAATCATATTCTATGTTTCCCTGGGTCTAGTTCAATCCTGACGATGCATTAAAACAATTACTGCACATAAAAAAGTCGTTTACAGTCCTGCTGTATTTGCGTAATCGAAATTCTATGTGAAGGTGCGTCCCTTCTACCGGAACAAACATTGAAATCCAATAGTGTCAACCTCATTTGCTACAGTCCGTTAGTCGAGACCATGTTCGTATAGGAATGAATTCCATGTAAAGCCTGTATATTTCGCCTGTCTATACCGCATGGATTCGACAAACCAACCAACGTCGTTCTTGGCGGCTGAGTGGGGAGACACCTGAATTTCTTAAACATTTTTCTGAAGGTCAATCTGGCTCTGTTAGACGTTATTTGGATATAGTCAAACAATAACAGATGCTCAGTTAGTCTATGCTATAAAAATTGTAGCAATAACTAGGTTTATTCCAACATTAGAAAATAATTTGCTTGCGTACCCGACGGTAGGTCGGCTCAGTTGATGTTTCTTCAAAGCACGCTTTGAAAAGTTTTCAGTTTAATATCTTAAGCTTTACCTAAAGATGTTAAATTGAAAAAAAAAATTATATACAATAGCAATACACAAGAGCAAAACAGGAAAATGAAAATCGGGAAAAATTCAAAATAAGATTTTAGTTGTGAACAATCTGCCAGAAGGGCCGATGAGCTAATGCCATGACGCGGTGTCCGTTCGCATTGGATTTTGACCCAATTTGGTCAGAAATATCCGAGGGGAAAGGGGAAGAGATTTGTCATAAATGGTGAGTCTGGCCCTCAAGGGCCCAGAAAGCGGAGCCAGAAAGGTGGGGCCCAATAGGGGAAATAGGTAATTCCTTTAAGATTCTTCTCTTGTGAAAAGTCGAAATTTTCTGACGACTAACTTATTTCCTTGTTAGCATTTTTGGTAAAGGGAGTTCATTGCATAGCAGAAAATGCAAAAAGAATTATATGGCGGTTTATGTGAAAAATGTTGTTTTGGACAATTGCAGGACAATTTCATTCAATATCTTCCAGATTTGTAATCAGATATGTATGAATGTTTGCATTATTGACATAAATAGTATTTTGTAATTAATCACGGAAGATAAAAGTCTTTAAATTTCTTTTTAGCTCAAAAAATAAATTTTAGTTTCACCTACCACTTATTTTTTAATGAGAAAATACTCCATTTTTCCTCAATTTTTGCAGATTTAAAGCTTTATAAAAAAACTTCTGGCAACCAACTTTTTAGATATTTGGCAGATCAAAAGGAAATGGGTTTCTCATTCTAAAGCAGTCATAAAAAACTGGGGGTAGTTTATCTTAGAAGTCATTTTCGAGACCAAAGAGAGAATTATAAATTGCTGGTTTTAATCTATATGATATAAAGTGTATTTAGATATGAATGTATGGGTATGTCGCTACGCAAAAATAATACTAATATGTTTTACTATTAAGATTCCATTAAATAAAATCGGCCTAAGGTACAGAGAAATCGTTTGCCCTGGCGTGCATGTTTGAACAACCTATGTGATTTGTAATTAATATCTTGAATGCCATTGTACAATCAGCTATCAATTGAACATTTCCCATTATGTTTGCCGATATTTTTAATATGGTGACGCATGATTTCCAGGTAAGACAAATCAAGATATGTACGGCGTGCCACATCGAATATGACTGTGTCTAACATACTTTACTTTTGTCAAAGTAAAAGTAATGGTTATTTTTCTGTTCTTCTTTTTAGTTGTTACAGCTATTTTTTTTCAGACACGATTCCATTGAGCCATCAGTGACTCAACCGACTAAAAGACAGAAAATATGATGTATGTGTAATAACAGTAAAATAAACTCAGGGAATTACAATAATTATAGACTACAAGTGATCTGAATTGCTTTCCAAGTTCTACACCTTTGTGCAATCTCATTAAAATAAATTACAAATACAAACCGAAATACTTCTTATTTATATTTTGATCAAAACAAAATAAAATATAAAAGAAGAATTTTATCATTTACAAAAGAAAAAGATGAAGATGTATCACATAACGCAAACAGGAACGAATCTATGAGAGATATTTGATAAACCTAGATAGAAGTATATCTGTTACCAGTCAGGAGTGTATTGGGTTACCAATGTGTACCAATGATAGTATTTAAACCAACACCACATCCGCATAGAGTATTTAAAGTTAGACAACTCCCACAGGATTGCAGAGAATGTAGCTGTGATTGCTTTCTTAGGCCAATTACATTCTGGGTTTGAAGATGGAATAATGTAATATTAATTATCTTAATGTTAGAACATACATGTATTTATATATAAATATATATACTTATGAACATGAACTACATATTTTGTACCATGAATTGATATGAAAGTACCAACTGCAGTGATATACCAATTCAGTGCGATATTGTTTTCATGTTGCGTTTTGAGTCCCCATACAGACATAAGAGGGCTAAGAATCCCATACAAATGTGTCATGTGAGTTTCGCAATGCTCAATAGATATGGGAATAATATATAGATATTTCGAAGTATTTTAACCAAATACTTTTGAAAAAATCCAACAAAAACAAAAAAAGAGAATTCCAAAGCGTCAATAATACCATAATCATAACTCAAAATCGATTAAACCAGCGGCAATATATGAACAAAGAAAAAATTTACAGGGAGAGAAAATAAGACCTGGTGTTCCGGAAGAGTGAGCATCTTCTGCTTCATCGATGACACCCGCCATGTAAATCTTGGTCAGATCCAAGGTTACTGTATTGACCTTAAAATGAGAGAACTAAGGTATAATTCTCAATCACAACAAGCAGGTATACTACTGAGAATTAAAAAACGCCCATCATCATACCAGGTAAGGTTGCAGAATATACAATGAGTCCAAGTTGGCGACCATAAAACTTGCTCATAGTCTTCATCAACCTGTAACCCTCGACTCCTATGCCGTTAGTTTGTTCGTCAGCAGTCGACATCTATCACGAAAATCTCGAATCAACTGCGACGTATTTACAGTCATAGGATGGAGAAGCAGGAATGTTAGAAAGGGAAAAGGAAAAATCAATTTCTGTTTACATAACTAAGAGGTAGGGACATAATGTAAGATGGATAGCAAATGCGATTTTACATCTTTAGTTGAACCAAAGAAATATTAAAAGACCACACTTCCTAAAGAGCCAGGTACATTTTCATATTTGTAATTAAAAAATATATGTAGAAATCCTGTTGTTAAGAGACATGTACATTTGAATACTTTTTAGTACTGTTAATCCTTTGTTTAAATCAGAGTGTCGACAACTTTATTAAACATATCATATATGCCCCTGACAGTCTCTGACAAGAGCTATCGGTCTAATGACGTGATCACAAAGAAAGTCCTTCATAGCTTCAGTAGCAATTAAAGTTTCAATAACAAAAAAGTTACATTAATATACTTTTTGACACTTCGATATTCACAGAAACATATACTCATATAAGCAGTCAACATTATAATATTCAAAGTTAAATATATATATATACAACTTGTCTTGGCATCCCATAGCAATATACATGTATAATGTTAACCAACAGCATGTCACAGCTTTTCATCGTAATGCATAACACCACTACCATTATATAACTTCCAATAAACATCCCGTAAACCCCACAACCGTAAATAACACAGATAATTGTCTAAAACCATATTAGTCATCCATCCATACAAACAGATATCCGGAAATTTCAATATTGTCCTACTAAAAGTCCCGTATAAATTCCTACAGGAGTCCGTATGCGTTCTCTTGGCGTCTATTACAGAAAGTTATAATTCTCTTTCTGTTCGAAGATCCATGTACAATTTGTATTACAGATTGTTACCGATTCTTTTTAAAATTGTAGTCTTCTCCTTTCATTATGTCTGCTTACCACCCACATTCCTACTGACAGCCGAGACAGATTATAAAATGTAATATAAAAGGCCAATGAATGTCCCATAAAGTCACTTGTAAATACCAGGTTCGACTGTAGCATCAACGTTTTGTGATCCTCAGGTCTATTGTAGATATAATGATGTACAGTAAATAATCGATAATCCAGTCACATGTGTTCCCTTGGTAAGTTCCTGGATTATTAGACAGATGGATTACCGCATTAATTGTGCAAAACCAGCCGACAATCCGTTCTCTGTCTGGCTACATATTAGGGTAACCAGATCATATTTATATTAATGGTTATTGGATTAAAGTATATCTACTGTATTTTGAATATTAAAAACAATATTAATAATAAATGATATCAGATTATAGCATGCTTGTGTGGTACCTTACCGTCGTTTGCCGTCTCACGATTCATGTGTGATAGTAAGTAGCCTCAAACATTGGTAAACAACGATCCCACACACCGTGTACACGACCAATAGAGGAGGTAAGCCCTCCGGTGTGCGAGATACCACCACATCGTCTCTATCATTAGTAGATAGTAGTCCTCTTATATTTGGCTATAAACTTATGACATTTAAATCAGTTAGTCACACTGTAATATAAAACCGTCCCTTTAAATGCAATTACATGAGAGCATTATATTGATAAATAAATATAACCCGATATCACGATTTGATAATAATTAAAGAAATATTCAAGTCGTATATCAATGAGATCATACATTAAGGTCATACGGGTTCCTGATCTTACTATTTATGCATTCATTTCAAATCATTTCGTTTCAAAGATATGCCAATATTTAGCAAACATGAACTGCTTTCAATGAATATCAATAAAATCGCAGCTGACATTCCATGTAGTATTTTTTTTCTGTTCAAATCGAACGTTATATGTAATTTAAAAATACCAATACATTGCTTTAAAAAACAAATATTATTAAAATTTATGGATGTAAATCAGCGCGAGCTATTTGATTCGTTTATATAACATAAAACGCCATTTTTATGTAGACTTTATAGTAGTTCCTGGTTTAAACCACCAATAATATACAAAGAAAATGTATTTGAAAATATGTCTTAACATGGTTGTGTATGAGGACCAGCTGTGACCGTTTTCTTGGTGAAGCCATGGTGAGGTAATTTAGGTACATCAAACGGGAAGTTCTTAGAGTAATTTACATCATTTTTAGTATTAAATTGCCAATTACACACACATATATAAACAGAGAAAAAAAATGTTTAAATAAAAGGTTTAAAAGGTTATGAATACCTTTCTGCTAGAGCCATTGACTTTTATCTAAGTACGTAGTGTGTTAGTTCTTATTTGACATCAAACGCCCTATATAATGTCTGGTATTTCCAGGTATAAATTACCAAACTACAATCATAAAACATTTAAATGAAATAAGTAGCATTTTGATACTATTATAGTCAAATGTACATATATAATCATTGTTTTAACATTGATTGTACTGTACTGAGGGACCCACATGTTAAAGGTATCACTGATACCTCAATATTGTCTGGCTTTTCCTTACTAATGTCGTGGTTTTATTTGAATACACAATGTAATTGGTTTACTGCGTGCTATATAATGTAATGTTACTCTGACGAGGAGTGGGGCCATTGGGCAATCCCCTTTATTCAACATAGAATGCAGATTTCATCGCTTTATAAATACAGATAATACCCAACCCTATCCCATTCCTGTACAGTTTACACGAAATTACGAATATGATATATACATTGTATTTTCTTTCTCGTATACTACATTCTAAAGAGTGACACTTAAGTATCATAATAATTTTTTTTTCCAATATCGTTCCTGAACATGTCATTTATATTTTCTTTGAACAGATCTATCGTATTGTCTTATTGATTGAATTTCAATATATTTAAATTGGCACGAGGTCCGGGTTATCGCAAGGAGAGTTACAAGAACATACCGAGCCTCCTATATGTACACGCACTAAAATCGCATACACAGGGAGGTCGTTTTTAAATGACCTTAGCTGTCAATAGGACGTAAAACAAAATAAAAAACAACCAAATCAATATAAATATGGTATTCATTAGCATTAGACTGTGAGCCCTAGCAAACAATTAACAGAAAAAGTTTGATAATTCGCTGCATAAGTTTCATTCTAGACGTGTACTGTATTGAAACCAATATCTTATTCACCAGAAGAATTATTTTACATACAGATATAATTGATGAAAAATGAGTATTCACTTACCGCATATTTAACATTAAAGTTGTGTGCTCGTTCGAGTTCGACACGAACACCTGATGTTTTTATGGGATGCAAGTACATCCAGTATACTATGTATCGTCTTATGTTGTGTATTGTGTGTTGTAGAATTAATGTACAACATCATGATATGTTAAGGGTTATTGATGTTTTCAATGCGACAGCTAATGGAGGAAGGTAATTGAGTCTATTTACGATCAGTTTGCAGGGCTAATGTAAATCTCTATTACAAATAACTTATATAACAGTAAATGCGACCAGGTGCTTTATAAATTGAAAATTGATAAAATAGAAAAAGCTTTACGCGAAGAAGATTTTAAATTAAAATTACGTTTTTGAAAATGGTTATTTTTGATAAATTATGTAGCTGGATGTGCTGACTTAGGGGAAAGGCCATTTAAAAGCCTATGTATAAAATAAACCTATATCGGAGTTTCAATATTATCATTAGCAGATAGGGATCTGTAACATTATGTTACTTTGTTATGGTAATACAAACTCATAATGAATCACTTAACTCCCGACTGATGTTTTGCTAGTTTCAGATGGGTACTATGTAGGGAATTTCTATTTCGTGGGTATTTTAATTCGCACGAAAGAAACTAATTAACTGCTAGATGTTTGGAATATGCTCATTAGTTGTTGTGATTGAGAAGAAAGCCAAAAATTCTCACTTTGAGGACGTGACATCTATTTGGATGTGTCCTAGATTTACATGTCGATGAAGCAGAAGACGCGGATCCTTCTGGAACACCTGGTTTTAGGATCTTGTAAGTTTTCAAGGTTTTCCGTGTAAAAAATTCCCTTGTTTATTTTCCCCCTAGTAAATCGTTTTGAGTCCGGATTATGGTTCAGTTTTTTCAAATATATTTTGTTGATGTTTTTGCTATGTTTCTTACTGAGGTCAATTAGTTTTACAAATGAAAGAGAAAACAGATGGCTAGCAAATGATGTTCAATTAAGGAACAAGTATAAAAGGATTATGAGCCGCTAGCCGTCCCTATATTTAAGCGGATCAGAGTTAGAACCCTTCGGACTACACTGAACCAGATAATATGTACTATATTATATTCTTGTCAGCCCCCACTTGATCGGCCAGTGTCAACATTGACTATAGGACGAGGAGAGAAAATTTAATATCAGAAAAACTGTAAATCGTGTATTGGTTTATCAAAGCTTACTTTAACCAAACAACATACTGAAGTATATGATAAGCCACTCGATCGACGATATATATTCTTTATAGCAGGCACTCTAAATGTCAGCTTAATAGCATATAAAATAATATCTTTACAAGCTTATTTATCACTGTTTTGGAAAAAATTAAACAGAAATTGCTTGATCAGTTATTGGTATGTCTCATGGCTAATAACGGCCTTGCTTTTGCAAGGAATTTGCCAATATGATCTACATTAGCTAAATGTTCCCTCCAGGAACATGTTTTTTTTCGCATGTTTTACCAACATTAGCAATTACATGTCAAAAACAAGGTCCATGGTTAGCCACGAACATGATCAAGTAGCGGAGTGAAAAAGTAGAAGCACCTTAAAGAAGCAGCCAGACGCTTACAATGGTGTCTATAACCATGAACCAATGAACCAAAAAGTTACTTCTGTTATATTTGCCCCAAATAGTGACTGATAAACTTGTAATATCAGTCGATGTGCTTTGATCCTTAAACGCCACGTAACCGAATACGTTATGTCTAATAAAGGAGGAACATAAAAGTTCATGGAGATATATAATAATACTGTTTAATATTGCTTTCATATTGAAAAACCAAATGATAGTTTACATAGCATATTATTGTAGACTTTATAACTCATAATAGTTTTAATGGTCGACATGAATTGAACATATTCGTTTTTACAGTTGCTTTTGACATGGCTATGTTCATTCTAAAACATATGAATTTACATTCTTTACCTGAACATTATGCACATTCATAATGAAGTAATCTTCCCGTGATATGACTTGTCTATCTGTAAAAATGAAATGGTGAGGATAAAAAGTATGTAACCCTATCTGAGTCGAGATAGACACGTAGATGTCTCAATGAACAACACATTAATCTAATGCTCCTGTTTCTTTTTATGTTAATAGACTTGGATCCTATGTTCTATTCTTGCAGTATAAGTAGACGGACGTTTTCGAATGTGCTCGTTAGTATGCCAGCTTGTTGTGATTTAGATTTATGCTTCAGTTCTCACTTTGAGGCCATGCCATTTACTTGGATTTGACCTATATTTACATGGCGGGTGTCGTCGATGAAACAGAAGACGCTTACTCTTCCGGTACACCTGGTCTAATTCTCTTATACAAGGGTTTCCATATCAACCTTCCCTTTGTCCATATTTTGCCACTAGTTTTTTTCGATTTTGAGTTCAGATAATGGTTTTGTTGACGTTGTGGTATTTCTGATTTTTTTTTCGATTGTCTTGACATTTAAATATAAATAGATGTTTAGATGGTTTTTTTTTATCAACAACTTAGGTCATTTGCGGAAGGAATCCCGGTGTGTGCGATGTATGTGTATGTGTATGACTGCATGCATGTGTGTTTGGGAGGCTACTGTATTTTCGTGTAAGCCTCATTGCGACAGGCTGAACTTATGCTATATTTAAAGTGCTATCGTATCGTACTACAGTATACTGCTTAACCGTGACGACAACATCTATAATCAAACATGCTGATTATCTAGGTTAATATTTTATTGACTTACGAAGATGAGTGTTTAGTTAAAATACCTTAACTCTTTAAATGGACATGTAAAACAAATTAACTCATTGTCAATTTATCTAAATACAACTCAGCCAAATATTTCTAACTCTTATCAACCAGTGTGGCTTTCTCTGCGGGGATTTAATCCCGAGGAGATTTTTAACTCCCGGAACACCCTCTCAGACATTCGTGTGGTATTGGTGTTTGTCTATAATCTGTCATATATCATTAACCTTTGCTGATATGACATATATATATATATTATGTTTAAATGGGAGCTTTTAAGGACAAATTGACCACAGGAAATGTAAAATTTACAGCGCAAGAATAAACAGGTATTTTAGTATGTTGTAATACCATACTATATAGATCCTGTTTGTCGAGAATCGTCTGTGTTAACCACTTCATGTTCCTCATACCTTAGCCCCCATGGGTGTTGGCCAGGCAGATTATATTTCACAACTAGATGTCATACTAGAGTTTGTTTTGGTCTGTTATGGTGCCATTCAATCATACCTATAACGTTAAAATTGTGATAACTTTATTTTACAACAATCTTCAAACAACTTACTACAACAGATAAACTGTGTCTGCGGAATGGAAATGTCTTTTTACTTTTTCATTAGGTTAACTTGGTCATAGATTAAGCCCGCGTTTGATTCCCCGACCGGACGTGAAAATAAATTTGGTCACCTGCCCGACCAAGTAGTTTTTCTCCGGGTACTCCGGTTTCCTCCCACAATATGACCCCTCGCGCGCTAACATACGGGCCAACTAGAGTGATCAGTATAAGTTGGATAGCTTGTGACCAGGTTTGCTTTCGACCAATATTGAAATATAGTTCTATTGTTAGGCCGTGACCCGATTTCTGAACTTGCCTCAGAACAAGAAAAAAATGAAATGCGGCTAACAAACTTACATAAAATCATGTTGACGCACATGGCAAGTAAGTTATAGTAGCCATCTGTCTTTCGCTACAATAAAATGGTTTTTAAGCCGAAACGAAAGCATACACAATTGCCATAAGAAAAGACATACCAGGTATCCATCATCCATCTTGGCATACACGACACGCACACCAGTAGCAAAAGTACGACAAAAAAAAACCTTCCTTAGAGCACTCGCTGATTCGAACTCCCTTCACCCCGACATTTCATCTATCACATCAACTACATAATTCAACAGTTTCCTTTTAAGAATCGTCTCCTTTAGCTCTTTCCTAGCAATGTTTCTAATATGAAATGATCTTCCAATAGTTGAAGGTAATCATTACCACATAGATATGAATGATATACATATATATAATCTTTCTTGTCATTCAATGAAAAAAATAAATTTATTTGTTCATTGGAACGGTTTCAACTTCGCTTTTTAGCAGGATTCTACGTTTATGTCATATGAACGTTTCCTCGCCTTATTCATATGTGAAAGACTCTGCTAGAAACACAGGAACAACCAATGGCAAACAACCATTTAATTGTTGTCGTCAGTCATACAGATTATATCGCTAATCAATATGATACTTACAAACCGCCGCCAGACCTCTGTAGCTGAGTTTATTCTATAATCATAACTTATCGCATATAGGCTATATACTATATAAAATATGCATACAGTACCATATTATGTTGATTTCAAGAGTGATAAAATTGATTAAAACCTACCTGTCATCAAAGTAAGGTAAGGGACCGAAATTGACTTGTATAGAAACATGGAGGCATGGCTAGTTTTTCAATTAAGAAGTAAAATATACACAAATAAAGTTCAGTGCCAACACATAAGGACAAAGAGACTTATATAGTGCCGACAACACCATGGCATCATCATACATGTATGATTAATTACGACACTGTCACCTACTTTAACCAGAAAGAGGTAAAAATATCACGAGTTTTGTAAATACTTTCCACTTAAGATAACAAAGTTCAATACGAATTTCCCGATTTGTTTTGGCAAGGTTTTTATCCGTTTTGAAAGGAGGACGAATATATGTCAAATTAATCATGTGTTTAAGGCGACCGTTGTGACATTTGCCTTGCCTAACATTCTGGCTTATCTGCAGCTGAGTGGCAGGTCCTGTAACGAGTACGTGTAAACAGGCGCAGACGTCAGTCGTCAGACACACAAATGCTGATTTATTGATCTATCGAGATCTTTTATAACATCTAAATATTAGGGAAAGTTCAAACCTCTTCCCAAACTGGTCTAGGTTTAATATAAAAACATCTGTGAAATGTTGCACACGCGTGTTGATACGACCGCGGGTATGCTGACCCGACTATCGTATGACCTCGGTGACAATCGCTACAGACCACTGATAACATGACAATGCGACATGTCTACGACATATAATACATTACTGTAGATAAAACGATATCATTTACTAATTCTTTGGCAATGATAAGCACACACTATTGTCAACATGTGTTATTCATTATAATTAGACAATCAAGGAAGGAAATCCCTCTATGCAAACATGTGGGTTTGACATCTTCGAGCCCATATATCGAGCAGTCACGCGTGAGGTATTCTAACTTAGTTATAATTATTATTAGAACGTATAGTCTCAATACAAATACATGCCATATTTTGTCGTTTACTTTGATAATGCTACAGATGTAGCATTACTGTTTTTCATTTCCCCTGTCACTTATAGATTACTACGAGACAGTGATTGATTATTGTGTCGCTACGATCGTTTCGCGGAGATGTTTGAATTTATAGATAGGTATGGGGTTCTGTATTTCCCACAAGTGCGTCTGACAGTTCGATATACAACCTAGTCGGTTACCCGGTATCTGGAACTACCATGTTGGCACGTTAACAAGTCTGATGTAGGGTCTGGGTGACGAGACTCGGATATTATCACAGTCAACAAGCTGTTATTAATTATAAATTATGGACTTTGTCCAAAGACATGTATGGTTATAACAAAATGAAAAAAATCTAGTCGAGGTCAATATCATCTTTCATATCTAAATCACCACACATTAATTTTAGATAAATTTGATATTAACTTTTTGTAATTGAAGTCCTCCACACAAAAGGACAGACTTTAACTGAGAGCAATATAGCGTTACAGAGTGTCGAGTGAAGAGAATATTGACACGTTGTGTATGAAAAATGACTTTGACTCAATGCGCTGTTACACACTAGATGTAACCAAATACATACTTATACTAAGATTTGTAAGGATTCACTTTTTTCAGAAAACGATTATATTTTAAATATTAAGATAGCAATATGTTTGAACAACTATTGAGATTGCTCCTAAAAGAGACGGGTCGTTTCAATATCAGTAAGCTTTAATCTGTATTTGATACTGATTACATACGTTAGGCCATTGATATATATCTATTGCCAAATGTCTTGATTCGTAGTGTAAAAGTTAGGATGTTGTTAATAAGTATACACACAGTAATATAATTGAACATCACTATATCCAATTCGGAACAGGTGGGAAAAAACAGATATCAATGCAACAAAGAAAACAAAAAAATTGACAAAGATTTACTTTGATATATTAAATACATATTTTTGTTTTGTTTTTATTATCTCTGGCACAGGAACATCAAAGTAAGAAAGGAAGTACCAATACGGAAAGTTTACAGATGTCTACTTACCGCCACATAATGCATGTCATAGTTATCCTATTCTTGATTTACCTACAAACATAGATTCCGTATACCACGGTGTCCACTATACAAAAACGACGAACAAGAAACATATCGGACAATATCTGAAACCATGTATTTACAAGTTTAGTCATGAGAATATTTTATGATTCAGCTTACTTTATCTGTGATTTAGGTGACTTACCTTGTCCAGATGGTAGAAGTTCCCCAATATACTTCTTCATTGTCCAATTAGTGTCGGTCGAAGGTATTTAAATTGCCAACATGTCATAGTCCATATCGGTTACTAGCCTGATCGTCCAGTCGTTATCGCAGACAAACAAATTAAAACTAGAGGTAAATGCGTGAACTTGGTCACTTGTAAGCACACATTCAACGTCTTGACTCCTTTTTCTATTTAATATTGATGAAAACGGGAATTTATTAAAGATTGCTTGCAAGAAAGAAGTTAATGTTAGTTCTTTAAAAATACCTTTAGACGTCTATTTAGATCAAACGTAATAAATGCAATGCCATGCCCACACAGCATGCGTGAACTGACAAACCACCCGTCAAAACACCCAACACATGCTTTATAACACTGATATAAAATGGCTAACTGACTGAATGCAAATCTGTGTATACCTATCTACGTGAGAGGTCCGTCAGGGTTACAAAGATATTGCTATTTATCGTTACAGGGCTCAATGCCCCACATTAATGAATTCGACACTATTGGAATAAGGATGAATATATAAATATTCAATTAGACTGTACAAAAACGTCCATGACTAGCAGGAATATGAAATAGTTCTAACGTTTTGACCTCAATTCTATAAGAAAATACATCTATACAATACCATCTAAGTGATAATTTGCTCTTGCCAGCTAAAATATTAAAAGACAACCGAATTTTATATTCAATCCCTTGTCTAAATTTCGTCATATGTCATATACCATCTGTACAGGTTAGTAAGCTCCGTCCCTCGTATACTTGTTATTATATTCCATCCATTTTATACTAGTATTGAATATCATACTACATCCATATGCTGGCTATTGCACTCCGTCCTTCTTTTACTAGTTATCATACTCCCTCCCTATACTGGCTATTTCATTCCGCCCCTTATATACTAGTTATTATGCTCCCTCCCTATACTGGTTTGTATACCATGTCCCTCTTCCTATTATACTTCCTCTCTTTATTGCCTATTACACCCCGTCCCTCTAATACTAGTCAATAAACTCCTCTATATACTAGCTATTACACCCGTCCCGTTTTTTACTAGTTATTAAACCCCTCTCTATATTGCCTATTACACCCCGTCTCTTTTATGCTTGTTATTATACCTCTCTCTATACTGGCTATTACACCCGTCCCTTTTATACTAGTTTTTATAACCCTCTCTATACTGGCTATTACACTCCGTCTCTTTTATACTAGTTACCGTACCCCTCTCTATACTGGCTATTACACTCCGTCCCTTATATACTAGTTATCATACCCCTCTCTATACTGGCTATTACACTCCGTCCCTTATATACTAGTTATCATACCCCTCTCTATACTGGCTATTACACTCCGTCCCTTATATACTAGTTATCATAGCGCTCCCTTTATTGGCTATTACACTCCGGTTCTTTTCTACTAGTTATTATAGCCCTCCCTATACTGGCTATTACACTCCGTCTCTCTTATAATAGTAATTATACCCCTCTCTATACTGGCTATTACACCCCATCTCTTATATACTAGTTATTATAGCCAGCCCTCCCTATACTGGCTATTACACTCCGTTTCTTTTCTACTAGTTATTATAGCCCTCCCTATCACTGGCTATTACACTCCGTCTCTCTTATAATAGTAATTATACCCCTCTCTATACTGGCTATTACACCCCATCTCTTATATACTAGTTATTATAGCCAGCCCTCCCTATACTGGCTATTACACTCCGTCTATTTCATACTAGTTATTATACCCCTCTCTATACTGGCTATTACACTCCGTCTATTTCATACTAGTTATTATACCCCTCTCTTTACTGGCTATTACAATCCGTCCCTCTTATACTGGTTATTATACCCCTCTCTATACTGGCTTTAATTAATAGCATGTCCTTCTTCTATTGCTATTTATTGAAACTTCTCCATGTATTATCTACTGGTAATATGCAAATATCTACATTATCAAACGTTTAACCCTTTAATGACTGGTTTCTCTACCATGGTCGTAGTCTAGCTTAACTGATTAGGGGAGGGCTTTGGGGAGTAACAATTAAAACTGGGATCCGGGATGGGAAATTTGCGTTAGGAGTTGGTCCCAGTGCAGTAGAGTTTTTAGCAAGAAAACTGTCCATTTGTATCCCTTTAGTTATTTCGTTTTGATACACATACCACGTATTATTACTTTTAAACCATCTTTCTAAAGCGGCACAACAATGTATCCTATCGATCTTATTGAAGATTACACAGTTAACAAACAGCAATATTGATTTCAAACCGTTATGTCACGAATGTGGCTTAAAGCAATTTATATAAAACAGCATGGCACATGTTTTCCCATGAACATGATGGACAGGGGATGGTTTAAAAGACCTCAGAAACCTGACGGAAATGGAACTACCCTGATAAGAATGAAAGGGAATGGCTTTATAGACGCCGCGATAGGAAACAAACAATTTGCATCTACTAAATCAATAATATTTTAACTATTGTTAACATGGCTATGATTTAATAAATGTATTCTGGAAATGAAGAATACCTCTCAAGTACGACAAACTCGGCCGATATCCCGCCTCTTCACGGTCTGTGTGAGATTAAAGCTCGACTTTACGCCTGCTATGAAGCATTAGTCAAATACACAGGTATGGTGGAGGCGGTATACTTGTCACAAGTGGGCGCTCTAATGGGATTAACGATTTCTCTCCGCCAGGTACCTATAGGTAGGGAAGGGATGAAAGAGGTAGGGTTGAGGTGATTGTTAGGTATTTTTGCGGCTTACTTTGTATGACGACCGGTATAAGATGTAGTAATATGGAAATTTTATAAAACATGTAGAATAAACCAAGGAAAAATATAGAACCTACGGATTGCTTTAACAATCTATTCAAAGCAGGGTTCATAAAAGCACAGCGTTTGCACTGGGTCTTATATAATATAAGTCCTTCACTAGTTTATTAGATTTTAAACTTGATCAACCAGACCAATGACTATGCTGTATATGTGTTATCGACATTTCTCATAATTCATCTAAAATAAATATGTCTGGAAAATAATTGCATCTCATTGGTAATATAAATACCTTCACAAAAAGGCAATAATAATTCTTGCTATAACTCATTAATAAGTATCTTATGTGGTGCAACTAATCCATAAAGTATAGAATTGATTATATACATCGGTTTAGACCTGTCAGTTCTGTGTCTTTAGTTACAACATTCCTATCGACTGTGATATATTGTAACACAGGTTCTAGATCAGTACCAGTAAATATCGCACCTTCAGGTCACCTACATGTACTGGTGTCCCACCTAGTTCATCCTGTTTTGTTGTTTGCTTTAATCATTTACTTTTTTTATAAAAAGGAACAAAACCGTTTGTGGTAAATTACTTAAACTTTTTAGAATTTGTATAAACCAATATGCACGTCACTAAAATTTCAATGGGATACCCTTTACACCATTAAGTAGTACAAGACAGACATTTTCGCTTGCAAACAGACATTCGCAGAGAGGATTTGTAATGCAATCAATGCAAGAAATCACGGTGCAAACACTTGTATGTTAAACTCTTTTTTCGTGACACCGTCAGATCTAAAACGTCTCTAGTGTGTAACTATATGGATACAATCAATAGATATAACACATAACGTCGAGATTTAAAGTGTTTCTAGTGTGTAACTATATGGATACAAACGACGGATAGAAAACATAACGCCGAGATTAAAAGTATCTCTAGTGTGTAACTATATGGATACAATCGATAGATAGAACATATAACGCTGGGATGATTAAACTACACGGTGAATGCATAAACTGTAACAGAAAAAACTAGTGGTTCTGGTACTTATTCAATGAACCCGGCCGGTTTCAAAGACGATTAAAAAATCATAGAATACCAATGAGTCAACAAAACCATAATCCAAACTCGGTTAAACTAGAGGTGAAATAGGAACAAATGAAAGATGAACACGGAGACCCTCGTAAAAGTACACGATATTAAGACCAGGTGTTCCGGAAGAGTAATCATCTTCTGCTTCATCGACGACACCCGTCATGTAATTCTAGATCACATACAAGTAAGCATCAATCCTCAAAATGAAGACCGAGTCATCATTGTCTATCACAACAAGTAAGCACACCAATGAGCAAACTAAAAAACGTCCATCTTTATATCACACAAAGATGGCGACCATAAAACTTGCCCATAGTCTTCATCGACCTGAATCTCTCGAATCCCTGTGCCGCAAGTTTGTTCGTCAGCAGTTGAAATCTACCACGAAACTCTCGATATTCAGAGCAAGCCCTAGAAAAATGAATCAACTGCGACATGTAAACAACATAAGATGGAGAAGCAGGGATGCTACTATCAGGAAAGGGAAAGTTCATGACAGGAAAATCGGAATTGTCACGTTTGTCATACAACTTAGTAGTAAGTTGCCCATGTTGGTCATAGTTTAAGTAAAGATCGAGTTAAGAAGCTGATGTAGGAGAGTCCGTTGTGTATTTAATCTTAAGTTCAGTAGGGGATATACGATCGACTAAGTCAGCAAACTTCTTGTTGTTTATCGACAACACATCGTCGATATACCGGAAAGTGAAATTGAAAGATTTGGCAAGGTTGTTGTTACCCGTCCTGATAAGCCGTTCGACAAATTCAGCCTCGTATGAAAACACAAACAGTAAAACTTATGACGAATTTTATCTAGAATAATTCCTTTTGCAATGTATACCTGGATTAGCTCTATAAGCAAGGAAGGTTAGTGTGTTATTCCTATGGAAAAGTAAAGTTGTAACGTTTTCTTAGAATCTGGATGAAATGAGTCATTTACATACTGATGCGAAATGTATTGCCAAACCTAGTTGATTGTCATTTTATGCATTATGTAGGGAGTGACATATATTGTCATATTGTAGGTAAAAGTTTTGGTAGCAGTACGTACATGTCCATTATTGTTATATTCTGGATACATGTCATAGACTTTTTTATAGTAATATGTACATTATTGCCATTCTCAAGAAAATAGTCGTAATGTTTTGGTAGTAATATTTAAATGTCTATTATTGTCATATTCTAAAAAATGTCATATAAATTTTGAAGTAATATGTACGTTGACATTATTGTCATATTTTGAAAAATGTCATGGATTCTTGGTATTGTAGTAATATGTATGTTATTGTCATACTCTTAAAAAATCATTGAATTTATATAGAAAAATGCACATAAACATTATTGTCATTTTAGATAAACGTCAAGGAATTTTGGTACGTTATTGTCATTCTTTAGAAAAATGTCTTAAAAGTTTGGTAGTAATATGTATATTATTGTCATATTCTAGTTAAATGTGATATGATTTTGGTAGTAATATGATTAACATTACAAAGTTAATATAAAGTTCTGAACAAAAGTAGCGCAATACATGGTGGATTTAATTATAAGTTCTGGTGGAAAATGAAAACAGATATTCAGGACAATTACGTTGTACTAACATCTTTATTCGATGGCCACTGTTCAAATTCAGCTAGCTTAGTGTTTCATTGTTAACCCCTCGGATATACAAAGTTCCTTGGTTAATCCACTAAAGGTTTCACAAAGTTTCATATTTAAGCGCCCAAAGATTACACAAAGTGTCTTGGTCAATCCCCATGGGATATCACAAAGTTTAATGTTTCATCCCCCTAGGGATACATAGTGTCATGGTAAATCCATTAATGTTTCATAGTCAATCCCCCTAGGATCACACAAAAACCCATGGTTAATCTCACTAGGATCACATAAAGATTCATGGTTAGTCTCGACAGCATAAAACAAATTTAATGTTCTCTAGGATTACACAATGTTAATTTCATGGTTTATCCCATAGGAAATCACAGAGGTAATGTTTTGTAGTTAATCCTCCCTAGGAATACACAAGAAGTTTGCTGACCACGTATATATCGTATATACCCTTCTGAACTTGAAATAAAGACACAACAGACTCTTCTACATCAGCTGTTTCTCCAACCTATGGTGTTTACATGTCGCAGTTGATTCGTTAGTCTAGGGCTTGAGCTAAATATTGAAAATTTCGGGATAGATTTCAAGTGCTGATGAGCAAACTCGCGGCACAGGAATTCTAGAGATGCAGGTTGATGAAGACTATGGGCAAGTTTTATGGTCGCCATCTTTGCATCATTTAGTAATATTCTGTATTTTTGTGTGATATGAAGATGGACGTTCTCGAGTATGCTCATTAATATGCTTACTTGTTGTGATTAACAATGACTCGGTTCTCATTCGACTTGACGTTTACTTGGATGTGACCAATATTTACATGGCGGGTATCATCGATGAGGCTGAAGACATCTACTCTTCCGGAACATCTGGTCTTATTGTCTTGTACTTTAACATGGGTCTCAATGTAATCTTTCCTTTGTTCATATTTTGCCCCTAGTTAAATAGAGTTTGTGTTCGGATTATGCTTTTGTTAACGCTTCGGTTTCTCTATTTCTTTACAAGCATCCTTAGTAAGTCTGTAAACAGGTTGGAAGGTATGATTTATGTAAAGATTATTTGGTTGAATGTGTAAAATGATCTCAACATGAATCATAAGTAAGTTATATGAATACAAATTACCGGAGTCAAAAATTGATGAAGTCTCTGTTTTATTGATCATTGAAGTTATTGTAATGATATCATAATACAAATATGCTGATTAAAAACTTCCGCTGAAAATTAACTTTTGCTCCTTTCTTTGAAAACAACATCACCAACTTGATTTTCAAATCGTCGTTTTGATATTCGCTGTGTTATTCGAATAACTGTACGAATCAAAAGGAAACATTCCAAGCTAATAAATAATAAATAAATAAAAATAAATGTCTGTGTGTGTTTAACGTTTCGCTGATTTGCTATTAGATCGTTTCATAGTTCCGTTTCCGGTGTAGAGCGTGCGTTGGTGATCTTTGTAGGCGGCCATATTGGCCCACGAGTAGTAGTTCATATTCATCATCGCAACATTTGGTTTGTATTTCACATTTTTCATTTTAGCAGATAACGTAGGGGCAGACAACCTACTTACAATATTATTCACGTTATGCTCGCCTTTCACGTCGAGACTACGGCGAATAATCGGAAAGTTGCCCTGGGAACCTTGGAGATGATCACGTGGTGATGAAGGTCGAGATGCCCGGATGGGTTTTCCACCCTTCCATGATGGAAACTTCATACCAGAGTTTTTTGCTGATGCTACGTTCTGCAGAAAAAAAATAGAACAGCATTATAATAATAATGTGGTAATGAAATATTTGATATGAAATTTGAGTGATTAAATGTATATACTGACTGTTGCTTATGCTTTTGTTTCCCAGTGTATTCAGCCTTTTTACT
Source organism: Mimachlamys varia (assembly GCA_947623455.1). Lineage (NCBI taxonomy): Eukaryota > Metazoa > Mollusca > Bivalvia > Pectinida > Pectinidae > Mimachlamys > Mimachlamys varia. The sequence continues at coordinate 39,613,867 of OX392529.1, forward strand.
TGATACAGCTTACACCTCACAAAGACGTCCCCCGTCTTTCATTTAAAGTTCCTTTACACTAAACTGTCATTACCTGGAGAGGGGGCACGACAGTCTCTTGTCACATTACTCCGCCAACGGGCTAACCAGGGCACAGGCACTTGAACATTTGTAACATCTACTATTTAACATTGTTTGGGGGGATTTAGAATTTACGATAATGTAAAAATATGGGGGTTGGGATTTTCCTTTCGGCAATTTAAGGTCACTTGGTCCCTTTTCATGAAATTTCACTCAAATGTTCACTAGTGTATGAAGAACAAGTATTTGTGTTGTAATTGGTCGTAAAACTGCAGAAATATGCTTTGGGTGAAAACTACGGGATCATCGCACCTCCTTTAATTGGTGTGCGGTGGATTTTTTACCCATGATAAGTATCAAATTTTATATTCGTCAAAGTGGCCATGTGTTTGCCAAAAACGATAATCAACGGACCGAGAGACCTTAATTTTCCATCATTCAAAGATAAGACTTATTTTATAGTTGAAATTTATCTACAACAATCCTCTACTAGATAAAGGGAAGTAACTCAATAGCTAAATATATTTCATTTCAGACATAAAATCAAATCTGCATTGTGTTTAAATTTGATATGGATATTGCCAATTAGAATACAAAATGTTATAGTATACGGTTTATTATCAAGTTTATATATTTTATATATTGATGAATAAAATTGAGGAGGTAACTTGGACCCCCTCCCCATAATAGCTGTTTGGTTGTGAACAAGGGTGTAGAAATATCTGCTTTATTTGTTTTTATAAGGATTTATGTAGGCCGGATTTGGTCAGAGTTGGAGTTTCCTTTTTTGCGATATGAACAACCGTACATATTCATTCACTTGTATTATTTTTTAAACTATCTATTTTCCAGATAAAGCTATATTAAAGACTTTCATTTGCATGAAATATTTGGGTTTATTGTTTCAAGCTTTTTAAATTACAATCTGATTAAAATACAGATCCTCACTATTACTATCGTGTGTAGGATCTGACAGCGACCAATAGCAGGTCATGTGCAGATGACCTGTGTATTAACCAATCAAATCTCAACTTACTGGTTTCAGAAAGTGGAAAGCTCGCTTCGATTTGTTTCTAGACTCATCGCTATTCAAGAGTAAAGTTACGAGAAACCCGAAGACCTTATACAAAAATAGCGGCGCCCAGTTCATCGGTCTCTACGCCAAGGCGAGTGTTCTTTTCAGACAATATATGTTTGATTTCTAGTTTTTCATTTGTCCAAAAAGAAGTAACAGCTGAACGTATAGAAAGGATAACAAAATATACAAATCAAAAATTAAAACTTCTTCAGAAAGAATCGAAACATTGCTTCGCTTCGATCCTCGCCATTTTTGTTCGTCTATCAACCACCGTTTACAAAGTGCATTTTAATTGGCTGTTGATTTCCAAGATATGGAAATATTAAAGGTCATCTGCACATGACCTTCTATCGGTCGCCGTCAGATCCTACACTCGATAGTAATAGTGAGGATCTATCAATAATGATACTTAGTCAAATTCACTGTCCCTTAGTTAAATTTCTTCCTTCTTTCTTAGTCGTAAGATAAGTAAATGATATAAAGTTGAATTTGAAACTACATTCACTGGGATACTCCACATAAACATCATTATACCACAATAAATTAAGAACTAGAAGTCCATAGTCAAATAGCAGACATGTCAGTGTGCTATACGCTAAAGAACTGTTTAACAATTTGGATAGTCCACGTGATAAAATTGATATAGGCTAAACTATCCGATATCTTAACAAAGCATGGATTATCTTGATCTAATTCAACTGAATTATCTCATTGTGAATTGTGAAAATTTATTTAGTTGTTTTGTAATCGCATTTTTTACGCGTAGTATACATTGTATATATAAGTATACCTCGGGATCCATACTATATAATGTATTATTAATTGGCAGGATTTACCCTGACTTACAAAAACCTGCATTTTGACTTCTAAAATTGCCAAAGGACTCAAAAAATAGAAATTTTTATTATATAATTTGGTGATTTGAGATCCAGCACTCCTAAATTGATAAAACTTGAGGGTCCTAGGGTAAACCCTGAAGTGTAGTTTATTGCCGTATTATTAATGTTAATACTATTACCGTATTGTTAATTGTAATACTATATTATTCATTTACTTTTGGCGTAAATCCTTTATCCGATTACCCTTGATATGAACGTTTATGAAATACGCTACGGAATATTAGTTTGGCCGTCTCGGCGATGTCTTGACCGAGTTCCTGAAGGATACGTTGTCAGTCTGATCAGTATCTCCTTCCCTAAAGTTCATTTGTTTGTTTGTTTGTGTTTGTCATCATATAATACGTGGGACCTTTTAAGATAGACTTTCGTAGTAGAAGAAAGCCGAAGTTCCCCCCAAACATTGGTCTCGAACCCGTTACCCAGCAGTGATGGGCTAGTGGTAGCAGAATGTCAAAACCAAAAACTTTATAATAGGAAATTTACATCGGTACCAAAAAGTTTAGTCTAATTGTGTGAATATGAATTTGAACTTTGTTAATTTTGTGCAACATTGAAAAATTCAAGAAAGAAATCAATACTATGAAAAAAGCAAATTCAATGCTCATTAACGGGACGACAAAGGGAGCTAAGAAGACTTACCTCCCTTTAAGTATAAGGTCACTGTTGGTTACTGTACAACAATTTTCTAGTTATACATGTAAGTACTTCAATACATTTAAATATTTTTAAGTTACAATAACACTTTTACATCGTTATATAAGTTACATGTACAATTGATATTTAAGTTAAAGCAGAAATAGTAAATCATTGATATCGATAGCTATATTTTATTAAAAAAACAAACATTGTGATTTTGTGTATCAAAGAATTATTTTGTGTTGTAGCATGTGTACATATGACCTAGTAAGTAAATTTCCGTGTGAATTGTTAGTGGTTGATAGATATTAATACGATTAAAGCAGATTTAAAATAAGGTCATATGCGGGTGTCGGCTGATCATTGTGTAGGTTTCGAAAAAAAATAACCCTATCGTTAGCCTATTATAAGACATGGCTACATGTGAGAAAAGTTGTCGAAATATAATCCACAGATTTAGTCACGCTTATATTGCCGACAATAAAGCGATATTGATAGGAAACATAATGGTGTTACGGAAACGAGTTCTCCATGGTTTTATTCTGCTAAGAATGATGCATTTTTTTCACAATAGTTTCAACAGCTAGACAGTTAATCAAACATATGGGTGGCCAGGTGGTGCAGTGGATAGCGCAGTTGCCTTTCACCAAGGCGGCCGGGGTTCGATTCCTTCACCTGCCCGACTACGTGGGTTTCTCCGGGATTGTTTGTATAATAACAGGTGTAAGTGTATTACAAGAAAAGACTTCATGATGGGTCATTACATCATGCCGACTTTTGTCTTCGATACTGGTTTTTTGTTTTTATTTATTTTTTACTCTATGAACGCCTACCAACGAGAGAATTTTGATATATTACAGTTATTATATGATATTTTTAATATATAGTTCATTACATATGAATCTATCGATAAGTCCTTAATTCCTTTGTAAGTCCCGGGTCCTGAGTGGCCGCTACTTTAACAGAGGGCAATATGTTTCGATTCTCTCACCCCCGGGGGTCGACTAAATTACGAGCTCCCCCCCCCACCCCCATTTCGTGATTTCACGGTCATTTAAAATTAATAGAAACACATATGAATATTAGAAGTTATAGATAATAAACCTACGTAATTTAAGCTCAATTAAGTTTGAAATATTCTTCCTTCGCGGCATACTTAGAAATATAGTCAGTAACGCTGTACTTCAAATCGCAGCTTTATCATGTTTCGTAGTTAATAATGTTACTTTTATGACGTCACGGACGTGAAGTGTGTGTCCTTATTTCGAACAAATGAGAAAAAAATAAGCAACCATGTGAATGTAGAAAATAAAGCACCACACTTTGCCTCGTCGTGTTTACAAAGCGAGGGCAAACAATCAAACATCAGGTAGATGAGGCTATTATACATTTATCTTTTAAGAAAACAAGAATTGGTGTGTCTTGTAAGATTGTAAATGTAAGGATTTTGATGTTCTCGAATCCAAGAACCATTTCGTATCATGTTTTTTTTTTTTTATTATTTTTTATGCCTCACCATTTTTTTCTTCCGTGGAACGGATGAATTTGACGTCATCGGTTTTGTGACGTCATATGAACTAGCAGCAGACTCTGTCCTCCAGCTGATGGATGTTGAACCTGCAATCGACATGCTAAGGCTATAGTGTCACCATCTAGCGGCCAAAATATTCGAATTTGTTACTCCTCAGTCATCTAATAGTGTGTCCCACAATCCTTGTATGATTCCTCAATAATCGATTGCTTTATTCCTAAATCCCAAAATGGTGAATAGATTATTCCGCAATCCAAGAAAAGTGTTTTACTCGGTTCTAGAATAGTTTATTACTCAAGTCTAGAAAAGTTCACTCCGTATCTTCAGTCCTAGAATCGCCAGTTAAAACTTGAGACGTCGCACATATGACCCATCTGTGAAGAATCACTCTCCACATAATCCAGAAATCGGAAAAGATAATTCCGATTCAGGAAATGATACTACTAAACAAATCTACAAAAAAGAATATGAAATTCTTGGGTACTTCTTCCCTTTCTTCCTTCTCTGAACTATTAGAAACACAACCGTTGTTCCAAACACACTTATATTGAATATTATTGTGTATAGATACAATAAACATACGTGGATTACCAGTGTATTAAAGTCCTATCAAGGCTGGAGTTCTGTATACACAGTCGTATTTCGGATTAAACAGTAATCCGTTTGATATTTAACTTATTTTATCCATATAACACAATGAAAAAAATAATTAGACAAGCAATCTGTTCTAAGTCTCTTGTGTATCTGACCTTAATCGTTTGGTCACTGAGGTCATCAGCTACCGCCTGTGTGTTACACGCTCTATAAGGGAAGGTTACAGACAGACAGATATTAAACCAAACCATACAATTAAAACAGCCCGGTACTCGTTTCGTTTACGTTCCTTAGTTAATTACCAATATTCTAAATTTTAATCGTCTCTGTTGGAAGACAGTGTTGAAGTTCTAGGTATACTTCCGAGCTTAATATTCCCCCTCGTCGCCAGCACTACTTTCTCCTCAGGTGACGTAAGGCACAGGTACAGTAAAACAAAACCAGATGATATTTTGTAGTGACAAACTGATTAAAATACAGATCCTCGCTATTACTATCGTGTGTAGGATCTGGCAACGACCAGCAGAAGGTCATGTGCAGATGACCTTTAATTTGTATTCACCAATCAAATCGCTGCTTAACAGATTCTGAAAGTGAAAAGCTTATTTCGATTTGTTTCTACACTTGCCGTTTTACCAGAGTAAAGTAACGAGAAACCCGAACGACCGTATGCAAAAATGTCGGCACCAAGTTCAGCGATCTCAAAGCGTGTGTTCTTTTTAGAAATTATCTGTTTGATTTGTAGTTTTTCGTTTGTTCGAAAAGAAAAAAAACAACTGAAGGTAAAGAAATTATCACAAGATATACTAATTAAATTCTTATATAACGCCCTGAATGATTTTCTCTTCTTCGCTTCGATCCGCCGCCTTTTTTGTTCATCTACCAAACACCCTTTACAAGGTGCATTTTGATTGGCTGTTCATTTTCAAAAAATTGAAATAATAAAGGTCATGATCACCTGCACATGAACTTCTACTGGTCGCTGTCAGATCCTACACACGATAGTAATAGTGAGGATCTGTATTTTAATCAGATTGTTGTAGTGAGTACATAACATGAATCAAATATGCATCTCCTTCTCGCTGAGTTTCATTCAGAAAAAAATCCAAAGACACTTAATTCTAGGAAAGAGTAGTAGTGTTAATTGTTGTTTTAATCTAAAAATTAATAGCCATGAATATTCACCAATACAATATTTAATAATGTCCTGGTTCCAATAAAAAAGCGGCATATGATAGCTGTCTTAACATGAATGCTGCTAACCGATGCATACTTACAGAAATTTAAATCTTCAACAGCTTATGAATTAATTTTCTTGGAATCTACGCGTCTCTATGTTCAATATCGCAATGAAACTGCGATATAACAGTAGACGGTCGTTGTTGTGTTTCACACATGTTTACGTATGGCCCGTGTAGAAATAAAATCTTGAAACATAACTATGAGCCGATTTACTGTGATATATATCTTGAGTTTGTTTCGATATCGTGCAATGTATCAACTTACCGGTATACACCGCGATTATATTCTTTTGAATTTATACATAGGTAGGTGAATTAATCGACGGGATAATCAAATCATTTCAGATATAACATAAAACGACGCTGAAAAAAATATGCCATTATAACATATTCAGTGGCCGGACCGCTCGACATAATTTATGTTGAAAACATTATTGTGAATGTCCCAAATGTACTACTGTACTATTATTACCGTACTGTACTATTATTACCGTACTGTACTATTATTACCGTCCTGTACTATTATTACCGTCCTGTACTATTATTACCGTCCTGTACTATTATTACCGTACTGTACTATTATTACCGTACTGTACTATTATTACCGTCCTGTACTATTATTACCGTACTGTACTATTATTACCGTCCTGTACTATTATTACCGTCCTGTACTATTATTACCGTACTGTACTATTATTACCGTCCTGTACTATTATTACCGTACTGTACTATTATTACCGTACTGTACTATTATTACCGTCCTGTACTATTATTACCGTCCTGTACTATTATTACCGTACTGTACTATTATTACCGTACTGTACTATTATTACCGTCCTGTACTATTATTACCGTCCTGTACTATTATTACCGTCCTGTACTATTATTACCGTCCTGTACTATTATTACCGTCCTGTACTATTATTACCGTACTGTACTATTATTACCGTCCTGTACTATTATTACCGTCCTGTACTATTATTACCGTACTGTACTATTATTACCGTCCTGTACTATTATTACCGTCCTGTACTATTATTACCGTACTGTACTATTATTACCGTCCTGTACTATTATTACCGTACTGTACTATTATTACCGTACTGTACTATTATTACCGTACTGTACTATTATTACCGTACTGTACTATTATTACCGTACTGTACTATTATTACCGTCCTGTACTATTATTACCGTCCTGTACTATTATTACCGTACTGTACTATTATTACCGTCCTGTACTATTATTACCGTACTGTACTATTATTACCGTACTGTACTATTATTACCGTCCTGTACTATTATTACCGTGCTGTACTATTATTACCGTGCTGTACTATTATTACCGTACTGTACTATTATTACCGTACTGTACTATTATTACCGTCCTGTACTATTATTACCGTACTGTACTATTATAACCGTACTGTACTATTATTACCGTACTGTACTATTATTACCGTACTGTACTATTATTACCGTCCTGTACTATTATTACCGTACTGTACTATTATTACCGTACTGTACTATTATTACCGTACTGTACTATTATTACCGTACTGTACTATTATTACCGTCCTGTACTATTATTACCGTCCTGTACTATTATTACCGTCCTGTACTATTATTACCGTACTGTACTATTATTACCGTCCTGTACTATTATTACCGTCCTGTACTATTATTACCGTACTGTACTATTATTACCGTCCTGTACTATTATTACCGTACTGTACTATTATTACCGTCCTGTACTATTATTACCGTACTGTACTATTATTACCGTACTGTACTATTATTACCGTCCTGTACTATTATTACCGTACTGTACTGTTATTACCGTACTGTACTATTATTACCGTACTGTACTATTATTACCGTCCTGTACTATTATTACCGTACTGTACTATTATTACCGTACTGTACTATTATTACCGTACTGTACTATTATTACCGTACTGTACTATTATTACCGTCCTGTACTATTATTACCGTCCTGTACTATTATTACCGTCCTGTACTATTATTACCGTACTGTACTATTATTACCGTCCTGTACTATTATTACCGTCCTGTACTATTATTACCGTACTGTACTATTATTACCGTCCTGTACTATTATTACCGTACTGTACTATTATTACCGTCCTGTACTATTATTACCGTCCTGTACTATTATTACCGTCCTGTACTATTATTACCGTCCTGTACTATTATTACCGTCCTGTACTATTATTACCGTACTGTACTATTATTACCGTCCTGTGTAAACGTACAATATAATATATTCGTCTCGATCTGGGCGTTTTTGTGTCGCCTGAAAAGGCGACATATAGGGATCACTATGTCGGCGTCAGTTTCCGTGCGATAACTTGAGTTTCGTTGGGCCAATCAAACTCAAACTGCATACAGTGCTTCCTTACCAAAGTGCTCGCTTGGGATTGCTTTTCATGGTCAAAGGTCAAGGTCACTGTTGTTATGAATAGATATATAATTTCATTCGTTTGAGCAGACGAATTAGACTGAAATTGTTTTTCTCCTATTGGAATGCGTGCCGATAGAGGGCGATTTCAGTAATTGATAATGCACGTGCGAGTGTAATTGTATGGTCATTCAGAGCGACTACGCTGACACGTCGACACGAAATTTTAGGATTGAATACAAAGATATTTTTGAAATATTTTTGTTATGTTGAATTTCCTCTAAGCGAAAATTAATGGTATGATATTGATGTGACAGGTGTGATTTGTGTACATATGTTGTGTGGGAAAACGAATTGTATGGGATACGATGTATGTGTAATAAACTCAGTCAGCGGCGTGGTAGCGAGCTTGCAATTTATATGATGTGTTGTGTTATATTTTGTGTCAAAATAGGCACTAATGGTATTCATAGGAGAAAATCGGTTTCCGTGCGATAACTTGAGTTTCCTTGGGCCAATCAGACTCAAACTTCATACAGTGTTTCCTTACCAAAAGTGGTTGCTTGGGATTGCTTTTCAGGGTGAAATGTCAAGGTCACTGTTGCTATAAATAGAAATAATGTTTCCGTGCGATAACTTGAGTTTCCTTGTGCATATCAAACTCAAACTTCATACAGTGATTCATAAACAAAAGTGCTCGCTTGGGATTGCTTTTTAGGGTCAAAGGTCAAGGTCACTGTTACTATAAATAGAAATAATGTTTACGTGCGATAACTTGAGTTTCCTTGTGCCAATCAAAGTTAAACTTCATACAGTGCTTTCTAAACAAAAGTGGTCGCTTGTGATTGCTTTTCAGGGTCAAAGGTCAAGGTCACAGTTGCTATAAATAGAAATCTGTTTCCGTGCGATAACTTCAGTTTCGTTTCCTGGGGCCGATCAAACTCAAACTTCATACAGTGCTTCCTTACCAAAAGTGCTCGCTTTGGATTGCTTATCAGAGTCGAAGGTCAAAGGTCAAAGTCACTGTTGCTATTAACAGAAATTCTGTTTCCATGCGATAACGTGAGTTTCCTTGGGCTAATCAAACTCAAACTTCATACAGTGCTTCCTTACCAAAAGTGCTTGATTGGGATTGCTTTTCAGAGTCGAAGGTCAAAGGTCAAGGTCAGTGTTGCTATAAATAGAAAATTGGTTTCCGTGCGATAACTTGAGTGAGTTTCCTTGGGCCAATCAAACTCAAACTTCATAGAGAACTTCCTTACCAAAAGTGCCCCATTGGGATTGTTTTTCAGGGTGGAAGGTCAAAGGTCAAGGTCACTGTTACTATAAATAGAAAATCCCTTTTCCTAGGCCAATCAAACTCAAACTTCATACATTGCTTACTTACCAAAAGTGCTCGCTTTGGATTGCTTTTCAGAGTCAAAGGTCAAAGGTCAAGGTCACTGTTTCTATTCCACTTGGAACTGATACAATGCATATCCATAGATAACTCCTAAAAACGTATCTCCCAACTTGCTGCGCAGCTATGGGCCAACGGACTCGGGCTAGTGGCCACCATAGGTTAAACAATTGAACTATATACATACAATGTGTGCTAAAATTATCTGTTCGAAACGCATTTTTTTTGTACAAACTTATTTGTTGATGTCACATTGCACCGTCAGACGACGCTCGCCCATACTTATTGACCAATCTACGAAATCACTACCAATTATAAATTACAAAGGTTATAAAGCAAGCAATATTAATTCCATTCGGCAAAGCATTACATTTAAAGAAAAGACACCATTAAGAACGATTGAAATATTTTATTAAACCCTTAGATTTATTACCAAAAGGAGATTTAGTAGTGTTGATCTGATCTCGAATGTTCACAAAATTAATCAACTTAGAAATACAATACAGGTGATCGTATACGCGTGTTAAATTAGGTTAAATACTTAAACCCGGATCTAGTGAATCAAAGTGCTAACCTGAAGAAGAATTTGTTACTAGTCTATACTGCAAATCTTAGTTTGGAGTCATTTTACCACTCTTTTGTGGTGGTGAGAGGGTGGGGTGGGGTGGGGTGGGGTTGGGGGTTGGGTGGGTTGGCAACTCTCGACAAAAATGCCACCTATATAGCATTCAAACTTGTATCTATAGATATTGTACCAGCTTATTAATCATTATTGTGGCAGATTAATAGAAGTAACTTGATCAATTGTTATGTACTATGACTAATCACAGGGACCCGAGTTCATCATTTACGGCGGATAGATTTCATCCAGACAGATTAATTTCTGTTTTAGAAGTGTGATCCGACTTTCTAAATTGTGGTTATAGACTGAATAATTATACGAGGGGTGTTCCATAAATAATGTCATCTGTGCTTTATTTCGCGGAAATCGTGCAATTTTTTATGCACAAGACCACCTTGTGTCGATTGAGTGATCACTGGCTCGTGATACAGGTAAAGATCTCGTCCACACGTTCACTGGCCTCGGTACAATGAACATCGTTTCATAGCCTATTCGTTAGACTAGACACAAAATGACAGGAAAACGAGCTGAAAATGTTCTTGAAATTAGGGCCTATATAAAAGGTAGGTCATTACTCGGCATAAAGGCTGTAGATATTCACCGCGAGGTGTGTGACATCTATGGGGAGGGCCAAATGTATCACAGGACTGTTTGTAGGTGGGTAGGTAAATTTAGTACTGGGCAGCAGCAACTAAAAGATGCTGCTCACCAAGGTCGTCCTGCAACAACTACGACCAAAGGTAACATAGAAACAATCCGAAATATCCTCCAAACTGATGCTCGATTCACTGTAAGACAATTGGCTCGAATGACAAACTTGTCGTTAGCAAGAGTTCATGTAATTTTGAAGAAACACCTAAAAGTTAGAAAGATAAAGATGGATACCCCATTTGTTAACGGATTAGCAAAAGAAGACGCGTGTAAAAATGGCAAAAAAAATTCTCAAAATGTACCCAAAATATAGTAAAAAGGCTTTTGATAATATAGTCACTGGTGATGAGACCTGGGTGTATTATTTTGAACCAAAGCGGAAGGTTGCCAACCGAATATGGGCCACTAAAAATGCCAGACGCCCAAGAATTGCCAAACGAATACGAACGGTAAAGAAGGTTTTGTATGCTATTTTTTTCACTAATAAGGGTCCAGCTATTCAAATCCCGGTGCCAAAAGGCAGAACGGTCACAGGCAAGTTCTATAAAAACGTTAGTTCTGAGAAGGTTGAAGAACTACTACAAAAGTCGCCGCCCCAAAACAGGACTTAAGTATGTCCGACTTTTGCATGATAATGCACCCGCTCACAAGGCACGTATTGTGACTGACTTTTTGGAGGCAAAGAAGGTTACCGTCCTTCCGCACCCTCCGTATTCGCCAGACTTGGCCCCCTTGCGATTAGTTTCTTTTTCCAAAAGTTAAATATCATTTATCTGGAAGGATATACAATTCGAGAAATGCCCTTGGATCTGCTGTTTATCAGTGTCTGATGGGTGTACCTATTGAAGAGTATGAAAAATGCTTCCAAAAATGGATTGACCGGCTAAAAATGTGTGTTCTCTGGCTGGCGGAGAGTATTTTGAAGGGCAGAGCAAATTAAAATGAACAAAAGCACTTCCGCTATATGACCACCGATGCAAGTGACATTATTTTTGGAACACCCGTCGTACATTGTATTTAGGTTGAACATTTATACATTGTATTTGAGTTATGTAGTTTTAAATTGTCTTTGAGTTGTACATTGTATGTGAGTTATACATTGTATTTGAGTTGAATAATTATACATTGTGTTTGAGTTATTTAGTTAAACATCGTGTTTGAGTAATATAGGTATATTTACATTCTGTGTTGCCTTCGGAAAAAGGAAGAGTGCTTAAAGCTGACAATGCAAGTTAAAAAGCTTTCTTGTTGATATTTTTAAAAAAAAAACGGCCAAGTAAAAAGGACCTCTTTCACGAACAATGAAATTTTGCCCACGACCCGATTTAATCTTAACTAGGTGTTATATATAGCACCCTAGCATACTCCCCTGAAACAGTGTTCAAAAAATTCAAAAGGTCCATGGAGCCTGAATTATTAACTTCTTTGTGACGTTTAGTAGGGGTATGAGATAAGGTTCAGACATGGCTCCATAAAAAGAAAAGGAACTCTCATACAGAACTATAATACTTCTTATTATGTTCATAAGAACCTGCTCGATTTTTCAAACAAACATAACTGGAAAAATTTGACATATGCAAAAAGTTATGCTCAATGAAATACAAAAAAAATGTGTTTTTTTTTTTGTTCATTTTTTAACAAATTACTGTCTTCAGAGCTGAGTTTCACACACTTCCGGTTCCGGTGCACCTAAATACTTTTGACATTATTTGTCCCAATGTATTTGCTCAAAAAAGAAAAAAAATGAAGAAAATTGGTAACCGGTAAATTTGTCATTGAGAACGATGCGTTCGAGGAGTCGGAATCTCAAAATTGGTGCCATAAAATTGATGTGGTTGTTTAATGAAAATCTTGCTTTTTTTGGTTTTTCAAATATTGATTTTGAAAGTTTAAATATGATTTTATAAAAAAAGAATCTTTTAACACACAGTATGAGGCCCAGATGGCCTGTATCAGTTCCTTTACAGCAAGACCCTAAGCAAGTATTTAAAACGTGTGTGTATTGATCTTGCATTTTATGGACGTCTGCTCAGTAGTTTTACACACTTCCGGTTCATATGCACATACTTCAATTAAACATTACTTAAGGACATCACATTTTCTCAAATCAATTAAAGTGTCAAGAAATTGTTTGCCAGGTAAAATTGTCAATGAAAATAAGTCGGAATCTCGAAATTGGCATAACAAAATAGATATGACAATTAATATTGAACTACATCAAGTGAGTTGTCATATTTTTGTTATCAATGTAACCATGTACAGCCAAATCAGTGAAATGACAAATGGATACACTAGTTATAAGTTGTTTTACTCTATATATACCGTAAAATAGATGCAAAAGTGATTTGTATGTTGGGTGTAATTCTAAAAACCTAAAATTCATCAATGGAGCAGTTGTGAAGATGCAAAGCTCCAGGAAATCAATGCAAAAAATGCAGTGATCGTTATTGCATGGTCTTAAAAGACCTCCCTGACGAAGCACCACTAAACAATTTAATACAGTCAAACAGTTCTCATCTTTGGTTATCACTATCATTATGTGTTTATGGACGCATATCTTGATATCTTTATTTCGCATTCGGACATTAATTACAATTGGACCATTACATAGTACATTGATTTTGTGTCAAACATGGGTGATGTTTGCATAATTCAAAGTTGTAAGACACGATTTAAGGACTGGAGCAAGGATGGAAAATCACTAAAAAACTTAGAATCCCCGCAAAATTGTTGGCTGAAAAATGTTCTCAAGAACGATGGGCTGTTTGTAGAAGATGGCAGTAAGATTTGCAAGATATATTACACTCAATATCTGAAGAAAAGACCACATCCTGATGAGGATGGAGAGGTTGCTCAGGAATCCAATTCTTGTGATAGTTTGGTGGATAATGCAATTGCTGTGAATTCACAAAACCAAACAAATATTTCCCCAATCCCATCCCTCCTGAATATCACCGATATCAAATATGGTTCATCTTCACATCGCAAATGTTCTGTATGCTTACAGTATAATGATTCATGTGTTACTGTTCCGAAGTCCGTTCGCCATGTTTTACTGATAGAGAAAAAACTGTGGTGCTCTCCTGATGCACGTATTTGCCCTGAACACCTGATTGGTAACTACCTGCACCCTGATACCGAGATATCTATGACCAATCGAACACCAATAGAAACTAAACTAGGGGACATTTCTGTGCAAGTCATCAATGATCTGTTTGAAATTATACATGAAGTTTCCAAAGATGGAATTTCACCAAAGCTACAGTTGCAAATCTATCTGATACTGATTGCCATGCATGGACAGGTTGGACTTTAGAACAGTTTGAAGAAATTCATGAATTGTGCAAGTCTGATCTTTCAACTTTCTCTGCCTGTTCATTAGACATTCTGCTGTACTTCTGGATAAAACTAAAAACTAATCTTTCATGGAAGCAGTTGACAATATTAACAAAATTGTCTGAAGCAACGCTTTCCAGATATTTCCACAAAGTTGTTGATGTTGAATACAACAGTTGTGCCAAAATATCTTGGAACAGCACATCTTTCACGTGAAGAAGCTAAATCACACAACACAGTATTTACAAAGATATTCTTTGGCGATAATGTAAGTCTTATCCTAGATGGTACATACATTTATCTAAACAAAAGTAGTCATCATGAGTTTCAAAGGGCTTCTTATGGAGGACAGAAAAAATGCAACTATCTGAAATTCATGTCCATTGTGTTACCAGATGGGTATGTTTTGGATACAATTGGTCCATATTATGGCAGCGTCAATGATGCTTCTATAACAAAAATGATCATGGAGAAATTCGATCTTCTAAGATGCTGGTTACATGAGAATGACAACATGATTGTAGACCGTGGTTTCAGGGACGTGCTGACTCTCTTTGCCCAGTTGGGATATGATGCTAAAATGCCATCTTTCCTTCCTCCTGGTAAGTCACAACTGGATCCCCAACGTCTAATGATGATCGTTGCTGTACAAAGGTACGTTGGGTTGTGGAGTCCTACCGTGGAAGATTAAAGAAATGGTTACTATTTAAAGAGAAACTTACTTCAAATCATTTTGTGACAATACTTGGGAAACTTGTACATATAGTTACAGCAAGCCTGAATAGTTTCAGAGGGCCCATATATGTTTCGGACCCCCAGCGTGAGCAGCGAGACATACAAATGGCAACTCGTATGGTGGCACTTTTGCAAAGGGATAATGTTCTTGCGAAACGGGTTGCAGATGATCCAAACATGACTCGCAGAGCCAAAAGTGAATGGCAAAAACTTGAAGCAGCAAATATTACATTTCCTCAATTGAATCTTGAGTACTTTGAGACACTAGCATGTGGTATTTACCAGATCAAACTGTCCCCTGGTTACATTGTTGAGCACCAATCAAATGATGGTGACTATGAGATCTGGGTGTACCAGCATGCTGAGGATCTTATTCGAGGTCAGATTCATTCACGCCACAAGTCGCAGACAAAGTATCATGTTTGGATCCAGTTTGAAAACAATGAACCAAATGATCCCATCAAGGCGTATTACTGTCTTTGTCCTGCAGGGAAAAGAACATCTGGTATGTGTGCACATGTTACATCAATGTTGTACTACCTGGGCTATTATATTCATCAGGCAAATCCAAAAACTCTCCAGTCAGCCAGTCGTAAATTCAGAGATTCTGTGTTATGAAGAAGCGTAACTTAGTATTCAGTTATCAATTTCACTTGGGATGAGGTAACAACAAAGCATTAAACCATGTTAAAAACTTGGGAGACGTATATCTATATATGAGCTTAATGCACATAGTCTTGTTTTAAAGAACTGATTCCTACAGGCCCTCCGGGCCTCTTATTGTTCGTACAAAGATGGTTTCATATATCATATTATATGTTTGTTCTTTCACTATCAATCTTTCATAACTTACAAAACAAAAAAATGATAAAAAATTCATTAAAACCTCAATTCAATTTGATGACGCCAATTTTGAGATTCCGACTCCTCGAACATATCGTTCTGAATGACAAATTTACCGGTTACAAATTTTCTTCATTTTTTTTCTTTTTTGAGCAAACATATTGGGACAAATAATGTCAAAAGTATTTAGGTGCACCGGAACCGGAAGTGTGTTAAACTCAGCTCTGAAGACAGTACTTTGTAAATAAAATGAACAAAAAAACACATTTTTTTTTGTATTTCATTGAGCATAACTTTTTGCATATGTCAAATTCTTCCAGTTAGGTTTGTTTGAAAAATCAAGCAGGTTCTTATGAACATAATAAGAAATATTATAGTTCTGTATGAGAGTTCCTTTTCTTTTTATGGAGCCATTTCTGAACCTTATCTCACACCCCTACTAAACGTCACAAAGAAGTTAATAATTCAGGCCCCATGGACCTTTTGAATTTTTTTGAACACTGTTTCAGGGGAGTATGCTAGGGTGCTATATATAACACCTAGTTAAGATTAAATCGGGTCGTGGGCAAAATTTCATTGTTCGTGAAAGAGGTCCTTTTAGAAATCTTCTGAGATGCCCCCATACAGGTTACTAAGGAATTGCAGACATTTTAGGGGTATAAAAGGCACCCAGGCCGTCAAACCGGTTCTCATTGTTGTGATGAAACCACACGGCGACACTTCTATAGACCTATATAGCTAGCCAACACATACTTTCTGATTTTTTTACGATATTTTCGATCAGTATCTGAAGAATATTGACATGGATATTGAAGGTGTTATTATAACGATATTATACAATGTGAGCCCAAAAAAACATTAGATTACACCAAAATTCGTGCAAATAAAAAACAAGTACATGAATGACAACTGATAAACCTACCTTAGTATTCAATTGGAACATCATGTCGCTACGAGTAATCAGTTCCTGTGTGATGAACATTGCTATAACATCCATTTATTTCCATCAAAATAAGTTCCCTCACTCGCATGTGTTCGTGCACGTGTTTTACATAATCAAGACTATGCTCGTGTGTTACACTACATTTTCATTACAAGCGCTTTAGTGGCAAGGCGTAATATTATAGGTAGTTTTAGGAGCGAGTACATATTCTGTTCGGAACGTTTCGCTCTGCTTCCGAATGTAAAATCAACATGTCTTGTCCATTACGTATACATAGGTGAAGGGACAGTTAGAGTGTTTTCAGTTTCATTTTTTTTTCATTTTGCTTTGGCACACGATTTATGATGGTGGCTGAGAGAGTGGCCATCTTCATGTAACTTCAACTTAAAGGTAAGTGTGTGTTTGTCATTCCAGTTTTGTAACTCCAGTGTCACCTGTTGTGTCCGCAGGTGTGTTGCACTTTGCACGGCCAGTGTTCATGTAAAAACCGGTTTGACAGGCTGGGTGCCTTTTATACCCAGGGAGGCCGACTCTCGTTTCCAAGCAAGGCAAAAACTAAAATTTCTGCCTCTCCTTAGTTACCTGTTAGGGGGCATATCAGAAGCTTTCTAAAATATAACTTTGCCATATATTTTTTTTTAATCTCAACAAAAAAGCTTTTTAACTTGCATTGTCAGCTTTAACGACTATATCCCGAAGAAATAGACGCGGGAATATTTTGAAAATATCCGTTATGTAAATATAAGCATTGAACTGTTACCAGATGAAGTATACAGTCGATATGAAAACAATTTTGGTGACAGATAAATAATCATGTCTCCCATTCTATTTATCTGTAACCCAAAGTATATTCATATCGACTGTATACTACATCTTGTTACTATACAGCATAATTAGTGCGATGTAAACATGTTGATACTATATTGCATAACTTGTGTAGTGTAAACAATGTTGAGAATATTCTAGAAACCGAACGTGTTTACTTATTGATATGTAGAATTAAATTGAATGTTCTCAATGTGTGGACATGTATGTTCTAGACTTGGAATGGTCTAGAATAAACTAGAAACTTAGAAGTATATATAAGCTCAGCTCTGCTTTGGTGCGTGAGCACTACCAGACACTGGGAATTATAATACGTACACTTGCATTCATTAATCGGCACGGATTTATTCCATCATTTCACCTTGGATTAACGGATTAATTCATCTCTTATTTTTGGACCTGGATACTGTGAACAGTGTAAAAAGGATTCCTTGGACATTCTAATTCTTATTACACAGAGAATATTGTGAGTACATTTTATTGTTATATTACTTAGGATATTATTGTATTTACCTGTAAATGTCATTTTGTCATTGTTAAAATAAATTGTTAAATTTTAGACAGGATTCATTGTTTATTTTTTTGGCTTTACCACGGTTTATTTCTGACCGTAACAATCTGGTAACAGTTCAATGCTTAAATACATTGTATTTAAGTTGAATAGATATACACTGTATAAGTTACCTGTATTCGTGTTGTATAAGTTTTACATTGTATTTGAGTTATGTAGTTATACATTGTATTTGAGTTGAAAAGCTATACATTGTATTTGAGTTATATAGTTATACAAAATGTACATTATATTCGAGTTGTATAAGTTTAACATTGTATTTGAGTTGAATAGCTATACATTGTATTTGAGTTATATAGTTATACAAAATGTACATTATATTCGAGTTGTATAAGTTTAACATTGTATTTGAGTTGAATAGCTATACATTGTATTTGAGTTATAAAGTTATACAAAATGTACATTATATTCGAGTTGTGCAAGTTTTACATTGTATTTGAGTTGTATATATTCTTTTCGTGTTCTATAGTGAAAGCATAACAAAACAAAAACTCAGGCGATTGGGGTGTTTATTATCTTAACATTGAACATATTTAACAAGTAAATGAGAATGCCACCGTATTTCTGCTATGGTATACCCCCGATTTGGTTTCCTACGCGTGCGAGGAAGTTTTCCTTATCGGATATTATGTTATTCAGCTGTATAATAATGTCAGGATCAGTGGAACTGTTGTCTGTCAGGGCAGCCGTTACACTGAAACAATAGAAAGGGATAAATAAAAAATAATTAAAACGTGACACATTAACATACATTCGAGAGATGCAGGTTGATCAGAACTATCGGCAAGTTTTATGGTCGCCATCTTTGTCTCATTTACAAATATTCTGTATCTCTAAGTGATATGAAGATGTGAGTTTTTGAGTATGCTCATTAGTGCGTTTACTTGTTGTGATTGACAATGATTCTGGAATCTCATTTTTAGAACTTGATATATTTACTTGGATGTGACAAAGATTTACATGGCGGGTGTCGTCGATGAAGCAGAAGACGCTTACTCTTCCGGAACACCTGGTCTAACTCTCTTGTACTTTTGCAAGAGTCTCTGTGTTAATCTCTAATTTGTTAATATTTTGCCACTGGTTTAATCGATTTTGAATTTGGATTATGATTTTGTTAACGTATCGGTATTCTCTTTTTTATTTTTTATTATTTAAACACACACCGAACACGTGGCTCAACACCACACTGTAACACGTGACTCAACACCATACTGTAACACATGACTCAACACCATACTGTAACACGTGACTCAACACCACACTTTAACACGTGACTCAACACCATACTGTAACACATGACTCAACATCATACTGTAACACGTGACTCAATACCATATTGTTACACGTGACTCAACACCACACTGTAACACGTGACTCAACACCACACTGTAACACGTGACTCAACACCACACTGTAACACGTGACTCAACACCATACTGTTACACGTGACTCAACACCACACTGTAACACGTGACTCAACACCATACTGTAACACGTGACTAACACCATACTGAAACACGTGACTCAACACCATACTGTAACACGTGACTCAACACCACACTGTAACACGTGACTCAACACCACACTGTAACACGTGACTGAACACCATACTGAAACACGTGACTGAACACCATACTGAAACACGTGACTCAACACCACACTGTAACACGTGACTCAATACCATACTGTTACACGTGACTCAATACCACACTGAAACACGTGGCTCAACACAACACTGTAACACGTGACTCAACACCAAACTGTAACACGTGACTCAATACCACACTGAAACACGTGACTCAATACCAAACTGTAACACATGACACAATACCACACTGAAACACGTACGTGACTTAAGACCACTGGTAAGATTTTCAAATAAATTCCCATTGTTGGAATTGGAGACGGAAGAAACATGATGGTCATAGATGACCTAGCGCTCGTTACCAATCTCCAATTGACGTAGAAGTTAAGCTACTCACTTTTTCAGGACGGAGAGCTCTTGCTGCCCTTGATTATAGGTGTCGGTCAAAGTGATTGTGCCCGGACCTGAAGCGAAATGTGCAAGAATTACTATTTCAAAGCGCTATAATCAAATATCGAATTAATTTATCAGTTCTATGCCATAATAATTGATTACTAATATTTCAGGTAAATTATTTATTTCGTAATTTCGTATGTAAAAAATCTAACAAACAAATGATTTGATATAACGGTGAAATCATAAAGGATTCGATATATTTCTGGCACATTCTACTCCAAGTCGGGTAAAACTTTGACCGTGGTTGAACAAAAAACAAATAAAAACAAAAAAGGCCTAATGGACCTGCATTGCTCACCTGGTATCAATCTCGCATTTTTAACCTTTAAGTTGTCTTATTTGAAATCTATGAACAAGTCATTCAAAAGAACACGTTAAGATAACATGTTTAGACTCCGGACCTCCGTGACGTTGAAAGTAGGCCATTTGATATTTCAGAACAAGAGGCCCAGGTGGCCTGTATTGCTCGCCTGGATACAGAGTTATCATGGAGAAATATTTTCCCAATAAGTCCCAGGAACAGGGACAGACCAAATATCAATTCTTGTAACAAAGTATCTGTATAAAAGTTTAGTTATGGGATGGGGATCTCAAGTGTGTCAATGCTATGACCAAGGAGTTAAGTCTTCAACTGTGGGGCAGACTCCAGGATCAATTACAATATCATAATTGTGTTCGCCTTTTCATGCCCAGCAGTTCAGATCTACATATGATTTTGGGGTGGGGATCTCGAGCGTTTCAAAGTTATGACCCAAGGGATTAGTCTGCCAGGGCGTGGCAGACTATATATGATCAATTTAAAAATCATGACTGCCACTGGGGGTCAGCCGTTCGATTTGTACAATTTTAAATACCCAACACCTAGATTTACTTGCAACCTTATATTGCTGATACCACTACAATATGTATATCTAGAAAGGTTGTTTAAATGTACACATTTTTGTCCGCCCCTCAATCCCCCGGGGGGGTCATCTCCTCCATTTGTACAATTTTGAATCTATATCTTCAATAAATTATTCCAACCAAATATGATCAATAACCATTGCATACATGTAGTACTAGAGAAGTTGCGTATTACAGCAGTATATGCTTCAATTGACCCCTTTTGCTCACGCCCCCAAGCCCCCTAGGGGTAAGCCAAACCATGCATATATTTTTAAATCTCCGTTAACTAGGGGTGCTACAGTACCAGTAAAATATGTTCGGTATCCACGGATTACAATATAGCCAAATAATCTTTTAGTCCTGCCCTTCATCCTCCTCAGGGGTCAGTCTTACCATTAGTACTATTTTGAATTTCGAGCACCTATGGAAGGTTCCTGCCAAATTAGGTTGATTTCCAATCAGTTGTTATGGAGAAGAAGTCGTGTAGAATTTGTCGACGAACGACATACGCCGCGGCCATAGGCATGTGGCCAGGAGAATAAACATCTATATATACAAGTGTAGATAACATAGCGAAATATGAATAATTATACAAGAGATCCCAGATGGATATTGGCGCCAACCATCGATGCTTTTTCGTTCATTCTTAGAAAGATGAATCTTCCCATCTTTATTTTAACTTTTATTTATGTATTTAATCTTAGTTCTTTGAATTTCTCTTGAAAATTAACAATAGTTGAAAAAGTTTTGTTTTCTGATCAGTTCCGAATTCTAAATCTCTCTTTTCTTAAAAAATAATCATAAAATGCCTTCATAATCAACATGCAAGATGGCCGCTTAGCAGCCTTAATTTTGCCCTGGAGCAGACGACGAAAAACTAGACCATGTACAATAAGGAACCTAACAGAACCTGTTAATGAAATTTGAAACGGATTCATCCAGTACTTCTTAAGAAATATTGATCATAAACTATCACTGTCAAAATTAAAAGTTAAAGATAGCCGCCATTTATTTTTATCGAATCTGTCAAAAAAAAAAAAATTGACCATGCACAACAAGGCACCAAGGGGAACCTACATTCGAAATTTGAAAATGATCCATCAAGTACGTCTGAAGAAAAAGCGATAACAAACTATTAATCACAAATCCAAGATGGCCATATTGTTTGTCGAATCTGTCCGAAAATGGACCATGTACAACTAGGCACTACAGATAACATACAGTGTACATATGAAATTTGAGAATGATCCATCTAGCACTTCTCAAGATATAGCGGTAACAAATGATTACTCACAAATCAAAGATGACCGCCTGTCGGCATTATTTTGTTCGGAAGTGTCCGAAAATGGACCATGCGCAGCTAGTCACAAAGGGAAACCTACAAATGAAATTTGAGAATGATCCATCCAATACTTTTCAAGAAATAGCGATTTCAAACTATTGTTTCTCGAATCTGTCTAAAACTGGACCATACACAACTAGGCACTTAGGAGAAACTACATTCGAAATTTGAGAATGATCCATCTAGTACTTCAAGAAATAGCGACAAATTATTACTTTCAAATCAAAGATGGCCGCCTGTCGGCCATATTGATTATCGGATCTGTCCGAAAATGGACCATGCGCAACGAGGCACCAAGGGAAAGCTACCCTGTACGGTTGAAATTTGAGAATGATCCATCCAGTACTTCAAGAGATAGCGAGAACAAACTTTTAATCACAAATCAAAGATGGCCGCCTGTCGGCCATATTGTTTATTGGATCTGTCCGAAAATGGACCATGCGCAACGAGGCACCAAGGGAATGCTACCCTGTACGTATGAAATTTGAGAATGATCCATCCAGTACTTCAAGAGATAGCGAGAACAAACTTTTAATCACAAATCCAAAATGGCCGCCTGTTGGCCATATCTTTATCAGATCTGACCATGCACATCTAGGTAACAATGGGAAGCTACATATGAAATTTGGGAATGATCCATACTACGACCAGCATTTCTGAAGAAATAGGGATAACATACTATTAATCACAAATCAAAGATGGCCGCCTGTCGGCCATATTGTTTATCAAATCTGTCGGAAATTAGACCATGCACAACTAAGCACCATTTGTAAAATACATATGAAACTTGAGAATGATCCATCTCAAAAAAATAAAAAAAAAAAAGCGATAAAAGAATTGTTAAGGAAGGACGAGGACCAAGGACGCAGGGCAATTTGAACAGACCACCATCTGATGATGGTAGGCTAAAAAAATAAAAAATTAAAGTTTCAAATTTTCTTTTTATGTTATTATTTTTCTTAACCCCTTATGAAAATGACAGCCTTTCAGCTGGATACATCAAGCGGTTAAATTTCACAAAAGATCGACTATCAGACACTCTTTTTCAATGTCTGATTTAGCGTGAAATTAATCGCTTGTTATGCATAACTCTGAAATGCTATTATTTCATTAGGGCTTAAGAAAATTAAAAGCATAAAAAGAAAATTCCAAACTTTTAATTTTATTATTACTTTTTCAATATTCATATTTCGCTATGTTATCTACACTGTATATCCTCCTGGCCACATCGGCCTGTGACCACGGTATGGCGTACAGTCACCGTGGTCCTTCGGACAAGGTGAGCTGAAACGTCGTTTGAAGGTTTGGATACAACTAACCTCTGCGATCCTGACAGTACTATACATCGAAATCTTTATTTTTCGCGATCTTTCTTTGGCTCCACAGAATAAGTCATTTTAATGTGTAGAGATATTTGACCCCTGTGACCTTGGAATTTATGCCAAGATCAATTCTATTCGCAAAAATTTGTTTGGTTCCTTGCTAGGAACTTACAACCCAAATACAAATGTATCATGTCATTTTTGGCATTTCAAACTATGTATACACTCATGTCACTAACTAGGCCTTTCGGTATTGCAGGAAAAGTCGTTTAAAGGAAAACTTGACGGGAGTAGAACGACGGACGACAGACTGACGACGGACACCGCGACATGGCAAAATCTCACTTATGAGTCTTTTGGGCTAGGCGAGCTAAAAACATGCAAATATTTACAATCAGAACTATATATGTATTACAACATATTGGTTCTAGTGCACAGGGACCTGAGAATTTGTTACAGCTAGTTTTAGACCTATAATAGGGTGTTTAGCGTAATTTTACACATTTGGGGGGTTAAGATCAATTTTCGATAAAAATGCTCCCTCAGTAGTCATAAATATAGCTTTTATGACTACTGAGGGAGCATTTTTATCGAAAATTGATCTTAACCCCCCCCCCAAATGTGTAAAATTACGCTAAACACCCTATTATAGGTCTAAAACTAGCTGTAACAAATTATCAGGTCCCTGTGTTCTAGTGTACAATCACTGTTGCTTGAGTTTCTGTCAGTATGTAAAAAAATGTTTATATATATGGAGCCGCGGCCCATTACAGAAAGGAGGCTCCTTTCACACTTATATATTTATTATTTACTGACAGAAACTCAAGCAACTGTTACCTGGTGATGGTGTTGGGCCAAACCCTCGTGTAAATAATGTCCAAGTGTCGTTTACTTCACTTGGAGCTAAAGATAAGAAATGTCAAATATAGATATACAATATATATGTAGGTTATCAATTTCATGCATTATTTCCAATATGTAGCTTATACCACAGGGACTTGGCACGGACCTATGTCATTATCGTCAGATTTTTTTTTACCTTTCTCGAATATAGCCCCTCCCACCACTATAGCCCCTCCCACTTCTAAAGCCCCTCCCACTACTATAAATTATCTCGGATTCTAGGCATCCTAGTGAGCTATGACATGCGTGTAGCGGGATAACTTTGGTATCAACTGAAAGATAAAAGTTTCACCTTTAAAATGAGGCATGCATGTAAAAAATTGGACTTCATTCAGTGACGAAAACAAGCTTTGAGTGACAATATGTCAATAGGTCGATTTTTCTCGTTCAAACTAGTTCTTTCCCTTTATCACAGATATAGTTGTGGGAGGGGCTGTATTCGAGAAAGGTAAAAAAAATATCTGACAATCATTTCATAGTGACATAGGTCCGTGCCTAGCCCCTGTGGTTTATAATGGCATAAGGAATGACTGAATAGGGACAGAAACATTCTCAAACAGGAAAGCCCTGTGTGCCCCTTACCCTATGTCCGCCATTTTGAAATTTAGAAATTTAATTATTGTAGTTTTTTCTTTGATAGATTTTATGTACGATAAACATTACGTTGGACTCCATATGATAATTTGTATCAGAACGAGGGCTTAGTTTTACCCATGGACAATTTATTTTGAACGAAAATATTTCATATTGCCTTCCCATTGACGGTTACTCAATATTATAAACTCCCTCAAAAATTTAAGCGAAACTCGATTTTTTCCATTTTCAGAATTCCTTCGGACTGTTAATGCCCGACTTCCATTACATAGAGTGGACTTGTCACCTGCACTCACTTAATATACTGAGCAGGTCCAGGGGCGGCTGTGTCAGTCCGTCTGTGATCAAGAATTGCTCGTAAGCCGCCGTCTTATTCATAACTTCTGTGGCGTAGTTTACAATGATTTCCTGCAGATCCCTCATCACCAGGTCGACGTCAGCGCTGTCCATATCTATCGGGGCACTGAGACCATTACCGGGCAGTCGAAACAACAAGTTGATGTTGCCAACAACTATAGCAGACACGTAGCCAGTCCTCAGCATCTTAAAGTAACTAAACCAGATTGTTTTTTATTACAATACTACGAAATATGCTGTATGCAAGTCTTCGTACTTGATATTCAGATGGTTAACACCCAATTACGTCCTCTGCTCCCGGAGGTGTAACGAATTCAAAGGCACAAATCTACCAATTTTATTGGTGTTGGTTACAATATATCGCTACAACGGGTGCGGATGCAGGATTTTCGAAAGAAGGGGGTCCAGCTGACGCTTTTTCAAAACTTCGATTTTTAAGGCTATACAAAATTTCCTTTTATTTCCTTTATATATACACGCAATCGCTGGTATTGTCTCGGGGAAGCCCATTCTAAATATCGATTGGTCCAAAATAGCAAACATGTATTGCGTGTCACTAAGGAGAAGGAAACCAATCAAGGATCCTGGTGACACAGTTGGATAGAATTTGTGGACAGTCTGCATTCTTTCCCTCATAACAAAACCATTCTTATCAACATTTGATTTTAACCGACTTTTTCAGTTCTGCAAATTGGTAAAAAAAGACAAACTCTACTTCTAAATATTAAACCGATATGCCACTGACAATCTTTCCATCGTTAAATGTTTTTTTGAAGTACATGTGTATATAGAAGATTATTATTGAAATTACTCTTTTAAAATTTAATTGAAAATTTAAGAATTAACAAAATAATATTGCAAAAACGAAATTATTAACACGGGCTATAAAATACTCAGTTTACACAACTGGTACCAGTACAAACCAGAGGGACCTGAACATTTGTTACAGCTAGATTTTGTACCTAAATTAGGATGTTTAAAGAGTAATTTTACAGAAATTACCAGTATTAATTGTTATCCCCAAATTATTTCGCATTTTACGTTATTGGCGACCACTACTTCATGACTTTTTATCAAAAATTGAACTAAACCCCCCAAAAGTGTAAAATTGCTCTAAACAACCTAGTTAAGGACCAAAATTAGCTGTAACAAATTCTCAGGTCCCTGTGGTACAAAACCAGTGTTTTACGATCTGTAGACTTACTGGTCACTGAACATCCCGGCCACTAGCTTGTGGATATCCAAGAAGTCATCGGCCGAGGTACACATCCACACCTCGGGAAATATCCGCATTTCCCCCTGTATTATGCCGGACATTTCCGTAAACAAAACATCAGGGGTGGGGTTTGCATTTTCTTCGAAAGAGAGACGTACTTTTTCTCCGAAAGAGTACAGAAACCAGTCCAAGTCTGTAATGTAGAATATGCGACATTTAACTACTTAACACATGTGTCGTTAGAACATTTTGTTAACCTTCACAGTAGTCATCCTCGATATCCGAGGGTTACGCTCACGGTCATCACATATTCCAGGGGTGTGGAGAGCGTAGGTGAGCGTAACCCCGGGATATCGAGGATGTAGAACAGTGCATTTGAGGATATCATTACAATGTAGAAGTACATTGTTACAAATCTGATGTCGAAGATTTTATATAACATAATTCATAATAACGGTAAATTGTTCTTGTTAAGATTAATAATAATTTTCGGTTCTGCTTTTGATTATCAAGGGAACAAAATAAACTAAGAATAGATGTCCTTATAAAACTATTATCTTACTACTATATGTTCTTTCTTCTTAGATTTAATAATTATCAATTATATGAAATGTGAATAACACTCTTTGACTGACAATCAAAGATGGTCACCTGCTAGTAAAATTAAGGACAAAAAAGATAGTGCCGTCGCTGGGGCTCGAACCCTTTACCCGATGCTCTACCGACTGAGCTAAAGGGAAATTCTCTACAGCTGACGCTTGTAAGACAACCTAGTCAATGCATATCTTTTCAGTTTTCCTGACCAGTCGCTAAATCTAAAGAGCACAACTAGAGACTAAGTTGAACCTATATATTCGGGAAAGTTCCATCATGTACTACTCGAGAAATAAGCATACCAAACGTCCATTGTCAAAATCCTTGATGGCCACCTATCAGCCATTTCGTTTTGTTTTTTCTGGTAAGTGCGAAAATGGCACAGTACAATACGAGGAATACTGGAAGAACCGACAAATAGAATATTAAAATTATCTATCCATCCAAATAGTGATATGAAACTTATTTCTGTCGAATCCAATATTGGACGCCCGGCGATTTGAATACTGCAAGTAGCCCACTATCTGATAATGGTTGGCTAATAAGAGCTCAAGTTTCAGGCGCCCGAGTGAAGCTCTTGATTGGCAACACATATATACGTGCGTTGTTTGCCCTTGCTCTACCCTTTGCCATTATTTCCCTTTTCGTATGGAAGTACGTACATTGTAGCCCTTGATTAGGGAAACCGGAAACAAGTCACACAATTACGTTACGTCACACTCGGCCTTCATCGGTTATTTTCAGAAAGGTTGAAAATAACCGGAACATCTTTCAGCTAATGTATGTTGCTTTCATCACTGTCGTTGCTTCAGAAGCTTTCTTTTTCGACTGGCCGACTTAAAATTATGATTTTTATTTATCTCATTCTGAATCAGTACATGAATGATTCTCAGTAAAGATAAGATATTAACTAAAAATATGTTGAAACTGAAAACTTATAATAATTAACTAAAACTACGCTCTTTTTAGGTTTTGCTTTTGTCATATTGTTTTAAGACATTTTGAGAGTTTTCTGTCAGTTCTTTGCCTAGCAGCTTTGTCAGGAGTATTTAAAAAGAGGCGAACTGGTTGACTTTTCGGGGTCGCGCTATAATTTGTGAGGTCAATTTCATGACGTGTCGGTGTCCGGTGTGGTCATTGGCGTGATAAACAAAATCCACCCGGGCTTCATATGGGCAGTATATGTATAGTGGTTTTACTGCCGGAAATTATTTTCATTGACCAATCAAATACCATGTTACATCTTGAATAAATCAGAAAAGACATCACCGATCAACAACGAGTAGATATAATTGTAATAAATTTATAGAGTATTAAAATTCGTGTTGAAACCTAGAGAACACAAAACCGTACATCGGAACTCCGCCTGGCGCAGGGAGTCGATTATCCCCTCGAACACGATGCCATGTACGGTATATATGATTTGAGGTGCTAGGATGATCACATCCGGTCGTGTCGGGAGGTGGCGCGCAATGATTTGTATCACCTGATGTAGCATCGACTGGTCACCGCTAGCCATCATCGCCTCCATCTGTTTGATCATTGCATCTGTAACATAGAAAACTTATTTAAAGATTGATTTTCATTTTCTTTTTTACATTTTTTGGTGTGTAACATACATTGGCGCACCTACACATTGAAGTGCACCATGTTGAATATGTAGGTTAGCCAATGTATGTTACACACCAATGAATGTCAAAAATATGACAACGAATATTTACATTTTTTGTTAACCAACATCCAGTCGATGCAGACATATATATATAGTATTAGTCAAAGCACAGGAACTAGCCTCGTCTGTCAAACACCCATCATATAAACAAGGTTATGAACTCCATCGGCCCGGCGACACGACCTTATTATGGGAAACATGTGATTTTGACAAAACCGTTCAAGATATCTCTCCGGGAGTGATCTTCATCGACAGAAAAATAATATCTCTTTAATTTGGTATATAACTTACCATGTATCATGCCGTAAAAATTCTGTAGATGTCACGAAACCTCAGAAAACTGTCAAATTTCAGTTGGCCGGACACTGCAGTCCACAGAAAACACGCAAAATTCCGAGTGGGTATCTCCTTACTCACGGCATGTACAAAGTTCAACCTCAATACAGTGTAACTACAACAAGAACTGCAACTAGAATTATGTGATCTCGGCGCCGATTGGCTTCCTATTTTAAACTGGCCAATAAGCGTCGAGATCATAAATATTCAACAAAATGGAAGCAAATGGCCTGTTTTCCGCCTGCCAGTCTGACCAGCTTGAAATTTTGTCTCCAGTGTCCGACATGATAATGTAAGGACATGATCAAACACTCAAGTAAGTTTGTGATTTGTTGTAGTTACACTGTATTGAGGCTAAACTTTGTACATGCCGTGAGTAAGGAGATACCGACTAGGAATTTAGCGTGTTTTCTGTGGACAGCATGCAGTGTCCGACCAACTGAAATTTGACAGTTTTCTGATGTTTCGTGACGTCTACAGAATTTTTAACGACATGATACATGGTGAATTATATACCAAATTGAAATCAACTTATTTCTCTGTCGATCAAGACCATCCCCCAGTGAGATATCTTGAGCGGTTATGTCAAAATCACATGTTTCCCATAATTACAAATGTAGGTCGTGTCGCCGGGCCAATGGAGTACCTAACCTTGTTTATATTATAGGTGTTTGACAGCGGACGAGGCTAGTGCCTTTGGTTAAAGCACGTTTCAACGTCAGGATAAATCCTGACAGAACAGCCATCCGTCGACAGTTTCCAATTCTACAATTCTACAATTGACGTCCTAAGCATGATGACAATTTGTTTAGGGTTATAAAATACGGTATATACCGAAAAACTGTGGATGTGCACTTTTTTTGTATCAACCGCTTCGCGGATTTATGCAAAGTGCACACATATTTTTCGGTATATATACATGTACCGTATTACCCTAAAAAAACTGGTCATTCCTAAAATAACATATAAAGGACACAGTAGCTTTATCAAGTCTCTGTGCAGTGGATAAGTAAATAAATCATCATAATAAACACTAAGGTCGGTATATTTGTTCTCTCTCTAAATATAAACTGTTTTGATAAAAATTATAGCAAAGTTTTGTATTTAAACAGAAAAAAACTCCATTCAGACTTTGAAAAAGTGATAAGTTTTCTTAAAAGAAATTTTGTATAAAGATAAGCTGACCGATTACATTTAATGTGTATTATATATCATAGGGGAGATTCTGTTTGGTTAGTTTCCCCCGCGAATAGTCACATACTTTTCTCCTTTTTTTCACAGACAAATGGACTGCAATTATTAAGATTCGGTGTTAGGATTTAGATTTTGATGGATAAGCGAACCGATCCTGTTTATTTACGAAAGGAACTGCATTATTTTCCAGCTAAGTGTAATTTTTTTAAGGAAGAGTTATTTCCCTTGAGATGTTTTTGTAAGCTGACTGAGAAAGTTGTCAGGCTTTCAATGGAGATTCGTAAACTAATATGTTTTTTTTCTCCCCCCCCCCCCCGGTTTTGATATCTTCCCTAGTGAAAATGTCTTCCGGCTGCCGGATCTCAGGAGTGCCAACATTTTAGTTTTTCTTTAATTGCATGGTAACGAATTTGGGTTTCGCTTGATACGTGTATAAAACGTCCCTTGTTCGTCAAAACGGTTATTGTTTGACCAATATGTTTACACAAGGTACAGTAACACTACTTTACTGAATTTAGAATAACTTCTCTCATTGGATCAGTTGAAACAAGGGGCCCAGTGGGCCTGTATCACTCACCTTGATTTCAGCAAATATGACAAGAACACGTGTGAAAGTAAATTACACACACTTTTCCAGAGTGATGTATTTAATAAACACGTAGCTTTCTGTTTTAAAAGAAGATTTAAAGAAAAATTAATTTATTTGAAATTACAAATTACGCTAAATTGCCAGTTTTCGGCCCCGCCCCTCAGGTACATGTACTTACATATAAACACCTTCTGATACATGGTGATGGTACATTTGACCCGTTGGTCCAGGATCATTCGACCCAAATCATTCACCAGCAGGTCCTCTATTAATCTCGGGTTCTGTATATAGGGCCATATATGCGCAACTCTCCGCAATGTGGTGTTTATAGCCAAATGTGGTATCGGGATTGAATCTAAAAATGGAAACGACAAACAAGCTTTACAGTGATATAGATCAAAATGACTATTATGCATTAATTCATTCCTGATTTGTGTGCTCTATGATATGATCATAATTTTGTTGGTAGAATTACATTAAAATGGTGTCGACTCCAGGGCGTGACGGTCGACACATGGGCGTGACGGTCGACAAAAGGGCGTGACGGTCGACACCAGGGCCTGACGGTCGACACCCGGGCGTGACGGTCGACACCCGGGCGTGACGGTCGACACCAGGGCCTGACGGTCAACACAAGGGCCTGACAGTCAACACAATGGCCTGACGGTCAACACAAGGGCCTGACGGTCAACACCAGGGCCTGACGGTCGACACCAGGGCCTGACGGTCAACACAAGGGCCAGACGGTCAACACAAGGGCCTGACGCCAATGGTCTCAACACCAGGGCCTGACGGTCGACACCAGGGCCTGACGGTCAACACAAGGGCCTGACAGTCAACACAATGACCTTACGGTCAACACAAGGGCGTGACGGTCGATACCAGGGCGTGACGGTCGACACAAAAGCCTGACGGTCGACACCAGGGCCTTACGGTCGACAACAGGGACTGACGCCGGTGGTTAACTACTTACAGGTGGTGATAATACTATGATTTTCTTCTCGGGTAACTTACATAGCACAGGGACCTGAGAATTTGTTACAACTGGTTTTGGACCTAAACTAGGGTGTTTAGAGTAATTTTACACGTATGGAGGGTTTAGACAATTTTTCGATAAAAAATGCCCCCTCAATGGCAATAAAGGCCAGATAAAATTCCCCAAAAATGGTCATAACGGCTAGATAAAAATGCCCTCTCAATGGTCATAAAGGCTAGATAAAAATGCCCTCTCAATGGTCATAAAGGCTAGATAAACATGCCCTCTCAATGGTCATAAATGCTAGATACAAATGCCCTCTCAATGGTCATAAAGGCTAGATAAAAATGCCCTCTCAATGGTCATAAAGGCTAGATAAAAATGCCCTCTCAATGGTCATAAAGGCTAGATGAAAATGCCCTCTCAATGGTCATAAAGGCTAGATGAAAATGCCCTCTCAATGGTCATAAAGGCTAGATAAAAATGCCCTCTCAATGGTCATAAAGGCTAGATAAAAATGCCCTCTCAATGGTCATAAAGGCTAGATAAAAATGCCCTCTCAATGGTCATAAAGGCTAGATAAAAATGCCCTCTCAATGGTCATAAAGGCTAGATAAAAATGCCCTCTCAATGGTCATAAAGGCTAGATAAAAATGCCCTCTCAGTGGTCATAAAAGGACATAACCATTGGTCATGAGGACACAGTTTTATCGAAAAATCTAAAATCTCCAAATGCGTAAATTACTATAAACACACTAGTTTAGTCAACAACTAGTTGTAACAAATTCTCTGGTCCCTGTGTTATAGAATTAATATGTAATATGTAGTTACAATGTAGGTTGCACACATAGACATACGATCTATCACTGTTATTGAATTGTATTTTTGTGGTATTTTACACACTGGTGTTACCACGCACATTTTAGAGGCGAAGTTCGGTGCCTTATCAATACTTAATTTGATACAGAGATATTTGTGTATATGCACTCTTTGTCAGATTATGATTTAAGTCATATACTACAAGGAGGAATTCTTCCACAGTGATTTGGATTATGAAAACGTTATTCTGATTTGTGCTATTTCTGTTGATATTAATAAATAAAATTATATAATCAATCATATCAAAGAAATCATTTTATTTACACAGTGCTAAAAGTTTTGATCACAGACGAAATTTGTCTATAGATATGAATTACGTTCTTGCTTTGATTGTACACAAGTGAACTTATATATGGCTGTATTCCACGTTCCCCACTTAAAAAAAACACAGGGAGAAGAATGTTGTTAGGATTATAGTCTGTTTCTGGGTAGTACTTGTTGTATTTACCACAGGGACCTGAGAATGTTGTTAGGATTATAGTCTGTTTCTGGGTAGTACTGGTAGTATTTACCACAGGGACCCGAGAATGTTGTTAGGATTATAGTCTGTTTCTGGGTAGTACTGGTTGTATTTACCACAGGGACCCGAGAATGTTGTTAGGATTATAGTCTGTTTCTGGGTAGCACTGGTTGTATTTACCACAGGGACCCGAGAATGTTGTTAGGATTATAGTCTGTTTCTGGGTAGTACTTGTAGTATTTACCACAGGGACCTGAGAATGTTATCAGGATTACAGTCCGTTTCTGGGTAGTACTGGTAGTATTTACAAGAGGGACCTGAGAATGTTGTCAGGATTACAGTCCGTTTCTGGGTAGTACTGGTTGCATTTACCACGGGGACCTGAGAATGTTGTCAGGATTACAGTCCGTTTCTGGGTAGTACTGGTTGTATTTACCACGGGGACCTGAGAATGTTGTCAGGATTATAGTCCGTTTCTGGGTAGTACTGGTAGTATTTACCACGGGGACCTGAGAATGTTGTCAGGATTACAGTCCGTTTCTGGGTAGTACTGGTATTATTTACCACGGGGACCTGAGAATGTTGTCAGGATTACAGTCCGTTTCTGGGTAGTACTGGTAGTATTTACCACGGGGACCTGAGAATGTTGTCAGGATTACAGTCCGTTTCTGGGTAGCACTGGTAGTATTTACCACGGGGACCTGAGAATGTTGTCAGGATTACATTCCGTTTCTGGGTAGCACTGGTAGTATTTACCACGGGGACCTGAGAATGTTGTCAGGATTACAGTCCGTTTCTGGGTAGAACTGGTTGTATTTACCACGGGGACCTGAGAATGTTGTCAGGATTACAGTCCGTTTCTGGGTAGAACTGGTAGTATTTACAACAGGGACCTGAGAATGTTGTCAGGATTATAGTCCGTTTCTGGGTAGTACTGGTTGTATTTACCACAGGGACCTGAGAATGTTGTCAGGATTACAGTCCGTTTCTGGGTAGTACTGGTAGTATTTACCACAGGGACCTGAGAATGTTGTCAGGATTACAGTCCGTTTCTGGGTAGTACTGGAAGTATTTGCCACAGGGACCTGAGAATGTTGTCAGGATTACAGCCCGTTTCTGGGTAGTACTGGTAGTATTTGCCACAGGGACCTGAGAATGTTGTCAGGATTACAGTCCGTTTCTGGGTAGTACTGGTAGTATTTACCACAGGGACCTGAGAATGTTGTCAG
This sequence comes from Mimachlamys varia, assembly GCA_947623455.1. NCBI lineage: Eukaryota > Metazoa > Mollusca > Bivalvia > Pectinida > Pectinidae > Mimachlamys > Mimachlamys varia. The sequence continues at coordinate 39,648,842 of OX392529.1, forward strand.
GATTACAGTCCGTTTCTGGGTAGTACTGGTAGTATTTACCACAGGGACCTGAGAATGTTGTCAGGATTACAGTCCGTTTCTGGGTAGTACTGGTTGTATTTACCACAGGGACCTGAGAATGTTGTCAGGATTACAGTCCGTTTCTGGGTAGAACTGGTAGTATTTGCCACAGGGACCTGAGAATGTTGTCAGGATTACAGTCCGTTTCTGGGTAGTACTGGTTGTATTTGCCACAGGGACCTGAGAATGTTGTCAGGATTACAGTCCGTTTCTGGGTAGTACTGGAAGTATTTGCCACAGGGACCTGAGAATGTTGTCAGGATTACAGTCCGTTTATGGGTAGTACTGGAAGTATTTGCCACAGGGACCTGAGAATGTTGTCAGGATTACAGTCCGTTTCTGGGTAGTACTGGTTGTATTTCCCACAGGGATCTGAGAATGTTGTCAGGATTACAGCCCGTTTCTGGGTAGTACTGGTTGTATTTGCCACAGGGACCTGAGAATGTTGTCAGGATTACAGTCCGTTTCTGGGTAGAACTGGTAGTATTTACCACAGGGACCTGAGAATGTTGTCAGGATTACAGTCCGTTTCTGGGTAGAACTGGTTGTATTTACCACAGGGACCTGAGAATGTTGTCAGGATTACAGTCCGTTTCTGGGTAGTACTGGTTGTATTTACCACAGGGACCTGAGAATGTTGTCAGGATTACAGTCCGTTTCTGGGTAGAACTGGTAGTATTTACCACAGGGACCTGAGAATGTTGTCAGGATTATAGTCCGTTTCTGGGTAGTACTGGTAGTATTTGCCACAGGGACCTGAGAATGTTGTCAGGATTACAGTCCGTTTCTGGGTAGAACTGGTTGTATTTACCACAGGGACCTGAGAATGTTGTCAGGATTACAGTCCGTTTCTGGGTAGTACTGGTTGTATTTACCACAGGGACCTGAGAATGTTGTCAGGATTACAGTCCGTTTCTGGGTAGAACTGGTAGTATTTACCACAGGGACCTGAGAATGTTGTCAGGATTATAGTCCGTTTCTGGGTAGTACTGGTAGTATTTGCCACAGGGACCTGAGAATGTTGTCAGGATTATAGTCTGTTTCTGGGTAGTACTGGTAGTATTTACCACAGGGACCCGAGAATGTTGTTAGGATTATAGTCTGTTTCTGGGTAGTACTGGTTGTATTTACCACAGGGACCCGAGAATGTTGTTAGGATTATAGTCTGTTTCTGGGTAGCACTGGTTGTATTTACCACAGGGACCCGAGAATGTTGTTAGGATTATAGTCTGTTTCTGGGTAGTACTTGTAGTATTTACCACAGGGACCTGAGAATGGTATCAGGATTACAGTCCGTTTCTGGGTAGTACTGGTAGTATTTACCAGAGGGACCTGAGAATGTTGTCAGGATTACAGCCCGTTTCTGGGTAGTACTGGTAGTATTTACCACGGGGACCTGAGAATGTTGTCAGGATTACAGTCCGTTTCTGGGTAGTACTGGTTGTATTTACCACGGGGACCTGAGAATGTTGTCAGGATTACAGTCCGTTTCTGGGTAGTACTGGTTGTATTTACCACGGGGACCTGAGAATGTTGTCAGGATTACAGTCCGTTTCTGGGTAGTACTGGTAGTATTTACCACGGGGACCTGAGAATGTTGTCAGGATTACAGTCCGTTTCTGGGTAGTACTGGTAGTATTTACCACGGGGACCTGAGAATGTTGTCAGGATTACAGTCCGTTTCTGGGTAGCACTGGTAGTATTTACCACGGGGACCTGAGAATGTTGTCAGGATTACAGTCCGTTTCTGGGTAGCACTGGTAGTATTTACCACGGGGACCTGAGAATGTTGTCAGGATTACAGTCCGTTTCTGGGTAGAACTGGTAGTATTTACAACAGGGACCTGAGAATGTTGTCAGGATTACAGTCCGTTTCTGGGTAGTACTGGTTGTATTTACCACAGGGACCTGAGAATGTTGTCAGGATTACAGTCCGTTTCTGGGTAGTACTGGTAGTATTTACCACAGGGACCTGAGAATGTTGTCAGGATTACAGTCCGTTTCTGGGTAGTACTGGTTGTATTTGCCACAGGGACCTGAGAATGTTGTCAGGATTACAGCCCGTTTCTGGGTAGTACTGGTAGTATTTGCCACAGGGACCTGAGAATGTTGTCAGGATTACAGTCCGTTTCTGGGTAGTACTGGTAGTATTTACCACAGGGACCTGAGAATGTTGTCAGGATTACAGTCCGTTTCTGGGTAGTACTGGTTGTATTTGCCACAGGGACCTGAGAATGTTGTCAGGATTATAGTCCGTTTCTGGGTAGAACTGGTTGTATTTGCCACAGGGACCTGAGAATGTTGTCAGGATTATAGTCCGTTTCTGGGTAGAACTGGTAGTATTTGCCACAGGGACCTGAGAATGTTGTCAGGATTATAGTCCGTTTCTGGGTAGTACTGGTTGTATTTGCCACAGGGACCTGAGAATGTTGTCAGGATTACAGTCCGTTTATGGGTAGTACTGGAAGTATTTGCCACAGGGACCTGAGAATGTTGTCAGGATTACAGTCCGTTTATGGGTAGTACTGGAAGTATTTGCCACAGGGACCTGAGAATGTTGTCAGGATTACAGTCCGTTTATGGGTAGTACTGGAAGTATTTGCCACAGGGACCTGAGAATGTTGTCAGGATTACAGTCCGTTTCTGGGTAGTACTGGTTGTATTTCCCACAGGGACCTGAGAATGTTGTCAGGATTACAGCCCGTTTCTGGGTAGTACTGGTTGTATTTGCCACAGGGACCTGAGAATGTTGTCAGGATTACAGTCCGTTTCTGGGTAGAACTGGTAGTATTTACCACAGGGACCTGAGAATGTTGTCAGGATTACAGTCCGTTTCTGGGTAGTACTGGTTGTATTTACCACAGGGACCTGAGAATGTTGTCAGGATTACAGTCCGTTTCTGGGTAGTACTGGTTGTATTTACCACAGGGACCTGAGAATGTTGTCAGGATTACAGTCCGTTTCTGGGTAGAACTGGTAGTATTTGCCACAGGGACCTGAGAATGTTGTCAGGATTATAGTCCGTTTCTGGGTAGTACTGGTAGTATTTGCCACAGGGACCTGAGAATGTTGTCAGGATTATAGTCCGTTTCTGGGTAGAACTGGTAGTATTTACCACAGGGACCTGAGAATGTTGTCAGGATTATAGTCCGTTTCTGGGTAGAACTGGTAGTATTTACCACAGGGACCTGAGAATGTTGTCAGGATTATAGTCCGTTTCTGGGTAGTACTGGTTGTATTTACCACAGGGACCCGAGAATGTTGTTAGGATTATAGTCTGTTTCTGGGTAGTACTTGTAGTATTTACCACGGGGACCTGAGAATGTTATCAGGATTACAGTCCGTTTCTGGGTAGTACTGGTAGTATTTACCACGGGGACCTGAGAATGTTGTCAGGATTACAGCCCGTTTCTGGGTAGTACTGGTAGTATTTACCACGGGGACCTGAGAATGTTGTCAGGATTACAGTCCGTTTCTGGGTAGTACTGGTTGCATTTACCACGGGGACCTGAGAATGTTGTCAGGATTACAGTCCGTTTCTGGGTAGTACTGGTTGTATTTACCACGGGGACCTGAGAATGTTGTCAGGATTATAGTCCGTTTCTGGGTAGTACTGGTAGTATTTACCACGGGGACCTGAGAATGTTGTCAGGATTACAGTCCGTTTCTGGGTAGTACTGGTAGTATTTACCACGGGGACCTGAGAATGTTGTCAGGATTACAGTCCGTTTCTGGGTAGCACTGGTAGTATTTACCACGGGGACCTGAGAATGTTGTCAGGATTACAGTCCGTTTCTGGGTAGTACTGGTTGTATTTACCACGGGGACCTGAGAATGTTGTCAGGATTACAGTCCGTTTCTGGGTAGAACTGGTAGTATTTACAACAGGGACCTGAGAATGTTGTCAGGATTATAGTCCGTTTCTGGGTAGTACTGGTTGTATTTACCACAGGGACCTGAGAATGTTGTCAGGATTACAGTCCGTTTCTGGGTAGTACTGGTAGTATTTACCACAGGGACCTGAGAATGTTGTCAGGATTACAGTCCGTTTCTGGGTAGTACTGGTTGTATTTCCCAGAGGGACCTGAGAATGTTGTCAGGATTACAGCCCGTTTCTGGGTAGTACTGTTAGTATTTGCCACAGGGACCTGAGAATGTTGTCAGGATTACAGTCCGTTTCTGGGTAGTACTGGTAGTATTTGCCACAGGGACCTGAGAATGTTGTCAGGATTACAGTCCGTTTCTGGGTAGTACTGTTAGTATTTACCACAGGGACCTGAGAATGTTGTCAGGATTACAGTCCGTTTCTGGGTAGTACTGGTTGTATTTACCACAGGGACCTGAGAATGTTGTCAGGATTATAGTCCGTTTCTGGGTAGAACTGGTAGTATTTACCACAGGGACCTGAGAATGTTGTCAGGATTATAGTCCGTTTCTGGGTAGTACTGGTTGTATTTGCCACAGGGACCTGAGAATGTTGTCAGGATTACAGTCCGTTTCTGGGTAGTACTGGAAGTATTTGCCACAGGGACCTGAGAATGTTGTCAGGATTACAGTCCGTTTCTGGGTAGTACTGGAAGTATTTGCCACAGGGACCTGAGAATGTTGTCAGGATTACAGTCCGTTTATGGGTAGTACTGGAAGTATTTGCCACAGGGACCTGAGAATGTTGTCAGGATTACAGTCCGTTTCTGGGTAGTACTGGTTGTATTTCCCACAGGGACCTGAGAATGTTGTCAGGATTACAGCCCGTTTCTGGGTAGTACTGGTAGTATTTGCCACAGGGACCTGAGAATGTTGTCAGGATTACAGTCCGTTTCTGGGTAGTACTGGTTGTATTTACCACAGGGACCTGAGAATGTTGTCAGGATTATAGTCGGTTTCTGGGTAGTACTGGTTGTATTTACCACAGAGACCTGAGAATGTTGTCAGGATTATAGTCGGTTTTTGGGTAGTACTGGTACATTGTGGTATTTACATATATTTACCTGTGTTTTTCTATCAATTAAGTTGTATATATGATCTTGTAACTATTCGAATGGAAGAAAATAAAGAAATAATAATAATGGCATGAATGAAAACTGCTTTTACCAACTACTCTACGTACATCATGCATACACATGTACAATGAAACACATGTAAGTAAATGCAAGGACACCTGATTGCTGTCTAATGGTGGAGGAAAACTGGCCGGGACAGCAAACTCGACAGACATCGCCACGAGGAGGAGTCGAACCCCAAACTGTAGCGAGAGGTCTGCATCTAAACAAAATCATTCCATATCAAGAACGAAATAATCAACTTTCTTCGGTAAGGGAAATTGAAACTTAAAGCTATTGTCCCTGGTTGAAATAATGACTTTGCTAGCAAGACCTCGTTGACATCAGAAAACGTTTATTAATAATTGTGACGGCTATGGTCGCCGTACAATTACTTACCTATGGCCTTCTGCACTTCCGGAAACCCACTCATGTAATGCTCGAGCAGTCTCTCTAGAATCTGACATTTGACCCAGGTCTGGTTTGAGAATGACAAAGATGAGTCTGTTAGGTTGGCTCCGTCATCTACATGCCGATAAAGTGGATGTTGGAACAATTTATCATGGCGTGATCTTGGTGAACCGGAAGTGCCTGTTGAGAGAAAATATCAACGACAATTATTGACAAAATACGACTGCATCCCTGAATACATATTTTATCGTAATCCGATACGTCGTTTCCAAGCAGCTTTTTCTCCAGATTCTTCCGGGTTTCAGAAACGCATATATCGCGTTTCACATTGTCGGTGAATGGTACCTTCATTTAACTCAAAAACTGAGATACATAAAACAAGAGAAAAATAGACTGGTAAGCGATACTATAATGCATGTCTTACAAAGAACTAGGTTCTATTTGGCAAATAGTAGAATGTTTCATTTAAATTCATTACAGTTTATGCTAATTTTGTTTGCTACCGATTTACACCGGAAGTACGGATCGAGCTTTTATTGCGTGCACCTCGACGTTTTGTGTTCAGGTTGCATGGCATTGTCGCAAAGGGAAATAATTCTATGTTTCTCCCGAGGTTAATTTTGTTGCTTGGTGGCGAAACCCGAGTCACCGATTAATAATAATAATAATAAAATACAACATGTATATAGCGCTCTGTATAATTTGTAAAATAACTCTAAAGCGCTTCACAACATGTGGATAATAATTTGATACTTACAATGCATAAATAAAGAAGTTATTACAATCTAAGCTCATATGTGATAATATGAAAATGCATATAAATACATACTAGATAAACAAATGTCAGTATATACATGTCGTCTAAATTGAGACCCTAAAATGCAGACGTGAAAAGTTACGTCTTTAAATGTTTCTTTTGAATTTGGTCAGAGTATTTGTTTTTGTTAACATGATTAATCAATGTAAAATAAATAATCATTCTCCCGTACCAGAAGCTCAATGGCTAATTTATAACTTCATGATAAAGCGATGATAAATCCAAAATCTTCCTCCCCTTCGTCATTCGGAACTAAGCATTTGGAACAGACTGTCGAACGGAAATCTGAACAGGTCCTTGTGTTTCGTGTAACCTTTGCGATCTCGGCACTGATTGGTTTCATATTTCAATTTGGCAATTCAGCGCCGAGATCACAATATGTATTCTCTATATAGGCTTCTTTGTTTGAGACTCTCCCATATGCAACAGTTTCCTTTAAAGAAATTAGGAGAATTTACAATCATTCAATTTTAATAACAAGAATTACGCATACTTATATGTGTCGCCTGCCTCTAGATTTTTGTGGAAATTTTGCCATTTATTACTATTGCAACTTCTCTTAAATTTTAAGCCATGATTTACTTTTCTGAGACATGGGCCTTGTTTCTCAGAATCGACCTATTCTCCTGTGGTCTGCTACCATAGTCCGGGTCGAACTGACGACCTATGGGTTACCATATCGACTGCTCAGCTTGTGATCCGACAAACTAGTACATTTTAGTGTTCCTTTACATTTTGTCGGAGTAAAGAATCGGTGCTTTTAATACTGATCTCTAAAAACATGTAATCGAAGACTACAAAGCTCACACCAACCCCGAGAATATAAGTAGAATTGAGACCCAGTTACAACGACCAATGTACAAGAACTCATCAGGTACTTCTAAGATAAAAGTCTTTCGATTCACCATCTCGCTTATTTGGTCACCAATTTTTATCGTGCACGAGGCAATTGGGACCAAAATTGATTTGTTTGTTTACATTTGCCCTATATACGTATTTGGCCATATGGTATGGCAAGCCAAGTTGTCATCTATTCTGAAGCAACGTTGATCCAATATTCAACCAAATTATATAAAATATATTATAAACTTTATGAGACATATTGTATAATAAATAAGATATTTTATATACTTTATAAGATATCTCATATAATAAATAAGATATCTCATTTAAGGTCACTCGGTTCCTTTGTCAATATCCATAGGAATTTCATGAAATTTCACTCAAATGTTTACTAGTGTATAAAGAACAAGTATTTTTGTTGTAATTGGCCGAAAAACTGCAGAAATCTTTTTGGGGTGAAAACTGATATTTGCAGGGAAAACACCAGGAAGAGCGAAATCAACAACTAACATATTTCTTTTTGATGTATTACAATTCTAACTTTATATATACATATAAAATAGAAAAGAAGGCAAATATTTTACGTTTCGTATAACTTTTATTCAACAAAACAAACAATTATATGAATGTTTTTCATCAACATTTTCAAATATCAAAACATTGTGTGGATGAAAAACTGATTTTTTAAAGTTATGTTGTGAAGAAACAATCCTTATTTAACAAAGCATGAAAAAATTGAACCAAAAAACATTATTTCACTTAAAATTTGGGGAAAATAATCAGAATTATTGTTTTTTTTATTTCAATTGCCTCCCCTTTCACTGCAACTGGACTTAATTGTAGGAGGTATAGATTTTCCCATATCACATAATGCGTTGAAAGTAGTGAGATACTAGGTTTATCGATTGCTTTAGCCTGATTTGAATGTATCCGCTCGCCTGGTATCAGATTACACAGAATATAGTTTATAACTAGCATTTATGACATTAATTGAATAGTGATATCATCAGACCATGTTGCATTAAATATCGAATAAATATAAAGCAATGTGTTTATTTTAATGATGCAGTTGTAAAGAATTGAAGTGGACATATACATGAAGGTTGTCTTGGTGTTTACATTACTAAGCTTAAAGCTTAGGCCTATATAGATGAATGAGGGCGAGTGGGGAACTCGCTTATAACGAAAATCAAATCATGACATCGTTGTAGATAAAAACACAAAAGCGTGTTACTAGTTCCACGTCCTTGTATTCACTCCAAAATGTATGTTTTACATAAACAGATTTCTGATAAATGGGAATAACTCAAATACATTGGAGTTACTGATTACCTCCCCTATACCATACTGTATTGTTAACACAACACGTTTACATAAGATCAGGTTGATATAGTCGATAATTACGCAATCAACTTAACCTTCTTTATCCCAGCATAACACAGGCCCAATATCAGGTCTCTGGGCCTTTTGGTTATTCAGAAGAAGTCGTTCAAAGATTTTGACCTTTTTGGCCCCTGTGACCTTGAATGAAGGTCAAGGTCATTTGTTTGAACAAACTTGGTACCCCTTCATCCCAGCATGGCACAAGCCCAATATTGGGTCTATGGGCCTTTTGGTTTATGAGAAGAAGATGTTTAAATGGAAAAGTTTACGGACGGCGCACGGCGCACGGCGCACGACGACGGACGAAGCATGATGACTATAGGTCATCCTGACCCTTCGGGTCAGATGACCTAAAAAGATATAAGATATCTTATATAATATGTAAGATATCTTATAAAGAAAAGTATATAATATATCTTATATAAGATATATCATAAACATTAAATAAGATATCTTATAAACATATAAGATATCTCATAAACATATAAGATATCATATAATTTGGTAATATACTGGATCAATGTTGCTTAATGAATAAATGACAACTTGGCTTGCCATAATATGGCTCAAGTACCTGACCATGTCCTAAAACAGGGTCATCGAAATGAAGAATATAGGTAGACTGGTGAGGATCCAAAACTTAGCATGTGTTGTTGATACAATGTACATCAGCCATGTAAATTTGGTTGGTGTAGGAATTCAAGTTACCTCATACATTTTAACTGACCTCAAACGATCTTCTTAACCTGATGCGGACGCCGCCGCCACCGTCACCGACGCCGAGGGTATAGTAAAGCCCCCTCCAGCACCCCCCTCCAAACTTCGTTGATTTCAATTTCAATTTCAATTTTATATCATTTCGTATGCAACAGCATATAGGATTACAATACACATACATATTAAATCATATATAATTTTGCAAGATGTCGGAGACCGCAGCCAACATAAATCAAATAATATTTTTAATACAGCTCACTACGACAATAGTGAAAAAATTCGTACATGTATACAACTGAATACCAAGCACCATCTAATCCTAAATATCAGTTTGAAATTACCTTCATACACGTGAAATATCCATATCGATATTTACAAAATTACCTGTTCTTCAGAACGGTATTGTAAACAGCAAGTTAAGCAATTAACTTCATCTGAATAATAAAAAAATATATATATATGAACGAATGTATCAATTATTTAAAAGTAAATTCCTCTTAGCCGTAGCATGAATTAAATGTCTTCCGAAATTCCTTAAAATCTTTATGCTATTATTTGAGAACAGCTCAGTCATTTTGATCACGGATGGTCGACGATAAAAATATGGTTTTATATATTTAACTCTTAAATCTTGAAAAGCGAGCTAAAAAACGCCGGACGTATAAACTTGTACCAGGCGGCCAGGTTAGACCAGATATCAGTATGATTTGTTTGTTTAGCTTTTACGGTTCATCGACAACTTTGGTCATTTAGGGTCAAGCGGTTTCACTTTTTTAAAAGAGGTAGATATCAGTATGAAATGTCAATGCTAGATGTTTAAATCGTATAATGAAGCATTTACGAGCGGCTTGTACATCTGTATTTTTTTTACTTAACCCCCTCCCCCAAAAAATAACTTCAGGTATTGGTTAACTCCAGATTTGGTTATTTTTTTTTCATATTTTCGTAGGAAAATGATCGCTATATATCGATGTTAAAATATTTTAAATGCTAATTTGGCTTCTTTGGAAGATACGATTCACACATTACATAACACTACATGTTCCCTCATTAGTAATTTTTCGACATAAAACTTCTGGTCAAAGGGTAACATTAATGCAGTTCCGAAATCTAACTATTGTTCTGAAACATCTTGTTATAATGTGCGTTAAATTCATGTACAGCATCATAAATATCTAACTCCTGATTACGTACCTTTTAAAAAACATGCACAGCAGCACAACAATATGGCGGTCCAGGTGGTTCTCATCGTGTCCTCACACCTGTAGGTTCCAGGTAAGTACTGATTAACATACCTCAGGTGGGACACATATCAAACAGCAGACACATGCACGTGGCATGCGCAATCATCATGAGTATGCATAGCTCCATGACGTCACACATGCATCTCGAGACCAGACACGTGCGTGGACGGGTCAAACCATTCACGTGTTCTTCCACACGGTTACATGCACAGGGACCTACAATTTGTTACAGCTATATTTGGATCCAAATAAATGCTTTTAATTTTACATGTTTAAGGAGTTTAGATTTTTTCTATTTAATAAATGTCATTATATATCACATTTGTTTTATACAGAATTTATCATAACCCCTAAAACGTGTAAAGCATTACACTGAACACCTCAATTTAGATCAAAATATGTCCGTCATGAATTCTCAGGACCCTGTGTGTAAAAAAAACCCAACACCAACACAACATTTATCAATTCTTTATAAAATTATACAAATTAAGATTGCAAAAGTAGAAGTCATTCCCAGAATTCTTAGAATTGACGTTAATTTCGTCTCAATACTAACAGAGAAAATACACAATGTAAGTGTCAATGTCTATCTAAGGGCCTGCCATGTTTTTGTCATATCATCTTTGTTATCAAAATGGTACATGTAGAAGGTCTTGGTATATTTACCTATAACTGATATTTTTTTATTGATAACTTTAAGTGGATGGGTGGGTTTATGTGGTGTTTTTCCCTCTCTTAAAATGACACACAGATTACCTATCACTGAAAACATCCACCCAACTTCAGCTGTAAATATTTCACATCATTTTCCTAAAGGGTAATTTGACCACACGGAAATCTACATTTTTTGATGGGTGTTGTGGTTAACTTTGTTAGACGTCATGTAAGAGGTTTAAGTTTAGGTAAATGTTTGTTTTTGTTTAACGTCCAGTTAACAGCCAGGGCATTTAAGGACGTGAAGGTTTTAGAGGTGGAGGAAAGCCGGAGTACCAGGGGAAAAACCACCGATTTACGGTGAGAACATTGTATCTGGCAACTATTGTCAACGATAGAAGTGCCTCAATGTGTGTTGTGTAAGCTTGTATTGTATATATGTGGCGGAGTTAGGGTATGTTGGGGTATGTGTGTGGCGGAGTTAGGGTATGTTGGGGTATGTATGTGGCGGAGTTAGAGTATGTTGGGGTATGTATGTGGCGGAGTTAGGGTATGTTGGGGTATGTATGTGGCGGAGTTAGGGTATGTTGGGGTATGTATGTGGCGGAGTTAGGGTATGTTGGGGTACGTATGTGGCGGAGTTAGGGTATGTTGGGGTATGTATGACGGAGTTAGGGTATGTTGTTGTATGTATGTGGCGGAGTTAGGGTATGTTGGGGTATGTATGTGGCGGAGTTAGGGTATGTTGGGGTATGTATGTGGCGGAGTTAGGGTATGTTGGGGTATGTATGACGGAGTTAGGGTATGTTGGGGTATGTATGACGGAGTTAGGGTATGTTGGGGTATGTATGACGGAGTTAGGGTATGTTGAGGTATTTATGACGGAGTTAGGGTATGTTGGGGTATGTATGACGGAGTTAGGGTATGTTGAGGTATGTATGTGGCGGAGTTAGGGTATGTTGGGGTATGTATGACGGAGTTAGGATATGTTGGGGTATGTATGACGGAGTTAGGGTATGTTGGGGTATGTATGTGGCGGAGTTAGGGTATGTTGGGGTATGTATGTGGCGGAGTTAGGGTATGTTGGGGTATGTATGACGGAGTTAGGGTATGTTGGGGTATGTATGACGGAGTTAGGGTATGTTGGGGTATGTATGACGGAGTTAGGGTATGTTGAGGTATTTATGACGGAGTTAGGGTATGTTGGGGTATGTATGACGGAGTTAGGGTATGTTGAGGTATGTATGTGGCGGAGTTAGGGTATGTTGGGGTATGTATGACGGAGTTAGGATATGTTGGGGTATGTATGACGGAGTTAGGGTATGTTGGGGTATGTATGTGGCGGAGTTAGGGTATGTTGGGGTATGTATGTGGCGGAGTTAGGGTATGTTGGGGTATGTATGACGGAGTTAGGGTATGTTGGGGTATGTATGACGGAGTTAGGGTATGTTGGGGTATGTATGACGGAGTTAGGGTATGTTGAGGTATGTATGACGGAGTTAGGGTATGTTGGGGTATGTATGACGGAGTTAGGGTATGTTGAGGTATGTATGACGGAGTTAGGGTATGTTGGGGTATGTATGACGGAGTTAGGGTATGTTGAGGTATGTATGACGGAGTTAGGGTATGTTGGGGTATGTATGACGGAGTTAGGGTATGTTGAGGTATGTATGACGGAGTTAGGGTATGTTGGGGTATGTATGACGGAGTTAGGGTATGTTGAGGTATGTATGTGGCGGAGTTAGGGTATGTTGGGGTATGTATGACGGAGTTAGGGTATGTTGAGGTATGTATGACGGAGTTAGGGTATGTTGGGGTATGTATGACGGAGTTAGGGTATGTTGGGGTATGTATGACGGAGTTAGGGTATGTTGGGTTATGTATGACGGAGTTAGGGTATGTTGGGGTATGTATGTGGCGGAGTTAGGGTATGTTGGGGTATGTATGACGGAGTTAGGGTATGTTGGGGTATGTATGACGGAGTTAGGGTATGTTGGGGTATGTATGTGGCGGAGTTAGGGTATGTTGGGGTATGTATGACGGAGTTAGGGTATGTTGTTGTATGTTTGTGGCGGAGTTATGGTATGTTGGGGTATGTATGACAGAGTTAGGGTATGTTGGGGTATGTATGACGGAGTTAGGGTATGTTGTTGTATGTATGTGGCGGAGTTAGGGTATGTTGGGGTATGTATGACGGAGTTAGGGTATGTTGGGGTATGTATGTGGCGGAGTTAGGGTATGTTGTTGTATGTTTGTGGCGGAGTTAGGGTATGTTGGGGTATGTATGACGGAGTTAGGGTATGTTGGGGTATGTATGTGGCGGAGTTAGGGTATGTTGGGGTATGTATGACGGAGTTAGGGTATGTTGTTGTATGTATGTGGCGGAGTTAGGGTATGTTGAGGTATGTATGACGGAGTTAGGGTATGTTGGGGTATGTATGTGGCGGAGTTAGGGTATGTTGGGGTATGTATGACGGAGTTAGGGTATGTTGTTGTATGTATGTGGCGGAGTTAGGGTATGTTGAGGTATGTATGACGGAGTTAGGGTATGTTGGGGTATGTATATGGCGGAGTTAGGGTATGTTGGGGTATGTATGACGGAGTTAGGGTATGTTGGGGTATGTATGTGGCGGAGTTAGGGTATGTTGGGGTATGTATGACGGAGTTAGGGTATGTTGTTGTATGTATGTGGCGGAGTTAGGGTATGTTGGGGTATGTATGACGGAGTTAGGGTATGTTGTTGTATGTATGTGGCGGAGTTAGGGTATGTTGGGGTATGTATGACGGAGTTAGGGTATGTTGGGGTATGTATGTGGCGGAGTTAGGGTATGTTGGGGTATGTATGACGGAGTTAGGGTATGTTGTTGTATGTATGTGGCGGAGTTAGGGTATGTTGGGGTATGTATGACGGAGTTAGGGTATGTTGTTGTATGTATGTGGCGGAGTTAGGGTATGTTTGGGTATGTATGACGGAGTTAGGGTATGTTGGGGTATGTATGACGGAGTTAGGGTATGTTGGGGTATGTATGACGGAGTTAGGGTATGTTGGTGTATGTATGTGGCGGAGTTAGGGTATGTTTGGGTATGTATGACGGAGTTAGGGTATGTTGGGGTATGTATGACGGAGTTAGGGTATGTTGGGGTATGTATGACGGAGTTAGGGTATGTTGGGGTATGTATGACGGAGTTAGGGTATGTTGGGGTATGTATGACGGAGTTAGGGTATGTTGGGGTATGTATGTGGCGGAGTTAGGGTATGTTGGGGTATGTATGACGGAGTTAGGGTATGTTGGGGTATGTATGTGGCGGAGTTAGGGTATGTTGGGGTATGTATGACGGAGTTAGGGTATGTTGGGGTATGTATGTGGCGGAGTTAGGGTATGTTGGGGTATGTATGACGGAGTTAGGGTATGTTGTTGTATGTATGTGGCGGAGTTAGGGTATGTTGGGGTATGTATGTGGCGGAGTTAGGGTATGTTGGGGTATGTATGTGGCGGAGTTAGGGTATGTTGGGGTATGTATGACGGAGTTAGGGTATGTTGTTGTATGTATTTGGCGGAGTTAGGGTATGTTGGGGTATGTATGACGGAGTTAGGGTATGTTGTTGTATGTATGTGGCGGAGTTAGGGTATGTTTGGGTATGTATGACGGAGTTAGGGTATGTTGGGGTATGTATGACGGAGTTAGGGTATGTTGGGGTATGTATGTGGCGGAGTTAGGGTATGTTGGGGTATGTATGTGGCGGAGTTAGGGTATGTTGGGGTATGTATGTGGCAGAGTTATGGTATGTTGGGGTATGTATGTGGCGGAGTTAGGGTATGTTGGGGTATGTATGTGGCGGAGTTAGGGTATGTTGGGGTATGTATGACGGAGTTAGGGTATGTTGGGGTATGTATGTGGTGGCGTTAGGGTATGTTGGGGTATGTATGTGGCGGAGTTAGGGTATGTTGGGGTATGTATGACGGAGTTAGGGTATGTTGGGGTATGTATGTGGCAGAGTTAGGGTATGTTGGAGTATGTATGTGGCGGAGTTAGGGTATGTTGGGGTATGTATGTGGCGGAGTTAGGGTATGTTGGGGTATGTATGACGGAGTTAGCGTATGTTGGGGTATGTATGACGGAGTTAGAGTATGTTGGGGTATGTATGTGGCGGAGTTAGGGTATGTTGAGGTATGTATGACGGAGTTAGGGTATGTTGGGGTATGTATGACGGAGTTAGGGTATGTTGGGGTATGTATGACGGAGTTAGGGTATGTTGAGGTATGTATGACGGAGTTAGGGTATGTTGGGGTATGTATGACGGAGTTAGGGTATGTTGGGGTATGTATGACGGAGTTAGGGTATGTTGAGGTATGCATGACGGAGTTAGGGTATGTTGGGGTATGTATGACGGAGTTAGGGTATGTTGGGGTATGTATGACGGAGTTAGGGTATGTTGGGGTATGTATGACGGAGTTAGGGTATGTTGGGGTATGTATGACGGAGTTAGGGTATGTTGAGGTATGTATGACGGAGTTAGGGTATGTTGGGGTATGTATGACGGAGTTAGGGTATGTTGTTGTATGTATGACGGAGTTAGGGTATGTTGAGGTATGCATGACGGAGTTAGGGTATGTTGGGGTATGTATGACGGAGTTAGGGTATGTTGGGGTATGTATGACGGAGTTAGGGTATGTTGAGGTATGTATGACGGAGTTAGGGTATGTTGAGGTATGTATGACGGAGTTAGGGTATGTTGTTGTATGTATGTGGCGGAGTTAGGGTATGTTGGGGTATGTATGACGGAGTTAGGGTATGTTGAGGTATGTATGACGGAGTTAGGGTATGTTGGGGTATGTATGACGGAGTTAGGGTATGTTGGGGTATGTATGACGGAGTTAGGGTATGTTGGGGTATGTATGTGGCGGAGTTAGGGTATGTTGGGGTATGTATGACGGAGTTAGGGTATGTTGGGGTATGTATGACGGAGTTAGGGTATGTTGTTGTATGTATGTGGCGGAGTTAGGGTATGTTGGGGTATGTATGACGGAGTTAGGGTATGTTGGGGTATGTATGACGGAGTTAGGGTATGTTGTTGTATGTATGTGGCGGAGTTAGGGTATGTTGGGGTATGTCTGACGGAGTTAGGGTATGTTGGGGTATTTATGACGGAGTTAGGGTATGTTGTTGTATGTATGTGGCGGAGTTAGGGTATGTTGGGGTATGTATGACGGAGTAAGGGTATGTTGGGGTATGTATGACGGAGTTAGGGTATGTTGGGGTATGTATGACGGAGTTAGGGTATGTTGGGGTATGTATGACGGAGTTAGGGTATGTTGGGGTATGTATGTGGCGGAGTTAGGGTATGTTGAGGTATGTATGACGGAGTTAGGGTATGTTGGGGTATGTATGACGGAGTTAGGGTATGTTGGGGTATGTATGACGGAGTTAGGGTATGTTGGGGTATGTATGTGGCGGAGTTAGGGTATGTTGGGGTATGTATGACGGAGTTAGGGTATGTTGTTGTATGTATGTGGCGGAGTTAGGATATGTTGGGGTATGTATGACGGAGTTAGGGTATGTTGAGGTATGTATGACGGAGTTAGGGTATGTTGGGGTATGTATGTGGCGGAGTTAGGGTATGTTGGGGTATGTATGACGGAGTTAGGGTATGTTGAGGTATGTATGACGGAGTTAGGGTATGTTGGGGTATGTATGACGGAGTTAGGGTATGTTGAGGTATGCATGACGGAGTTAGGGTATGTTGGGGTATGTATGACGGAGTTAGGGTATGTTGTTGTATGTATGACGGAGTTAGGGTATGTTGAGGTATGTATGACGGAGTTAGGGTATGTTGAGGTATGTATGTGGCGGAGTTAGGGTATGTTGGGGTATATATGTGGCGGAGTTAGGGTATGTTGGGGTATATATGACGGAGTTAGGGTATGTTGAGGTATGTATGACGGAGTTAGGGTATGTTGAGGTATGTATGACGGAGTTAGGGTATGTTGGGGTATGTATGACGGAGTTAGGGTATGTTGGGGTATGTATGACGGAGTTAGGGTATGTTGGGGTATGTATGACGGAGTTAGGGTATGTTGGGGTATGTATGACGGAGTTAGGGTATGTTGGGGTATGTATGTGGCGGAGTTAGGGTATGTTGGGGTATGTATGACGGAGTTAGGGTATGTTGTTGTATGTTTGTGGCGGAGTTATGGTATGTTGGGGTATGTATGACAGAGTTAGGGTATGTTGGGGTATGTATGACGGAGTTAGGGTATGTTGTTGTATGTATGTGGCGGAGTTAGGGTATGTTGGGGTATGTATGACGGAGTTAGGGTATGTTGGGGTATGTATGTGGCGGAGTTAGGGTATGTTGTTGTATGTTTGTGGCGGAGTTAGGGTATGTTGGGGTATGTATGACGGAGTTAGGGTATGTTGGGGTATGTATGTGGCGGAGTTAGGGTATGTTGGGGTATGTATGACGGAGTTAGGGTATGTTGTTGTATGTATGTGGCGGAGTTAGGGTATGTTGAGGTATGTATGACGGAGTTAGGGTATGTTGGGGTATGTATGTGGCGGAGTTAGGGTATGTTGGGGTATGTATGACGGAGTTAGGGTATGTTGTTGTATGTATGTGGCGGAGTTAGGGTATGTTGAGGTATGTATGACGGAGTTAGGGTATGTTGGGGTATGTATATGGCGGAGTTAGGGTATGTTGGGGTATGTATGACGGAGTTAGGGTATGTTGGGGTATGTATGTGGCGGAGTTAGGGTATGTTGGGGTATGTATGACGGAGTTAGGGTATGTTGTTGTATGTATGTGGCGGAGTTAGGGTATGTTGGGGTATGTATGACGGAGTTAGGGTATGTTGTTGTATGTATGTGGCGGAGTTAGGGTATGTTGGGGTATGTATGACGGAGTTAGGGTATGTTGGGGTATGTATGTGGCGGAGTTAGGGTATGTTGGGGTATGTATGACGGAGTTAGGGTATGTTGTTGTATGTATGTGGCGGAGTTAGGGTATGTTGGGGTATGTATGACGGAGTTAGGGTATGTTGTTGTATGTATGTGGCGGAGTTAGGGTATGTTTGGGTATGTATGACGGAGTTAGGGTATGTTGGGGTATGTATGACGGAGTTAGGGTATGTTGGGGTATGTATGACGGAGTTAGGGTATGTTGGTGTATGTATGTGGCGGAGTTAGGGTATGTTTGGGTATGTATGACGGAGTTAGGGTATGTTGGGGTATGTATGACGGAGTTAGGGTATGTTGGGGTATGTATGACGGAGTTAGGGTATGTTGGGGTATGTATGACGGAGTTAGGGTATGTTGGGGTATGTATGACGGAGTTAGGGTATGTTGGGGTATGTATGTGGCGGAGTTAGGGTATGTTGGGGTATGTATGACGGAGTTAGGGTATGTTGGGGTATGTATGTGGCGGAGTTAGGGTATGTTGGGGTATGTATGACGGAGTTAGGGTATGTTGGGGTATGTATGTGGCGGAGTTAGGGTATGTTGGGGTATGTATGACGGAGTTAGGGTATGTTGTTGTATGTATGTGGCGGAGTTAGGGTATGTTGGGGTATGTATGTGGCGGAGTTAGGGTATGTTGGGGTATGTATGTGGCGGAGTTAGGGTATGTTGGGGTATGTATGACGGAGTTAGGGTATGTTGTTGTATGTATGTGGCGGAGTTAGGGTATGTTTGGGTATGTATGACGGAGTTAGGGTATGTTGGGGTATGTATGACGGAGTTAGGGTATGTTGGGGTATGTATGTGGCGGAGTTAGGGTATGTTGGGGTATGTATGTGGCGGAGTTAGGGTATGTTGGGGTATGTATGTGGCAGAGTTATGGTATGTTGGGGTATGTATGTGGCGGAGTTAGGGTATGTTGGGGTATGTATGTGGCGGAGTTAGGGTATGTTGGGGTATGTATGACGGAGTTAGGGTATGTTGGGGTATGTATGTGGTGGCGTTAGGGTATGTTGGGGTATGTATGTGGCGGAGTTAGGGTATGTTGGGGTATGTATGACGGAGTTAGGGTATGTTGGGGTATGTATGTGGCAGAGTTAGGGTATGTTGGAGTATGTATGTGGCGGAGTTAGGGTATGTTGGGGTATGTATGTGGCGGAGTTAGGGTATGTTGGGGTATGTATGACGGAGTTAGCGTATGTTGGGGTATGTATGACGGAGTTAGAGTATGTTGGGGTATGTATGTGGCGGAGTTAGGGTATGTTGAGGTATGTATGACGGAGTTAGGGTATGTTGGGGTATGTATGACGGAGTTAGGGTATGTTGGGGTATGTATGACGGAGTTAGGGTATGTTGAGGTATGTATGACGGAGTTAGGGTATGTTGGGGTATGTATGACGGAGTTAGGGTATGTTGGGGTATGTATGACGGAGTTAGGGTATGTTGAGGTATGCATGACGGAGTTAGGGTATGTTGGGGTATGTATGACGGAGTTAGGGTATGTTGGGGTATGTATGACGGAGTTAGGGTATGTTGGGGTATGTATGACGGAGTTAGGGTATGTTGGGGTATGTATGACGGAGTTAGGGTATGTTGAGGTATGTATGACGGAGTTAGGGTATGTTGGGGTATGTATGACGGAGTTAGGGTATGTTGTTGTATGTATGACGGAGTTAGGGTATGTTGAGGTATGCATGACGGAGTTAGGGTATGTTGGGGTATGTATGACGGAGTTAGGGTATGTTGGGGTATGTATGACGGAGTTAGGGTATGTTGAGGTATGTATGACGGAGTTAGGGTATGTTGAGGTATGTATGACGGAGTTAGGGTATGTTGTTGTATGTATGTGGCGGAGTTAGGGTATGTTGGGGTATGTATGACGGAGTTAGGGTATGTTGAGGTATGTATGACGGAGTTAGGGTATGTTGGGGTATGTATGACGGAGTTAGGGTATGTTGGGGTATGTATGACGGAGTTAGGGTATGTTGGGGTATGTATGTGGCGGAGTTAGGGTATGTTGGGGTATGTATGACGGAGTTAGGGTATGTTGGGGTATGTATGACGGAGTTAGGGTATGTTGTTGTATGTATGTGGCGGAGTTAGGGTATGTTGGGGTATGTATGACGGAGTTAGGGTATGTTGGGGTATGTATGACGGAGTTAGGGTATGTTGTTGTATGTATGTGGCGGAGTTAGGGTATGTTGGGGTATGTCTGACGGAGTTAGGGTATGTTGGGGTATGTATGACGGAGTTAGGGTATGTTGTTGTATGTATGTGGCGGAGTTAGGGTATGTTGGGGTATGTATGACGGAGTAAGGGTATGTTGGGGTATGTATGACGGAGTTAGGGTATGTTGGGGTATGTATGACGGAGTTAGGGTATGTTGTTGTATGTATGACGGAGTTAGGGTATGTTGGGGTATGTATGACGGAGTTAGGGTATGTTGGGGTATGTATGTGGCGGAGTTAGGGTATGTTGGGGTATGTATGACGGAGTTAGGGTATGTTGGGGTATGTATGTGGCGGAGTTAGGGTATGTTGGGGTATGTATGACGGAGTTAGGGTATGTTGGGGTATGTATGTGGCGGAGTTAGGGTATGTTGGGGTATGTATGACGGAGTTAGGGTATGTTGTTGTATGTATGTGGCGGAGTTAGGATATGTTGGGGTATGTATGACGGAGTTAGGGTATGTTGTTGTATGTATGTGGCGGAGTTAGGATATGTTGGGGTATGTATGACGGAGTTAGGGTATGTTGAGGTATGTATGACGGAGTTAGGGTATGTTGGGGTATGTATGTGGCGGAGTTAGGGTATGTTGGGGTATGTATGACGGAGTTAGGGTATGTTGAGGTATGTATGACGGAGTTAGGGTATGTTGGGGTATGTATGACGGAGTTAGGGTATGTTGAGGTATGCATGACGGAGTTAGGGTATGTTGGGGTATGTATGACGGAGTTAGGGTATGTTGTTGTATGTATGACGGAGTTAGGGTATGTTGAGGTATGTATGACGGAGTTAGGGTATGTTGAGGTATGTATGTGGCGGAGTTAGGGTATGTTGGGGTATATATGTGGCGGAGTTAGGGTATGTTGGGGTATATATGACGGAGTTAGGGTATGTTGAGGTATGTATGACGGAGTTAGGGTATGTTGAGGTATGTATGACGGAGTTAGGGTATGTTGGGGTATGTATGACGGAGTTAGGGTATGTTGGGGTATGTATGACGGAGTTAGGGTATGTTGGGGTATGTATGTGGCGGAGTTAGGGTATGTTGGGGTATGTATGACGGAGTTAGGGTATGTTGGGGTATGTATGACGGAGTTAGGGTATGTTGGGGTATGTATGTGGCGGAGTTAGGGTATGTTGGGGTATATATGACGGAGTTAGGGTATGTTGAGGTATGTATGACGGAGTTAGGGTATGTTGAGGTATGTATGACGGAGTTAGGGTATGTTGGGGTATGTATGACGGAGTTAGGGTATGTTGCGGTATGTATGACGGAGTTAGGGTATGTTGGGGTATGTATGTGGCGGAGTTAGGGTATGTTGGGGTATGTATGACGGAGTTAGGGTATGTTGGGGTATATATGACGGAGTTAGGGTATGTTGAGGTATGCATGACGGAGTTAGGGTATGTTGGGGTATGTATGACGGAGTTAGGGTATGTTGGGGTATGTATGACGGAGTTAGGGTATGTTGGGGTATGTATGACGGAGTTAGGGTATGTTGGGTTATGTATGACGGAGTTAGGGTATGTTGGGGTATGTATGTGGCGGAGTTAGGGTATGTTGGGGTATGTATGACGGAGTTAGGGTATGTTGGGGTATGTATGTGGCGGAGTTAGGGTATGTTGGGGTATGTATGTGGCGGAGTTAGGGTATGTTGGGGTATGTATGACGGAGTTAGGGTATGTTGAGGTATGTATGACGGAGTTAGGGTATGTTGAGGTATGTATGACGGAGTTAGGGTATGTTGTTGTATGTATGTGGCGGAGTTAGGGTATGTTGGGGTATGTATGACGGAGTTAGGGTATGTTGAGGTATGTATGACGGAGTTAGGGTATGTTGGGGTATGTATGACGGAGTTAGGGTATGTTGGGGTATGTATGACGGAGTTAGGGTATGTTGTTGTATATATGACGGAGTTAGGGTATGTTGGGGTATGTATGACGGAGTTAGGGTATGTTGGGGTATGTATGACGGAGTTAGGGTATGTTGAGGTATGTATGACGGAGTTAGGGTATGTTGTTGTATGTATGTGGCGGAGTTAGGGTATGTTGGGGTATGTATGACGGAGTTAGGGTATGTTGGGGTATGTATGACGGAGTTATGGTATGTTGGGGTATGTATGTGGCGGAGTTAGGGTATGTTGTTGTATGTATGACGGAGTTAGGGTATGTTGGGGTATGTATGACGGAGTTAGGGTATGTTGGGGTATGTATGACGGAGTTAGGGTATGTTTGGGTATGTATGTGGCGGAGTTAGGGTATGTTGGGGTATGTATGACGGAGTTAGGGTATGTTGGGGTATATATGACGGAGTTAGGGTATGTTTGGGTATGTATGTGGCGGAGTTAGGGTATGTTGGGGTATGTATGACGGAGTTTGGGTATGTTGTTGTATGTATGTGGCGGAGTTAGGGTATGTTGGGGTATGTATGACGGAGTTAGGGTATGTTGAGGTATGTATGACGGAGTTAGGGTATGTTGGGGTATGTATGTGGCGGAGTTAGGGTATGTTGAGGTATGTATGACGGAGTTAGGGTATGTTGGGGTATGTATGACGGAGTTAGGGTATGTTGGGGTATATATGACGGAGTTAGGGTATGTTTGGGTATGTATGTGGCGGAGTTAGGGTATGTTGGGGTATGTATGACGGAGTTTGGGTATGTTGTTGTATGTATGTGGCGGAGTTAGGGTATGTTGGGGTATGTATGACGGAGTTAGGGTATGTTGAGGTATGTATGACGGAGTTAGGGTATGTTGGGGTATGTATGACGGAGTTAGGGTATGTTGGTGTATGTATGACGGAGTTAGGGTATGTTGGGGTATGTATGACGGAGTTAGGGTATGTTGGGGTATGTATGACGGAGTTAGGGTATGTTGGGGTATATATGACGGAGTTAGGGTATGTTGGGGTATGTATGACGGAGTTAGGGTATGTTGGGGTATGTATGACGGAGTTAGGGTATGTTTGGGTATGTATGACGGAGTTAGGGTATGTTTGGGTATGTATGTGGCGGAGTTAGGGTATGTTGGGGTATGTATGACGGAGTTTGGGTATGTTGTTGTATGTATGTGGCGGAGTTAGGGTATGTTGGGGTATGTATGACGGAGTTAGGGTATGTTGAGGTATGTATGACGGAGTTAGGGTATGTTGGGGTATGTATGACGGAGTTAGGGTTTGTTGGTGTATGTATGACGGAGTTAGGGTATGTTGGGGTATGTATGACGGAGTTAGGGTATGTTGGGGTATGTATGACGGAGTTAGGGTATGTTGGGGTATATATGACGGAGTTAGGGTATGTTGGGGTATGTATGACAGAGTTAGGGTATGTTGGGGTATGTGTGACGGAGTTAGGGTATGTTGAGGTATGTATGACGGAGTTAGGGTATGTTTGGGTATGTATGACGGAGTTAGGGTATGTTGGGGTATGTATGACGGAGTTAGGGTATGTTGGGGTATGTATGACGGAGTTAGGGTATGTTGGGGTATGTATGACGGAGTTAGGGTATGTTGGGGTATATATGACGGAGTTAGGGTATGTTGGGGTATGTATGACGGAGTTAGGGTATGTTG
The DNA here is from genome assembly GCA_947623455.1 of Mimachlamys varia. Taxonomy (NCBI): domain Eukaryota; kingdom Metazoa; phylum Mollusca; class Bivalvia; order Pectinida; family Pectinidae; genus Mimachlamys; species Mimachlamys varia. The sequence goes on from OX392529.1 coordinate 39,672,760, forward strand.
GGGTATGTATGACGGAGTTAGGGTATGTTGGGGTATGTATGACGGAGTTAGGGTATGTTGAGGTATGTATGACGGAGTTAGGGTATGTTGAGGTATGTATGACGGAGTTAGGGTATGTTGGGGTATGTATGACGGAGTTAGGGTATGTTGTTGTATGTATGACGGAGTTAGGGTATGTTGGGGTATGTATGACGGAGTTAGGGTATGTTGGGGTATGTATGACGGAGTTAGGGTATGTTGAGGTATGTATGACGGAATTAGGGTATGTTGGGGTATGTGTGACGGAGTAATGGTATGTTGGGGCAGTTGTCTGTAATACTGTAATACCATGCTGAAGGAACCCAGCATCGAGGCAACAAGGGAACAAATTGTTTGCGTTAACCTCATAGGGAGCATTTAGTTATCGGATTTTCTCGACCAGGAGTAAAAAATTCACACGTATATTTTCTGTCCTTACGTGTTTATATAGTCTGCATATCTCAATGAGCTGTGTTTATAGTCCCCTTTAACACCCACTCTGTTTTATGCTGGATGTACAACGTAACCTCAGGAAAGTTTGGCCATGGATTTTCCAGGTTATAGAATCGTAATAAAAGCAGGACCAGGGCATTTCCGGGATAGAGAATCGTAAACGAAGTTGGAACAGGGGACTTCCAGGATATAACCATTTATTACATTTTTACCAGTTAAATATCAGAAAATATCAGCTTGATTAAACTTATATCATCACTGCTTATATCATCACTAGCGATGATATAAATTTCGGTTTGGTATCATTGCGCACTATTTGTGTACTATTTTTTCGTTATTCTAGAATTAAATCATATAAAGTACGGAAATTAAAAATCTGTATAGTATCATGGAAATAAATACGTATCTAAAGAATTTTATTAATATGTTTTTGAATTTTTACTATATTTTGAACCAAAAATAGAACTTCATCCTGTGGCGTATTAATATTCTATAAGCATTAGGCACTCCGTCCCGATCAGTTTTAACCGCAAATTTTAAAAATGAAATCAGAAATTTGGGAATTTCGAAAATGAAATAAAAAGAAAATTCAATGGTTTCCCAATAAATGTCAAATATATTTCACTCGTATGGCAGATTTTAAATATATATTAAATATAAAAAAATCTGCCATACTCGTGAAATGTATATGATATTTAACGGGAATCCATTGAATAGCCTCTATATATAGGTAAATCGGGACGGGGCACTTCCGGGATATAACACCTAAGGATAACCCTAGGAAAGTTGGATCAGGTATTTTTAATGAAACTTTATCAAAGACTGTATAATGTACATGGCAATGGACAAAACAAGTTATTCAGTGAAAATAACACTTATACATGTACTATTCTCTGTTGCGCAAATATCTGTATAATATATGTATGGCGTGGATTACCATATTTAAGTATAACCTTATAAGGGTCACGGCCTACATACTTGTCTCTGTTTTGCGTTCGAATTTGATAATTGATAATTTTGAGTATGTAAGTGAATATGATATATTTACAAATTATTATTTACCTCCAGATTAGTAAAGATATCGTAATAGACCGCTGTTGTTGAGGAACAACGATTTAAGTCGGATAGTTCGAACAAGGACTAACTTTTTAATGTATTAATTGAGCGGCTGCAATTTCGTGCGATCCGAACAGGATTAACAGTATTTTTTATTATTTTTTTTTATTATGCAAAATGAGGGTATTCGCGAGAAGAACCCCTCATTTCAAATGATTTCAAGTGTATATATGTATATTTTGCACAATGGCTTTCCATTAACTCCGATAAAGTTTTGATGAAAAGCTGCGCGGAAACCTCGGAACGCGCGGAAAATAGGTGACTAGACGACATGTGTCAGATATAGAAGGTGTTGAGATACTTAATAACAGAGACGTATATTACACATGTACATGTAAGCATATACTTATATAACGTTTTCATCGCGCCTCCATACTTCTGATCAATACAATCACATTATGGAAGAAATACAGAATCAGAGCGGTTTACATATATTCAGATGCACTTATGTCCAGCATAGCATGGATTTTAAAAGAAGTTAACAACACTTGAATACAAATACTTATATAATTATTTAACAACAAGTATGAAACAAGTTATCCAACTTATATAAATCACTCTTGTTGATCCGGATGTTACCGCCGTCGGGTCTTAATGTGGGAGTTAACCGGAGTACCCGAAGAAAACCAACGTGGTCGGGAAGGATGACCCCACACCTTTTCACGTCCGGTCGGAAAATCGAACCCAGGCAGCCTTGGTGAAAGGCCAGTGCGCTATCAACAGCACCACATGACCACCCTGAATACAAATGCTTCTTGGGAGATAATTGATTAATTATGACTCTTAGCTCGAGTTGTTTCGCTTAGAGTATGAATTTTCGTAGCTTCACAATAGGATAAGTCACCTTCAGCTATCGTGTGTTTAAGAGTATCCCATAATGCACTTCGTTGGCTACATAGGCTGTTCTGGAATCCCATAATGCATCTTACCTATTTTAGTAGCGAAGGTTAACAATCTCCATATGAAAGACCTTATTTAAGGTCTGTAGTAATCGTATGGGTGATCTATAGGCATCACGCTGTAACGTTGAAAATGGAACAACGTTGAAAACTGACCCTAGGTAAGTTTTCAACGTTGAATATGGACCCTGATCAATGCGATTGACAATGGGTCGAGTCGTTGAAAAATGATAGCTTAAAAAGGTCAACTCACAACGGATGGTCTGTTGAAAATTGACCGTTGAAAATTGACTGTTCTACATAAGCGCCATATTTGACATAAAATTCATGGGTTGTTTGATCGCCTCTCTCCCTGTGAGGGCCCTCTTCTTAGTAGGTATTGGAATTACATACATGTAAGCTCCCTATTCACCGTCCTATAGTAATGTCCACATATTTTGTTCCGACGGATACTTTTGTTATTGTTTAAGCACTCTCTCAGGCCATGGAATATTCGGGCTCGATTGTTAAAAACGGGAATTTAGAGATAGTGAAAATGACATAAAATTACGTAGTTTGAGTATGATATTCCAACCAAAACATGACGTCACAATCACTGGAAGGTGGGACAATCCGGCAGAATCGTACTCAAACCACGTAAATTGTCGTCATTTTCACTATCACGAACCCCCCGTATTGTTTGCGGTAAACTCCGGTTGTTTATGACCTTGGATCCATATGATTGGTCCTCAGACTTCCTGTTGTATACGTCAACAATATTCGAATGATGTCCCGCAGTCATGTCCTGACATGCTATTTGATGTTCCGACTTCTAAACTCTCCAATAGTACAATGTGGTCCGCTCATTCGTTACTTTCACATTGATAATTACTAGTTTATTCACTATTTTCTGATATCAACAGATTTATTTTTTTTGATATTAATTTTTTATATCAGAAATCAAGAATTCTTTTTGATTTCTCGGAATCAGAAATATTGGCTTGATAACAGAAAATCGATTTTATAAAAAACAATCGGTATTTCGTGTAAAACGTTGCAATATTATAACATCTTTTGATGGATATTCAATATCTCGTGGATAATATTCGAAACCAGGTGATGTATGTTCGATATCATGTTATTTGTATTGTACAATCTTGTGTTTTGTATTTGATGATTTTGTGATAAATATTCAATACGTTATGTTCTAATTCACCAGTTCAAACGAACATAAACTATTTTAAAAATAAAACTTTACATACTGTGTTCAGAATACCACTAACTGCAGCTGACGTTATTACATTGGCACTCATATCGACAAACAAATAAGCACACACACAATGTCCGTAAAGCACACGCGACGCGATAACAGCATCATAAAACCACAACTGTTGATCCTTGTCCGGCTTACAAATCTGCAACACAGAAAACAAAACAAGAACAACTTCTCTTTTCAACATAAACTTGATTGGGCCGGGCATCTCACTATAGGCCTATCTCAAAAGTGTTGTTATCTCCCTTGTTTGCCATATCATGATTACATTGGGAAGTGTTTTTAAGGAGGCTCGGCCCTTTCGCAATTAACCGCTAGATTTCTTAAAACTTTCATGTGTTGATTATGCTAACCAGGTAGAGATGATTTTTTGAAAATCTAAGCATTCCTATGACTTGTTTAATTTTTGGTAAAATACCCCCCCCCCCCAAAAAAAAATTATTTTTCTCAAAATTTAATGTTTTTTCTAATTTTTTCTTGTAAATGTTCTTGAAATCACAAGCATACGATGATAGAATAAAAGAGAAATCAATAGCTACTTCAAAAATATTTTATTCAGGGAAAACTGGACAAAACGAATTTTACAAAGTGTGTTATTTTATATCTATAGCGGACAAATTTCAGTATTCACTGTCATATTATTTACTGAACATAACATATGCTTACATAAAGCACAAGCAAAAAATTGAATAAAAATATCAAAGACAGGCTTTTTTATGCTACTTATTGAAAACTAGATATAAAACTGTTTCTAGGGTAGGTTGTCTCCCTTGATGCTATAAGGAAGTCTTTGTAGTGGGTAGTATTGTTACATAACATATACATGTATATATTGTGAATGTGTACACGCCTAAAACATTTTAAAACATAACAGCTAATGTCACACTACCACAATTGGTATAATTTTGACAGTTTTTCAGTGATATCTACAAATTGAGATATTGTATCTGAAACCTTTTTTAAGTTTTGACAAAGACATATGTTGGTTAATTTTTTGAAAAATTATTATCCTATGTGATTTAGTTTTGAAAATAGAACGCAAAACTTTCACGAAGATTTTGTCCATTTTTCAGCTGTGAATAGAACCCAAATTGGTACACTTTATCACAGGTTATAGAATTATAACATTGTTTTTATTTTGACTAATGAATGTGCCTATTGCAACAAAATATACTTCTTTTTTAAACACCATACTGAATTACAGTTATACATATCCACTCTGATATTATACTGTCATAAGGACCAGAAATTAACCTTTAAACATGCTTAAAATTATCCCCTTCAAAATTCGCCAAAATGTCGTCGACGCACGGCTTTTTTACTGGTTTTCTGATATGTTGACTTTGATGTCGTCGTGTAGTTGTAAATTGTTCCAGAAAACAAAACTATTTAGTAGTAATGATGACAAACAACTATTTTGTTATACTGCCAAAGGAAAGTTTTCAAGTTTAATTTTCAAGAATTTTTCCAACCATTTTGTGACCGTGTACCAAATGGTGTAGCGTACCAATTGTGGTAGCGTGACGTTACCGTTCTGTGTTATATTTTCAACAGCATAAAAGTGCATATAGAATGACACCAGGCACAGCCCTTGTGTAAACGTTCTGCCAACACGGATAATTCTACCACTTGCCGTCTCTCGCTCCAGTTTGAGAAACCATGGCCAGTTGTACCAGTACTATAGGCCTACCTTCCGATTCTGTTTCTATACTGTTGTCGTCGCTGTCAGTGCATGTCCGATCATGTGTCGATATCGTGTACATCTATGTTTGTTTTTGATTTGCAATAGGAGTGGTCGTGACAATACTTTATTTCCTCGAAATCTTGAGTTGAAGACTTGAACCGTTCCCTCTCATCTCGCAATTGGTGACATCGCGACATATCTCTGTGTAGCACGAATTTGATACCACGTTTTTAAATACCAGGTACACAAATAGGAAGCCACGTCACCACAAAACGAGAATCAAAACTTGTGTATTACGTAGGGTCGAGCGTTCTTAATTAAATTTGCGTCATGTAAGTATGACGTCACAATGGGAATAAACGTCATCCGTCATATGGCGCCAAATCATCACAAAAACACTTATCGGAAGTTCATCTGGTATCAACATTTTTGGCCTATCAAGCAGAACAACAACACTTTTGTGGAAGACCTAAAGCGTCTTTCGAGGTGCGCTGCAAAAGACCAACACACTTAATCACCTGTACTGTACAATTCACCTTTGTCACACGCAAAGCACGTGCGCCTCGCTTCCCGATACACTCAACACCCTATAATCACTATAAACCCATTGCATTACGTTTATTTTCGAAAATTTGCGATGTTTTGATACTTTATTATCTCGTGTTTTATTTGAAAATCTTTATGAAATAGGAAACAAGATTTCCAAATACAAAACACTGTATACTCACTACTCAAATTACTATGAAATACATCCAATCAGAAAATGCAAAACATGAACAAGGTGTATCCAATCAGTGGTGACCTTCCATAGAAAGTACCTCCAATAGGACAATACAACTTTATGCTAAAGTACAAGTCTCTGATTAGAGTGTTGAAATCGAACATATAGATGAAAGTGTAGTGTTTGTACACATGACAAGCTATAGTCGTTTCACGATGGAAAACAAGATAAACTAAAAGGCCAATCAGGGGTTAGGGGAGCTTTGATTACACATGGTGCACACTTAGGCACTTTCGTGTTTGAAATGAACGCAGTAACTCGAGAGGAAAACTTACAGTATTTATAGTAAATAAAATAGATCATTACAGGTGTGCATATTTTGTAACATTAAATATCATACGACGAAGATATTGTCTTACGTCAATCCATTTAAATGAAAACGTTTTAGAACGTTTTTAACAATTACATTTTAATGATGTTTTGAAATATGACACATATTGGTCAAATCCAAGGTGAGCGAAACGTTAGGTAACTCTTCATCAATTGTTTTCTTGAGTACCTCTATACTAATCCCTGTGATTACCGCTACCACTGATGTTCCCAGCCCCGCCGAAGTGAATATAGAAGAGTGATTAACGGGGAGGTAAGGATGCAACAGTAGATAGGTGATGGATTTAATTGATAATATAAGAAAAATCCAATTCAACTTCAAATAATACTGTTCTAGTCTATTCACAGAGTTTTAATACGTCAAAACTATCGAGCGAAACTACACGCACATACATACAAAAGTGTGATTAATTTCGGTCACTATTGTTCATTACACGGTAATTAATTCTGTATTTTAATAATTCGGGGGGGAAAAACTGCTAGCTCGACAAATACAATATGGCTCTAGCTGACAATCTTGACCAAACGAGCTATCCTATCTTGTGTATCACATATATTTTTGTTTTTCTTTAAACAGAATTAAATCAATTTTAATTATTGTTAAATAATAAAAATGAATACCCTTGAAGTTATCAAAAAAAAACTTGAAAAAAAAGGATGTTTTCCTGTATAAGCCCGTATTCCGGTTTTACTATTATAAATCATCCGAAACAAACATGACTGTCATGACCTGCCGACTTTTGCGCAGAGATGAGCTTAATTTCTGTACCCCACATGCTTATAGTTCAGAACTCACCCACTCAATTGTCAACACGATTCTTCCTCACTGAGATTGTATGCCTCAGTATGGAAATAAAACACCGTCGAAGCGTAAGTAGACGATACGACGCCAGGGGCGTAGCTGCCATGTAAGCACATAAGCCAGTGCTTGCACATCATTTTCCAAAGTATGTGTATTAAAGTCGAGAAATTTCATAATTCAACTTATATTCTTAAAGTCCACTGATATTGTTACTTCCTTTTTTCGACTGGTCAGATTAACATATTAGGCTGCAGACAATTTGTTAGCTATAAATACTTCAAATTCAATTTTATTTCATTCCGAATGCAATAGCATATAGGATTACAATACACATACATATTAAATCATATATAATTGTGCAAGATGTCGGAGACCGCAGCCAACACAATTCAAATACCATTTATAATACAGCTCACTACGACAATATAGGTAATGGCTTTATCGTGAGAAAATTCGTATACAAATGAATACCAAACAACATCCAAACATAAGCATCAGTTTGAAACTACGACTTGTCTTATTAGGTTTTAGTGATAGATATCAGCTGCTGACGAACAAACTTATGGCACAGGGAAAGGAGAGGTGCAGGTTGATGAAGACTATGGGCAAGTTTTATGGTCGCCATCTTGGTTTTATGGGACATTTTCTGTATCTTTAAGTGATATGAAGATGGACGTTTTTGAGTATGCTCATTAGTGTTCTCTCTTGTTTTTATTGACAACGAAGACTCGTTTCTCATTTTGAGAACCTGATGTTTACTTGGGTGTGACCAATATTTACATGGCAGTTGTCGCTTTGGTACTCTCTGTTTTTTTTTTAGTAAATCTGTATTAGATTTAATATAAAAAATGACCCTTTTATTATTCTAAGAGTAATAAAAGAAGGGACAATTTTTACTACATTTCGGTTCAAACAAATTGTCAGCAAATACAATTATTAATGAGCCCGGCCAAAATTCCTCAAGTTAAATATCTCCATAGGAAAGCATTACAGAAATTAAGGAAAATTCCTTTAACCTAAGATTTTCCCGTTAATTCTTTAATGCTTTTCTATGTAGATTTTTAAGTTAAGGAACTTTCGTGAAACTAGGCCTGTCGTATTATACAAAATTATGCTTAAGAACACAAGCATGAGCTCTTACTTCCTGAGTCCTGCACAGAACATATGTACTTATAAACAGAGACGTATGTATATCAAAGATGGTTTTACGCGTAAATGTCTCTGGTTTTACTTACTGACGAGTTAATGACATAAGAAAGGTATGGATAATGATTTTGTTTCCATACATCATGGAAATAAAACATTCGTATTCCATTTTCGGATTAATAATTTGTATAATGATAGGCCAGACAATGATGATTTCAACAAGTCCAAAACAATGGCACCATTTGATGTCCAAATGTGACCCCCCTCCCCACGAAGTACCCCTCCCCAAAATTGAAAACGTCGCGGGGCTTGCACATCAAAATACCTCCAGCTACGCCCCTGGACGCCATTTTCTCTCATAACTTACGACAGGCTGGAGATATGGCGTAAAGTTATGCAAGGTTTTCGCATAACTTACGTAAGTTACGAAGTTTTTGTGAAATGCTTAGTGATTCGTAAATCTGACTTACGCAAAAGTTACGAACTTTCGTAAGTTACTAAGCTTAGTGAAACGTTCCCCTGTTCTGAGTATTATGTATTGGAATTCACGGTCCTATAGTAATGTCTTGTTCATTCGTTCACATATTTTGTTCCGACAGATAGTTTTGATATTGTTTAAGCACACTCTGCCAGCCGTTCTAAAATGACGTAGCGCGAAGGGAAGATGACCGGAATGGAACAATCTGCTTCCAGGATAAACCGCCGATTCACACCGACCTGGTCGTACAAGGCTTCCTATCGAATTTAGTATATTCTATGCTTTTTGATGTCCGCCTCAATAGCTAATAAAGGTTGTCTATTTCTATCAGTCTAATAATATTGCCCTATCCTCTGAGCCGGCGTTATCACACAACTTATCTTCTTCGAAAGACTCGGAGCGATCTTTTCCGTGCCAGATTGGACAATTCTCACATGGGCAAATTACCTGTTTTGAGTTACGTGGTTTGAGGACGATATTTCAACCAAAATATGACGTCACAATCACTGGAAGGCCGATAGAATCGTACTGAAACAACGTAATTTTACGTCATTTTCACAATCACGAACCCCCCGTTTTGTTTGTGGTAAACTGACCTTGGAGCCATATGATTGGTCCTCAGACTTCCTATTGTATACGTTTACAATATTCGAATGACGTCACACAGTCATGTCCTGAAATGCTATTGATGAACCGACTTTTGCAATCTCTAATAGTCCAATGTGGTCTCCTCATTCGTTACTTTCATCTTGATAATTACTAATTTATTCTGATATCAGCAATTTTTATTATTTTGATATTAGAAATTCGATTTGCTAATATCAGAAATCAAGAATTCAGTTCTAATGGACCAGTTCAAACGAACATAAACCATTTATCAAATAAAACTCATCACACTGTGTTTATTTTCACAAACAAATAAACACACACTGTGTTTATTTTCACAAACAAATAAACACATAAAAATGTCTGTTAAGCACACGCGAAAACAGCATCATACCACCATAACTGTTGATCCTTGTCCGGCTTACAAATCTGCAACACAGAAAACAAAACAAGAACAACTTCTCTTACATAAACATAAACTTGATTGGGCAGGGTGGGGATCTCACTATAGCGTCTGTCGAGGTGTGCTGCAAAAGTTCGAAAGACCAATATACTTAAACACCTGTAAAGCACGTGCGCCTCCCGCCACGTTACACTCAATGTCCTACAATTACCCCACGCGTGACCCTCAGTGTAAACACAGTGCATAACGTAACTTGCGATGTATTTTTGATACCTTATTATTTGTATTGTAATATATCGTGTTTTGTATTTGATAATCTTTATGAAATACAACACATATTACCACGAAATACATCCAATCAGAAAATGTATAACATGAGCAAGTATCCAATCAGAGGTGACCTTCCATAGTAAGTACCTCCAATATCACTTTCTGCCCATGTACCAGTTTATGATTAGAGTGTTGAAATCGAACATATAGATGAAAGTGTAGTGTTAGTACACGTGACAATCTATAGTCGTTTCACGATGGAGAATATCTAAACTAAAAGGCCAATCAGGGGTTAGGGGAGCTTTGATTACACATCAGCGCACAGTTAGGCACTTCCGTGTTTGAAATGAACACAGTAACTCGAGAGGAAAACTTACAGTATTTATAGAAAATAAAATAGATCATTACAGGTGTGCAGATTTTATAACATTAAATATCACACAACAACGATATTGCCTTACGTCAATCAATTTAAATGAAGACGTTTTAGGGCGTTCTTAGCAATTACATTTTAATGATGTTTTGAAATATGACACATATTGGTCAAGTCCAAGGTGAGCGAAACGTTAGGTAACTCTTCATCAATTGTATTCTATATCAGGTAGACCATTACAGTTAATCCCTCCCGAGTACCTCTATACTAATCCCTTGGATTATCGCTATCAGTACTGATTACTGCTGAGATCAGCGACTTATCGGTACATGTAACCTCTCTTAGTCCGTTAGATAGTTTGATAGACTATATACATTGTATATTTTATGTATATTCAAAACAACTTGTGATTTATGTTCGTTTATCTTGTTCGTTTTTCTGTACAATATTGTGTTTTGTATTTGTACACGCCATGCATGATGGGAGAATGCTGTGATAAGTTGAGATAATTAGTGCCTAAACCTTGATCAATGTTAATCGGCAATCTGTTATCTTATTATTTTTTTCTGTACAGTCTTGAGTTTTGTATTTGACAATCGCGACATATAAATCACACAAAATGTTATGATATTGCAACGTCTACACGCCATACAATGTATATCGGGTGTCAGAAAAATAGTTTTGATGTCCGAAAACGGCAATGTATACACTTAATCCGGGCACAACATTGAAAACATGGAACCGATATATAAAACTATACCCATTACACATACATGTAGGGATCTATTATCAACATTGATGATGACACCAGCTGCATATGATGCAACGAAAAATGTAACAATTACGAAAAATGTAACAATTGTTACATTTTTCGTGCGTGGTGCACGAAAATTGTAACAATGTTACATTTTTCGTGCATTGTGTACGAAAAATGTAACAATTGTAACATTTTTCGTGCGTGATGCACGGAAAATGTAACAATTGTTACATTTTTCGTGGCAACTGTTTTTTAGAGCTTGGACAAAACGGGGAAACTATACACATATCAGTAGTATACCTTAAGGGGGAAAAATGCAGTATGCGCCATCATCACTTTAACTCAGTTTCTGCGATTTGTCAGTTCGATAGCATAGTATCGCTACTATTACAAGTCATGTAGCCGTACACGTTGTATTATGGTGGCTGATTCGAGCCATTCGACTTTTTAATGCATTTCGAGAAACTACAGTTTCGCATTACGATGACCTGAATCAGCCGCCACAGCGTATGCGTTTTTGCCATGTCAAATATGACAGCATTCTGGATCTGTCGTCCGAAATATCTTTTATCCAATCCCTTTGCATGTACATCTATGAGCCTTTATATCGGTTTGAGGTAAATATGAAAAGTCTACCCGAGGTATTAAGACATTATAATGAGAATGAGGGCAGTTTATCGACTTATAAAAGGTAAAATAACGACTTCAAAAAGCAATTGCGAATAATGTGAACAAGTTCATACTGTGCCTTAATTACAGACAAAAAGCGTAACGAGAATAAATGCTCTTTTATGCCGACATTGAAAAACAGAAAGAACAGGGTAGATTTTTAACGATAAAGCTATGTAAACACCTGATATGTTCCTAACCTCTACAATATTGAACGCGACCCAGGTGATTATTTCTGGCGTGTAGCGCGGGCTGGATTATCCAAGCATTTGTAAATGAACTATTCGGATCTTCCTGATGTTTAAGGTTGGGTAGGTGGCGCCCAAATTGACTATTTGAAAAATTAAATCCTACGGAGAGTATTTTCACCGCCGCACAGAAGAGTTCCACCGGGCAATAATAACTTTTCTGTTATGCAACGATAAATACGTCTGACGCCGCTAGCCGAATTAAAGGACATACATTCACAATCTCACCTGAAAAAATGCATCGGTTATTGATACATGATTAGCGGAAAATAACAAATATATGTATCTGTTTAATGTGAAACAGTGTTATAGCACTCCCTCGCTGTTTGTCGCTTAAGAAATTATGCAAATGCCGCGTGAACCATTCAAACATTAAAAACGGTATATTTTAGTCCGCCATCATCAGATGGTTGGCAAGTCAGTTCATATTACATCCGTCCTCCGTCCGTTAATTTATTTGTTATCGCTATTTTTCACGGAAGGTTCTCCTTGATGCCTTGTTGTGCATGTGTTATTTACGAACTGATTGGACAATCCAAAACGGCCCCCTTGTGGCCATCTTGAATTTTGGAATTTGTTACCGCTTTTCCTCGGGAATTACTGAGAACATATTAATCAAGTACTTTTTGTGCGTTGTGCACGAACAAAGTAACATTGTTACATTTTTCGTGAGCTGTGCACGAACAATGTAACAAAATTGTTACATTTTTCGTGCGTTGTGCACGAACAATGTAACATTGTTACATTTTTCGTCAACCATTCACGAACAATGTAACAAAAATGTTACATTTTTCGTGTGTTGTCCACGAACAAAGTAACATTGTTACATTTTTCGTGCGTTGTGCACGAACAATGTAACATTGTTACATTTTTCGTCAACCATTCACGAACAATGTAACAAAATTGTTACATTTTTCGTGTGTTGTGCACGAACAATGTAACAATGTACATGGCCGGTCTTACATGTACAATATTGAGCTATGGAAGATAATTTTAAGCAAAAACGTTTTTTATTGGTCACAATAGTAACAAACTCCTTACTCATGTCGAAGAGTCTAAAAGTCAATGTAAATGTTGAAACAGCTTTTGGCTTGATGTCTCTTCAACTTTTTTCTAAAACTTTGACAAAGTTAGATTTTTTAAATTATTTATATTCAGAACAGGAAATTAGGTTTGAGCACGAAATACATTCTTGAGTATGAGAATGGTTTCATGAATACGAGCCAATGTCAATATCACAAAATATTGACCTCAACGTGACCAAGTTTTAGCCATTCAGAAAGTGGGAAAAATATCAATTCATGTTAATAATACGTATATACCAATGGCGGAAACGCTTATACGTGACCAGTGTACAATATATCATGTACACAAGTTGTCCATGCTACATTAATTTCTAACAAGAGGCCCGATAGCCCTTCACAGCCACCTGTGTATGCTGGCAATTGGAATGATATTTCCAATTCCAAAATAATGATTTCTGGCACTTTATTGCTTTTTCATGATTTTGATTACCACCAGAAACTTGCTCGACTCTTCGTAGGGCGGTTTTTTTCCGTTTGCAAACGTTGTAGTCTTTGCCCTAAAGACCTTTTTCCAAAAACCAAGCTAATACGACGGATGGTCCTTGAGAAAAAGAGTATTTAAGATGTATTTTTAATACCTTTGGTAAACCAAAGGGGAGATAACTCCTAGATTTTTCGCAAACTTGAAATTGCTTCCAATGGGATTATTCCTGCCAAATTTGAATGAAATTGACAAAGCGGGAGTTGAGAAGAAGTTATAAGAAGTTAACGGACGACAGCATACGACGACAGACGAAACACGATCGCAATAGGTCACCATGACCTTTGGTCAGGTCACCTAAAATAGATCCCGTGGAAATGGTATAGACCATATGGGAATGGCATACATAGACATGGGTATATACCATGTAGGAATAGGTCACCATGTGGGAATGGGTCACTTAGACATGGGTATAGACCATATGGGAATTTGTCAATTAGACATGGGTATAGACCATATGGGAATGGGTCACTTAGACATGGGTATAAATCGTTTGTGTATAGGACCTAGACATGGGTATAAATCATGTGTGAATAGAACTTAGATGTGGGTATAAATCATGTGTGAATAGGACTTAGACGGGGTATATATGATTTGTGTATAGGACTTAGACATAGATATAAACCATATGGGAATGGGTCACTTAGACATGGGTATAAATCATGTGGGAATAGGACTTAGACATGTGTATAAATGATTTGTGTATAGGACTTTGACATAGATATAGACCATGTGGGAATGGGTCACTTAGACATAGATATAGACCATATGGGAATAGGACTTAGTCATGGGTATAAATCATGTGTGAATAGGACTTAGACATGGGTATAAATCATGTGTGAATAAGACATAGAGATGGGTATAAATCATGTATGAATAGGACTTAGACATGGAAATAAATCATGTATGAATAGGACTTAGATATTGGTATAAATCATGTGTGATTAGGACTTAGACATGGCAATAAATCATGTATGAATAGGACTTAGATATTGGTATAAATCATGTGTGAATAGGACTTAGATATTGGTATAAATCATGTGTGAATAGGACTTAGATATTGGTATAAATCATGTGTGAATAGGACTTAGACATGGGTATAAATCATGTGTGAATAGGACTTAGACATGGGTATAAATCATGTGTGAATAGGACTTAGACATGGGTATAAATCATGTGTGAATAGGACTTAGATATTGGTATAAATCATGTGTGGTTAGGACTTAGACGTGGGTATATATGATGTTTCAATGGGTCACTAAGACATGCGTATAAATCATCTGGGATTGGGGCACTGAGACACAAGTTTAGACCATACGACTATTAGACTTACATGTATATGATTAAAACATAATTATCACCGAGTACCGTTAAATCAATTTTCTGTATTACAAGTATTTATTTATTTGCGGGTTATATAATAAAAGAAGTACACAGTGTGTAAATTGCAGTCACACATGAGTTATCTCCATTCTCGTACACTCGAATATCGAGTGCCACGAGAATGCCGTTGCGACATTTTGTGTCTCTACAGAACCATTCAACGCGTGTGCAAACTTTTGAAGAGATTTTTGTAGATAGATTTATTAGCCTTTTCATCATAAATGTATTATGATGTAATACCAAACACTGATTGGCATAAAACTCCAATCGTACACTTACCAAATAACGTCTTCCTTTTACTGGGGATGATCTTCAATCTGGCCAGTGACAACTGGGCTTAGGGCAGTTCGGTTGCGCGGGAAAAATAGAATTTGTGCGTTGTGAGAAATTCAAAACGGTTCTAATGTTTTGTAATGATAAGTTTTCCAAGTTTTGTATGAATTTTAAAATAAAAGAAATATATAACTTGGAATCTAACAGTAGGAGTTTTGTGAACTAATAATTTAACCAAGATTTCCCTAACAAAATCCGAGTGAAAATTAAGTGACGAAATAATTGATAATAATGAGACCTGTTAGGTCAAAATGTGATCGTTAAAAATTGGTATGTAAATTTCGTTGAGGTTTTTAACTTGGTGATTTTGTAAATGCACGAAATTAAGTCCATACGATATCAAAAATATCTGTTTAGATCTAGATTAATATATTATCAACGACTGTTAACATGTTATTTGCAGCAATACTAAAAAAAGGTTATCCTGCAATTCCAACCGTGATGTTGGGATATTAATAACATGGATATTAAACCCACAATAAGAGATAATAGTTTATAAGTTTTTTGTTTTTATTTTTTTAAATGTACCCCCCCCCCCCACCCGGAGTAACTACGCTCAATATTTAAATAAGGTACATCTTACTCACTGCAGCAATCACGTGGGGTTTTTTGCTATCTTGGTGAAGTTATTTTGTAATATCTTCTTTCCTATCCATAAAAGGATACAAATTATTGCCTTACGAACAAATTATGTGAACATTATCTCATTTCTCTCAGCTGCGTAGCCCGAAAAATATAACGGGTGTTGGTGAGGCGGGGTGTTATTAAGTATAAAGATATACTTGCTGCATTGTGGTGGTATTCTGGTGTTGAAAGTTTGTTTTTAATATTACATTGTATATAATGTGACTATACTAAGTGCCCTTAGACAAATGGAACACATGGTAACTTTGCCCCACCCCTACCCTGAAGCTACAACGTTGTCTCCAAGCACTCCGAGAAACTGCCAGAACCGTTAATCGGAGTGGTTTTGAGAAATAAGAGGATTTTCTAACAAATAGTTGTAATGGCAATTAACTGTATCCGTTTAATTATGGAGTACGTCGTCTTTATTTAATTCAGAATGAGTGAATATTAATGTAGTTAACACAATCAAAATTAACCGATGTAACCGAAAATCAACACGTGATTTACAACTTGAAACCCCGTCATGTTAATGAGGAATTCAGCATATATAGCCAATAATTTATAATGCATTTGAAAGTCGTTTTAGCGCCTGTTTTCGCGTTATAACGTCTTTAGGAAATCGTTATGGCGCCTTTTTTTGCGTAATACAGCCTTTTGATTTTTGTATTCTTTAGATTTTAATTTCCTTTGCTGACAAAGTTGACCCTGGAAGGCTTTTGTGAAGAAGCAGTTAGGAACAATATCATCAGTTATTTCTCTGCAAATACTATCTTAAAATTTGGCGAATTCTAAAATTTAAGTTAAAAGTGTCTAGTGTAAAAATGTAATTAAGCATTCTACTATCGGTTGCATAACTACTGGGTCACATCGAGTAGACTTTCACTATCTACCTCAAACCGATATCAATTTACATGCATAGGGATTGGAGAAAGATATTTGATAAAAGAATTAGCCTTTTATCTTGTTTAGTTTATGAGATTATAAATCCATTGTAGCACGAGGTAAATTGCTCCAACGCGAAGCGTTTACGTGAAATTTACCAACTGTTCCATTGGATTTATAATCTCATAAACTAAACAAAGGAAAGGTTAATTCTTATATTTACAGTATTTTTCTGTAAATTAAGCATATTACTCTGTTCAATATAGCCGCATTTGTGGACAAAGATTTTATTTCAAACATCAAAAAAAAAAAAAGGTTGTAGAATTGCTCAAATCAGCAAACATGATAAAATGTACATTATATACAGCTGCATGACTTGTAATAGTAGCGATATTATGCTTTCGAACCAACAAATTACAGAAACTGAGTTAAAGTGATGATGGCGCATACTGCGATTTTATTCCCCTTAAGGTATACTATCGATATGTGTATAGTTTCCCAATTTTGTCTAAGCTCTAAAAAACAGTTGCCACGAAAAATGTAACAATTGTTACAATTTTCGTGCAACACGCACGAAAAATGTAACAATTGTTACATTTTTCGTACACAACGCACGAAAAATGTAACATTGTTACAATTTTCGTGTGCCACGCACGAAAAATGTAACAATTGTTACATTTTTCGTAATTGTTACATTTTTCGTTGCATCATGCATATACACGTACCAGCTGAAAAGCAAGACATTCTCAAATCCGTTTGAGACATCGATATTTAGATTTTAAGAACCTTCTGATGACTTTATTTTGTATATAGACGTTATTGATGGTATGCTAATGATAATGGTGAGTGCTTATTTATGAATGATGCTGATGATGGTTATTAATATATATGGATGAAGACAATGTTGATGACAAATTTATGAGGATGATGCGTGTATGATGATAAGTGCCTGCTGATAATGATGATGATGATGATTGTCTATATGGATGTTGATGATGATGATTGTCTAGACCGCTGGACTAGATCGTGTTGACGTGCCGTGTGCGGGAGGTCGAGGGTTCGCGGCTCGGCCGGCTCTGAGTAGAAAGTTTCTCTCACCCGAAGGCTTCGGCCCACGGTCTCTTCTCTTTCGAAAGGAGTTTAAAAATCGCGAAGTACCAGTTAATAACATAAATACAAGAACAAATTATCAGGCCCCAGCATAAAAAAATTCAGACGTGACAGCAGCAATCATAAGAAGCCAAATGCTTAGTCCCTGACGGGTTTGCTGAGCGTCTATAAATAACTGCCATATCATGATGATTATTGTCTATATGGATGTTAATGATGATGGTGATGATTGTCTATATGGATGTTGATGATGATGATTGTCTATATGGATGATGATGATGATGATGATTGTCTATATGGATGATGATGATGATGATGATGATGATGATGATGATGATGATGATGATGATTGTCTATATGGATGGTGATGGTGATGATGATTATGATGATGATTGTCTATATGGATGATGATGATGATGATGATGATGATGATGATTGTCTGTATGGATGATGATGGTGATGATGATGATGATGATGATGTGATGATTATGTTGATGATAATAACGATGCATTTTTATATTCATGTGATTTGATGAAAAAAAAGAGAACCTTCTTGTACACTTTTGACGCTTAATGTAATAATTATTACACTAAGCGTTTTATTACATGTATTGCACTAAGCGTTGCGACTGCTACGCTTACTGTAATAAAAAAATGAATTCGCTTAGTGTAATAATGATTACATTAAGGGTTTTTAATACAATAAGAGTTGCAACAAAGGTCCTTGATCCACAGTGGTTTAATCATTTTAACTATGATTGTTGTTGGAAATAATAATAATAATAATAATTCGAGGTGCTTATATACCGCTTTATCACAACTTGAAGGTCGCCTCAAAGCGGTTCACAAATTATATCTGTGGTTATAGGGCCTTAGCAACCAGCCAATATCGTTCTCAACTCCCTGGGGAGCATACAACCGGTGCTGCCATCTCGGCGTTCACAGATTGCATTCTACAATTTCTAGCACTGCCCAACCACGTACTCATTTGCAGCTGAGTAGACTGGAACAAGCGGAGGAAAGTTTCTTGCTCAAGGATACAAAATAAGTGCCGTGACCGGGACTCGAACTCGCAACCCTTCGATCACAAGCCCGGCGTCCCACCACTAGACCGGCGTCCCACCACTAGACCACCATTAAAGAAATGTTTCTTAAAGAAAACTTTCAATTCGGCTACGAAAATAAACTGAGCTTCTTAACCAGCTTTCCATCTTAAGATCCGTATACTATTTTAAAACAGGGTATTGTGTAACAACACGAGCTTTAAGGTTACGTACTGTATGTATGGGAGTGAGGCCAATACCTTGGTAGTTATATGGCATATATATTTTACCTACAAAATTATCACATATTATCAACAATTTTGTATTTGTAATATACGTATGTTTGCAAGGATTCCGTCTTATTCGAGAAGGCGCCATTAACATGACTTCTTTAACCCATACCTTTCGAATTATCACGATCTCGTCTGCCTTTTTTTGACCCAGTATTTCCCCATTGTTGATTTTTTTCCTTGTTTTTATCTCGTATCGTCGTTGTCTATATGATTGCATTGTTCTGTTTGTTTGTTTTTCTGTGATTCGATCAGGAGCAGTTGCTCAAATGTTACATCATATTGTCTACATGTTTAGAATAACTTCCTTGTCTTATATAGTAAATAACAATAAAGTTATTAGTCAAATAGGTCATTTTATATAATTACAACATATAGGTCACAAAAGGTATTAGTGAAATCGGTCATTTTATCAAATAGCAATATAAAGGTCAGAAAAAATGTTAGTCAAATCGTTCATTTTATCTTATAACAAGATATAGGTCACCAAAGGTATTAGTCAAATAGGTCATTGAATCCATTCAATAACAATATATAGGTCAGCAAAGGTATTAATCAAATAGGTAATTGAATCCAATAACAAGACATACGTCAGCAAAGGTATTAGTCAAATAGGTCATTGAATCCAATAACAAGATATAGGTCAGCAAAGGTATTAGTCAAATAGGTCATTTTATCTAATAGCAATATATAGGTCACCAAAGGAATTGGTCAAATCTGACATTTTATCTTTCATTTTGACTTATTTTTTTCAATTTTTATGGCATTGATAAAAACATATGCACGGTATGGTAAAAAATCATAAGGCAAATTAATCGAATACTGACCACCCCCCGCCCAAATTTCAATTTCTGCAATAAAATACATTACAAGCTATGATCATATATTGAGCCCCGGTGTCAGCTTCTACACAGCAATACGTGTCTTCATACATAATTGTACAATAAGGCTTCCATTCTTTCATGTATTATATAGAATTATTATTCGAATAGAAACGTACTTTCAAGGTGTTAACGTTTAATCACTTAGTATATCTAGTAGGAGCAGGGAAGAATGATGTTTACAGCTGTGAGGATACCATAAACATCCCCGAATTACAGGAGATCAAGGAAGAGGATAACAAAGTGAGGTTCCCCATCTTATCACATAAACAGGTAATTTGAACAAGATCTGCAGTTAATAAACAGATCATAGAAATTGTGAATATATAGAACAAACGAAACCCGTCAACGCTTTTTACAATATGAATAAAGTACGGATAATTGACTTCTCTATCGCTATTTAAGCTAAGCAAACAATAGCTGTAACCTACTTATTTCTTTATGAGCTTCAGGAAAGTTCAATCAGAATAGGCCATTTTCTATTTTTCTTCATAATAGTTTTGTTATGTATCTAAACAAATAAGGAAGTTGTAGCCGAACTTCTTTTCAACAAAATAAAAGACAAATTGTATGTTATCACAGCTGTCATTCATGTCAATCGTACAACCAATGTAATTTCCTTACCACTATTGTGAGTTTATAGAAACAAGTTTAACGTTTTGAACAGATTTTAAATACTTTACTAACGTGTAAACATGTAAAGGAAACAAACAGGTTATCATTAATTTCAATCTGAATTTTAACAACAACCGTTTTGTATGTCTCGGTTTTTTCTCATACTTGACACATTTCCCGAATGAACAACATCCCAATAAATATTTGCCCTTCGCGATATTAGCTACACTCAATATTAGCAGCTGATTAAACAAATACACACAAGATGACCAATACAAAATTATGCAGACGTAATCAAAATGAACTTATAGTTGAGAGGACGTTTTTGATGTATATATATCAAAGAAATCGAGGGTTGTTACACACAATTACTAAATACAGTACACTGTCACTACCAAAAGTTTGTCCTTTAACAGGTATGGTTATTTAGAACGCCATTCCGTTGGTTTCTTTATTATTAGTATGTGTTCAGTGCGTTTGTATTTGGGAGGCAGCGGTATGTTTGTGTATGCATACATGTAACTGCGATGGTCCGGATCTGATGCTCGCTCTATAGTGCTACCAAACTGAAATATACTGCCGAAGGTCCCTTCTACCCAGTCACATTTCACCGACAACACGCGAACGGGTCGTTTTACTCACGGGAAACTCCAATAAATCGGAATTTGTTGGCCCGATATATCGGTATATGTTTATATATTTACAACTTGAAACGTTTAAACGTTTTGGAAACGTTTGATTCCAAAAATGTGCATTCGAAATTCTTTGACGGTAACGCAAACATGGCGGCGCCGGACAGTTGTGACGTCCGACGTCGAACTGCGTCACAACCAGATCACTGTACCAATGCGTGTACATAACGACCGTTATAAATAAAGAAATAAGTTCGAAATGCTAGTAAATATTATTCAATACCAAATTAAAAAGTGTTATTCACTGTGTATTTTCTAAACCAATATATCGATGAAGATTCAGTTGAACTATATTATCTTAGCAACCACTGCCATCGTAGTTACCATCGTAGCAACTCGCTTCGAATGTGTTTTTCTTTCTATATCACTTTAAAATTCAGAATCAGGTAAATATAAGGATTGTACCTCATTTTGACTGCATATACGGTAGTATGACCGAATATGTTCATTCCCAACTGCGGGCATACTATCGTATACGCAGTCAAAATGAGGAACAATCCCTATATAACTACTCTGCTTTACCTGTTGTATATTGAAACATTTGAATAGTATGCGTAAGCGTGATATTATTTGAACATTGAAGGCAGTAAAAAAGTGAGTCAATCTCAGCAATCGGGCTATTTAACTGACTTTAACAACATGATGTTTTAATGTACGATAATTTGAAACTATACCGATAGATTGGCCAAAAGTATATAGTTACATTTCTGACAATTCAGAAGCTTCGTTCATACATGTGTGTGCACAACCATTAAGAATAGAAACATGATGACTTGATAGGATTTTGTTAAAGGCTCAATATACGTAATTTTTGGCAAAATTTGAAGCGAAAATCAAGCCTAATAACTTATTATATTTATAGATTTAGCTAAGATTAACTGATATCAGCAATATTCAAGATGAATTCTTTTGCGGTTACCGGTACAGCAGCAATTGAAACACGCTATTTGTAAACACGCGTCCATTTCGAACCGTCTTCGACCTTCGGTTTGTTGTTGAAGTTGGCCCCACCTGAAATATTTCCAATTCTTTGGATTTTTTTTGTCCAGAGTTTCTTGTTAGTTACCGCTCAGGTTTACTTCGTTTTAGGCTTATTTTTGCATGGTTATCAACTGGATTTTTTTCAGAATTTTTCAGAATCACGAAAATTTCCCTGAAGTCACGTATAATGGGCCTTTAATAGAACTGTAAATATTTAAGGACTTTGTCAGTGTACGTAATCAAGAAAGCAGGTTACTGTTTTGACGTTTCTTAATACACTGAAGGCAGATATTGCGACGCCATTACGCGTCTATTTTCAACTGTCCTATAACTTCGGCTTGTTGTTGAAATGGAATTATTTTCAATTCTTTGGATTTTTCTGTCAAGAGTTTCCTGTTAGTTACTGCTCAGGTTTACTTCGTTTTAAGCTTATTTTTGTATGGTTATCAACTGGATTTTTTTCAGAATTTTACAGAATCACGAAAACATTCCTGAAGTTATATGTACGTATATTGGGCCTTTAAGCACTAGTATATACCCAATTAGATGGATAGTATAGACAAACAGTAAATATATGTTTAAATACCTAACGACACCATCAAATAAAACGAAAGTTTGATAGAATATGTGTGAAAAATTGTGCGTTGATTAATTTGCAATAATGCCTTATGATAGCCAAACACTCCTTATGTCAAACTTGTAATATGACGTAACCTGTTTACACTGCTGATATTACAAACAAGCGCTGACCGTGTCAAGGATCAATAAGAAACTATAAAGGACGAGTGCCAATTTGGGCATTCTGATGGCAATCACCGACAGGTTTTAAATTTTTGTGGATATCAAAGTGGGGGTTCAAATTCAAAATATGCGCTATTTTGACAAGACCACATGATAGGATTGGAATTTTTCTTTATAATTTTCTTCATGCATTGTGCTAATTTTCGACCATGAAAGTTTTTATAGCCAGTTTGATGTTCTACTCTTTTGCACAATGGATCGAAGTTATGAAGAACGATTACAAAAATATGTTTTTCATAACGGGAATTTGAACACCCCACTTTGACCCCACACTCCATAACTCGTTATGCTTTCCGACCTGACCTTAATTTCATGTCATGTCATGACCACCTCATCCAAATCTATTCATATACAAAAAATAAAACCGATCGGTGATAACCGACCAAATTCCGAAATAGTCACTCCTCCTGTCATTCAAGCAATGGTTATTCACTCTATTCACAAATAAAACACAACCTTAAATGAGTGTTTATTTATGACAAAAGACGGTTCCCATTATTTTTCATTCTTGAGTAACATAATGTATGTTAATACAGATCAACACGATAGATATGTAGACAATAGAAGACGTCCATGCTTCGTTAACATGCCGGTATTCAGGAAGTGTTCTTTATCTGTACATACAATATAGGAAAGATATTTACATAACTCTATCCTTTCATGATGCCGTCATCTAGTTTCTACTTCCATACCGGTGTACTAGATCCCAGAGTAGTCTGTTTCCTTCTTTGTATTGCCAGTGGTTGCTTCTTTACAATGAGTCCCATTGTTAAAGCTATGAAATCTTTCACATTTGGGCAGGTGTCTTTAAGTTTCCCCGGAAGTTAACCTACTTCTGTCTTTCTTATATTGACTCTCCTTCAACTTAACCAACTTATGAATATTACCTTTTGGATCAGCCCTTCAGATATGACTTAAGACTTGTTCCTGCTGTCCCCATTACATAATCGTAGAAGGGACAAAAAATCCGATCTTATCTTTTTAATTACCCTTATTTTTAAGAGTTTTTTTTTCTGATCTTTTAAGATCTCAAATTCAGTCGCCAGTTACGAATCATGCTGTGGGGCAGCAAGCACAATTTTTTCGCCCTACCTGCAGGGTTGGTTTGGATTCTTTTTATTTTGTTCAACATTCTACTACCGTCTAAGGTCATTTAAAAAAAGATCTCCCGGTGTAAGCGATTTGAATGAATGTATTTGGGAGACAGAGGTAGTCTTCGTGGATGCATTGAAAAATAACTACATTTTTGTACCTTTGTTTCATAAAGGAAAACAAAAGACAATCACGTTTGTTTGAATGTGCAACACGCTGAAATTACCATAATCAAAAACATATTTTGCTTACTCTCGCTCGCTCTTCTCATCGGTCAACCAAGCAAATTATCAAAACTTCTTACTGCCATTCTTAGTAACGCTGTCTTATCGTGACTCTGTATACTCAAGGAGTAAGTGGCATTAACGGGTTGTGGATTTTGAAAAAAACTGATCAGTCTTGAGCACCCCCTTCTGAAAAATGTTTCGTCTATCAAAACATTCGATTTTTCCACCCTGTACACTGCCATACCACATACATGTCCCAAACGGAAAGAACGTCTTCGGTTTTTCATTATGAGAGCTTTCTTTTCCAAGCAAGGTGGACGACGTAGTGCTAGGGGCCAAAAGGATGGAATCCAAAATTTCTAAACTAATATAAAAGCAGAAGGGTCAGGTGCGTTAAACTAGTTCTGTATAATTTCAAATCGTGTACTACGAAAATGTATATTATGTGCCGTGCCACTACTCATATGAGATTAACTGTGGCCATACACATACATGGTTGAGAACTATCTTGGAGCATGTTTTGTGAAAAACACTACAAAAGATAGGATGAGAAATACTGGGGAAGATATACTACGTTGAATTCATGGTTGACAAAATCTTTGTTGAGTTCAGAAGAAATATTTTCCAACAGACTGTTGGCATTCCAATGGAAACTAACTGTGCCCTACGTTTGGCTGACTTGTTTTTGTTTTCGTACGAGACTGAATTTGTTAAGACGGGTAACAAAAACTTTGCCACATCTTTCAATTCCGATTGAGATTAAAGACACACCAGACTCTCCTACATAATCTTCTTACCTCGATCTTTACTTAAACTATGATCAACACGGGCAGCTTACTACTAAGTTGTATAATAAACGTGATAATAATCGAATGGTTTTGCAAAAAACACAACCATGTGCATAGATTTCACCTCTAAACAACTTCAATCAATAAGAAGTGTGATTACAAAATACCGTGCCAAATATGGCGGTATATGATGTCATTACTTTTTGACTTTTGAGGTTATACGATATAACCTGAAAAAATTAACATTGGGGGAATAGCCATATTTAAATTACTTACCATAAACTTGCCCCTTTCTTTTGAAGAAGTCCTCTTTCACTGCCATTTTGAACCACGTTGATATATCATTTACATACACATAATGAGTTTTGAAGAAAATCTTGCAAATAGATAGAATAAAAATGTCAAATTCTTCGATATTTTACCGTTCCGCTAGATCCCACAAACGTTTTGTAAGCACATTAAAGTACATTGTACAAAGAGGATATCTAACAGTGTCTTCAGTCATACCAAATATATTTCACGAGCGTGACTAATACTGATATACTAATGCATATGTAGACATTTTTAAAGCGAAATCTTCTAGGGGAGCTTTTCATTTCTCCATTGTCGTTTGTAAAAAGGTGTTTTGATTGGTCAGGTTTCACTTGAGCAAAATATCACATTCATTATTGAAAAATATCACCTTTATAGAATGAATAAGTTTTGCTTTGTTTTATCTGAACTATCAGTCGTCCTTGCCATTGGAAATAACATGATATATTTTCTAGAAGATAAATCATATAACACAGTTATAGCAAATGTTTTATTCAATTTATTCATGCAAGCAATCCGTTTTTGAAGTGTTTTACTGGTACATATCGAAGCTCATACAGCAATATTCTAAAACGAATTCCAGTAAATCATGTTTGCTAAATACAAAATTAATACACGTATAAATTCTTTGTAAGAAGCTGGTGTAATACACTTTTCATGAACACAAATTTTTTACACAAATTATAATTATATAATACATTAGGAATGAGTTAACTTATTGATAGGTCAAGGGGCTTATTTCAGAGATATCCGGATTTGGCGAGAAACAAACCTCTAAATTTATTTCGAGTTGTTTCATAAAAGCTGAGGGAATGAGGAAGAAATAATTAAAATTTTGGATAACGTGTCAGTTGATTTGTTTGAAGATTCGTATTCCGATAATACCAACAGAAAAATACGGGTTACTGGTAAAAAAAAAAAAATAGAAAAAAATGATTTTTAACAGGCAGAGCCAACTCCCTTTCTTATATACACATGCCTTAAGATCCTATTTCACCGTGAGGTTCATATCGTGTCTCTGGAATGACGCCGAAACGCTTTACAGTAACAAATATTACAATCAGTGACGCACAAATAAAATTTATTTGTTCTCTCATAGAAACCAGTCTTTACATAGTTTTATATTTAACGGTTGATAATACTTAATTGCGAATATAGCCAAATTATAAGCTCCAGGAATAAAACAAGTGTGATGATGATGACGTACTCGGTTGGAAATAAGACAAATATGAAAAAAATATTAACACTGTGCTAAACAAAGTATTATTTTCCCCAAGACATTAACAATCAATATTAACAATCTGATTTCATATTAGATATTCAAAAAATATATAGGGAGTACAAGTGAATTTGAACGCTGAAACTAGATCTGTGTATTATAGACAGGACGCTTAGTATTTTGTTAACACCATCTGACTAAACAACATAAAAAAACACCATTTCACCATTCATAAATAAAAGCATTTGATAATAAAAATGACACTAAATTAAGAGATTAAGAGTTTTCTTTTTCTATACGTTGAATTAATTTTTAAAAAATTGAATAAGATGATAAATTGTTCAATTAATTTATAGACCAAAGGGACCAATCCTAGAGAGATCTATTATATATATTGTAGGCCATGTCAAATACATAAGGAAATCGTAAGAAACAAACATTTTAGTGACAACAGGTTGTTGCAGGAATAGCGCTCTGCATTATCTGACGATATATTGTATTTTGGACATAATAGAAATGTAATTAATTTTAATTTATCATATTTATTTTGAACACGGCATTTCATCAATGTCCAAACGCGTTTAGACGCAAAGCAGTCATATATTGCTTCAGAGTAAATATTAATATAAAAATGTATTTTTGTGCCGAGATGACTTACCGTTCAATCCAACTGAATACAAAATCCATATCGAATTACTTCTTGGTATGGTGGCTGATATCTGCCATCTCGCCTTTTTGCGTAATTTTAAACGCGAAAACCCGCCGAACGACGGGGTATTCGGCGGGGTTTCGCCTTTTAAATTTTACGCAAAAGGCGAGAAAATGAACACAAAAAGGCGAGAAAATGAACATTATAAGGCGCCGTTTATTCTTGAAAAAATCTCGTCTTTTCGTGTTATTTTTCTCGCTTTTCGTCTTTTCCTGTAGCTTATTAAATTATAAAATATACGCGAAAACCCGCCGAACGAGTATTCCCATAGTAAAAATGTTACAAGGCGTATACATTTTATAAGGCGAAAACACGCCGTTCGGCGGGTTTCCACGTACTGAAGAAGGCGTATAAGTTAACAAGCTTCACGAAAAGCGGGGTTTCGTGTTTAAAAATAAGCGAAAAGGCGAGATGGCAGAAAGCAGCCATTATAGCTTGGTTTAAATACAAACAAGCTATTTCATAGAATAAATATCACCCCTTTTTCTCCCTTTTGTAAAGGGGTAATGCTATATCAGGTAAAACTCCAGATTTTGCAAGATTCTGAAAGAAATCCTGTTGAAAACCTTGCATAAATAAGGCTTAAACGAAGTAAATTAAACCTGAGCGGTAACAACCAGGAAATTCAAAAAAACTCAAAATAATTTAGGTGTTGGCTACTTAAAAAACAAACCAAAGTTAGACGACAGTTCAAAATGGATGCATGTGTACAAATACCGAATATCAACTGCTGCTGTACTGATACCCACGCAAGAATTCATCTTCAATATTGCAGATATCAGTTAATCTTAAGTAAATCTATAAATATGATAAGTTGTCAGGCTTGAACATTGCTTAAAGTTTTGCCGAAAGGTACATTTATTAGGCCTTTAACACAAATGCGTAAAAAAGCTCGTCTCGCAAGCATTTAAAAGGTTAATAATCATTGGATATACGTTTTCATATACCAGACAAGATAACTTTCACTTTCCTTATTTCCCCTCCCCTGTACGAATGAGGGTCAAATAGTCATCACCCCCACTTCGTACCGAGACAACTGACGACTCCGAAGGTGCACATTTTACTGTCGGTTCCTCGTACAGTGGAGCCGGATCACTGTAAGCAGGGATGGTGTCATACATGTTTTCTGACATGGCCCTGTATGGAGGGGTCGGAACGGGCGCAGTGGGTAGATCTTCTAATTTGGCATCTAAAGTGTTTCCTGTTTCATACATGCCTGGGTTGACCACTCCGATAGCAATCATCCCTTCCTGGTTAGGACCGGTTTGGTGAGGTGTATAATATACATTTGGTTCACTTCTAGTTGATGGAGGTGAGGGGGTTCGGCTGTTACTATAAACAAAATAGATTACAAATATGTATTTAAAAAATACCAACACTTATCTTCTTATAGAAAAACATGTTATGTACTATTTAGTAAGTATTTTTTGAGTTAATATTGATTTGAAGTTCTTCTGATATATTATGAACAAATTAGTTGATGTAATGAAAGACAAACGTTTACTTGAATTAAGGGTGTACCCTAGATTTACATGACAGGTTGAATTAAGGGTGTACCCTAGATTTACATGACAGGTTGAATTAAGGGTGTACCCTAGATTTACATGACAGGTTGAATTAAGGGTGTACCCTAGATTTACATGACAGGTTGAATTAAGGGTGTACCCTAGATTTACATGATAGGTTTCGGCGATGAAGCGGAATACGCTTACTATTCCGGAACATCTGGACTTATTCAGGGGTCGCCATGTAAATCATCCTTTTCAAAACAAATTTCAGGTGAATAAAACATAATATGCATGTCACGTGAATTTAACAAGAATTTCAAGACGTGAACGGTTTTTTCACATAAAATTTACACTAGGAAACATTGGCTCTGTATTGTATATACAAACATCATGCTAGTTTCGAAGAGCAAGGTGTGTGTTACGTCATCTATTATTTCGGCCTATCCAAAGCTGAAAGTTTGACTTTTTAGCTATGGAAGACATGTTTATCTGAATCAGCATCTTAACGACATTTATAACGACTGCAGTTAGTACACATAACCTAAATGGGTGGTCGGGTGGTGCAGTGAATAGCGCACTTGCCTTTCACCAAGGCGGCGAGGGTTCGATTCCCCGGCCGGATATGAAAAGATATTGGCGTCAACCGCCCGACCACGTGGGTTTTCTCCGGAAAATCTAGTTTCCTCTCCCAATAACACCCCTCGCACTCTAACATCCGGGATAACAAGAGTGATTAATATAAGTTGGATAATCTGTTTCATAATTGTTGTAAAATAAACAAAGTATATATTTTATAACTTAAATCATTAGGACATATAGTTGGTTTTATTCTGGTTTGCTTTATGATTCCACGTTTTGCTAAAGTTATTGTCCTTTGTTTATTTCTGTAGTTATTGAGGTATTCTCTCACAGTTCGTAACGTATTTTTATTAAACATGGCACGCTTTATATTGACGATATACATGAATGTTTCCTGTGATTCAAAGACTAGATTTGAAAATGCCATTGCCCTGTATATAAATAATGTCTGAAAGTCTCTCTTTACGATAGACATTACCCCCCCCCCCCCCCGGCAAATGTTTGTTTTATTTATGAAAACAAAAATACAAACAAACTATAATGCATTTAATGGTCTTATTCAATTGTACTTTTACTTAATATTTCTATTGGTTTCTATTTTGCCTCTATTTTAATCGATTTAGTGTTCGGATTAGGGTTTTGTTGACGCTTTGATATGCTCTGACTTCTTTGTATTCTATCCTGCAGCACTCTTGTATATGAGCTATTACTTTAGGACATCATTCAGTAGTCTATCATGCGCCACCTGATAGTTGTACATTTTTCAACCCCCAAGGGACACATATCTGTAGAACACAGTAACAATTGATTAAAGTTGGGCGTTTTTCAGCTGAATTTGCAAATAGCTAAATGTTACGGATATTGTTCACTGCCATTCACGGTACAGAGAAGGTGTTTCTAAAGTAGAAATATACTTGTAATCCAACTGAAATAATAAGTACAGTTTTCGCCTAATAACACTAAAATATTTTTCTCCTGCGATAGTGAGGCTAACCGGCTTTTGTACGTTTCATATATATATATCATTAGCGAGCTCATCATTGCAAACTCACCTTCTCTTCTTCACCCATACAACCGTCACTAAAGTTACCGAGAAGATAATAAGTCCTACAAGTAAAGCTCCGATGTATATAAAGGTCTGCTGGCCTGTATCTGTACTGGGTGTGGGAGCGGTCTCTTTACCTGTAACTTATACAACATGCATCACATTGCATAAATCATATAATGAAAATAATATCATATGCAATAAGGCCAAAGACCGACACGTTTGACATCCGAAACATTTAAGACGTACTTGAACTACATCAAATCATATTTGTTTTTACCATTTGGCATTTATTAGTTATGTCCTGCATTTTGTCATATAGCTATTACAAACCATGTCCTCTATTTTAGATATGAAATATATGAAATATGGGTTTTTCATTGAGTTGACAATCAATATTTTGAAAAGATACTGAAATATTGATAATACAAAATACCGGTTATAATCATCGACAAACACATACACACACACACACTCACACAGTCACACACTCACATTAACACACGAAACTTGATACGAACAAAATATGTGAAAACATTTTGGAATAAAATATCACTTTGTTATTAGGTAGACAGTTGCAGTTACCACTTTAACACAGGTAGAGGCAGATGGAACCATCTGATTTCTTAGTTTTTAACATCTCATGCCGATCGAACATTCATTATGCTTCTGTGAGAGCAGATGCACAAACTTCGATTATGCGTCAGTTTCCTAAAATACTATATAACTAAAATCATTTGCGTTCTTTCGTGACAACATATAGCCTGCTTTCCGCAATGCGTCTTGACCGTTTGCGCAGCTCGTTTCGGACTACGATGGAAACGACTAAATATTCACAGAGGAACAATGAAAAGTTCACATTTACTAATAAACTTTTCCAACATGTCAGCGTTACAATGGCTAAAAAGCGTTACGGTTGAAAAACGCATCGTAACGGATATCTTGGCTGACATGTTTAAAGACCTTTCAACACAATATAGGTAATGAGGGCCGACAAATGAAAAGCAATCAGACAAACGTTAAAAAGGGTATAAGGAATGCTATAAGAACGTAACTATAAGCAGGAAACCTGTTACAATCATGTCGTCTTCAAAGATGACGAAACATACACACATGGTGCACCTTTTTTTGTAATATATACAGCTGCTGAAAAAAATAAACTGCATCAAACAGCTGTTTCGTCCTCCAAAATACCAGAAGTTGAATTATCAACTTACGCTGACAAAGTAGTTGCAGATTTCCATCCCATTGTCCATTCTGCCCACATGTCACTGTGTTAGATGGCACTGTACTGATATAACCAACGTTACATTGGAACGTACACGTATCACCGGCATTACGTGTACACGGGGGTTGAAAGGCACCATTAGTTATGGCTGATGGACAACGTGTTACTGTAAACAAAACAACAAGTAATTGTCAACCTGAATGTATCGCCCACTTACCAAAAAAAAACACATTTTCGTCAACCTTAATGTATTGCTCACTTACTATTTCATTCTCATTAAAAAACTTAAGCAAACATGTTCTTACTCAAAGTGTGTGTATAGCATGTGACATATTGTTTTGTATTTAGCATGGATATCCCTATATATTAACATGAAAAATTAAACAGTTTACCCATCCAACAAGGAAATACCACAAATGTATGAATGTCTGAGAAAAATCCTTGCCTCCTACACATGTGTACGGATCGTCCGACTTAAGGTATGTTCCATCCTGACATGCACAGTATGACTCGGACGGTGACGCTCTCGGCAGACAAAACGTACTGCAGCCACCATTGTTGCTCGAACAAACGGACTTTCCTGATAAAGACAAGTATTGCAAAAGGGAAAAGATGAGGTGTTTATTTTTCCCAAATCTCAAAAGATACTTCAATGTTACGAAAATGTACATATATTACAGACATATTCATAAGTACGTACATGTATTCGATTAGTAGACTATGTTTTCCTTTTCTGCAACAACAAATTTATAAATATTTTGAGGTTTGATGTTTGTTTTAAATGCTTAAACCCGACATTAATAAAAAAAATAAACAAATAAAAAATAAATATTAACAAAAGTATTGCAATATTTTTGCCCACGTCATATCCCCCTCACTTAATTTTGGATTACATATTACGGATATGGGCCGATTTAGATCTAAAAGCACACTGTCAAACAGGTTATCATTCTTAAATACTTAATTCTCTGAAAACAATGCTTTTAGTGACTTGATCGGCAACCAATTTAAGTAACCCCCTATCATGACGTAAATGTAGTCAATGGCAATCACCTCAAATACATGTAATATATATCTTTATTTTCATTTGTTTCGTTAACTTTAAGCAAAAATCCTTACATATTTTAGAGATATATCAACAATGTAGTTTTAATGTTACATCAGAAATGAATAATTGAGTTGTAGAAATATTTTGACAAGCCTAAAAAACACAAACCTGGATCTTCTTGTCCAGGGTACACAAACAAATTGGGTATTATTCCTAATTCGGCGTTGTCCTTCATAAAAGAAACTTCTGTTTGAGTCTGCAAGTCCATTTTTACCACTTTCCTGAAAAGTGTATATGATGTTTTGTACTGATAAGTTATACGTGAACAAATACAGAGGGTGGTCAGTTGGTGCAGTGGATAGCGCACTTGCCTTTCACCAAGGCGGCGGGGTTCGATTCCCCGACCGGATGTGAAAAGGTATGGGGTCACCTGCCCGACCACGTGGGTTTTCTCCGGGTATTCCGGTTTCCTTCCATAATGACACCCCTCACGCGATAACATCCGGGCCAACAAGAGTGATTAATATAAGTTGGATAATAAATAAGAGAATACCGAAGCGTTAACAAAATCATAATCCAAACTCAAAATCGATTAAATCAGGGCAAAATATGAACAAAGGAAAGATTTACATGGAGACTCTTGTAAAAGTACAAGAGAATAAGACCAGGTATTCCAGAAGAGTAAGCGTCTTTTGCTTCATCGACGACACCATCCATGTAAATCTTTGTCACATCCATGTAAAAATCAAGTTCTCAAAATGAGAACCGATAAATATAGTTTATATTATGTTGAACAGATACAGATATCCTGTTTTATTATTTCATGTAGACGTTACTTAATATGACCAAAGCACAGACCATCGTATTTATAGTTGATGACATGGTCAGAAAGTGCGATCATATTATTTCCCTAGGTACGAACTGAACAATGTGTTATATGTATGAAAGTGCACTATATATCTGAAATAACTTTTAAATGTACGCTTTATTATTGTAAAAAAAAGTTTCTGACTAAATGAACTATACATAGAATTATCTAATGATGCGTAAGTGTATGTTGCAAATTACTATATTTTTGCGAGTGAATCTTCGTTACATAAGCTACAACATGCTATCAAAATATGAATTTATTGTCATTGTATGAGGAGGTAACCCCCTCCCAGCTAAGAAAAAATATTGGATGCGCAGCTGAATCAAAATTTCTTATTATTTAATGTTCTATTAGTATTTCATTTAGGAACCATGTGTGCTGTGTTTGCTTGAGACAGGGTATGTTGGTGTACTTGCTTCCTTTGACTAATACAGAGCCGAATCTGTCATATTATACTGACAACGGGTGAACCACTTTTCGTCGTGACTTTGAATATCTTGGCCACGGGGAACATAACCGATACCTGACTCACAGGAGCGAAAGCTCCACTAAAGCCTATTACCAGAACATTTTCACCAACGATATTTTCTTCACAATTGACCATGCACGGTCTACAATGTGTTTTAAACAATAACATGACTGCTTTACGCTGTGAAAATGGCCATGCTAAGATTCTGATAGTGAACTAGAAGAACAGAAATCCGAGACACAGTTCAGCATTTAAGCATTTATGATACACGTAAAAAAGCCAACTGCTTTTAACTGATTAGAAATCTGAACATCCTTGTAAAGAGAACCGACGTTAGTAATTATGTTGTCTACATTGGCAGCTACAAGGACATTTTCACCATGTTAGGATCCCTTGTGTTCGGTTTAGTGTTATTTTGTTTAACGTCCTATTACACGCTGAGGTCATTTAATCACGGCCTCACTTTGAATGCGATGCGAGTAACTTAGCCATTGAGACAGGGCGATATAATAATTCAACGAGAGGACAAAGATTCTGTACTACATGTAGAAAAAAATCAGACGATACCCGCCATGTAAATCTTTGTCCCATCCAAGTTAACATCAATCCTCAAAATGAGAACCGAGTATCATTGTCAATCACAACAAGTAAACACACTAATGAGCATATTCAAAACCGTCCATCTTCATATCACTTAAAGATACAGAATATTTCTAAATGAGACAAAGATGGCGACCATAAACCTTGCCTATAGTTCTGATCAACCTGCATCTCTCGAATCCTTGTGTTGTTAGTTTGTTTAGTACGCAGTGGTTATCGCAATCGCCTTCATGAAGACGGTTAGAGTACTTCTCCCAGGTGAACATGAAAAGGTATTCGGTCACCTGAGAGAACACGTAGGTTTTCTATTGGTTTCCCAGTTACCTCCACATTTAGAAACACCTATATCTGTATTTATTATTTAAAAACATTCATTTTGTCGAAGTTTTGGAAAAAAGAGACAATTGACTTTTGGATCGTTGATATCAATTAATCGAGTTTCAAGAAAACTGGCTCGAGCACGGAATCAAAGCATGAAAAGATACAGAATATTTTTCGATGAGACAAAGATGGAGACCATAAAACTTGCCCATAGTTCTGATAAACCTGCATCTCTCGAATCCTTGTGTTGTTAGTTAGTTTGTCAGTTGCTATTAAGGCATAGATGATGAATAGGATTTTATTATAATATGTAATAGGTATCATGACCTACGATTGAAATACATCAAACGTTTTATTGAATATTTGAAAAAAATAATAGATATTTACTTTTGACTAACTATTAGTCGTTACGATCAT
This sequence comes from Mimachlamys varia, assembly GCA_947623455.1. Classification (NCBI taxonomy): domain Eukaryota; kingdom Metazoa; phylum Mollusca; class Bivalvia; order Pectinida; family Pectinidae; genus Mimachlamys; species Mimachlamys varia. The sequence continues at coordinate 39,708,682 of OX392529.1, forward strand.
GTATTAGTATGCACAATCTGTTACTGTTTCTGCAAATTGTATTATTATTTGCAAACAATATTATTAATAGCAAAAAACTTACCTTGATGAGATGTGTTGTGATTGTTTCTGTATAATGATGTTGATAAAAGTGTGCTGTTATGATGATGGTTGGGAATAGTTGTTGCACCACTGTTACATTGCATAAAACCAGGGTATTGTACGCATGTATATCACATGTACATGTGTGTGAGTGTATATTTATTATACCATACTTGTTAATGTTGTATTAACTAATAAGCTGTAAAGCTTTTTGATTAATATTATTAAAAGGTACAGCACATGTGTGTGTTACGTCATCTTTAATGATAGGGGGTGGCAGACTCTGCTGGTGGAGTTTTTAGTCCCCGAGGTTTGCTCGAGCCTCCATAGCCACAGTTAATCTCATTTGAGTAGTGGCACGGTACATAATATACACATTTTCGTAGTACACGATTTGAAATTATACAGAACTAGTTTAATTTTACTTCTAAATTCATAAATTAAAGGGGTTTTATGCACCTGAACCTTCTGCTTTTACATTAGTTAGACATTTTGGATTCCTACCTTTTGGCCCCTAGCATCACTGAAGAGTCCCAGGAGGACGAAACAGCCGTATGGTGCAGTTTAATTCATTTTTTTCGGCATGCTGTATCTATTATTAGATTTAAAAGGTGCGGCACATGTGTGTGTGTGTCATCTTTAAGGAATAAAATGAACGTGAAACTTTGGTGCATGTGTTGAGCGCATGTCTGCGGAATTAATGGCGGCGTGATAATGCTGTCACAAATAAGTACATGTATACAACTAAATGCCCATGGCAGAACACTCTACTCAGTCAACTTAAACTGACAAAGGTTGAACCAATTGTTTCACTCCCATACTACTGGGCGTCAAACACGGAGTAGTAACAATGAGACTCTTGTAGTTCGTCTAGATAAGATACAATTTAATTACCTCTTACGATCATGCAATGTTGACAGCACATTATAACGCCCTAACTGACGGAAACCAGCACTGGACACATTAGGTAGTGTTGTTATCTATAAAAAGGGATTGCGGTTTTATCTTAAAAAAAACTTGAATTAATAGTTGTTAAATATGCGTCTATTAGTGCTGTATAACATAAAGCAGCCAAACTTAAACCGAACATTTGTACAAATGGTAACGTTGAATCTGGTGGACTATGCTTAAATCATCTACCATATGGAAACGCAATATTTCATGATAATTCAATATACAGTATCTTGCATTCGTCGTTTATAATATCTAAACATAAACATTGCAATTTAAATCTCCCTGTTTGTAAAGGATTCTTGTAAGTACTTTAATCTGTCATCGTGTGCATGTTTGTTATCCATCTCTTTATAGTGAGTAATTATATCCCATATCCATATTTTAGTGTATAGTATCATTATGAGAGCAAGCATATCTAGCATGGGTCACTCACTGCCTCTCTACAGACGTTAGATACAAGAATCCTCCCGCTATGACAACCGATCGTATATTTTGGAAAGATGTTGTAAACTTGTCACGTGACGTCCCTGACAGACTGCTCGATTCTACCCCCTCGTTTGTAGTTGACCAGTACAGTCGATCACCTAAAACAGTAGAGTAGATGATTTTAATAGATTGACGGTGGAAGAATAGTTACTAACAAAAGACTCACTTGTGAAGAGATATGATCGAACCGATCAGTGATTTTACTTACTCCTGTAGTCAATGGTAAGGCTAGTGAGGAAATCTTCGTTATCCAGGGTGATGATGACACTCGGGAACGTCCCGTCCATTGAAACTCGAACAATGTTCAAGAATGTATAGCTATCATCACTTTGTGTGTAGAACATCAGCCTGTAGTCAGGAAGGATATGTTATTGAGACAGTATAAATTAAGTTTTAACAATTTATATTACATACATGTAATGCAGATAATACCATTGGCGTGTACGTCGCCGTTTGTATTTTGAGTTTTATATTAACAGAAAAATGACTGTTTTAAGTGCAAACCTTGAAACATGAGAATTGTAGACATATATATAACCATATGAGTTTATAATCATATGGCAAAATGTTCATCACTACAAGAAACCCACGGGCACATCTTGGTCTAAAGAAAACGATTGTTGAAATTGTAGCCACTTTGACCCTTTTGAGCCCCTCTCCACTGTCTTTGGCCCAGGGGTAGGCCAGAGTCGAAATTCTCCCAATATCAAACTCATATCATGGTTATAGTTCAAATCAAGTTTGAGATATTGTAAAATGGAAATGAACAAAATATCCAAAATTGTCATTCTCTTTTATAAACTATATAAACTTCACCTCCTCCCCAAGGAGAAACCTGAAGCCTGGGGTCATAATTTATCAAAATTTTGATAAAACACCTTTATACCATTCCATTTGTGAATAGTATTTGATCCTAACATATCTGGGTCTGGAGAAGAAGATTGTAGAATGTTTTGCCAACTTGGTCCCTTTTGAGCCTCTCCCCACTGCCCCAGGGGTAGGCCAGAGTCAAAATTTGCCCAATATCAAGCCTTTATGTCTTGGATATTATTTCAATACAAAAGCGATTTATGAAGTGCAAACCTTGAAACATGACAATCGCAGACATATTTAAACTATTCAATAATACGAGTTTATAATATAGAGTTATGAATCAGCTAATGCTATATTTGCCCAGTCATTGGACCAAGATCTGTTATATTGGCCCAGGGCCGCAGGCCGATAGCCAGTGTGCCAAACGATGCCTAACAACAGGGCCAATGCGGAATTAGCTGATTAATGAAATTGGCCCAGCGAATTTCGTTTGGCCCTATTTACTCCATATTGGCACACTTTGTTATGATATAAATTGGACGGTTTTCTCATTTTAATGTCAGTATGCAAATAGTTGAATAATAATGCAACATATTACTCAAACTACTTGTTACATGTATAAGTATATCAGGTAAGGACGAAATAAAATACATTTGAATTCATAAAGAATAGAATCTAGTTAAAAACAACAGTGTTGCCGATTTTGATTACATATCAAATTTCTTCATTAAAGTAATGAGTAAAGACTTTACGCATACAAAAAATGCTATTTCGTATTTTAGTTTGGGTCAGTACATTTCCAAATAATGTGTATGTATGGAAATAAGTTATTTATTCAATGTGCCATGGCCAACGCAACAATAAGTTCAGTTAATTGTAGCAGTATCATGTGTCTTTCGTATTTATGTCCTATAATTTAACAAAAAGAATCATTCTCTACCTTTGTGGTGTTTCATTAAAGATACTCACCCCTTCGATGGATACAGGGCTAGTCCATACACTCGATCTAAATTATCCACCAACGTTCTAGCCAGCCCAGTAGATGGTTGGAGTACACCAACACTGCCAGGTGATATCGTATCTGCCTTACCGGATACTGTGAAGTACAGGTTACCAGTAGAATTGTCCAAGGCCAGGGAAGTTGCATAGGAGTCACCACCTGTACGATTTAAATTGTGAAAAGTTTTGAAACATTTATATGTTTATTTTATCACTTAACACGGTGGGGCGATGGAGGGAAGAGGAATGTTTGAGGGGAAATGTGAAAGGAGAAGGGGGTGGGGTGGGGGCTTTGTATCATAAGATGTGAGGGAAGAAGCAGAGCAGTTTTAGCTTGCACAATATCCTTTACGCAAAAGGCATACAAGTAATAAATTGATCATACATCGCAAAACCATGTCAATGTGAAACAACTGTTTTTTTTATTTCCTGGCGACATTTTCCGGATAGAACTTAAATAAACAAATCAAACTTAAACCTTCTGATTACGACATTTTAATGTAACGGAAAAAACAAAAAAACTCGACTTTTGTTACTCAAAATGTTTTTGCTGAGGGTTGCTTATTGCTTAATTCGCAAGCTTATTCACCCGTTATTTGCGTTTGTTCTTTGTTAATTTAAAACTGATTTTACGATACTGAACACTTGAATCTATGCACGAGTCTTTCATACCTATAAACGCAAAAATTGATTTTTTATTTTTGCATTTTGTTCATGTAATAAGAGTGTCAATGTAAATGCAGTTTCTCTTACCTTTTGCAGTGAAAATGATATCTTCATTTCTTCCACTGAGAGTAGCTTTCATAATGCTGTTGTCATTTAAATCGTTCCAAAATACGAAAGATGTCTTTTGGTCATAAACAGCCTGGATCGGAGCTCTAACGCTATCGATATCCAATGCTGTAATATGGACATCGATGGTAGATATTTGAAACAATCTGCCGTGGGAAAAGTCGGGCACCAGAAGGAAGTTGGAAGATTGTGGCACTAAAAACAGATAAGAGAACGAGTGCTTTATTACAAAGTTTCCATTGCTCAAACAACTGCCCAAATTTTAAGTTGTAAGTAAATATAATTGGTTTCTTTCCATATCATTTTACAAGTATTTATATATTAAGTTATTATTTACCACTGCTGCAACGTTTGCCATCACCGTTAAGAGTCAATCCATACGAGCATGCACAGACAGCACTTCCACTAATGCCAGTCATGCAAAGCTGTTCACATCCTCCATTCATGTCAAAACATGGGCCTAAAAAAGTAAATATTGGTTTTAAACAATATGCTTAATTTTTTATAACATTTAAATCTTTTTATTTACATGGATTCAAAATGTGTCTTTTAGAAGCTGCTGTCTCTCTGAATCAAACAACAACATCACTTCACAATAAACTAGATGATACGTTTGAGAAATAAAAGAAATCTGAAATCGAAAACCTACTACATGTACTAAGCTATACGATAAACCGGACGATTTCAGTTTTCCGACCGTGAACTTTCCATTTTTTGAAAGTAAGATCCCGCTTCTCCGACCTATGGTGTTTACATGTCACAGTTGATTCGTTATTCTAGGGCTTGCTCTAAATATTGTAAATTTCGTGATCGATGTCGACTGCTGACAAACAAAATAACAACACAAGGATTCGACAGATGCAGTTTAATCGGAACTTTGGGCAAGTTCTATGGTCACCAATTTGGTGTTAAATATATTCTGTATTTTTGTGTGATATGCAGATGGACGTTTTTGAGTAAGCTCATTAATGTGTTGACTTGTTGTGATTGACAATGATGACTCGGTTCTCATTTCGAGGACTTTACATTTGTACTTGGATGTGACGAAGATTAACATGACGGGTGTCGTCGATGAAGCAGAATATGCTTACTCTTCCGGAACAACTGGTCTTATTATCTTGTTCTGTTATAAGGGTCTCTACGTGGATCTTGTTTCTATTTTGCCCCTATGTATACTGGAATCAGGTTTTCCGTCGGCCTGTAGACAAAACGATGCACCAGCTACTTCTCCTAAACTACTGTGGACTTTCAACGAAGCGTGGTGGCAATAATCCTTTTATATTGTAGATGTACCTAATCTATACCACGTTAAAGTGTTGGTTGCCATGGTTACCAGGTCACTTTACTTTGTTTTCGGGGGAATTTTGTACAGACATCTTCTCATAAATCTGAGAACAGATTCAAGTGAAACTACACAGTAATGTCAGGGACCATGTGTAAATGTGCATGTATGGTATTTTTCTGAAGAAACTTGGTTGCCATGGTACCCAGATTAAAATACCCCAAATCCATGCTGAACACTATATTTGTTAGCACAACTCTATTTCAAGAGAACCTCTGAATCGCTTTCATTGAAACTACATAGGAATAATGGACGGGACTGTGTGTAGATATGGATGCAGATTTGTTTCCATAACATATATTTAAGTTGCTGTGGTAACCAGGTCATATAAACAGGTTTTTGCTGGAAACTTTTGACGAGAAAACTCCTCCTAACCAGTGAACCAAATTCATTTACACCAAATTCAAAGATGTTTCACATTAAGTTTTCGGACGATGTGTAGCTATGCATGCAGATTATTTTATGCAGACTTTTGGTTGCTATGGTAACTGGGTCACTATAAACAGGTTTTTGTAGAAAAAGTTATTTTGGCTTGACAAATGTTCCTTAACCCATGAACCAATTTTAATGAAAACAAAGGATGTTAAGGACGATGTGTGTATATGTATTGGCAGACAAAAATAATTTCGTCTTCAACATTACCTTATAAAAGTTTCTTTTGCAAAGTTGGGGGAGCGGAGGTATTCGTTATACATTGGCTTACAGTTACAGTATTTTTTGTCATTTTCTTTCACTTTATCAATTCTGTATGATTATCATAAAATTGTATTTGCCGATATTACAAGAAACACATTAAAAATGTTTCAACGTTGATACTGAGTAAACATTCACCGTTTGACGGTCTTTGAAGTGCCTCATCGTACACTGCAAGTCCGCTGATTGTTCCCAAGTTGACGGTTAAATCGGTGGTCTGAAGTTCGTGTTGTTGGAGAGAAACAGAATACACCTTTGAACTAGTAGTTTCCGACCAGATTGCATATCTCTAAAAAACAAATGCATCTAAAGATTGCATTATTCATTTAACATGATGATAAAAATGTTAAATTCATATTATTTATATATACAGATGATTATAAAAATGTTAAATTTATATTATTTATATATACAGACGTGGTATCACACAACGTTACACGCAGGGATCGCTTTGGGGGGAAATTTCGGGATTTTTACTCATATTTTTCCTGAAAATCCTATTAACAATTCTAAACTGTATTACTTTATACATTGAAATCTCATAGAAATCTTGCTAATCCCATACAATCCCTCAAATTTTCCCACAGGTTGTGCCGTGTGTGCACGATGTGTGAACTGGGCGATCGTTTCTATCGCACATGTGGGCGCACGATAAACTAGCATAGCGCGATGACAACAGTGTTTGGTGTAAATTGAAAAATGACTTTACAATATATACGGTCTAGTTGGTTTAAGCGTATTTCTATAGTTTAGCTACATATATAAGCTGATCTTTCTATCCAAATTTATCTTGAAAATAGAAATGGACTTTTTTAGTTTTTTGAAACAATCCAAATAAACACTATGAACTTTCAGCACAAATTAACATGTTCTCATTTATGTAAACATTGGCAGATTTTACCAAGTTATACTTGTACATAGACCATATATCTATACATATCTGGCCCGGGACATTTACATAACTCGCCTAGGTGTTGTGATAACAAAGGTGATTGGAGGGGATTGGGTACAAATAACAACAATGCTATTTATAAGCGACGATTTCTGTTTTTTTTTTCATAACGGTCACACGTTAGCCACTGCGATTATCAGAAGTGGCGTCGCCAGAGGGCAAGTAAAAGTCCGGCATGTTATATATTAATTTTCCTGTTCTGTTACCTGGGAGCTAAACCCGTTCTTGACTGTCTTATGGTCACTGTAATACAGTTTACTGTTTATTGTAAAATAAACATCAATTAATATGATGCGAATTTACTTAGGGTTGCGACAAGAGGGATTCTTTTTTTTTAATTTCGTAATATGTACCGACCAATTATACTTAATCGTGCGTGTGTGTGTGATGAGAATCGCACACATGAACGCATGATCTTCAGATCTCCCAGTTTTGCGCAACATGGGCGAACGATGTATGCACGATGTATGCATGATGTATGCACGACGCAAACACGCATATTTTGGTGCGTTGTACGTTACCACAACTGTATATGTAATATCTTGCCCTGGTTTAATCTATATGGTTTATAAACGCTTATCTGGATAGGTAACATGAATTGCCAAAGCTTTTGACGTCAGTTTCATGTTTATCGACGATGTGTTGATTAGATGATAAGTTTGCTAGCTTAGTCGATCGCATATACTATTCAGAAATCAATGACACAACTGACCTTTCGACATCAGCTCCTAACTTCGATCTATATTTTAACTATGACCAACATGGCCAGCGTACTACAGAGTAATACGTACGAGGTGACAAATTCGATTTTCCCATCTTGATAGAAACATCTTTGCTTTTCCGACTGATGGTGTATAAATGCACGGTTGATTCGTTATTCTAGGGCTTGCTCTGAATATCGAAATAATTGTGATATATTTTTGCGGCGGACAAACAAATGTACAGCACAGGGATTCGAGAGATTCAGGTTGATGACAACTACATGTATGAACTTTGATGGTCGCTATATCTTGGTATATCATTGAGAAATATTCTATTTCCTTGTATAGAATGAAGGTATGCGTTATTGAATATGTTCAATAAGTACATGTATGCCTGCTTGTTGTGATTGAAAATGATGCCTCCTGTCTAATCCTGTCTAAGGCCATGACATTTACTTGGATATGACCACCTATAGATAAGGATGGCGGTGTATTCGATGAAGCAGAATACGCTTCTCTTCCGGAATATATGGTATTATTCTCTATTTTTTTCAGGAATCTCCCTGTAACTATTCTTTGTTTATTTTTTCCCTAATTTAACCGATTTCGAGTTTGGATAATGTTTTTTTTGATGTTTCGGTATTCTTTGAGTTTTAAAAATTTATTATGAAATTATAAAGGAAAATTAGAATGAGAATGAAACATATCATATACAGAAAGAGCAAGGAAAAGGCATGATCATTGTTTATATACTTATGTCAAGATAATGTTTTCACATAAATCACACCTTTCTACCCGAGTATAACTGTTTCCAAACATTGTTGATAAGGTTTGACTACACAAGGATCCTTATAAGCAACGTTTTATCGCTATCTCTGCTAATGGCTCGACCACGCCTTTATTACAACTTCTTACTACTATTCTTAGTACCATCTAATCAGGGGTTCAGGCTTATTTTGACACTGTTTACTCCAGGAGTGGAATAAAGGGCGATATATCGACATTGTGTTGTCTATGAATAAGAGGTTTGCTGACATCGTCGATCGTACATACACTTCTGAACTTGAAACAAAATACACTACAACTGCTTATCACGACCTCTATTTAAACTATTACCAACATGGAGAGCTTACTAATAAGCTTTACGATTCACCTGATTATTTCAATTTTCCGAACGCGAACTTCCATTTCTTGATAACAAGATACCTGCTTCTCCTACCTATGTTGTTTACATGTCGTAGTTGATTCTTCATTCTAGGGCTTGCTCAAAACATCGTGATTTTCGTGATAGATGTCGACTGCTGACATACAAATTAACAACACAGGGATTCGAGAGAAGCAGGTTGATTAGGACTATTGGCAGGTTTTATGGTCGATATATTTGTCTCATTGAAAAATATTCTGTATCTGTGTGTGATATGAAGATGGACGTTTTGAGTATGCTCATTAGTATGCTTATTTGTTGTGATTGACAATGATTCGGTTCTCATTTCGAGGATTTGATGTTTACTTGGACGTGATCAAGATTTACTTGGCGGGTGTCGTCGATAAAGCAACAGACGCTTACTCTTCCGGAACACCTGGTGTTATTGCACTTTTACAAGGGTCTCTATGTAGATCTTTCCTTTTTTCGTATTTTCCCCTAGGTTAATCGATACTGTGTTCGGATTATGGATTTGTTGACGCTTCAATATTCTCAATTTTCTTTCTTATATAAATGAAAAAAAGAAAGCAAAAAAACCCCATAATCTGAAAGTGAGTTTTAACTGTACCAAAATTAATTTCACATATTAAGAGAAAAATGTTTATATGATTAAATTGCTAAAACCTTGTTTGCAGTATGGATTAGCCATAAACATGTTTTATGGTATATTTAGCAGGCATTGTAGTGGTAGGACATCGGGCTCGTGGCTGCGGGGTAGGGGGTTCGAGAAACGGCAAGACAATTCGTTTTTAATTTGCCTGTTACAGTATATTCAACTGCAATGCATACGCGGTTGGGTCGTGGCAAAATCGTTTAATACTTTCCGTGAGCACTGAAATGTAAGCTCATGTTTTATGTTCACTGTAGAGTTGTGAAAGAAATTTGATAGTTATCATTGCGCTATAATCACGCATAACAGATTTGAGACGACATATAGTCTACTATATATACGTTGAACGTAACATTCAATATAGAAGTTAATATTTGTTGCCGATATCACGTGGCAGTTAAAATGTCATGTGACTTTTTTTGTCGTCCGTCTGCTGTGGTTTGATCTGCTTTATGATTGGTCGAACAAATATGAGGGATTGAGCTCGGAGATGAAATAAAAAGCTCGGAAATTACTGAAAGAGGGACATAATTTACCATATGACTGGGATACCAAAATGACAGCACTAAAACACTAGTTTGAAAGGTAATAAAAGGGACAGTTTGAAGATACTACAAACAGAAAACAGGCACTGATGAATTCCAAGGAATTAAAAAGTTTTTTCGACTGTACGGACTTCATTAGAAAAGTAAGTGGATTTATTATAACCTTTGACCTCTTCGCCGTAATTAATGTAAACACGCTGCCATTTTGAACGAATATATATAACATTACTTTCTATAAACTTGGTTGTGATTAAGCAGTTTATAAAAAAAAAAAAACATTATTTTATCGCAGAAAAAAAGCTGATTAGATTACTTACCTTGTATATGATCAGTTGGTCGACAGGTTGGATTATGTTGAAATAAATATGTACATCACTGCCGTTTCGTGAGGTGCTAGAAAGCTGGTCAGATTGAATAAAGTACAGCCTGGATTTCAAATAAAGGAAACTAAATTTTGTAACGATAACATAAACGAAACTAAATGCACAGACATATACATGTAACTAAATATCAAATAAATAACGTTTTAGAAAAGTATGTTTGATTAAATTTGATCTCTTTCATCTAACTTTTATAAATATAGTATTTTTATTTCACAGTAATTTTCTTTTTAAAAAGGTTAATTGATGTTAAAAAAATAGCTGGGAAGTTTAGATACTTGTCACTTGGCACATCAAAGAATATATCTTTTATAAAGGCAGGAGATGGCTGCTCGAACACCACGGAGGTAGCTTCGCTCACAAGGGACATGGATACGATACTCATTGAATAGCCGCTTGTTCCCTCCACCCAGAAAAGTGTTCTGAAAAACAAAAAAATGATTCAAATACTTTTCCGAACCTAACATCTTATATAAACATTGTAGTCCATACGAATATAATATTATCATAGGTTTTTGGTTCAATGGACAATTATCAGCATGCTGTATGAATTGGACGATGTATACCATTATATATAAAGATTTTATGTAAGGTTCATGTAAGTGAAATTTAATTAAGTCAGACCTGGAGTGTGGATCTATTGCTAGATGCAACGGGGGTGACGAGACACGTAACAGTTCCTTGGCAGTAGTAGTCGCTATGGTTACGTATTTCAATTTCCCATTCGTTGATTCTGACCAATACAGGTTTCCATCTGTCCAGTCAAAGGCAATTCCTAGAAAGAGGTTGTGTTAATTGATAATTAATTTCTATTCTTTGGGGGTAAAAATATTAATTCGAAACACATACGTTCTTCAGATAAAGCTTTAATCTTGCAGTCAATTATATATACATATTTATATGTACATGTAGATGGAAGAGTATGTTCATACAACTTGTTTCTTTTGGACCGATGTTAATTTCCTAGGGCTTTCTAATTTCCCCACCTTCATTCCACTCTAGAACATTTGGGTTTCCTATGCAAATAACAAATACACAAGATGATTTTCCTTCTAGATCACTACTTCTTTAAAATTGGTATGTGATCGCAGCTTACTTGTTGTGATTTGTTTAAAAGAACAATACGCTCTCGAAGTAAAAAAATGAGCGTAGTTATGATGTCTTTTACCTGACACTGTGGTAGCTGATGTTATCTGACGGATTGTACTTGTAGCTAAACTGTACTCTCTGAGGTAGTTTGACGTAGTGTCAGCGTAGTAAATACGTTTGTTACCGGTGTCGACCGCCAGATGTTTACAACCTTGTACAACGTTTCCAGCACAGAGGAGAGGGTCTCCGTGATCTGTTACTGTACGGACACTTAGCGTACAGATATGAGTGGTGTTGGAAACCACTATCCCTTTATGGTAAAGTGGGTGGTTTTCTGGGAAAAAGATACATGTTTAACTGCTAATCAAATTATCGGTAATGTTTATATGCTATATATGCAGTCTGCTATCTTGTATTACGATTCCACTACTTCATGTTCTTTGTTAAACCCAAACGTTTGCTTATTCTTTGATTTTACTTAGTGAGTACACTAACGACCGTGTTTTAGTCCGAAGACTATTACCCTTCAGAAGCAGATTAATAACTTGTGAAATTAATTGCGCTAATCTTTTTTTTCAATTTGTTGCCTTTCGAGTTTATATATTAAATAAACACATCCATTCCCAAATTGCTTTGCCAATGGAATCGAAATATGATATTAAATGAAGTATCCTTCATTATTTCACATATGATGTAAAATCTAGCATGATACATGTACCTATTAACTTGATATTGTATTGTGCGTTGATTATATGAACGTCTGTCGTTCTAATACAATGACCGAGCTACAGCATATGTAATTACCCTGATATAATGATTAAATATAGTGTTGATGGCGTGTCAGCAATGACAAAACAAAGTAACTACAAATGGTTTTGAAAACATAGACGCCCCTGAATTATATACAGGACACGTACATAACGTTTATAAAAACATGTGTAGAACTTAAACGTGTTAACTTTTATTTTTACATCAAAAACGGTTTTTAAACACAGGATTGATCACAAGGATTAAAAAAATGGTCGACAAAAACAAAATAATGTAAAATATGATGTCAATTTGAATTTTGAAAATGTAGCTATGGTGACCGCTTTATATTTCATAAAAAGGACCAACAACTTTCGGATAGTCTTAATGGAAGAGTGTTATTAGTTTTCGAAAACATGTAATTGTTGTACCTGTGCAATGCCTGCCGTCTGTATCCAAAGTGTATCCCTCCTTACACAAGCATTTACCGTTTGGTTGAACGTTCACGCAGAAATGGTCACATCTCAATGTCGGGCAACGATCTTTAGGAATGAAAAGCAAAATACATATCTGGCAAAAAGATCAGATCACATAAGCTGATTCTGATAAGAATTTCTCATGAAATGACTTATCTATTATTTACATATATCATACACACCTGTCATGTAAGGCTTCAGTTCGGCCTTCGAGATGGCGATAATATTTGGAAAAGATAACAAGAACTCGCTTGAGCGACTGTACCCAATGCGTCCTGTTGATTTTGAAATACAAAACCACCATTGTATGCCAAATGCCGTGGCGCAGATATCTTCCTGCAACGAAAAACAAAACATCTTCCAAAAAAGAGATGGACGAATCAGAGAAGGAAGGAACAGTTGTGAAAAAAGTTATGTTTGATAGTGTCTCGTCCATTGTCTCATACTGGAACAGCAGTAGCTGATATAGCAAATAGTTACATCTTAGACTGTTTCATCAATCGGATTTTATATTCTTTCTGGAATAGAATACCGAACGCAACCAACTCCGCTCGCTCATCATCCTAACAGCGTGTGATGCTGTTGTCGTAACACTAAAGGCCAGAAGTTGTACAGGGGAAATAAATAATAAGGACGTTAGCATGGAGATGGAACATATGACCTTCCTCAAATTGGAAAATGCCCATGTTTTGAGCACATGTCCAAACGTTTCAGCTCTGATATTGTGATAGCTCCATTAAACTTAATCAAGCGAAAGTCTCTGTAAACCGTGTTATTAAAAAAACATTTTCCTATGAAGGTAATACGGTTGTATAAGGTAAAACCGTAATAAAAACTCGATTTACCGTATCAACAGCAATGGAGCGGAAATTGACATTCAGCACCCTATAAATAATCTTTCTGTCTGTTCCGTCATATTGGCAAGACTCTATGGCATCCCTTCCGAATTCTGTCCAGTACAACCTCTGTTCTCCAACGTCTATCTCGATATCTTGGACATTTAGCAGACTAGTAGTTATGATTGGCACTCGGACTGTTCCATCAAGAAGTGCTCGTTCTATTCGGTAGCCAGATGGGGAGATATCAAACCAAAACATGTATCTAAAAGAGAAAGAAGTTCATATTTGAATTTTAGGGGGTAACGTTGTATGTCTAGTCAAACTATACATTTGAAAGAAAATTGTGTATGCAATCTGCATACCAACCAAGCGGTGTGCTATGAGATGCAAAATATATATCTAAAACGATGATCGTGATATCCATCATGCGATTGTGACGTCCTCCTTACAATGCATACATTGGTTTTATCATGGCGATCCGAAATATTTGGTTTTACATTTACGCAATATATATGTAGTATTTATAGAAGAAATCCAAAGTATTGGATATTTAAAATGATTGCGCCTATTTGTAACAAACTAGGAGCCGTTCATAAAGAAAAAAAAACGTTTTACTAGTATATTGCAGAGGTCCTTAATACGTTTCAATCTTACCCTGCTTTCGAATCCACTGCCAATGCCCTCGGGTTTTCTATGTCGGTTTGAATTAAGACCCTGTACATATTTTTGTCGGTGGTGTTAACAGGATGAACCGCAATCCAGTTAAAGAAACCATCAGTCCAGTATATGTTTCCACTAATCCAGTCATAGGCTATAGATGAAAAGTCTGAACTGGATACACCACAGTGAATAGCATAGACTTTGCCGGAATGGTGGCGATAAATACATCGAGTAGTGAGGTCAAAGAAGTAAACGGATCCATCGGCCGTATTGACGTCCATGCTCCTGATTTTGATGTTATTGAAACCCACTTGGGAGACATTAACGGTGGACGAACCTCTGAGACTGATACTATCGCCCTTGTAAATGTAAAAACCGCTATTTGTGATGATACCGTCGTCAACGGAAACCAAAATGGATGCATCTAAAAAGAAGAAGAAGAAAACAATTATGATGTTAATTCTTTTTGCGGACGCCGAAAGAAAATATCAGAAAATAATATTGATATTTTTCTACTTAATGTTTCAAAATACTATGAAAGAAGACTTTTGATCCATATATTTAGCATTGAACAACTGTTTAATCTTATCTATACGTTCTCCAATAATTAATTTGTCAAACCTGCGTTTGTATTTGCGTCGTGAATATTGGTGGATTAGTCCTAGTTTGGTGCACCTGGTAATCATTCAATGCTATTCAATGTGTAGGAACAAGACTGTTATTGAACAAGATTGATATCTGACGCCATAAAAACATGTGTTACGTCACGAGAACCTTTGCTTTCATACTCGTATGGGAAGCATTTCTGCTGGTAATGTTTATATAGTGAGTTGAAGCGCAAATGTAAATATGTCTGTATGATATAAACTGCATGACAGAAATGGCACGTGTTGATGGTTAATGTCTTTGATAGATTGTTTACAGTATGCTCAGGTTACCACTTTGCGTTCATTTATCTTTTTTAGGGGGAGAGGTGAATTCGATCTAAAGTTAGTGCACAGATGAAACAATCAATGCCTATCCCTTTGGAAGATTAAGTCTTAGTTTTTTGAAGTCTATTTTTCTTTTGCTTATTATCTTGAAGTCAAGTTGCAGTTAAGTTAACATACCTAAATAATTTGATGAGGCGATGTTTATATTTCTATTCAGTTTGCATTTTGGCGTGGGACGACTTGTCCGCCGGTTGCAAGTATATTGTGACAAGATGGGGTGCACTGCCGGAGACCGTCCTTAAATGGCCATGGCTGTTAAAATGAAGTAAAACCAATCAACCAACCAACAAACTTAACTGGTTTGAAGTTATGACCCAGGGTTTCAAGGGTGGGACAGGCTCTTGGACAAGCCTCGAAGCCTACTTGAATCCGTCTCATCATCATCGCGTACACGGGTGAAATTACCCACTGTTATTTTGGAACATAAACCTGCTACCGATAAGATGAGCCTGCATTACAGTATAAGCGAGATCGACAGAGTATATCACATATGTCGCAAGGCTTGAAAAAAATGCCCATCGATAACAGATGGGTTTGTTTACACAAAATGATCTAAATCGTGCTTATCGTGAGCTTCTTGCATTCAAATCATCGGGATTTCAATACACAGGTTGGTATTTTAATATTGTACTGTACATTGCTACTTTTAACATATCCTAAAAAGCGTGACAAACTTGCTAGCTGTTAACTGTCAAAATCAATGCTGAAAGGACATTGCATTTTATGTTCCATTGTTTTGGTATTTCTTTTCACCGTGTTAGTTATGTTCCGCATTCAATATAGCAGACTTAACCGACCTTTCATGTTTCGGATTCCAGCTACTCACGCATGCTCACAGTACACCCTTTTCTCCGTTGAAATTGGCAAGTGATATACATTAACATAACAAAGTACAAAGCTTATTGCAGATGGGAAGTATTAAAAGGAAAACAAAAAAACTTCCGTAACATTTATCACGATGCATGTATTCTGCTAGGTAGCCGGTAAACGACAAATAAAACTGAATAAAGAAATGTTATTCGGAAGGAATTTACAAAATTAGAAATGGTCAATTTTAATGTTTTCGCAAAAATTGCACATCACAAAAATCCCGATATATGGTCCGGCATTACGTTATAGACGACATGGAGTTTCCGACGCCTTTGCCATCCTGTAAATATCTCGTAAACTCTTGCGTGATTTCTCACCAGGTGTCGTCTGGTAAATGCCCACACAACAGGAAACGCTTTGACCAAACAAAGTAGACTTTGCGTTTCAAACGTGTAATTTTATCACAAATTGAATATATACTTCCGTAAAATAATTCATTAATTTAAGTCCAATTTATATACATCTTTAAAACCTTACCTTCAGCGTTAAGAGCCTCAGTCAAATTTGAAATGCTTAGTAAACATAGTGCCAGATGTCCTGAGTCTGATCATGTGATTTTTAGCGACATATCACAGCCAGGTAAAATTAATTTTATAATTTAAATAACTCGAAATGTTTGTTGTGCTATGAAAGGGCATATTTTAGATTTTATTTTCTCACAAAAAAGGAAACTATTTTTTTACATCAACCCAGTGAAGTGCTATGGTATACGATTTCCATAAAAAGAATGTAATGATAGGCAGCTCAGTGTTTTAAACATAGAATTATACAAAAAATGTTGACTAATGCAAGTTCTGATGTCACTTCAGTTGAAAAAATATTAAAAATTCGTATGAAGATCAAAAGGTAAATTTTCTGAAGGATGATTATTTAAAGCTCAAATGTTGGTTTTTGAAAATGTTTCCCTGTTACAAAATTCGACTGGTGTGGTCTTCAGTGTTTTTTGAAACGCTAGGGAGCATTACCTTCGATAACACAATATAGTGTCATGGCGGCCGCCATGACAAGCAGCCGTAGGAAAGTGCCAACATTTTAATTAGGAAATAACGAATTGACAGAGAAACAATTGTACAGGTAAGGTAAAAGATAGACTATTGTACAATGTATAAATCTTACTAGGATATTTTATTCACAGTTGTTTCGTGTGCCATCTTCGATAATTTATTACCCCGTCGAAAACCAGATGTTCAAGGGTACGATATGCTATAATTTATTTCATTGTAACGCTCTGTTAAAGCTTATGAAGTTTTAGCTTTATCCCACTTAAAGGTACCCAGCAAAACAGTCCGCCTGGACAGTCCTCTTAGCAGATAAAGTTTGGTCAAGTTTGTTTAGAGGGCATGCAAGTAAATTCAAAATTCGGTAATGGGCTCCTTTTCTCATTTCTTGGCTTCTTACTGATTTGGTAACAGTAGTTTTTTTTTCTCGATTACTGCGCTTTTTAACAAAATATCACAAAAGTACGACTTTTTAATGTGAATGTGCTACACTCCCTTACTTAAAAAATGTACATCCACAGATATCGATTGTTTTAACATAAAAGGGAGAATTTGGACATTAAAACGATACTACTTCAACATTAACACCAGTCGTGAGTTTGGTTGGGTTTACAATTAAGTCCTATTAACAGCAAAGGTTATTCATATTTTGCCCCTGGTTTAATCGATTTTGAGTTTGGATTATGGTTTTGTTAACGCTTCGGTATTCTCTTATTTATTTTGATGTACTGTTACAGTTTTTTTCTGCAGCCTATATGCACTAAATATTCTCCACAGCGATTGTGCGTCTGGCGCCAGTCTCTGATAGAAAAAATAATGTGCACCTGCACTGAAAGCTTGTTATATTTGTCCTTCTTCCGCTCATATGTCATGTCTCATATTGCCCTCAATGATATTGCCTTGCAGGTAGGACGAAATAATATTGTACCGGCTGCCCCCATCTCTTGCATGATTTGTAAGAGGCGACTAAATAAGGCACCTTATGTTTCTCTTCTTTCACACGGAATTGGATCTAATAGCATGACCTTGTTTAGAGACTCTATTTCATTTATGTTTTTCAGAAAGAAATGTGCCTGCTTGATAACCAAGGTAACCCTACTTACGCATTGACCGGTTATTCGAAAGATGAAACCAACCATATATCGGTGTATTTTCTAAAAAAATATGTTTTCTTCTTAGTGTCAAGTTTAGGCTTCGCCAAAATAACTGCTTTACTCTCAGCCTGGTGAGGCAAACCGACTGGTTTACCCGTTATCCCTATACTTTTATCGCATGGGTCGATCTTGGGTGAGGGGGGGTCTTTGTTTGGTAGTATTCTTCAGTGTGGTAGTTCTTTAAATGGACAAAATTTCCGGACTATCGCAAGGAGGCTTACACGAACATACCATAGCCATACAATTGCATCGCGTACAGCGGGAGGTCGTCCTCAAACTATCTAACTGATTTAAGGACGTAGACAATAAAACCTCTCTTAACCGCCTTTGTGTAATATGGTAGCCAATTATTTTGTGTTTAGCATACCATTTCGTAACGTTTGGGCTCTGTGTGGTCCGTTAAATCTCCAGGGAAAACCAGCGTCTTTTCAAAGATGGCGTAACACACACATACAATGTATGCTTCACCTCTTAAATTTAGTAATAGATACAGTATGCCGAAAAAAATGAATTAAACTGCATCATGCAGCTGTTTCGTCCTCCTGGGTCTCTTCAGTGATGCTAGGGGCCAACAGTTAGGAATCCAAAATGTCCAAACTAATGTAGAAGTAAAAGAGTCAGGTGTGTAAAATCCCTTTAATTTATGAATTTAGAAGTAAAATTAAACTAGCTCTGTATAATTTCAAATCAAGTACTACGAAAATGTGTATATTATGTACCGTGCCACTACTCAAATGATATAACTGTGGCTACTGAGGCTCCAGCAAACCTCGGGGACTAAAAAATCCTCCAGCAGAGTCTGCCATCCCCTATCATAAGGATAGACGTAACACACACATATGCTGCATCTCTTAAAGGGCCTGTTTCCAGTAATGTTAATTCTCCATAGGAGCCTGCCCCGTATAATTTCTTATCTAGCTCAACTAGTTTTTTTCTTTTCCGAAGAATAATTTTACACCTTTCCGACACCCAGATTTCATAATTTCAGTGAAAATGTATTTTTATAAAGTTGTCATTTTGAGCATCAAAGACATAAGGTCGTAAATAAAAGAAGGTTATCTCGAAATTGTAATTAGCAACATAGTATAAATTTCTTTTGATAAATATTTGCAAAACATCGTGTTTATTCATAAAACATCAAAAAAAAATTCTCGGATGAAAATGCACTTGCATAGACACAATTAGGGGAAAAAGTGCCATAGAATTGCAATTTTCTCCCGTTATATAGTTTTGGATGCAAATTTCCATCACAAAATCGGATAGAGCTTAACTTGTTTTATATGTGTACCACAAATCAGCTAATTCCATGTAGTGGAACGTTCTCATATCGCCGCCTGAATGTGGTTGTAAATTATAAGAAAAGGGGAAATGAGTAACAACCTTGTCTGAAAGGGGACTTCCCCGAACACCAACTCTGCTTATAAAAACATGTTTACTTAGGTGGTCAGTTGTGATCATAGTGAGTTATAGTCTATAGCAGAAATGTTGTACAGGTAAATTACACAGGTAAATCAACCTCTGGTAAGTAATCAGATACTCAATAACTAAAGATATTTGCAAATAAATGATAAATACGTACTGCAGATTTAGGAAAAATTATCATATATTACACATGATTTAAATTATCATATTTATTGGTATGTATATAAGTTTCAGATTTGTGTAAATCTTTGTCATATATTAATTAAATGTATACCTTCCTTCAGATTTTTGTAAATAAACATAATTATTGTCATATATTAAAGGCCCAATACACGTAACTTCAGGATTTTTTCGATTTCTGAAAAATTATGAAAAAACATCCAGTTGATAACTATGCGAAAATGAGTCTGAAACGAAGTAAACCTGAGCGGTAACTAACAAAAAACTCTTGACAGAAAAATTCCAAAGAATTGAAAATAATTCAGGTGGAGCCCACTTCAACAACAAGCCGAAGTTGAAAGACTGTTCAAAATGGACGTGTGTTTACAAATACAGAGTTTATGTTATTTCGATATAGATGGAGTAGGAAATTAGCAGTATCATATTTTATCAAATAAAGATCCCTTTCTCAATCACTCTCATACCTTTATTGTGATTTATATAAATTACTTTTTGGGAACTCATTTAGTTATTAAAATATGAATTCATTACTTACACATCTAGAATCTGTTGGTACTTTATATAAAATATATTCGTATGTATGGGCTAGTATAATTAGTATAGCTGAATTTTTTTCATTTGACATATACCAACTACACCATTCAAAAAACATCTAAATTAACATAACCTAAAAGGTCATAAATAGAAACAATATGTTTGTGGCGGTCATGCTGCATCATAGTATGGTTATTAAAGAAAAGAAGGAGATGAAGATTAGAAGGCTTAGAGTAAAATTTAACGCTACTGTTTTAGTTGGAATAAAATAATTTGCCATTCATTGATTAGCCCAAGCAGGGATTGATGAAAGATCATCATTTAGTATATCGACAGGTGTATTAGTGTCATCATCACTATGTGCAATAACATATAGAGAAGTATAAACTGCAAACAAGCTAATATTAGAAGTTACATCAGCTGTTTTATATCAATAAAGGATAGCAATAAAAAGTTTATACAAAATATTTACATGCCGAACACTAGCCTGTCAAATGCTTTATTTATATCATAGTATATATTAGTTTAACTTGTACAGATTTAATTGTGTTTAATTTGTATGACATCAGTTTAGTATTATCTGTCTTCATTTAATGTTTTTCAATTAAGATACTGATGTCTAATAATTATCTTTCGGTGCTGTATTAAATATGTATTACTATAACATGAATAAAAACTTAATTTTATTATCAATATGCTTTAAATAATTCGATTGAGGAGATTCATTTTTCAAATAATGCGTTTCCATTACTATTTTTCATTTAATTGAATCTAAAAAATACTATTTAATGATCATTTTCTATTACTTAAGGCTGTATTATATGAAAATATTTTATTAATTTCATTACTGAGTTTAGTATCATATATGTCTACAAATCAAATGTGTTGACATTCTAAGTTGAAACAGACTATAACTTAAACTTCAAAGGATTTCTTATATAAACACCTTTCTTTCAAGTTACCAGAGTTTGTGTTCGGGGAATGAGCCGTCTGAAATCCTATTATATAGCTTATTATATACAAAATTTTATATTGAATATCAGAGCGAATATTTTCATGACAGTTTTATGATATCTAACAACTAAATAAACAGTATTGATATAAAGATTTACACTGAGGACACCCTGATACATGAATACTGTTCTATCTCAAGTTGTCCTCTTCTGAATTTTCTGATCGTGTGGCCTTGTACATTTATCTGTATCTTCTTGTCTTTGTCTATACGTTTACGGAATCATTGACTTGACGCTAGCTATTCTTGTCTCACTTTCCTTGTTTTATTGTCCCATCTCAAAAGCGTTGTGGCTCTGTCAGGGTTGGGACCCTGACTTGTTTCACTTTCTTTGTGCCTGTCGACCACGCCACATCGATAAGATAGATTATCCATATGAAATACTTTATTTTGTTCTAAGTAATCAATCAATTCGTTATCATCACACATTTTAGCATAATTGTACCACACTACTAAGTATTAGCTGTTAACAACAATCATCGGTGGCTTGCTATTTTGTTACTTTATCGACGCTTCATAAACCAATCGTTATTGTTTCAAGATGGAGGGTAAATGTGTTGGAGAAGGCTGTCAACTATACTTCAAGAAACGTAGTGGCAATAAGGACAGATGTGCACGCAATGTAAATAGTCCACGATATAAATGGCTCCTAGATACGCTGGTGCAACAAGGATTGATGTCAGCAAAGGAACAAGCACTCATTTGCCAGACGTGCTACATGAAGTATCTTCGGAACAAAAATCAGCCTGAACCTGAACCCGAGCAGAACCAGGAAATAGAGGAAGAAGACGACTCCCCGTCCCATATCCTGCCGTTGCTGACCCTTCATGATCTTTTGAATGGATCATCTTCACACAAAAAATGCTGTCTCTGTCTTGTTACCTTTGCAATAAATGGAACAAAATCATCAGTCTTACCAAAACGTGCAATACATCACCTGATCTATTCACACAATCTGTGGTGTCCCACCTCATCCCGCGTCTGCTCCATTCACCTTATTGGCAACGACTTAGATCCGTCTACAGGGGTTGTCCTTGATGGTAGAGGTTCCTTGGAATCTCAGTTACCATCAAAATCGTCCGAAATCATTAATGACCTCCTAGAAGTGTCGCACGTCCTTTCACAGAACCAGTCTGCGTTTGCAATAAACTTTTCTTCTCTTGATGACTCGGCATGCATGGCCTGGACACAACCTGTCCAGGCCATCCAAAGATCAGTTCCTCGAAATCCAATCGCACTGTTCCCCATATCTTTCATCTGGTATATATACCAAGACTACACACGATGATCTACTACTGTTCTGGGTAAAACTGAAAACCGACATTTCCTGGAGTCAGTGTTCTTCTCTTTTTGGAATTTCCAAGTCAAGTGTGTCAAAAACTTTCCACTCCATAGTACAGGCATTAGACACATAGATAGTCCCACAATTTCTAGGTCCGGATCACTTGACAAGAGAACAGTTGCTCGGGCACAATACTGTCTTTTCCGAAGCATTTTTTGGAGATAAGGCCACTGCCATATTAGATGGCACCTATATTTATATCCAGAAAAGCTCCGACCACAAGCTCCAGAGAATGTCCTACTGTAGCCAGAAGAAGAGAAAATTTATGTGCATCGCCTTACCAGATGGCTACATTCTGGACACAGTAGGACCATTCACTGGCAGCGAAAATGATGCTACAATTACAAAAAAAGTCATGGACAAGCTAGTTACTTGGCTACAACCAGATGACAATGTTGTCGTTGACCGAGGTTTTAGAGATGTCCTACCAGTTCTCGAAGCCTCTGGCCTCAATGCTAGCATGCCGTCATACCTGAAACACGGTCAAAGTCAACATTCTGACGTCCAAGCAAATCTTGACAGAACTATCACCAAATCGAGGTGGATTGTGGAATCATATCATTGCCGTCTGAAACACTGGACGTTCTTCCGAACGCAATTGGTGTCTAACAGCTTTATCAATGTCATCGAGGCTTTGCTTCGAACCGTCACAGCCTGTCTGAATGGTATTAGAACACCAATCTACCAGAGATCTGCAGAGAGATATGCCAAAGATAGGCTAATGGCTGAACGTATGAAGGACCGTTTGACAACACCGAATGGTTCAGCTCAGAGAGTCAAGACAGATCCGGATCTATCTAGAGGGGCAAGGTCCGAGTTTGTCAAGATGGATGCATCTTCCGTACTGTTTCCCCGTCTCTGTCTCAATTACTTGAGAACCATGACGTGTGGAACGTATCAGATATCTCTGGCTCTGGTTACATCGCCGAACATTTAAGTGATGGCGGAGACTATGAGGTGTGGCTTTACCAGCACTCCCCAGACCTTCTCCGATGTCAAATACATTCTCGATACAAAAGCCAAACGAAATATAACGTTTGGATACGGTTCATCGTTTCACCCGATGATGAGGCCCCAATAAAAGACTACTACTGCCAGTGCCCAGTTGGAGAGAGAACGATGGGAATGTGTGCGCACATCTCCAGTATCGTGTACTACCTTGGGTATTACAGGGCACTCCAGGAAAACCCTCGACCATTACAACCACAGGTAAAGAAATTCCGACAAAACTTGAAATAGTTTTCCATGCGGCAACATAGTGCATATGTCGAAAGTATGTTTGGGGCTCGATATGAAAGATCCCCGTTACCATGTGACTAACCAAACTTATAAATATAGGTATTATACAATCGCCCGTAGCTATGAACACTCCCGTAAATGCAAAAACCAACCAAAATCATAAGGAACACGTTTTGTTTGTTGTTCTGTCTATTTGTCAGCCAATGTCTTCAACCACGGGGACTTGTGAATTAAGTAGCCATCTTTGATTTTTTCATGAAAAAGTGTTTCTCTCACTTTTTGTCATATCTGTGTACATATTCTCAACATACCGAGCAAAAATTCTTGTGTTTTTGTTAATTATCTAAAGAAAGTCGAAAATCGGCAATTCAACCATAGGCTAATTCAACCCAAGATTTGAAAATGTTCCACCACTTACATTTTGATGATTTTTCCTCTCATCAATAGCATATTAGGTACTGTTTGATAGGATAAAAATTGGTTTGCATCCAACGTCCATAAAAGGGTGTATTCTCTAAAAAACACAGTTTTTGTGTCCAAAATGTTATCATCAAAAATGGCATTTTTGAGATTGTTTCTTCCATAAAACAGCCAATCATGCCATGAATGTATTCTTTACGGTGACTGTCATTTGATTAGATTTTCATTAATATTTTACATAACATGCACATTTTAACAACAGTTAGACAGCTTCTGAAAGGTACAACTTTTAGGAGCCATAAAAAACAAACCAAGTGACTTAAATCTTTATACTTTATAGATTTGTGACCACAACGGCATGGGCAATGCACCACCAACAGGAAATTTGAATCAGAGAAGGGGCCATTTTGGAAACAGGCCCTTTAGTAATATATACAGTATGCCGAAAAAAAAGAATTAAACTTCATCAAAATTGATCGACACCTTCCATTGGTCGGAATTGTCTAGGGTCGAAACGTTCATTGAAACTAGCTTCATGTTTCAGTCTACTGCTTTGGCGACTCTAATATTGGCAGGTGCTTTCCTTCTTTCTTTCTTGTTCCACAAGTGTATAATCCTGGATCGGCCCTGTAGCAGTGAATTATGACACGATGTCAGGGCATGTTCTATTGTACCAGGCTCGTCATGGAGTTGAAATCGATGGAGGGTTGTTTAGAAATAGCAGCATATCATAAATCCGGGAAAATATCGTAAGTGTATCCGGCCTCTTAAATGAGCTCTATTTACGTATTCAATATATCGCCATATATTCTTGCATGATATATAGATGAAAAACTATCCTTTTTGTTACAATCAAAACATCAACTCCAAAATCAACAGAATGTAATCAACAAAAATAAATACAAATTATTTTGCTAATGTCCAGAATTTAATATTAAAATGGGCTAAGCAGAACATCCTGTATATCAATGAGAGATTATACTGATACATTGGTGTAAAACTAAAAAACAGAAACCGCGAAAATAATCAGATCGCTTTCGACAACTAATTACATGTTGTTTTTTATTCAATCTACACATTATGACGGTGTTCCTGAAATACTGTTAAGGTACTAAGGATTGCGGTACTATTTTTTTACAATATAACTTAATTCATAGCTCTCTTTGAAATACTGCACAATATGTTTAACAAATATAACAAGGCACTGAGGGTAATATGGGAGTTTATGGACTTGTCGTCCACCCAAAAATATATGGATTGCATATGGACTGATGCATCGTGTAGGCACTTATAGGAATAAGGAATATTATACTACTTTATACCACACTTCCGTAACACGAATAACTCATTATCATGGACAATAGTGTGAGAAGTTAAATGGGTTTTCTCATTTTCAAGCACCAACAAACGTCTGTTCTTAAAAAAGAACGTCTGTTTGCTCGAGGTGACGTCGTAAACCGTTAGGAGTATCCCAACAAAAGTGGTCCGCGTAAGAAAATAAAGTGTAGTACGTCATACAAATTTCAATAAAAACTTATTTTGATAAAAGAAACAAATTTCAAGCGTAAATGTGCATATTAGAAAGCCAACAACGGTATGTGTGTGCGGATGTCGAGTGCATGTATTTTTGGGAGGCTGTTGTATGTTCGGGTAAGCCTATATGATCAACACTGCAATGGACACAAGCTGTTACACCAACAATACAATTATATAAATCCATAAATATACATATGAACGCAATAAGTTGGTATTAAAAGATTCCACCGCGATTAAACACATAAAAAGGCATTCGCTCCTACCTGTGGTTTTCGATAGTTGTATCCATGTCGACAGGTAAAATATCCAAAAAAGGATGACAGCAGAGTGACAACTCGCACACGCCATATTTCTACAAAAAATAAAACTATGTACGAGTATTATACGTCTAAGGCGGAAGTATATCAAGCGTCACACGTGACAGAGCCCCTTTTGTAAAATAAAAAAACCTGTCAATGATAGACAGTTGCATTTTGAACGATCCTCTAGCCATAAAGGCCAGTCAATATATAATATCGTGTTGGTTATTGCGTAGTTGTTTAAAGGTATTAACATATTTGATACCGGTGACCCTGTAAGAGTCCATAAACAAACTTGGTATCCCTTCATTTGAGCATGTTACTAGTAACCCTGTGTATTTCGATTATTTAGAAGTTGCCAGAAGAATTTCACACATTTGACTCCTATGCCCTTTAAAACAGGTCAAGGTCATTAATTCAAATAAATGTGGTAGCCCTTCATCCAAGCATGCTAAAGGCCAAATATCAATACCCTGGGCCGTTCAGTTTCTAAGAAGTTATGTGAAATATTTTGACCCATGTGACACCTGACAGTTGGTTAAGGTCATTCATTTTAACATACTTAGTAACACTTTATCGCAATATGCTACATGCATAATGTCAGCACCCAGGGCCTTATTTTGAAGGAAATGTTTGCGCACGGCAGACGGCGACGATGACGTATGATGGCTAACTAAATTATTATCTTTGTTTTGTGCCTAATGTTTTTGAAGTGAAATATTATCCGGCACACATTTGCAACCAGTTCTTGAAGTAATTTGAAATAGGTTTGATAATAAGCAGTGAATATATGGCTAGACATGTAATGTACAAAACGCTCGTGATCGGTCCATTTTGTTCAAATCTCACAGACCGATGCCTCTCTAAACCGGCCCATCATTAATGTCAATTGCATTAACGATTTAGAGAATTTGCAATGTATTATATTCTGCCTAGTTATAACATGAACGTAATGTATTCTCACTGTTTATAGTCTGGAGAGAGCGCCAACAGTTTCGTAACATTTTTCTAGTCTTACATTTTATCATACTTTCGCATCGATAACATTTGTACATTTTGTATTTAAGCTTCCTGGTACAGCCGTAACACGATTAGCACATGGTGTGTAGCTTGGAACACGTATTCGAAAAAGAGACGTTCATACGCACAGTACATTATTCATTGAAGGAAACATGCATAATGTTATAGTTTTTTTTTAAATATTGAACTTATATGTAAAAGTATAAACCAAGCAATATTTGTGTCATACTTGTAGTATTTCGACATGACGCGTTTACACTGCTGATTTTACCGACAAGCGCTGAACGATGTCCAAGATAAATAAGAAAATATAATTTGTCATGCAATTTACTCTATTCACAAATAAAACATTACCTCACAATCAAGAGTATACTTATGACAAAAGACGACGCCGTTTGCTTTTCTTCTTGGGTGAAATATTTTATGTTTTACAGATCAACACGATAGATATGTAAACAATAGAAGACGTGCATGCTTCGATAACATGTCGGTATTCAGGAAGAGTTCTTTATCTGTACATTTAACATAGGAAAGATATTTACAGATCTCTATCCTTTCATGATGCTGTCATCTAGTTTCTACATCCATCCCGCTGTACTTGGTTCTTGAATCATTTTAATCCTTCTTTGTACTGTCAGTGGTTGCTTTTTTATGTTGACTTCCCTAAGCTCGTAAATCTTTCACATTTTGACAGATGTCTTAGGTTGCTCTGTTTCCCTGGAAGTTAACTTAGTTCTGCATTTATTTTTTTGTCCTTTCTGCAACTTCGACCGACTTATGAATGTAACCTGTTTGAATCAGCCTTCCAGGTAGAGCGGAACACTTGTTCCTGCTGTCCCAATTACATAATCTTAAAGGCAAATACAATTTCCGATTTTATCTTTTCCCTTCTTTCTACCTGCTATTTTTTCCTGGTGCCCCATGCCTTAACACGGCCTTTAGCTGAGCGTTCGATCCTGCTTTGTTTTCTGTCCCCTGGCTGAAACATACCTGAAATTCAGTCAGGATAGTTACTACTTCCTGCTTGACGTGCAGCCTTATGGGATTGGAGGGAATCGGGTGGTGATATGTGAAAACATCTAAAAGAGCCCCTGATAATATTTCAAAATCTTGCTAGCTACTGAGGAATTGAAAACTTAATTTGCGAGCTTTCGAAAACGTCTGTTTCCTTGGTCAAACAAAGAGTACCATAGCCGAGTGTCGGTGTTCTGACCACTGAAATCAGCTCATTACCTAAAATAGGGCGAGTTAGAGAAGTCAGCTGTCAAAATCTTTATGACGCTATTTTAACTTCCAACAAGGGGCGGAATTGGTAAACATCTTACCCGTCCCTCTGTCTTCCTGTAGTATTAGAGTACATTTGGACGAAATGTCGCGCAACGTTTTTGACAGCTGACTTCTCTAACTCGTTATATTTTAGGTAGTGAGCTGATTTCAGCGGCCAGAACACCGGCTATTGTACGCTCTGGTTGACAAAGGAAACAGCCGTTTTCGAAAGCTCTTAATTAAGTTTTCAATTCCTGTTTGTGTACAAAACAATAATATTTGGTAGATGTTTAGAAATCGGTAATAGACCTCATCCGGTCCATTTGCATTATCATATGAAATTCTCGGAAATTCTTGCAGTTTAGTCATAAACAATGGTACTCCTCTAATATTGGATTTGAAAGTTGATTAAGTGTTTCTTGTTAGATTTTATATTTTCAAATTTTAGTTGAATTATCAACGGATGACGAGTTTATCGCAAATGTACAAGTCATTTGCCATTTCATTATGAGAATTAAGCTGTTAGCTACAGTGGTTTTCTTTCCACTCATTTTTCTTACCATGTTCCAACCGTTTTTGAAAGATGTTTTGTGAGATTCATAAACAGTTTCGTGTTTCCGTTGGTTTGCTTGATCAAACGGTAAGCTTTGACCTTGAAATTTTAAACGCATGTTTGGTTTCATTTCATTTCATCATAGTTTTTTTTGTGAAAACAATCGGATTAAACACCAGGCTAGGGGCCTATGTTAGTTATCTCCTTAGGTTGACATGACAACTACAGGACATAGATGAAACAATTAATTTGAAAATATTGATGAAGTAATATAAGAATATAAGTATTTACTCCCAGTCTCCGCATTGATATCATCAATCAAGGGCCCTAACAGTTTTCGTGAAACGTCATCCAAATGAGATTAGAATCAACCCATACATTCCAATAGTTTTATCTGCATTGAGAGCAAATATGCAAACAGATTCACAAACACGAAACGGTTTATAATTTTTGCTACAGCATTTGCGGTGATCGTCACGTCGATTTATTTTTAGCCGAACCGCCCGCACAACTGAACGGAAACAATTCCTCAAATCGGGTCATGAAATTCTGCAGATGGATGATATGGACAATACTATTGCTATCAGCAATATCAGAAACAAATTTAATGCAGCCGTCCATCCACATAGGAGGATTACAGTACCTCTTACAGAATATGCAACTTAATACATCGACATGAGTCAGCACGCCCAAAGACTTGTACAAAGAGACGAAACCTCAGAAACACTCAAAGATTACATTCAGAAAGCTATCACAGTTCCACCAAGAATAAGAATTAAATATAAGATCATACGTTTTGTCCATTAGACAAACAGACACGGGATTTCTCTTGCAAACGTATTATGCTATATACATCGTGGAGGGAAGATGAACTACTAATAAACAACTGTACTTCATTTCAACAAATATATGAACAAATTCAAAATGAAATTGAATCACAGACGCTGCTTCATGAACCTCTATGAGAAACTGTTGATTTTGCTGTAAGGCAAGCCATGGAAGACTTCATGAGTGAACAATTTGATGAGCGTGTTCCAATTATTCAGCATCATGATTAAAATGAAAGAGAAATCACAAGTGCTCCTTCTGGTGATCATGCTGAACTTCAACCGTCATCAAATTATTATATTGGGTCAGATTTGGAATTTCCAGCCATAGCTGACTGAACAAATGCCCTTTCATGAAATGAAAGTTGAAGAACACCGAGCATTACTGCAATCGTTAAACAAAAAGCAACGCGAATTTTATAATGAGCATAGGTTGGTAAGAGTAGAGTATTGACATGTTATATACAGTTTTGGGTGGTCGGTTGGTGCAATGGAAAGCGCACTCGTCGTTCGATTCCCCGACCGGACGTGAAAAGGTATGGGGTCACCTGTCCGACCATGTGGGTTTTCTCCGGGTACTCCGGTTTCCTCCCACAATAAGACCCCTCGCGCGCTAACATCCGGGCCAACAAGAGTGATTAATATAAGTTGTATAACTTGTTTCATAATTGTTGTAAAATAAATAAAGTTTATATTTTATATATATATACAGTTTTGGTAACGCACAACGCACCATAATTGGTTGCGTGTGTACATCGTGCACACAACGTTCACATATCGTTGGCCCATGGTGTACACAACTGGGCGATCTAAACATTGTGCGTTCATGTGTGCGATTCTCATCGTATACACGCACGATTTGTAAATTGGTCGATACATATGACGGAATGAAAAAAAATAAAAATACGGAACCCTCTTGTCGAAACTACGGAAGCCGGTTAGTGCCACATGAAGTAATTTTTTTATGTCGTAATTACGACTTAGTATGTCGTAATTACGACTTAGTATGTCGTAATTACGACTTAGTTATCTCGTAATTACGACATAGCTATCTCGTATATACGACTTAGTATGTCGTAATTACGACTTAGTTATCTCGTAATTACGACTTAGTTATCTCGTAATTACGACTTAGTATCTCGTAATTACGACTTAGTTATCTCGTAATTACGACTTAGTTATCTCGTAATTACGACATAGCTATCTCGTAATTACGACTTAGTATGTCGTCATTACGATTAAGTTATACAGTGTACCCTCGACCTATTGCCACCCGAATCTACCCCCACCCTCGCATACCGCCATCTAAAACTCTAGAACGGATTTCTGTCCTATATAATTCCCTCGTTTAGCTCGCCACCCTCGCATACCGCCATCCGCCACACCATTTAAAATACAAACGTCCCGAATCGCTATATATTTCCCTCGACGATAACGCCATATTGTTCTGTTTTTTAGAGATCGAGGAACTCTTTAGTGTTCCATTTGGAATGGCATGCGGCAAAAACAGATCAATAACTATTTTCAGAAATAAATTTGTGCCAATGTAGATCTATATGACGATATAATAATAAGCTTGTTTTTTAATAAAAAGTTGGAAATGCAATCTATTATTCAATTTGATTCATGGTTATAATTTTCATAATTCGATACTATCGCCACCCTCGTTATACCGCCATAATTGCTGTGGACGAAAGGTGGCGGTATAACGAGGGTTCACTGTATCTCGTAGTTTGGTCTGGTATATAGGAACCCCATTGGAAATAAGCCTTTAAGGCTTTATATGGACTATCCCAAGGAATTCAAGTCAAAATCTATGATTATAACTACCATCTGTAATATTTTAAATTCAAAAGTTTTTACGTATTTAATTGTTCCTTTTACCTGAATAAATATTATTATTATTATTGTTTCTGTATAATGCTGTGTTTTCACTGGAACGGGTGTCTTGGAGTATTTGCTGTTGTTAATTAAAGGTAAGTTAGTTTATTATACCCATTCAATTCAGCCAGTCGCTGTCCCAGGCACCTCGGCCAATGAGAGCGTCTACGATATTGAGCATTGCCGCACATAAGATATTCCATAAGTCGTAATTACGAGATAACTAAGTCGTAATTACGAGATAACTAAGTCGTAATTACGACATACTAAGTCGTAATTACGAGATAACTAAGTCGTAATTACGAGATAACTAAGTCGTAATTACGAGATAACTAAGTCGTAATTACGAGATAACTAAGTCGTAATTACGAGATAACTAAGTCGTAATTACGACATACTAAGTCGTAATTACGAGATAACTATGTCGTAATTACGAGATAACTAAGTCGTAATTACGACATACTAAGTCGTAATTACGAGATAACTAAGTCGTAATTACGACATACTAAGTCGTAATTACGACATAAAAAGTTTACTTCATGTGGCACTAACCGGCTTCCGTACGAAACAATGAGTAAATTCGCATAATATTAATTGAGAATAGGTTTTTTTTTTACAATATAAGTAAACTGTATTACAGTGACCATAAGACAGTCAAGAACGAATTAAGCTCCTAGTTAAGGACTCACACAACTAAATCAGCCTATCACGAAGTGTTTCATACGTTTGTAGTCCCTACCGAAAATTTGTTCCGGCTAAGTACAGTGATTCTGAATAATCTAAATAGGTAATTGGTGACATATTCTGCATTGAATGAAATCTATAGTTATTTAACTTTACAAAAATGTATACTTTTGGTAGATTTTGATATGTGATGGCCGATTGATATGGGGTCAAAAGTCAGAGGGTGTTCCCGTCCCATTTCACTGGTTTGATATGTAAATTTCCAGTTTTCCGAAGCAGACGCCCGTAGCGAGTTAAAATGCCACGAAACTTCTGATAAAATGTCATTTGAAGTCTTTGCCATGTATGTATCTGTGAATCCATGCAGTTGTCACTAGTGTTGAACTTCAAATATTAAATTTATTAGCTCTAAAGCTTAGTAATAACATATAGTAAATCATTTAGTTGTGTGAGTCCTTTAAGAGAACTAGCCATGTGCTCAATGAACTTGACCTCTATAACCTTTTCTGTGCTTCCGGTTATTTATTTTTTTAAAGACAACCACTGTCATTAAGTGTTAGCACATTTTTTCAGTATGCAGATATATTTAATTTGAAAAAAACCTTCAAAATTAGCTAAAATCTGGCTAAACATGGCCCTATGTTGAAGCCTATATTGTTGGACTGACCCTTATACTCAGGTTTTAAATAAAGCTTGGTTCAATAACCTGTAATAATTGATATGCGTGTGTGTTAGAAGAACTTCGTTGTTATATGTAGCGGGTTTTAGCATCCAATAGAGATCTAGTCTAGCGTGTTGTCCTGCACAACCACACACCCCCCTCCTTCCTAGTTCCAACTCTGGCCAGTCATTCTTAGGCTTCTTTATCCATACAAATTACAAATGTATGTGTTTTTTATAGCCAGAAGAAAGCAATAACTAGAACTAGTACGGAATAGGCTCGTATAAAAATGCACATATGAAATTATATATGTGTATGTGTCCCTTGTAGGTTTTGGTGGCTAAATCCAACTTAAAATTCAATATTTTCAGTTAATTGTAGGTATTTCTTTATTCCCGTCACAATATATACCTTGTTCAACATCTTGTTTATTGATTTAATGTGTTTGTAATCTTTGTTTACTCATACAATAAGCTGTTTATTGCATTTCATCTCCCCTACCCCCAATATTCTCCCTGTATAGTGGGGGCACCCCGGGGAGCTATAAGTGTTATATGTAAGCCTGTGTAATTGATAAATAAACAGTTAAGATGGATATCTAATAACCCTTTATGAC
The DNA here is from genome assembly GCA_947623455.1 of Mimachlamys varia. Classification (NCBI taxonomy): domain Eukaryota; kingdom Metazoa; phylum Mollusca; class Bivalvia; order Pectinida; family Pectinidae; genus Mimachlamys; species Mimachlamys varia. The sequence goes on from OX392529.1 coordinate 39,742,551, forward strand.
TCAAGTTTGCTGTAGAATTTTGAAGTTTTGTGTGAATTCTAAATGTGTTTAATTGTTAAAATGAAATAAAATTTACTTAAAATAAAAAATTTATTATTTCAGAGACTGTAAAATTAACAGAAAGTGAAATAACAATATTTCTTTTCCAAAACTGTTGAGTGATATGCGTATTTGATCTGTGGGCAAAATATGAAATTGCTAATTGCGTGCTTAATTGAGGTGCTAGAGGTTAATGTTATGCAAAAGACATGAAAAAAATTCTGGTGCTAACTCTGAATAGTAAATGTACATCAGGTGCTATAACTTGTGTTTTCTTCATAATTTATTATTCAATTTCAACCAAACTTCACCATTTTACTCGGAAATGTATATGCTTTCAAATAGTTAACTTTATTTCAAAATCTTAAAGGTTTGGAACCCTTAAAAGGACTCACACAACTAAATCAGTCTATCACGAAGTGTTTCATACGTTTGTAGTCCCTACCGAAAATTTGTTCCGGCTAAGTACAGTGATTCTGAATAATCTAAATAGGTAATTGTTGACATATTCTGCATTGAATGAAATCTATAGTTATTTAACTTTACAAAAATGTATACTTTTGGTAGATTTTGATATGTGATGGCCGATTGATATGGGGTCAAAAGTCAGAGGGTGTTCCCGTCCCATTTCACTGGTTTGATATGTAAATTTCCAGTTTTCCGAAGCAGACACCCGTAGCGAGCTAAAATGCCACGAAACTTCTGATAAAATTTCATTTGAAGTCTTTGCCATGTATGTATCTGTGAATCCATGCAGTTGTCACTAGTGTTGAACTTCAAATATTAAAGTTATTAGCTCTAAAGCTTAGTAATAACATATAGTAAATTATTTAGTTGTGTGAGTCCTTAACATAACAGGTGATTAAATATAGCATGTCGGAACTTTGCTGGCCCTGTGGCGACGCCACTTCTGATAATCGCGTTGGCTAACGTGGAACCGTTATGAAAACAAAAAATCGCTTATAATTAGCAATGTTGTTATTTGTACCCGACCCCTCCATTCATCTGTGTTTTACACCTAGGCGAGTTATGTAAGTGCCCCGGGCCAGAAATGTATAAATATATGGTCTATGAACAGGTAAAAACTTGCAATGTTTACCTAAATGAGAACATGTGAATTTGTGTTGAAAGTTTAAAGTGTATATTTGGTTTGTTTGAAAAAACTACAAAAAGTTAATTTCTTATTTTTAAGGTGAATTTAAACAGAAATATCAGCTTATATATCAAGCTAAACTATAGAAATAAACTAAAACAATTAGTACTAGACTGTGTATATTGTTTAGCAATTTCACCATTTAAACAAACCGCGATTGTAATCGCACAAGTTTATCGTGCGCCCACATGTGCGATAGAAACAATCGCCTAGGATTGCATCGTTCTCACATCGTGCACACCTCGTGCACAACCGTTAACATCGTGTGCACACCTCACACCATGTAGCGTTGGGCGGTACCACTACTATATCAATCTGCTATGAAATTTTGCAATTCATTTTCAGGAGAAGATTTCAATACTTGCCGTGTTCTTGTATTAGCAACCACTTGAACGCTACTTTCAATACCTGGGGTTCTACAACTCACTATGGCTTTTGACAATCAGCAAATAAACAACCATCCCTAGATATGCATAATTTAGCACAGCTTCTCCACCGGCTTCATGAAAATAAACATATCATAGAGGACTTAAATTTATTTATTCAATGACTTGCAATCAACAAGATCGTAGTTTTTGTTAGGTCCAACAGAAGCTCGAACTATACATACAGCGCACGGAAAATCAATGGAAGATGTAGCTGTTGACATGGTGGGCAAAGTACAAGAATAAAAAAGCATTCTTTCAACATACTCATGATGTCACTTCTTTTTTCTGCCTTACATATCATTCTAAATGGGCAGTAGGTATGCACAAATTCAAATGTAGAACCTAAAGTTGAACGCTTGAGAACTTCTGCAAGTTATGAGCTTTCCTTCACATCTTTTCGCACAATGAAATCTTCTCTCAAGATAAAAATGCTTTCAAAGCATTACTTTGATTTCTCTCATGACAGAAACATCACTGTATCAGACTTGGCAATACTTTCAGATTCAAGACTTAGACTGTCGGACAGAAATACAGACAGAATAATTTGCAATAAATGAATATTTATACGCCCTTCTAAATTGGCGGGACGTACATGTGTATTATGTTATTGCGTTGTCCGTGCGTACGACATAAACTTTTATATGTCCTGAGATCTCCAACAATTTCTACCGATCTCTTGCAAACAACAATGGCATGAAATTGTATTTTCCTGGACAGCATTTCGACTTGATGATTTTTGTTGGAGTTATGGCCTTTGGTACTTTTCAAACTATGTTGGCATAGTTATTATGACATGAAGTTGTTTTTTCCTGAACTGCAGTTTTATTCGCCGATATTTAGTATAGTTATGGCTCTTTGGGACTTCCTATCTGATGCAATTTTGGGCATTATGTGGAAAACGTCATAATGTTTTTGTGTTTCTTCAACTTCTCCGAAATCGGTTTGGTACTTCAAAGAGCTATAATATTTAACACGTATTATGGGTTTTGTTATGTTGTGTCAACATTTCGCATAGCAGCAATGCAACGTTGGCAAATATGGGCATTATGTAGAAAATGTGTCTACAAATAAATGAACTAAAAATGTAAAATCCTTCGATATTTTACCGTTCCGCTAGATCCCACAAGTTTTGTGCAAGCAAAGTTGAATACAATTGCTTCCTTAATATTGAAAAGATAAAAACAAACAATAAATTATAGACATGTGTTCAGCTTTGCTGTATGTTTTATCTAAGCTATCTGTCGTCTTTTCCATCAAAAATAATGGCTAAATACTGGCGTCAAGTATATGTTATATTTTCTAGCATAAACACCAGAACACATAGTTTTAGCATATATTTTATTTAAGTTATTCAAGCGATTAATCTGTTCTTATAGTGTTTTTACTATTACACATATTGAAGATGATAAACTAAATTTTCAGCAAAAATTCCGAGTACATTTTTATAAGTACACATATCGAAGATAATAAACAATTCTTTTAACAAAAATCCGTGTAAATATGTATTAGTACACATATCGAAGATAATAAACGATTATTTTAACAAAAAATCCGTGTAAATTTGTATTAGTACACATATCGAAGATAATAAACGATTATTTTAACAAAAAGTCCGAGTTAACTTTTATTAGTACACATAAAGTTGATAAATCAATTAAAAAAAAAAGGAGTTCATTTTGGCTGTTTTAAAGCAATATAATTACAGAAACATACTACAATACTATATGGTGCAATTTATTTAGACCATAGCTACATGTATTATTTCATTTAGGGAAGCTAGCTCATTATTCGTGTGATTAACGGTACTTTAATATATTTTGCATAAATATCAAAATGCTTTAATACATAACAAGTGTGTCAAATTATTTTTTAAAGGTTTCAACATTTGTCGCGAAAAGAACTCCTTAAATAAATTTTAAGAAATACACAGGGATGAAATGTTTCATAAAAGCTTACGAAAAAGGAAGGAATAACTAAAATTTAAAACTATTGAGTCGGACGATTTTTGAAGATTTATATATATGATAATATCAATAGAAAAATAGGGGTCGTTGTGCACTTTTAAATCATTAAAATCATATTTCGCAGTGTGATTCATATCAAATATAGAGAGTATATCGTTTCTCTGGAATGACGCATAAATAGTTAAGGATTTACTTGAATCTACTTTTATGTTATGGAGGTATAAAACAAAAAACTGAAGTGTACTCTAAATAAACCGCGAAGCTGTTTATGGTGAGAGTACACTCCGTTTTTTGTTGTTATAACCCTATAACATAAAAAATAGATTCAAGTTGAGACTTATAATTTAATCTATACCTGCGTAAATTCACTTTATTGATCGACTCTTTTCTCTTACAAATTATTACGCTGCTGCATCAGCCAATCAAAAGCGACTTTATAAACAGCGACGTCATTGCTTACGTTATGGGCTGTTTACATAATTTTTTAAACCAATGAAAATGCTTGTTTCAAACAAGATGAAATTATTTTACAGTAGCAAATATAACAATAAATGTCACAGTAATTCAGTTCATTGCCCAATTAATAAAACCACAAGTGTAGAAATGGGAGTAATACTAAAGATATGTTTTTTTGCAAAAGGCTAGTTAAAAGAATTTCAAGTCATGAAAATGAAAAAATCTATGAACTAGATACCTATATTGTACATAATATTATGAATGTACTGAATGAAAGACAGCAATTTGGTAAAAAATGATTGTTTCTTCCAATGCAAATCCATTAAAATGTGGGTTCATATATATATTGTTTATAGGCTCATGACTGTTCACACTCAAATACACTCCAATACATACACAAATATATACGAATTGCAATAAGATAAACATTTTCTAGTAAAGAAACTCCAGCATAAAATGATGAATTAATTATAACATTATATCATTAAGGGACGTAGCGCTTTCACAAATACATTGCTTCTTCTTTTATTTACAGTGAGTTATATTTAGGTCTGAGATAATGATCTTTGACAAGTGTTCAATTTGTACCTTGCAGTAAACGGACCATGGCCGACACAGGTAAGTTTTCACATGTATTGCATATGATATTAATTGAAGCGTGTTAAACTCTTTTCTTTGATACATATTTTTCATTGATTAGCCGCACCCTCATAATTAACATTTTTGTGACTAAGTTGACCATTGAAATATGTGAAACTAAGAAAGTGTTTACAATATACAATAAACATGTATTACAATTTAAAATCAATGTCATTCAAACAAAACATTCTACATCAAGCCTTAACCACTGTAACTTGTACTGACGGTACACAGTAACTGATAAATAAGTGTTTGCTGACGAATATATGAAATTATCTGTTCTTTCATGGAAATTAGTCTTTACATGGTTTTATTACACAACTAACTCGTTCAATCATGCCATACGGTCATGTCATAAGATTTGACTTTCTTATAGATTTGGGAGATTTTGTGTATTTTCTCATTAATATAAGTTATGTGACAAATATAATCTTACATTCGTGTCAATGTAGTATAATAATAATAATAATATACAACATTTGATATAGCGCCCTATCTAGCTAACATAAGCCACTCTAAAGCGCTTTACAGTACATAGATATACAATTATCTTACAATCAATACAATTAACACATACAGTTCTATCATACACAATTCTGAGGAGTTCGCAGAGGAGCTGCCTTATCAGGCGCTAACTACTTGTCCTATACCGCCTAGCTAATATCTCCATATGTTTGTGTATGTATGTGTGTGTGCTGGAGATGAATTGTGTTCTTTTTTTAGTGGGACCGTGCGTGTTTCCAACGGCATATTTTTTAGAGTGCCAACTCACTTGAATGCTACAACACAGATACTGCAACACCCACCACAGATCATTTTATACTCCACCTGGGTTGTTGGAGTTGTGTGGGCAGGAGAAAACCACTTTCTCTGAATGTCCCATGCGTATGACGATTTCAGGGATCGAACCTCGGCCGCCTGCATGGAAGGCCGGAGTGTAAACCACTCGACCAATCCGCCCATATAGGTACATTTCATGTAAGTGTCCATTAATCTCGTTAAGCCTAAAGGCTCGTGACATATTAAATTATCGAACTCGTTTAATAAATTCCATCGAAACTCGTGTAAGACCCTCTATTTATATTTCACAGGTATTTAGTTTCACGAAGTATTATTTAACCGCAAATATTATAGGGTTATTAATCAGCCGATTCCATATTGGCCCAGTTATTAGGCCAAGGTCTGTCATATTGGCCCGAGGCCGCAGGCGCGAGGGCCAATGTGACAGACCGAGGCCTAATAACTGGGCCAATGTGGAATGGGCTGATTAATGACACCTTTATTAACTGACTACTTGCATATCGAAAATAATTAAAATAACAAAAATAAACTGAATAAATTCAACAAATTTAATAACAACAAATTCAAAATATTTTCTTCAGTTTCTTCATTATTATCTACATAAATAATGATTACCTACTCCTAACACTTTTTTTTTGCAAAAAGTACATATATTTCTTCTTTGGTAAGGGACTCTGCTTTACCAGTTTTGTTCCCCTTTCCCATACTCTTGAGGGACTTTCTCTTAGCATTCAGGACCCGCCTTTAATGGGAAAATGAGGTATCTCTTTTTATACTGTGCAATATTTTGTTGTCCCTTAGATGATGGGCAAGGCTGCTTTGTATAGACGAGAAGCTGTCTGGTTCATACTCGCCCCCATCTCTCTTTCTAGCACCTGCCAAAACATAATTATTAAAACAGTCACCAGTTTTACATGTCCCTGTGCCTTTACCATTTCAGCTAGAATATCCATTGTTATCTGATTGATACAAAACAAGTATCCACGACGATTGCTTTTCGAAATACACAAAGTATAAATTGATGAAGTGACATTAACACCAGTTAAAAGACATACAGTTATCTGTACAATAACATATGACTTACCTTCACCTTAAATACCGCTTCATTGGCGACGGCAGACGACAATAACATCATGGAGCGAGCGTCTGACAGATCCGCCCAAAACGGCGAAGACATGCTAGCTGTACTTATGCATGATATTATGCAGATACGACTGTTTAAGTGAGGTAAGCCAATCATTACTAGATGGCATATTAGGCAATGATGAGGCCAACGTCAGTGTGGAGCATAATACCACTGCCATTCCCGAAGTCGGCGAAGATGATCGTACGACGACTTCACGGTTTCCGGATGTAAGCTATAAAGAAACTGACAGCTTTATCAAGGAGCAAGCGAACAAGAACACTCAGTACAAGACCAAGAGTGACTTGAAGACATTTCGGGATTGGGCGGTAGCAAACAATGAGTACAGGGATCCTGCTGAGAAAGACCCATCAGATCTGGATGCCCTTCTGGCACGTTTCTTTCTCGTTAATATGAATGTCGTTACCGGTCTCGGAACCGGTCTGTAACGTTGCCGGTAGTTCTAGAAACGTTCCGAATGAGATTGTGTGCGTTCGTTTGGCGCGTTATCGATATTGGCCCAGTTTATCCCGTATTGGCCCAGTTTGTCGATATTGGCCCAGTTTACTTCATATTGGCACTCTTTTGTTATGATATTGACTGGGCAGTTTTCTCATATTATTGTCAATATGCAAGTAGTCATTTAATTAAACGCAAATTTAAATCCCCTGTGAATAACATAAAACAAAAACATTTTGTAAATAAAAACTAAGAGAAGATGATTTTTTTCGAACTAAACTATAAAAATTGTTGTTTGAAAAATGTTTTCAAATAAAATAAAAATAAACAGAATCGATTTCAGAACTAATACGTGTATATACTTATTGATTCTACAAGACGGTTAATGGCTCAGCAAAAAAAAAAGAAAAAAACCCCTAACAAACAAAATGAAAAATGAACTTAAAATGACCTAGGAAGAAATTCAGAGATAGGAATACACTTGTTTGTGTCTTATATTCTGGATGGATAACCAGTCATATAGTGTTCTTATTTGTGTTGATATAATGAACAGCTATACGATACACAATAACATTCTTCATGAATTTTTAGTCTTATTTTTGGACATCTATTTTATAGCATTTGTATATCAAACTCAACGAAAGAGGGTCAAATAGTCATTATCTCCGCTTGGTACCGAGTGAACTGACGACTCCGATCTCACTGAAGGGCCCCGAGTTACTGTCGGTTCCTCGTACGGTGGAGCCGGACCACTGTAAGCAGGGATGGTGTCATACGTGTTTTCTGGGATGGCTTGGTATGGAGGGGTCGCAATTGGCGCAGTTGGTAGATTTTTCATTTTTTCATCTAGCATGTTTGCTATATCATACATGCCTTGGTTGATGCCTCCAGCAGCACGCATGCCTCCGTGGTTGGGAACCATTTGATGAGATGTAAAATAAACGTTTGGTTCACTTCTAGTTGATGGAGGAGTGGGGACTCGTCTGATAATATTAAAACAAAAGTTGTTTAGAAAAAGTGCATTTAATGTACTATTAAGTGAATTTAAATTATTATATAGCATTTGTTTCGCGTTATTATCCTTATGGTACTAGACATATTGCGTTGATTTCGGAGGTTACGCCTAATAACGCGAAAATGAACCCAGCCGGTATTAATACGTTTATTATAAATAGATCACAAGGAAGCAACATATCAATGTTAACTCACCTTCTTTTTACGCATACAATCGTCACTATGGTGACCGAGAGGATAACAAGTCCTGCAAGTCCAGCTCCTATGTATATAAACGTCTGCTGGTTGGTATCTGTACTTGGTGGAGGATTGGTCTCTTTAGCTGTAATAAATACATAATATTGAATAAATATTAAATGAAAAAAAATAATTCATCAATGAGACAAAAGACCAAATTTGTTTTCATTATAATAACATTTATGAATTTTGTCCTGCTTTTGTCACTGTTTTCACCAAAAGGTATCAAGAATGCTTTTGGATTTCAAATATAATTTGTGCTTTGTTTAGATCAAAATAGAACGTAAAACAAACAAACCAAACCATTTAATTTTGGTACAAAATCCGTTTTGAACAGACACTCTTTCTGTAAACAATGTATTCTGCATACAGACGACGTGTTACGTAAACGAAACGCAATTAGAATATCGGGTATCATCAATTAAGGTATTAGGGAAAGATTTCAACAATCATAGTTGCTATATATCTTCAAATGCCAAATATAGCTTGTTAACTTACAAAACTAGAAGTAAATCGTATACACTTACTTTGACAGATCAGCAGCAAGTTTGCGTCCCATTGTCCATTCTGCCCACACGTCACTGTATTCGAGGGTACAGTACTGATATACCCCGAGCTGCATTGGAACGTACAATCATCGCCGGCATTACGTGTACAGGGGGCAATAAAGACTCCGTTAGATATGGCTGACGGACAACGTATTTGGGCTTCGACTGTAATAAAATTAATTGTCAACATGAATGCATCGTTCACTTATCTATTTCATTTCTATTACAAAAACCTCTTGAGCAAGCAAGAAGCAAGTGACTGATTTATTTTGTTTTGTCGGTGTGTCGGTGGTGGTGGTGGTGGTGGTGGTAAGGGGGGGGGGGGGGGGGCTCCGTTGCCAAGAAGTTATGGTGTCGGACATTCTGCTACCACTATCCATCAATGGGTCGTTGGTTCGAAGCCTACGTTTGCGAAATTCTTACTTGTTTCCAGTACAAAATCATAAAACGTCATAGAAAGACCAAAACTGTTAATAGGACGAGCATTAACAAATTAATCCGTTGATACATGGTACACTGTATAAGAACTCCAATTCGAATAGGCACACTTTGTGTTTACATGGTACTGCAGACAGACATGTTAAATGAAGTTAGTGGTGTTTTCAATCAACATGTCATCTGGGGTGGGGTGGGGTGGGGGGTGGGGGGGGGGGGGGGGTAGCTGTGGTTGCCAAGTGTTTAAAGTGTCCGACATTTTACTGCCTCTAACCAATGGGTAGCGGGTTCGAGACCTACGTAGGCCAGTTGCAAGGAAGTAGCCTTCAATCCGTGATTTTTTTCCGGGAACTCTTGCTTTCCTCGAGCACCAGATTACTGGCACGTCCTTTAAAGACCAAAGCTGATCATTGAATCGTGGTACATTATGAGAGCTCCGTTTTGCACTCACACGGTTTGTGTTAACACTTTATTCTTCTGACAGAAAATGTACGTAAACTAATGTTGTTTATATCTAGAACGAGTATTCATGTGATACTGAATGTTATAAACGAGTTTTAAAATGTTTCATGCACACGGGTTCAAGACATGAACACGAGTGTCAAACATGACACAAATTTACGAATATGTTATCAACTTGAGAATCAAAGTTGCCAATGATTTTCCGTTATAGCGGAAAACTATTTTTTCACCATTGATACAATAGTGTGACATCATATACAATAACAAGACGTCATTTAAATGTGACTTTGCAATAATGTTCCCAAACGCATTTGCATGTTAAGCGTATATGTGCTATATTGTTTGTATAATAATAACAATCAATTGAAAAGAATGCTACCCGCTATGTAAACCCGTATGTCAAATATCATTGCGTGAACTTTGATATTTCACTTATTATACACACATATTGATAATAACAAAGAAATACATTTATAACTACCGACAACAATAATTTGTAGAATGAAAAATACGTTTTTAGGTAACCAGCACGTGAAGCAAGTTATAAAATGTTTACAAAAAATACAAGGCCGTCCAGATAAATGAATTCAAAAAACCACTTTTTGTCACGGACGTAACACAAGTAGATACTGATGAAACCAATTAATATCCTAATTTTCCGCGATCAAAATTATACAATGCCTTTATGCCATTATAAACTTACGTTGACAGAGTAGTTGCAGATTTCCGTCCCATTGTCCATTCTGCCCACACGTCACTGTGTTAGATGGCACTGTACTGATATAATCAACGTTACATTGGAACGTACACGTATCACCGGCATTACGTGTACACGGGGGTTGAAAGGCACCATTAGTTATGGCTGATGGACAACGTGTTTCTGTAAACAAAACAACAAATAATTGTCAAAAGTATTGTATCGACTCACTAAAAAAAAACAACATCATCATCAACCTTAATGTATTGCTCACCTACTATTTTATTTTCATTAAAAAACTTAAGAAAACATCTTATTACTCAAAGTATGTGGCATAGCATGTGATATATTGTTTTTGTTTTTTTGTATGAAGATGACTATATATTAACATGAAAAATTAAACAGTTTACCCATCCAACAAGGAAATACCACAAATGTATTAATGTCTGAGAAAAATTCTTGCCTCCTACACATGTGTACGGATCGTCCGACTTAAGGTATGTTCCATCCTGACATGCACAGTATGACTCTGACGGTGACGCTTTCGGCAGACAAAACGCACTGCATCCGCCATTGTTGCTCGAACAAACGGACTTTCCTGATAAAGACAAGTATTGCAATTGGGAAAAGATGAGGTGTTTATTTATCCGAAATCTCAAAAGGTACTTCAATGTTACGAAAATGCAAACCTATCACAAATACAATCTTAAAAAAATTCTGTATTTTATTCTTCTTTTCTGTTGCTTCAACTACATAAATAATTAGATATATTTGAGAGTAGATGTTTTAAATGCTTAAACACGACGATTCCCGCAAACAGATTAAGATATTAAAAGAAAATTTAAATACATATTAAGAAAACTAAGTTGTTAATATGTTCCTTCGTGATATTGCCCTAAACCTATTGTAACAAACAACGTGCTTATATCTTATTTTTCCTTAGTTTGCTTGATGACGGAAATTGGCCTATTTGCGTATAAAAGCACAGTGCCAAACAAGTTGTATCATTCTTGAACACTTTTAATTTTAACTTGCAATACCACTCGAAAATCTTCTGATTTTTTTCATCCGATAATTGGAAAACAATCAAAATATCGGCTTTTGATATTCAGAAGAGTTAAAATGGTCTTTTCTGATTGTCATAATTACAATAAATACTGTTTTTACATTATAAGAATGCGATTACTCTCGTTCTTCATACAATCTATGTGTTTGTTAGGTGTGGTAAATCAATAATATACATATAAGCGTTAGTTGTAGGCTTTGTTCTTTAAGGGCCGGCAATACTTATACGTGTATAGATGTGCCAATTGTTGAACAGTAGACAACTAGTAATGGGTTTAGATTACGAGAGGGCAATACTCATAGCCAAGCAAATTCATGAGGAAAGCCAATGGCGTTCACCTCAAATAAAGTATGAATTAAATATGTATATAACTTAATCTTCATTTGTTTCGTAAACTTAAATTTTAAGCCTTACATATTAAAAATTCAAATAAACACAATGATTTAAAGCCACATCACAAATTAATATAAAAGATTTAAACAATATTTTGACGCGAGTGAAAAAACTCAAACCTGGATCCACTTGTCCTGGGTACACAAACAAATTAAATATAAATCCTAACTCGGCGTTGTCCATCATAAAGGGAACTTCTGTTTGAGTCTGCAGGTCCATTTTTACCACTTTGCTGAAAAAAATAAAGAATACCGAAGCGTCAACAAAACCCTAATCCGAGCTCAAATCGATTTAAGTAGAGTAAACATATGAACAAAAGGAAAATATTTACAGGAGACCCATGCAAAAGTACATGAGAATAAGCCCAGGGGTTCTGGAAGAGTAAACGTCTTCTGCTTCATCGACGACACTCGTCATGTAAATCTTGGTCACATCGAAGTGGACATCAAAATCTCAAGTTGGGAACCGAGTCATCATTGTCAATCACAACAAGTAAGCACACTAATGGGCACACTCAGCAGCTTGATATTCAGAGCAAGCCCTAGAATAACGAATCAGCTGCGACATGTAAACACCATAGAATGAAGAAGGAGGGATGTTACTATCTAGAAAGGGAACTATATCGAAATTGTTATGGTTATCATCAAGCTTTGTAGTTCGCTGCCCTTGTTAATCATAGTTTAAGTAAAGATTGCGATGAGAAGCTGATGTAGGAGAGTCTGTTGTGTCTATAATCTCTGGTTCAGTAGGGTATTTTTGATCGACTAGGTCAGAAAACTTCTTGTTGTTTATAGGCAACCCATCATCGATATCAGAAAGTGAAATTAAAGAATTTGGCAAGGTTTTTGTTACTTGTCCTTATTAGCCCTTCCACAAAATCAGCCTCGTATGAAAACAGTATGCTAGAAAATCTTTCCTCCAAACTGTACAAAGATATTGCCAAACAGGAATTCTATCATTCGTACTATGCCTTCTTCAGTATATTTCATCTTGGCTTTTGTTGTGTTTTTCATAAAGTATGTTCCAAGATTGCTAACTATAATATATTTGTATCGTCGTCCGCCTATTTGTCGAAAAGAAAGCTCTCATAACGTGAAATCTCAGACGCTCTTTCAGTTTTGCAAATAGTGTGGTTGTATACTGGGTGGAAAAATTTAATGTTTTGATCGATTTTTTGAGGAAGTGCTCAATAGTGATGAAAAGATCTTTGAGCTATACAAAATAAACATCCTGATTATTCCACTCCTACAATATACAGTGTCATAATAAGTCTGAATCCCTGATCATTCAATGCTACTTAGCACTGTAATAGGATTTCTTTTTACAAAAGTTTGGTCGAGAAATTAGCAGAGCAACCGATAAAATGTTGCTTTTAAGGATCCTGGTGTAGTTTCGGTATGAACTATATAATAAAGATTTGTATGTTTTATATCCATTCCTTAATGGTCAGTAAATGTATCCCATAAAATCCATCACGTTGCTTTGCATAAGTATCTTTATAAGAGAAAGTTAAGCAAACCTAGCATATGACACTCACTGCCTCTCTTCAGACGTTAGATACAAAAATCCTCCCGCTATGACAACCGACCGTATCTCTCTGAAAGATGTTGTAAACTTGACACGTGACGTCCCGGTTAGACTGCTCGATTCTACCCCCTCCTTTGTAGTTGACCAGTACAGTCGATCACCTAAAACAGTAGATGATTTTAATAGATTGACATTGGAAGAATAGTTACTGACAAAAAACTCACTTGTGAAGAGATACGATCGAATCGATCAGTTGTTTTACTTACTCCTGTAGTCAATGGTAAGGCTAGTGAGGAAATCTTCGTTATCCAGGGTGATGATGACACTCGGGAACGTCCCGTCCATTGAAACTCGAACAATGTTCAAGAATGTATTGTTATCATCTTTATGCGTGTAGAACATCAGCCTGTAGTCAGGAGATTAAAATGATATTGACACAGTATCAATTAAGTTTCATAATATGAATTACGTACATGTTATGTTGATTAAACTATTGACTTATGTGTCGGCAAGTTTTGCGACGTATTAATTAATTGAAACAAATGACTATCAAAATATTAAAGCGGTTTATGAGGTTCAAACCTTGAAACATGACAACGGTATATATTGGAGCTATTTAATACATGAGTTAACCAGGCAAACGTTGCAGTTAAAATCATGTTAAAATGTTATTTTATTTTAAATAACCCAAAAGATACTGTGACAAGAGAGAATTTAATAAAATATTGAATATTTGAATTCATAAAAAATTACATCTAGTTCAAAAAATGAAATCACTGTTAAATGTGCGTGACTCCGATTTTGATTGCATGCCCAATTTCTCCATTTAAGCAATGGGTATACATTCTACTAGTATATGTATAAAGAACTGTCATTTTATAATCAATCTAACACACGCTAATTGCAACATGACCGATGCAATTTTTCATTCGGTGAATGATTAGTTTTCAATTTGCAGAATGAAATGCCTATAGCATAGCCAAGTATATGTCCAATAACAATTAACAATAAAATCCATATTTATATTTTGTATGTAGCATAAAATATAGTTACCCTTTCGATGGGTACAGAGCTAGTCCATATACCAGATTTAAATTATCCACCAACGTTCTAGCCAGCCCGGTAGAGGGTTGGAGTACACCAACACTGCCAGGCGATATCGTAGCTGCCTTACCGGATACTGTGAAGTACAGGTTACCAGTAGAATTGTCCAAGGCCAGGGAAGTTGGATAGGAGTCACCACCTGTACGAACATTTAATATTTGAAAACTGTTTTGCTATGCTTTTCTAATGGGGAAAACACTAAAGGCGGGAGCGCAGGAGGAGAGGGTCGTGTAACAAATGATAAAAAGGCAGAAGAAGGAATTTGAATTTAGCTTGCACAATATTCTCTTCACAAAGGCACACAGGCAAATAATGTATTACATTTGTATGCAGCGCCCAACCATGGCGATTATGTTGGTAACAAGCAATGTGAAACAGCTGCTTTGTATTAATTTCCTATGGCAATCGTATCAGGTTGATCGTAAGTTTGAAATTTCAAACAGGCTTAAATAAAACCTGTATGGTGCTGTAATGTTTCTCAAATATTTTGTCGATATTATACATTGGCTAATTGATGAATCCTGCATTTGCAAGTCTATTCAAATTGCTTGCATTGCACAAGTTTGTTCTTTTTAAACTGATTGTACGATATTAAACACACTCGCATCTATGCGTGAGTCCCTCGTATTTATAACTGTGAAAAATGTTTTTTTTTTTCATTTTTACATTTTATTCAAATAATAAAAGCGTCAATGTGAATACAATTCTTACCTTTTGCGTTGAAAATTATTTCTTCATTTCTACCACTAAGAGTAGATTTCATAATAACGGCGTCATCAAAATCGCTCCAAAAAACAAAAGATGTCTTTGGGTCATATACAGCCTGGATCGGATCTTTGACACTATCGATATCCAATGCTGTAATCTGACCATCAGTGGTGGATATTTGAAACAATCTGCCGTGGGTAAAATCGGGCACTAGTAGAAAGTTGGAAGATTGTGGCACTAAAACAGAGTAGAACACTTTAGTAAATAATATGTAGAAGCTTCCAGTTTTCATTGCTTAAACATCTATTCACAATGAAGTTAAAAGTACATATAATTGATTTCTTTTCGTTGAACAATCAGTATTAATTGGAAAATATCTACAAATTAATAAGTTTGTATTTACCACTGCTACAACTTTTGCCATCACTTTGAAGAGTTAATCCATATGAGCATGCACAGACAGCACTTCCACTAATGCCTGTCATGCAAAGCTGTTCACATCCTCCATTCATGTTAAAACATGGGCCTAAAAATAAAAAATAAATAAATAAAGGATATTCATGCCTTTATGTCACATTATATCTTTTGTGTTCTACCTGGATGCAAAATGTATATTGTAGTAGCTGATATAAAACAAATCACTTCAGAATAAACTACATTATCCGCTTTAAAAAATGATATACATTTGACATATTCCAATTGATCATTTTTGTTTAATGATTATCATAATTAGCAATATTACAAGAAAAACATCAGAAGTGTTTCACCGTTGATCCATTGATCATTTTTGTTAAATGATTATCATAATTAGCAATATTACAAGAAAAACACCAGAAGTGTTTCATCGTTGATACAGAATAAACATTCACCGTTCAAGGGTCTTTGTAGAGCCTCGTCGTACACTGCAAGTCCACTGATCGTTCCTAAGTTGGCGGTTAAATTGGTGGTTTCTATCTTGCTTTGTTCGAGAGAAGAATATTCAAGAGAAGTAGAATACACCTTTGAACTAGTAGTTTCCGACCAGATTGCATATCTCTAAAAACAAATGCATGTAAGGGTTGTAGTATCCATTTGATACTATGACACAATGCTAAATATTTATTATACGAACAAATGTGCCCAACTTAAAATGTACAGTGTATAACTGACCTGTTTCCTACGTGGCTGAATTTGTCGAGAAGCTTATCTGGAGAGGTAAGCTTGACAATTCTATAAATGTCACTTCCAAGTATATCGACGATGTGTTGTCTTTAGATATAAGAAAGTTTGCTGACCTAGCTGATTGCATTTACCCTTTTGAACTTGAAATCAAAGAGAAAACTAACTCTTACATCTATCTTTACATTTGCTATGACCCACATGGGCAGCTTACTACTAGGTGATATAATAAACATTACAATTTCGATTTACGTTCCTGAAATTTCCTTTTTTGGTTAGCGATATCCCTGCTTCTCTGGCTATGGTGTTTACGTGTCACAGTTGATTCGTTATTTATAGGTTTGTTATTTATATCGACACTTCTGTGAGAGATGATGGCTGTTGATGAACAAACTTACTGCTCAGGGATTCGAGAGATGCAGGTTGATGTCAAATATGAGCAAGTTTTATGGTCGCCATGTTGGTATCATTAAGCAATATTCTGTATCCTTGTATGATATAAAGGTGGACGTTTTTAAATATGCTTATTAGAATACCTGCTTGTTGTAATTGAGAATGATGCCCTGTTTCTCATTTTGAGGCTATGATATTTTTCTTGGATGTGACCTCGATTTACATTGCGGGTGTCTTGAATGAAGCAGAAGACGCTTACTCTTTCGGAACACTTATTCTCTGACTTTTCAATGATCTAAATTGTTCCTTTGTTGTTTTTTCCCAAGATCAATCGATTTTGACTTCGGATTATACTTTTGTTGAAGCTTCGGTATTCTCTTATTAAAAAAAAACTATAGGAATATACATGTAAGAAAGGGTAAGGAAAAGGCATGATAATTATTTTTAGATGATTGTTGTAAAGATTATTTCGTTGCTTTAGTCTGCTCTGCTATGTGATTGGTCGAAAAAATAAGAAATTGAGCACTGAGATAAAAGGAAAAACTTGGGATTTTCTTTTTTCGCAGGAAAATGCAAACTAAATCACATACCTTGTATATGATAAGTTGGTCGACAGGCTGGATTATGTTGAAATAAATATGTACATCACTGCCGTTTCGTGAGGTGCTAGAAAGCTTGTCGGATTGAACAAAGAACAGCCTGGATTTTAAATAAAAGGAACTGAATTTGATAACCATAACACAAACGGGAAGTACCGAGACATAACTAAATATGAAATAAATGACATTTTAGAAAAGTATGTTCGATTAAACTTGATCTCTTTCATCTAACTTTTATGGATATATCATTTTTCAAATTAATTTTTCAACCATTGTCAGGTTAATTGATGTTAAAATATGGGAAAGTTTAGATACTTGTCACTTGGCACATCAAAGAATATATCCTTTATAAAGGCAGGAGATGGCTGGTCGAACACCACGGTCGTAGCTTTGCTCACAAGGGACATGGATACGATACTCATTGAATAGCCGCTTGTTCCCTCCACCCAGAAAAGCGTTCTGAAAGACATAGAAAATGATTCAAATACTTTTCCGAACCTAACATCTTAAAATACACTTGGGTTTGCAATGGTATTTATAGTGTTTTAGTTTCACTGATTTTTTTCAGCATGCTGTATACATGAAATCAACAATTTAAATAGATGTATTAACAAATAAAACAAATTGGAAATATACATTTGTTGCAGGGTAACACACATGTGAAGCTATACACCGTAATCACTTTCAAGAGCGAATTCAATAATACATGTATCTAGTGAATAACACTTGCCTTTATAAAGATTATATGTATGATACTGTACATGTAAGTGAAATTTAATTACGTCAGACCTGGTGTATGGATCTATTGTTAGATGCGACGGGGGTGACGAGACACGTAACAGTTCCTTGGCAGTAGTAGTCGCTATGGTTACGTATTTCAATTTGCCATTCGTGGATTCTGACCAATACAGGTTTCCATCTGTCCAGTCAAAGGCAATTCCTACAAAGAAATGTTAAATGTTAAATAGGTAAATACATTTTATTTATTCCAGGTCAACACCTAATTTGAAAAGTAAATTCTTTAGTTAAAACTAGAAAGTATTGCTGTCAAATATATGATATCGAAAATTATGTTTTTACATACACAAGATGATTTTCTGCCTTAGATCACTACACTAGTAAGATATATAATTGAATTTTATATCATCTTACTGTGTGGTTATAACTGAACAATACGCTCCCGAAGTACATACACGTGAGTAAAATGAACAATCTGTCCTTTACCTGACACTGTGGTAGCTGATGTTATCTGACGGATTGTATTTGTAGCTAAACTGTACTCTCTGAGGTAGTTTGATGTAGCGTCAGCGTAGTAAATACGTTTGTTACCGGTGTCGACCGCCAGATGTTTACAACCTTGTACAACGTTTCCAGCACAGAGGAGAGGGTCACCGTGATCTGTTACTGTACGGACACTTAGCGTACAGATATGGGTGGTGTTGGAAACCACTATCCCTTTATGGTAAAGTGAGTGGTTTTCTGGAAAAAAGGATACCTTTTTAACTGCTCATCAATTTATCGGTAATGTTTATATGCTATATATGCAGTCTGCTAACTTGTATTACGATTCCACTACTTCATGTACTTTGTTAAACCCAAACGTTTGCTCTTTCTTTGATTTTACTTAGTGAGTACACTAACGACCGTGTTTTAGTCCGAAGACTATTACCCTTCAGAAGCAGATTAATAACTCGTGAAATTAATTGCGCTAAGCTGTCTTTTCGATTTGTTGCCTTTCGAGTTTATATATTAAAGATATATATCCATTCCCAAATTGCTTGGCTAATGGAATCGAAATATGATATTAAATGAAGTATATTTCAATATTTCTCTTATAATGTAACATCGAGCATGACAAAAAAAGTAACTACAAATAGTTATGTGCCCAGCTGGACACATAGTAACTGGCAATCTGAAGATCATCCCCAATATAAAGCTTCGGGAGCTTTTCATGAAAGGTCCTAAGAATGGCGAGACTTCATCCATCAAATGAAATGTGAATTTCAATATTCTTATGGACTCTGTGAAAGATTACGCCAGACAATGAGCTAAACGTGAACATGCTGAATTGGAGTAACTTTCCGAGTGGGTTAAATCTATCAGGTCTTCTATTCAGAAAAGAATAAGCACAATTCGATCTTTTTTGACCCCGATGTTCAAACAACACTCAACGACCTACATGACAAGTATGTGATTGTGTCTGCATATATTTCATAAAGAGGACCAACAACTTTCGGATGGTCCTAATGGTAGAGTGTTATTGGTTTTCGAAAACATGTAATTGTTGTACCTGTGCAATGCCTGCCGTCTGTATCCAATGTGTATCCCTCCTTACACAAGCATTTACCGTTGGGTTGAACGTTCACGCAGAAATGGTCACATCTCAATGTCGGGCAACGATCTTCAGGAATGAAAAGCAAAATACATATCTGGCAAAAAGATCAGATCACATTAGCTGATTCTGATAAGAATTTCTCATGAAATGACTTATCTATTATTTACATATAACATACACACCTGTCATGTCAGGCTTCAGTTCGGCCTTCGAGATGGCGATTATATTTGGAAAAGATAAAAAGAACTCGCTTGAGCGACTGTACCCAATGCGTCCTGTTGATTTTGAAATACAAAACCACATTTGTATGCCAAATGCCGTGGCGCAGATATCCTCCTGCAACGAAAAACAAAACAGTTATTTTTGTCTCATACTGGAACAGTGGAAACTGATATAGCTAATATATTTTTTACATCTTAGACTGTTTCATCAATCGCATTTTATGTTCTTACTTAAATAGAATACCGAACGCACCCAACTCCGCTCGCTCATCGTCCTAACAACGGGTGATGCTGTTGTCGTAACACTAAAGGCCAGAGGTTATGCAGGGGAAATAAATAATAAGGCCGTTGGCATGGAGACAGAACATTTGACCTTCATCACATTGGAAAACGCCCATGTTTTGAGCACATGTACAAACGTTTCAGCTATGATATTGTGAAAGCTCCATTAAACTGAATCAAGCTTTAGTCTCTGAAAACCGTGTTATTTAAAACATTTTTTTATGAAGGTAATAAGGTTTTATAAGGTTAAACCATAATAAAAACTCGATTTACCGTATCAACAGCAATTGAGCGGAAATTGATATTCAGCTCCCTATAAATAATCTTTCTGTCTGTTCCGTCATATTGGCAAGACTCTATGGCCTCCCTTCCGAATTCTGTCCAGTACAGCCTCTGTTCTCCAACGTCTATCTCGATATCTTGTACATTAAGCAGACTGGTAGTTATGATTGGCACTCGGACTGTTCCATCAAGAAGTGCTCGTTCTATTCGGTAGCCAGATGGGGAGATATCAAACCAAAACATGTATCTAAAAGAGAAGGAAGTTCATATTTGGGTTATAGGGTATATATCTAGCCAAAACATATCGAGATGAATTAGGCAGACTAAACCAGTAGTGTGTAATGAGATATATATCTAAAATGTTGATCGTGATGTCAATGCGATTATGACTTCATACTGTACTTATAACTAAAATACACATATAATGCATATATATAGTATTTGTTGAGTAAATACAAAATGTATTTTTGTTATTTATAATGATTAAACAACTGTCAGCCTCTATAGGACTTCTTCAAAAGGAATTAGATATAGTATATACATATTCTACTCGTTGGCGTCCCAACTATAATTCTGCAAAGAGCTCTCTAGTAGTATTTCAATATCAGCGTCGACGTGTTACTTCAGAGAATTGTGGGGATATACAATGTTAAATTGGGTCTAATATAATTCTAATGACATCACAAAAAACGTACGCTGGTATAGTTTTTACCAATAATCTACAATCAAGTAGTAGTTTTATCAATGCTTGTGTTAAAGGGAGGACTAGTCTAAATACCATTTTAAGTATTGGTATTCACCCTAATGGGCTGAACCCTGTAGTAAGTTATAATGTTACAATGTATCAAAAGTGTTGTATATTCAAGAATGTTGTATGGATGTGAGCTTTGGACTTCGTATACCAAACAAGCTGTAGAATAATTAGAACGTACACAAAGATATGCATGTAGACGATGTATTGGTCTTCTTAAAACCTCCTTCTCAGCAGTGACTGCTCAGTGTTTAGGGTCTTTTGATATGTTGAGTGAGGTGGAAAGATCAAAACTGTTATTTTGGAACAAATTATGTTTAGGTAATTCTAAGTTTTATTGGAAAACTCTTTTCATAATAAGACTATGCCAATTTATGTATGACAGGGCATCAACAACTCTACCAGGATTCCTGCTTGATATAATAGCATAATGGTCAAATTTAATATAGAGTCAATGTTTATTACTATGTTTTAAATGTATTCGTACATTTTGTACCATAAACAATGTGCTGGAACGTTTCGTAAATACTTTTCTTTTTTCAAGGTGGAAAGATAAACTTAAAACACGAAGTGACCTCAGGAGATATGCCGCTATCCATAGAGATCAGGGAATAAATCATGTATTGCAATTAAGTATCAAACATATTTCCCAACAACATGTGTAGGATCTAATAGAATTATTTAAATACTCATTATCCTGTCAGAATGAAATTGTAAAATGTAAGATATGTAAGAAAACAAGTAACAACATTATATTAAATTTTATATTCGAATTTTTACTTAAGCCGTGATAAAAGATGGATGGTGTTGTAAATTCTATAGAAGTACTGTCGTATGTACAATTTTCAGAGTTTATCTTTGACCTCAAATGTAGCTTTTTACTTGGTGATCGGTCCCATGTATGTTTGACTGATATTGAGTGGGAAACATTAATGACAACTTAAGCTTGGTGATCGGTCACATGTATATATAACTGATATAAAGTGGGGAAATGTTTACTAGTGTATTGCAGAAGTCCGCAGTATGGTTCATGCTTACCCTGTTTTCGAATCCAATGCCATTGCCCTCGGTTTTTCTATATCTGTATGAATTAACACCCTGTACATATTCTTGTCGGTGGTGCTTACAGGCTGAACCGCAATCCAGTTAAAGAAACCATCAGTCCAGTATATGTTTCCACTAATCCAGTCATAGGCTATAGATGAGAAGACTGAACTGGATACACCACAGTGAATAGCATAGACTTTGCCGGAATGGTGGCGATAAATACATCGAGTAGTGAGGTCAAAGAAGTAAACGGATCCATCGGCCGTATTGACGTCCATGCTCCTGATTTTGATGTTATTGAAACCCACTTGGGAGACATTAACGGTGGACGAACCTCTGAGACTGATACTATCGCCCTTGTAAATGTAAAAACCGCTATTTGTGATGATACCGTCGTCAACGGAAACCAAAATGGATGCATCTACAATAAATGAATATGTTCATAAAAAAACAACAAAAAATCTCAGACTTAACCGCAAGGCCTTTCTGCCTTCTCAGGCTTCTTCAGAAGGACTCTTTTTCATTTATCATCAACGACGTCATCTGAACGTAAAATACTTAAAGTAATACCCTTGTTACAAACCGTATGACAGAAATGACATTATGTTGATAGTGGATGACTAGTATGAAGATGGACGTTCATATTATGACACTGGTTTATTTAATCGATTTTCAGTGTAGATTATGGTTTTGTTGTCGCTTCGGTATTATCTGATTTTTTCTCTAAATAACTTTCCTCTTCCTAAGGTCTCCAATGCCACTTTTGGTCTACAGTTGAGCTAATGCCCTTGTGAGAAAGGCTTTAGGTATTGTTCCCTGGCCAAGGGACACTAGAGTCCCTAATTATAGTAGTTACTACTCCCTGCAGCATTTGTGTAGGAAAGAGGAAACAATTGGTAAACCTATTGTCAGTATCATGTGACTGGTTAGGATGCTCTATTTCGGCAGTGTACTTCAGTGTTGTAGCACTTTTAATCTGCTAACATCCAAACCACGCGCACATCGTATACACTTTACATGACCTTAGCTGTTTAACAAATGTAAAAACTATTTAACCCTAACGAGAAACCCTTTTTTGGATTCAACATCAAGTTTTTGCAGAGGAAAAAACAATCATCGCATGTCCTTTTGAAATATATAAGTTATGTTTATCTATTTTCAATCGTTTTTAAATCATTTATTTTCTTTACAAGTCAAATGACAGTTTAGTTGACAATTCTTTATTATCTAAAATTGAAATATTTTTCCGTTTAGGTTTACATTGATACTATCGAAATGGAACGACCAGTTGTCAGTATATTGTTCCGGTTGGAGTGCACTGCCGGGGCCTTCGGTAGCATACTTCAGTTTGGTAACACTTTAAATAGGCACAGGGTCTAGACTATCGCTAAGAGACTTGCACGCATATACTGCAGCAAGCCCCAAAAACATCACATGCATTTGAAGTGACTCTTCATGTAGCTGTAAAAAGGACATAAAAATAAAACTGAAAATAAGTAATTAAAGTAACAAGTTGAATATTAATCACCTACGATAAGATGCATCATGGCTGCCTTTTTTTAATCAAATGTTCCGTACCTTGTTATTGTACCTAATTCCTCATTAGTGTGCTTACTGCTTGTGATTTATAATGATCGGTTCCCACTTTGAGGGCTAAAAGTGACCAAGAGTCACATGGCGGGTGTCGTCGATGAAGCAGATAAAGAATCTGGTGGAACATCTGGTCTTATTCTCTTGTACTCTTTATTCTCTTTCCTTTGTATATATTTTGCCCCTAGTTTTATCGATTATGAGTTTGCTTTATGGCTTTGTTGACGGTTTTGTATTCTTAGATTTTTTATCATCACATTT
This sequence comes from Mimachlamys varia, assembly GCA_947623455.1. Taxonomy (NCBI): domain Eukaryota; kingdom Metazoa; phylum Mollusca; class Bivalvia; order Pectinida; family Pectinidae; genus Mimachlamys; species Mimachlamys varia. The sequence continues at coordinate 39,766,723 of OX392529.1, forward strand.
GTATTCTTATATGTCAGTTGTGTATACTATAATGTTGAATCTCAAACGTTTCCAAGTTTTAATACAGAAACTAGGTCCCTTTTGGTGTGGTCAAACTTAAGGGTCATTTCGAATATTGCGACTGCTTTAGTGTTTTTATGCCCATTGATTTTATATATAATGATTTGGGGTGTAGTATGGCCAAGGGGCTAAGTCTCCAGGATATATCGAGAATAAAGTTCAACAGGGCCACAACACAGGAATACCAGACACACTGTTTGAGTACAAAAATGACCCCGCTAAGCTCAGGAATGCTCATACTAAAAAATAATGAAAATCCTAATTACCTATTGTAGATGAGTTTGATAGGTTTTACCTTTATTTCCCACATTCAGCCAACCCCCTCTGCAACCAGGGGTCACACCCACCATTAATTGTATAGTTGTTTTTATTCGCAGAAATTTAATTTCGCTACATTCGCGGTCAAATAAAACTCCTCAAAATAAATTACCCATGAAATATAACTCCCTAATAAGGCTGATTTCCATAAGAACAAATAATCCCATATTCCTTATTTACTTTATCAATTATATTGGGTGGTAGCAATGAATTATCTTCAAAATTACCAAGCAGACCGGTGATTTGTTTTTTTGACATCACTTCCAGTCATAGTGAATTGTTTATTCCTTCAAAAATTTTTTTTCAAAGACATTAATTTTAATTTGATATACATGTTGTTAATATTACACACTTTCTAAGCTTGACGAAGTTTGTATGGCTATTGACAAACAAGTAAATTAATCCACATCTTAGCCAATGACGGCTCAAAGGTAACATTTCATTGTACACCTCTAAACACAATTCACTGATACACATAAACATGTACATGCCATAGTGCAAATTACCCTACCGTCCGTGAAGGTCTACATTACGGATGTAACCGGCCGATAACACACATTTTAGAAACGTGGAGAACCGGCCGTAGAGCTACGATTAATTCTCGCCAGAAAAAAAATCATAAATTAGAACGAGGGTCAAGAGAGATAACTCGTGTATTACCCATCTGCTTTGAAAACCGCAGTTCGCGAAATTTATACAGTGAATAAATCCCAATATGAAACGCAAGAATTTCTCCCCGTGATATCAAACAATTAAAATAAAAACAGTTAAAAATATATTATCGATGCTCCAGACTAATTAAGTGATAAAATTATTTTTATAAAAATATTTTTTAAGGTTTTATTTATAATTCCCTTATTAGACAACATCGATCTCGACCCCCGTGGAGAATTATTTTCGCTATATAACAATACAATATTTTGAGTGTCACACATCATATTTCAAATGTACAATAAAATATTGTGAACATGATTAAAATGTACATGATGTCAAGCCGTATGCGGCTTATGAGACACTTTTAAATTGTATTTGTTCTTTGGGTTTTAAAAAACCAACTTTATAAATCATTTATCATTATATTACAGAGCATATGAATAGATTGGAATTATTTTCAGTTAATTTAACCGTAGGCAGTTTACTGAGGTAAATTAATTGCATAACGTTAATTGGCAAATTTTCAATATTGTTGTATAGATTATTTACTTCTATACGACTATGCTTCATCATAAAATATATGAATTTCGATTAAAGATCTTGAAGACCATTATTTTTGTAAGATATAAAAACAACTTGTCGCTGGCATCAAAATATTATAAAAAGCATTACACAGAGTACTAGATTGTTTAGATAACTCAGCACGTATACCACTGTAATTGTAACTATAAGGACATTTACATATGAAATGCATTTCATTTTCTACAGTGTTCAGACAGAATGGACATACTCGCTCGTCCTCGGGTAAGTTTATGTAACGACCATTCTCTATTACTAGAGCTATCTGCGTATAATTAGATTCAATTATTAAGTTTCACACAACAGAATAATAGCTGTTCATGTTTTTATAGGCACCTAAAATGTTTCCACTCAAACCTTCATCAGATATTAAAACGAGCGTAAAACTGTTAAATTACCCTTATCTAAATATTACAATCGCGTGCAAGGGTAGAATTACCTATCCACTGTTGTCTTGGAACATAGATCTGATACAGATAAGGCGAGCATGTATTTTGTGCTTTTGCAAAAACTGTTCATTGATAGCATACTCGGTATGTGTTCGATAACACATAGAGATACTCACTACAAGCTTATTGTGAGCTTTAAATATTCAGATCGTCGGGGTGTCAATACACAGATTGTTTTTTTTTTTAATATTGTACTATACATTACTACCTTTTACACAATGCATCACAAAAAGCGTGACCGATTTGGTGGCTGCTATCTGTTTAAATCGGTGCTGAAATGGCAATGCACCTTAAACCCACTTTTTTAGTGTTACCTATGCTCCGCATTCAGTATAGCAAATTCAATCGACGTTTTACGAGAATACTGCATTCCCTTTACACTGGGACCATTGAAAAAGACACAAGATAATAAGACCATGGGATCAGGAAGTGTAAGTTTCATCAACTTAATTGAGAACTGAGGCATACTTCTCGAAACAGGAAAGTTGGACATACAAAACCACTACGCCAATGTAAACATCATTCGTGAGCTTGGTTGGGTTTATATGTAAGTCCTATTAACAGCTGAGGTTATTTAAAAAGAGATCCCTCGATGTTCTTTGGTGTTTAATGCGTGTGTATATGGGACTGTAAAAGTATTACCACACTAAAGTATACTACCGAAAGCACATACCTGAACGCCGTTGGATTTGGTGTTTCCATAGGTATAAAAAAGTAATCAAAACTAATATGATTTAAGATTGTGTTTACTTACTTAAGCGCGTACGTGACTTTAAGAACCAACACTAATTTAAATGTACATGTACTTGTGATCATTCCTAAAGCATAGCATTGAACAATATATATTGGAGACAAATCGCGTATGCACATTGTTTAAGCCGAGGTAGGAACCTCACACATGAGATTTATTCTAAAACCAAACATAGACGCCTTAATGTTGCTATTTTAGCTTTAGATCATTCAAAAGAAATGATATATGAAACGTGGCTGTCTATTTGTTGTCGAGGCTAATACACTGTCATAACTAACAAGCATAACGCGTAGAATATGTATTGCAGCCATGCACTGATAGCTTGCTGGCATCCAGGAAGTGTCGGAGTTGACAAGATTATGTATATGGTTGTATAAGATTTTTTTAAACCTGTATATAAAATATAAGACCGAGTGATATATAAACTTTTATAATCTAGATAATAACCTGGCTACGTTACAGGCTAAAAACATAAACCGAAAATAACATTTGAAGACGTGGTGAACATTGCTCGGTTAATATTGACTATTAAGAACAACACCCCACTCAGATCCTAAAATCATTAAGTAGAGAACAACTCTTATCATTAACCATTTAAGTCTGACTTGGAAATTAAACTCGACCTCATTTAAAAAGTGTACTATCACAGTTCAACCTGATTGCAGAACATCTCGTCACATTGGCTTCTCTCAGTGAACATAATTCATATTCGTTTTGCATATGTCGATATATTCTACGAAATTCATGTCATTTGTAAGAATAATGGTATATATGTTCTGCGTATGCTTTCTTTTCTGCGACAAGGCGTAAGAAATGTACCTGCTGTCCCCATTGCATGATCGTAAGAGGCGAAATCATTTTTATTTTCTTTTTTCTTTCCAAAACAACTTTCTCCCCCCATGTCTCTCTTGACACTATCTCACTTTCAGATTTTGGCTGAGCGTTCGCCCCTGTGAGGAAGGCTTTTGGCCCTAACCCTTGGCCGAGACATTGTAGTCGCTTCTCCCTGTGGGACGCTCACCATTATGGCAGTGGAACGACTAAATGACTCGCTGTTAGTGTAATGTGACCGGGTGAGGTATTCGGCTGGGGTTCTTGCAGTATACTTCAAGTTGGTAGCACTTCAAATCGGCAAAAGATCCTGACTATTGCAAGAAGGCTTTGCAACTTCCAAAATATACCTGCATTCAACACACAAACACACACACAATTTGCATACACCGGAAGGTCGTCCTTAAATGACCATATCCGTTAATAGGGTGTACAATCAGATCAAAACAAACCAAATGGTAGCGCTTTAAATTGACAAACGTTTCGGACTATCGAAAGGAGGCTTACATGAACACTGTAGATGACATAGTTAAGTATCCTCTATACAGTGTTACATGGAGACCTCTGTAAAAGTAGAAGAGAATATGACCAGGTGTTCCGGAAGAGTAAACGTCTTCTGCTTCATCGACGACAACCGCCAAGTAAATACATGTCACACACAAGTAAAGATCCTAATATAATTGTCAAAATTTATCAGAAAAAGATACTATCACCTTAAACAAACGCTGCGAAAATTACCAATATTTACTAATTGCATGTTGTATTTGATCCAATTTACACATTATGACTCCATGCCTGTACTACTGTCATTGGAAATTCAAGCTTAGAATTAAGATTTAGAGACAGACATATTCGTTAAAATTACATGGTGTAAACTATTTCAGAAACAGGCAAACAAGACTATCTTGAGTATTGATTATACAGGAACTGGGGCCAAATAATTAGTTATCAAGTATACTTACATGTATACTAGAATGAGCAGAGTAGCTTAACAGTATATGGAGCTAGATCAACGTTCGATGCCCCCCCCCCCCCAATAATCTCTCCTGCAATCAATTCATCCTCTTTTTCATCGATGTGGATGGCGTTTTTTCAACAATTGATCTAAAATCATATAAGTCGATCATTACACTGAACTTCGTGGTTTAGGTTAAATTATACGTGGATCTGTAACAATCGATAAGTCGCTGTGTAGCCGGATGTAAATAGTAGACAAATACTTGTCAGAACGTTATATACTAACTCCATACATGGCTAAACTAAATATTTAAAACGCGAAATAAGAGATCGCGTTGGAAGATATGTCGTTAACAAAAACAGTTTATCGGGCGTACATGTAGAATATGCTATAAATAAGACCTTGTAAAGCTAAGTTTTTTGTCTCTTGTTTACGCAGTTTAATAAGGGTACACATTTCAAGTCTTTGTTGCTTGTTCACGCTGTTGAATAACAAGCGGCCGGCGGAACATGCGGTATTCTAAACGTCGCCTTTACGTGACCAAGATTCATAAACCGACCACAGGGTGGAGATAACTCATACAAACATTTATAAAAATATTTAATTGAGTCAATTTAAACATTGAAAGATTTTAAGCATAATTAACTAGTTCGACCTAAGCGTTACGTTATTGGAACACTATATTAGGTGTTAAATATACAAGGTCTTTCAGTAGAATATATGAATAATAATTATACAAACTAGGTACAATTTCATGGTTGTTACAGTAAAAAAAAGTTATGACAAGTCATCAACATGAATATCATGACGGTTATATGGTATTAAAATTACGGAAGACATTAGACATTATCGCTTGGACTTCTCTATCAGATCGGGGTCCTTATTCATGAAACCGTTCTCGTGCTCAAACATGGTTTCTGTGCTCAAGCCAGCTTTCTTGAAACTGACCTAAAATATGTCAACGATCAAAAAGTCAATTGTTAATGTTGAAATTAGTATTCTGCTTCATGGATCTTCATTTTCCCCAGATAATTTGAAAAATTTGAGTTCTTAAATAAATTATAGCCTGAACAAGAAATCAGTGTTGAGCACAAAATTAATGCTTGAGCATGAGAACGGTTTCATGAATACGGGCCCTGGTCTTGTTCATAATCTTCCTATTAAGAATTACTTAACAATTTGCTTTTATATATTTTATTTTTTTTTTGTAGCTATTTCCTTAAAAAACCCCAAATATATATAAACAATAGCAACAATTATCTAATGATTCAATGAACCTTGATAAACAGCTTCTAAACATTTTTATCTTTTTTCATCCCTGGAAGAATATATTATGTTAAAACTGTAGGCGCCATGTGCGCCACCTGTCAAAGTAAAAAAAAAAACTAGTTCGACCCTTTGATGTACATCAAATGCATCTCGTGGTCACATAACAGTAAAAATTGACACACTTTGAAGTCGGTTGCAGCTCCTTTGTAATGTTGAAAAGACAAGATACGGTTTACCGATTGGTCGGCTTTTTTCAGCTGAGCATACCTTCAGTTTTGCCATGACACATTCCAGGTGTGTAGAGAAAGAAGGTGAGGGTTACCCCTGAATATCGATGATGGGTGAATCTTGGTTACATCTTAAAAAGGAAGCACATCATTCTACCACGTTTTATACTGTTTATACTGTATCGTCATCTCTTACTGTAGGAAGTGAATATACTTTTTGGTCCCCATTTTTTGCTGTTAAACAGCATACAGAAAACACAAATCTGATGAGTTTGACTGTAAAATATTCGAACAGTCTTCAATTTTTCATACCCTTATAAAAACAGAAAATTAAATTTGGCTGCCTTTTTATAATCTCTGTGTAGCATTACTGGTTGCAGAGACATGGTTACTGTAACGATGTATACTTGTTTATATACTTTATATGTAATAGTACTTAAATTATCCTTACGGACAATTCAACATTCAAAAAGGAAACAAATGTCAATACCGTTTTTTGAGTAGTCTCTTGCTAAAGACGTTTTTACTATTGTTTCTAAATAATATATACGCTATACGAATCTTTAAATGACAAGGGTCCCTTTTTACCACCGTGTCATTGTTAATAATTACAATTACCTATTGATATGGTCAAAATCGTTAAGATGTCTTCCAGGGTTAAATTTGTAATACTTGCACATATTTCAGTGACTATATAAAATCTCAAATTGAATTTTTTTTAACTTGCAGCTAGAACGCGCATTTGATAAATGTGTGCGAACATTTTAATCGATGAGGTAGAGCGTGACGAGGCTTTACATGCATTAAGGCCTTAATTGACACGATTTGTCGAGCGTCTGCATGTGTCTGTACATGGGTAGAAGTAACCTTTTTTAGCCTGAGGTTGCTTCGATAACATTTGTACATGAGAACCATAGTTTAAAATGGGACCGTAGGTTTGCTTAAATTTATTTTTTAAAAAATTGTCCAAATGTATTATACGAATGCAGTGCGAGGTTTGATGTACTATTTATTTAAGTTATCTACATTTATTAAATCTCTTTTTAAACACTTCTTCAATGTGTGTTAAGCATTTGGTCAGTAATAGGACACATGCTTTAGTATATCCACGGGGAGGTGTTTGTGAGTCTGTTAAAAATTGGGTCAGCAATAACAGTCATGCTTTAGTATATCCATGGGGAAGTGTTTGTGAGTCTGTCCTACTGTATCGCGGGCTGAAGGCGTTGGAGTAAGTTGGCTCTCGTATCTACATATATATCTTGTTATAACGAATTAAAGCGCAACTTTTTATAGAACTATACATAGGGGGTTTCATGCAATAGCCATTTTCAATAATATATTTTGGCCCCTTTATCATCGATGAGTCCTAAAATGACGAAGCAGCAGCATGCTGCACGGTACATGTAACTCATGCCTTACACACTCTATAGATTACTTATTTATATAGGTGCATAGTTATGTGTTACGTTCATCTTCCATTTGTGCCTAGTAATGCTGATCAAAATGAGCTAACGCTGGAATGGACACAAGATAGTGATTTAACCAATACAATTGTATACATAACAAAAATATCAATAATGTCAACTATTTGGTATTTAAAGAGCAACCCGATTAAAAGCATAGGAAGGCATTCGTTCCTACCTGTGGTTTTCGATAGTTGTACCCATGTCGACAGGTAAAATATCCACAAAAGGACGACAACAGGTTGACACCCCGCACACGCCATATTTCTACAACCATAAAACTATGTACGGGTATATATTTCTGAAGGCGGAAGTTGACAAAACGTCACACGTGACACAGCATATTAAGTAAAATAAAAATAGCTGTCAATGGCAGATGCAATTTGCCAAAACCTAATCAGGACTTCGCCGCTTATACATAGTTTATATGCGTTAAACGTTTGTAGCTTACAGATTTAATTGTGATGTGATAATGTATGCAGGGGCGTAGCTTCCTAAGCGCGGATACGCAGGTTCGTACACATACTTTTCATAAAAAATAATATTTAAAATACATGTGTGAAAAAATGAGGGTATTGTACAAGAAAATGAGAGTGTTTATCTTTTCATTCATTTTACCTAAAAATTGGCGTTAGCACACGCTAAAATGGCCCAAACGGCCAAAGACCTTTGGGAAATCAGATTTGTTTCTTTGGAGACAACCCCAGACCCCCTTTCGGGAGGTGAACGTATCCCCCTCCCGTAACCATCCCCTACTTACGCTTAGGGTGCTGTACATGTCTTCGGCACCACATATGCGTACACTTCAAAACACCCCTAGCTACGCCACTGATATGGAAGCTCAAGCGTAGTAATGGCGTCTTTTTCCATTCCTTTGACGTTATTTAGTTATTTGGCTTTGGCGCTTTCTTGTCTTTTCGTTTTGTCGCTTTCTTGTCTTTTCGTTTTGTCGCTTTCTGGTTGTGGATATTTAATAAACACATCCTCCATCATTATAACTCACAAAAAGCTTTGCTAATGAAATGAAAATTAAGATATAGCAATGTGATTTTTGTTTCCGCATTCTGAGGATAATTTTACAACAATGTTTGATAAGTTTTTTAATAAATGTATAAGTAAAAGAAAATCAATGCGTGTATCCATCTTCTGTCTGTCTTCTGTAGAAAAGTTGTATGATTTCAACAAATAGAACGTTGGCCATCCAATGAACAGATGAGCATGTTTACATGTATATGTTATACTAAACAACAAAAGTTTTATTCATTTTACAGCAATTATGAAAAAAGTTATACAGTCTAATCACTCTTTTCCCGGATGTCATCGCGCGGGGGTGTGGTAGGAAACCGTAGTGGTTGGACAAGTGACCCCAACTTTTCAAATCTGATTAGGCAATCAAAGCCAAATCGAATGTGTCACATTGTAATAATTATTTAAAACCTACGAACACAAAAACAACGAACAAACAAACAAAAACATACGAAACACAATTCATGTTAAAACAGTTTAGTGATTACCTTCGATTGTGATAAGTCTAGTGATCTGTTCCGATATTTTTTTATTCAATTAAGAAATAACGGGTTGAAGTCCAGAATATGTAAGGCCGGTATCAACTGGTCGATACCTAATTTGTTACAACCTATAATATGGTGTTAACATGTCGCAGCTGATTCCTTATTCTAGGGATTGCATTAATTATCGAGATTGTCTTGATCGATGTCGACTGCTGACAAACAATCTTACAATACAAGTATTCGAGAGATGTAGGTTGATCAGAACTATTAGCAAGTTGTATGGTCGCCATTTTTTGTCTCATTGAGAAATATTTATATTAGTGTCTTTGTGTGATGTGAAGTTGGACGTTTTTGAGTATATTTACTAGTGTGCCTACTAGTTATGGTAACCATGATGACTCGGTTCTCATTTTGAGGATTGATGTTTACCTGGATGTGACCAAGATTTACATGACGGGTGTCGTCGATGAAGCAGAAGACGCTTACTCTTCCGGGACATCCGGTGTTATTCTCTTGTACTTTAGCAGTCTCTATATATATTTTTCACCTTTGTTAATAGTTTGTCCCTACTTAAATCGATTATGAGTTCGGAATACGATTTTTTTTACACGTCGGTATTTTCTGTTTAATTTTTAAAACACTTGTTAACGCAATCGTCTTTTCCGTGAATCAAATATGTATTAACAACACAAAATATCTCATGTTTTTGAGTGAACTATTATATGGCAGCTAAACATTCCAAACCAGTTCTAGAAATAATTTGAAATGATTTTCATAAAAAACAGTAATTATATTGCTCGGCATGTAATGTACAAAACGTTCGTGATCGGTTAATAAAGTTTAATTCTTCAAACCGAAGCCTCACTAGACCGGCTAAGTATCAGTGTCACTTGCATGGTCGGTTAAGAGAGGTTACACTGTATTACACTCTGTTTAGTTATACTCAAATTTTCTAAACGTGATATACGTTCCCTGCATATATTTCCTGAGAGGACGCTGGCAGTTTCGAAACAATTTCAAGTTTTTCATTTTTATCATACTTTTGTCACATACATATTTGTAGCACACGATGAAGACTTTTTTTCAGTGAAGCACACGATAAAGCTCGGACTATGTATTTAAATTAAGGAAGCTCACAGAATCAACGGACGCACACTGAGTTATTCATCGAAAGAGATATGCGTTGTTATGTATTTTGTATCAAAATTTTATTACATGAATATTTTTAATTATATGATTGAAAAAATTCAAAAAAATCATCAAATGTTGCTGAGTGAAAATGATGGTATTTTAGTATCCACATTCTTAAACAAATACATAGAAAAGTTTTCGCACATGGCGCCTACAGTTTTAACATAATATATTCTTCCAGGGATGAAAAAAGATAAAAATGTTTAGAAGCTGTTTATCAAGGTTCATTGAATCATTAGATAATTGTTGCTATTGTTTATATATATTTGGGGTTTTTTAAGGAAATAGCTACAAAAAAAAAATAAAATATATAAAAGCAAATTGTTATGTATGTATGAGGCTGACATGCTCAGCTTTTCAACATGTTGTATATGCTTAATTTCTATATAGGTACATGTACGTATACTTGTGGTATTAGACAAATCGCGTATACGGTACACACGAACTGTACATACACTCATCGAGACATTGATTTATTCAGACATACGATTTAATCATTTCATTTGTTCGCATGCTTATCAAGTTGACGTAATATAGAATCGAATAAAAGAATTTGGACTGTCGCTTGCAGTGAATGACAGTTACATTGAAGCAATGTACCTGCCGGAAGGTGACAAAGCGAAAAACCGAAGAGGCGCCAAAGTAAAATAACTAAGTACAGTGTAACACCATAACAAAAAACGAAATAACAAGAGAGTGAAAGAAACTCTGTGCCGGTTACATCCTTGAGGTGGTGTTCCGTGCTACAATGAATGAATATAAACTTTGAATAACATGCAAGTCATTTTCAAAGTTGAATGCACCCCTGGAAAACCCGACATAAGAGGGAACGATCAGAACCCAACACACATTTTACTAAAAGTGAACACACAAACAAGTCGGTGATCACCAGTAAATATCCTCGGTTTGTACATATTTTTAGGTTTAAGAGCTCTCAAAGACACTTTTTATCTTGAGATTATTTTTTTAAAATCACATAATAATGCTTTTTCGGACAAATTGTAATATCAATTTTACCGTTAAGTCAATATCATCTTCTAACCAAATATTGATAATTTTAATTCTAAAAAATACTTATATGATAAAACGTTTTATGGTAGCGATCTTGATGTACTTGATGTGTTTTTTGTTAAATACAAGGCATATCTGGTTAAACATTGTATATATTGAGCATTATCTTTATCAACCTGTCGACTAGTTGTAAAAGGGACCTTTAACAATGAACAACCAAGTAACATACATTTTGTATGCAATCGATATAGCTTGAATATTTCCTCGTTGTATGTAGGACATAATCACCGAAATATTTAAAACAAAACATACATTGTATAGCGGCCAATGACCTCTGAATCACTGGTAAACCAGTTTTATAAAAGGTATTAAACAGCCACTGCCAAGTTACGGTTATAGAAATGCAAACCCTGAACAATCAACTACTATATGTACTCAGTTGTATGTATAGAGGGTACACAACGAGTGCTTGTTGGATATGGAAATTCTTTCAATCGAGTCTTTTAAAAACAATTAACTAGAGTGAGATAAATTCCATTACAATGGCCATGAGTCGTGTGACCTGCTACTACCAAAAAAACATTAAGTTGGCAGTGCTGTTTTCTGAAGGTCATGTAACCACTAGTGGAACAATGGTCTGAGAGAGGAATTACACATTGCATTATGGTAGAAATATATTTATATAGGGGTTTAACCTTAACTTCCATAAACAAATAATCGTCCAGTTGTATATAGAACAGACATTAAACCCTTCAACAGTCAATCTCAGTTTAAGATAGGACTTAAACACTGGGATAGGAAAGGAAACAGCGCACTGTCCGTAAGAATAGGACACTTCATTTAATACTAAAACACGTTTCGTCATTGAGACTGGCTCCTGCAATGATGCTTTAGTGGTGTGGCACGGAAGTATATATACTTTAAGATAAGAAGTGAACAGATCCTGGTAATAGAGCCAACTGGTGTGTTATTTGTCTTATCTCAGTAGGCCAACCGTTAAGCTTGTCAATGAATGCGCCTAGGGCAATGACGTCACCAACGTCAGAACCTTGGGAGAACAACACAGTAGTGGAGATTGAAATTGACACTGACATTTAATTGTATCGCTTATTGTTACAGTTCCAATAAACACCATAAACGTTAAGATCACTTCCATCACTTCCAACGAAGTGCATGCAATTTTTTAGTTGAAACGGAAGTACAATTGAAAATCAATTTAGAATACATCGACGTCATCATACATTGTTAAATGTTTATCAGTCCATGAATGATTTGTTCGTTTTTCTATACATGTGTTGATTGCCCTAATATATCAAGATTTGCGTGATATATGTCGGCTGATGAAGAAAAAACTAACGACACAAGGATTCGAGGGATGCAAGTTGGTAAAGACTACGATCAGGGCAGTGTTATGTTTCTGAATCTGTTACGTCATCAGTGACCAATTTCTGGCGTCGTATGTGACGGGTGAGTGGCAACTGCAGAAGCTTGAATTTCTGGACACTTCCGACGAACATTCTTTCCTCTGCCAGAAGATTCCAATCCTGTATGGTTTTAGGGAAGAACGGATTTTGTAGTTCGTCCGAATGTCCAACTACTTTGAGCACGACTTTTAAGGACTTCGAGCTTATTGTTGACACTTTGTCTACAACATTTTTGTGTTCATAGTTCACAAATGTTTTAGGTCGAATGTGTGTCAACCACTTTGTACATGAACATTAACTTCTGATGTTTCTTGTGTGTTTCCAGTGGATGTAGATGTAGCTTTAGGTCTGCCAAAATGTGTGTGACTACTCTTGTTCCCTTTCTTTGTATTTGCCTGTTATGAATCTGGCTGCCTGTATCCTTTCGGTTTTTCATATTTATTACATAAAAACCAGTTATTGTTAAAGTATAGAAATATCACGTACTTCCTTCTAAGTTGTCTTTCATTTATGGACAAGAAGGAATATATACAAAACGTCGGTGTAAACTCTTTAAAATTTTCATTACGTGTGCTTCGAATTTCCATCAAACATGTATTTGCAAACAATAGCTTACATGTACACACAAGGGCATGCATGCTGCTGACGGCTGTGTGACCTAATTACCTTTATTATTGAAATTAACAGGTTTTTAATTTACATCAGATTTGAAAAAACAAGTGTATATATTATTACAGATCGAGCACACGTACAAATTATACCACGTTTTGAATAGTTTCGAGATCCTATTTAACTTGCCTTTAACTGTATTGCAGCACTACATTGCAATATTCTTCATATGTTTCTCTTCCTATTTTGAGAAGGCCGTGATGGCTTTTATTTTGGAAAAGATTGACGTAATGATGCATGAGTAACAACAGTTACATCTGGCGGCAAATAACAAAGACTAAGGGATGTAAACAGCCCACGCATGGCAAGTCAGACACAAAATAAATCATTATGGAACATTTTAAGTATTGGGTTATTATTTAGAAAATCCCTAAAAATGCAATTTTGAGATTTTCAAAAAAAGTAGTAAAAAAAGGCTTCAGTTTCATTTTGCTAAGATTCAGATTGCTAATATATATTGATTCGTTGACGTTCAGAACTATCAATAAGGTTGGCAAAATCAAGATAATCAACATCGTGACAACGTAAACGAAGATCGTGATCACGGTTATGCTTTGATTGACCTGCGGTAATATACCAATAAAGAAACAAGTCAGTCTTGTATTTCAATGTTTTAAAATTTTCAAACTACAAAGCTTGCATTTATGTTAATAGCTCATGGGTTTTAATCATCTTTCCAACTATGATAGAGCAATGCTTCTTTCGAAATAATTCGCAGTTATTGTTAAAAAAACCTGTTGATATAAAGATCTTTTCCTACGCGTGCCAATGATAAATAATAATAGGAAGTAGACAGGAAAACGTCAGCGTGTACTACGTACAAATAGTAATAGGAAGTAGACAGGAAAACGCTAGCGTGTACTACGTACAAATAGTAATAGGAAGTAGACAGGAAAACGCTAGCGTGTACTACGTACAAATAGTAATAGGAAGTAGACAGGAAAACGCTAGCGTGTACTACGTACAAATAGTAATAGGAAGTAGACAGGAAAACGTCAGTGTTACTACAAACGCCTTCATTCCAGTTCATCAATTAAGTAGACTCAAACAGAAAAAGACGTTTTTGATCCATGTCAGATTTGACTGCATCGCCTACTTCTGATGCACTTTTGGTAAATATTTTGACACGGAATTAATTGCCTATGTTAAGATACACACTTCATATACAATTTGTACCAGCATTTCTGTTTACGTTATATAAAAGTAACATCATTAACGGAAATGCGATTTGTATGTGATGCTATACAAATGTTTCTACACTTCGACCAATGAAGCAAATATCTGATATTTTTGTTGTTGTTTGAAGTGGTTAAATACCAAAACAAATGTTTGGGAGTGGCTTTTGAATAATCCTTTAGGTAAACGAGATGCCATAAAAACAAAACTGGACGCAGTTAGAAATAGGAAATAATGAACCTGTTATTATCGATTCAGTTTCCTTTCATTTTATTTGGCAACTTTTATCTGACATGACAACTATGCATAAATATGCAAGACTACACACTTGTGTTTTTCTAACGAATCAGAAAGCATGAGTTTATTGCGCGGACGAATATATTCACGAGTGCGCGGAGCGCACGAGTGAATATATACGTCCGCGCAATAAACGAGTGCTTTCTGATTCGTTAGAAAAACACAAGTGTGTGGTCTTGCTTTTATCACATACCTTTAGTATTTTGTAGAGATCAAACTTTAAATTTTATAAACACTTATATTTTTCGCAAATATCGGGAACTTTTCAGTCCGCCTCGTCTTTCAGAATCCGGTTTGAACCTGTTTTAGCAACACCCGTCACCGGTACTTTACCCGCAAGTCATAGGGGAAAAAAACAGAACAGATTTTTGTCATATACTTTCTTTCTGATATTTAACTGGTAAAACATATAATCCACAAGATACATACAAATTTCTAATACAATGTATGGTAACAATTACTATTTTAAACGATCGGCAACAATAAATGGTTGAATAAGAAAGGTTACAAAAAGTATAAGTAAATTCTCCCAACTCGCGATATCGTTGCATTACGTCACTAACACACAAAAACTCGAAATTTCCCACGGTGTAACTTCAGTCATCAGAATCGGAGTCGGGCAGTTGTACTATGCGTCTGTACTTACGAGGGGGTGACATGCTGTGAGATGTGGTATTTTTTGACTGGGATGATATTTGAAAAGAGATGTTGAAAGTTCCCCCGCGGATATTTGCACCGGAAAACATTCCCGTCGCAAGATTTTGCACGTCTTTCTCCCGAGGACAAGTTGTGACGGCTGGTAGGTTTTGACTGTGTGATGTTTCCGCCATTGGTCTACGTGATACTGTGGATGTTACACTGGGAGATATAGCAGACTTCTTCACGTTTTGAAGAATTTCGCACATTTCACGTTGTTGGTTAAAGGAAGCTACGGCATAGTTATTTACACTATTTACGTTTTTGTGACCAGATAATTGAATAATAGTCGTAGGAGCAACGCCGGAATGGAGGAGTTTTGTACACAGTGTTTTTCGCAATGATTGGTTTGTTTTTTTCCCAGTAAGACCGGCGTGACTTGCCATTGTTTTCATCATTACACCGAGTTTGTTTCTTCCAACTGACTGGTTCTTGAACCACTTTCCACCATTGCTGTTCTGATTGACGGCGATATAAAATGGAGACTCCGGTGTATTCATGGCCCGAGGACGGTGTTTGGCATACAATTTGTAGGCTTCGATTGGACATCGCGACTTCATTTCAGGATTTTCAAATTGTTTCGGATTAAATGATCTTACGTGAGTACTGTTTCCGCCTCTTGTTTTTGTTGTTCTTTCGTTAAATTCTAGGTATTCTGACTCATTTTCATCCCTTTTTAATTCTATGTCTCCCCATTTCAATTGTTTGTTCTCATCACATCCTCTGAACCCCAAAAGTTTAGTGTTATTGAACCAAACTGTGTTCAGCAAAGCACGCGGGTTGTCGTGACCAAGCTGACCGCATTCCCACAACATTTCCTCCTCATTTTCACTGACAGGTTGCGCTTTATTGGGTCGGTTCCCAAGCCCTTTCTGTTTTAACTCTTTCCGTCGAGATTGAAGTACCTGTCGACTTGTGCTGAATAAATCTGAGGTAAGAATGTTGACAATATAACCATTTTCCCTCAGATAGCGGTCGATGCCCCTGTGAAAGCTGGTTAGGGTATCGGGTTCATAATTAGAACCATCATTTTTCTGAAGAGAAAGCAAAAAACCACCAATGTATGTATCAAGTTCAAATGGCAGAATCTGAAGAACGTCCCTGCTGTCAGACCTAGGAGGAGACTGAATCCACTCTTGAAATCTTTTAATACATCCCTCGGTTTTCTTAACAGTATTTTCATTTCTTTTACTCATTATATAATTCATCAAATCGGAGACACCAGAGGTATACGTACAGGATGGAATCACGTCCGCGTCGTCTATTTCAGATGAAACATGGGGTTCAGCCTCAGGGATGGGGTCAGAGGGAGGGGGAGCGCACGGTGTCATGGGTGATGAATGTGAATTGGGCCTAATTCCATTCACGGATATTGCCATTTCATTAAACATAGGCCTACCTTCAGCTTCATGAATACTGGACTCATCACTTATGTCTGAATCCATCAGTAGATCATGCAATATGTCAAAATTGCCAGCAAATGCCATTGTAAACAAAACCCTTTCAGGCTTCCGTAGCAGACGACAACTGGCTTAGACTATATTTACTGCAAACTTTATTTCTTTTTCTAAAATGTTTCTTTAGAAAGCCTAAGTAACGTCCACAAGTCTGTATTTTAGATTAAAAAATATTTTTATATTTCAAATTTTTTTTAAATCTCAAACTTCAAAAACTGTCCAAAAATATTTACCAATGCAATACCCGGATATGTTACGTCTCCCATGACAAGCAAAGGGGATTTCCATAAAAAAAATAGTTCCGGCTAGTAGGTAAATACAACATTCCGTATTGCACATGTGCAATACGGAACGTTGTATTTCGTGGTCTGGAAATTGCTTGTATTACTATAATAAGATACAACAGGTATGTGATAAATCATTCAAATAAACCGACCAGTATTTTTAGCAGTTTGAAGACCCATACAGCCATAAGCAAACAAAACGATCTTTATGTCAATCATATAAATATGTCAATGATATATTAACTATTCATACGAGACAATCAAGAATTTAAATGATTTTCTGTAACTTTTTTTACAACAATCACACTCCATTCAGACATTCCGGGTAACAGAAACATGTACAACCCGGGCTAAATGTCATGTAATTCGTAAATTAAGGAGCGTGTACCTTAACACATTGATAGATTTTCACCAGAAGATAAATAAAATCAAAATAAGTTGTACTAGAGGTGGGACTAGATATAAGGAAATTGGCCTAGACGAAAACAATTTCTTTTAAAACAAAGGAGGAAATTAAGTTTGGATGTGAACATTTTACAATCTGCGAAGCAAATGCCAGGTTTTTGTTGACAAAAATCGAGATGACGTCACGTTTAGTTTTGTTTAAGCTGAGTCACGTGACTCACAAAGGAGGTGCCAAAAGTTAATTCATACTTATTTTGCCACCTCCAGCCGACACAGCGAATATACTTAAAATACACAATAAAATAACTTGACATGACTGACTGAGGCGGCAAATTGGTACGACTACTGTCATAAGATTGTTATCTGCGGCTATATGTGAGGTAAAACCAGCAGTTTTACACATGTCTGGTTTGTTTTACCTGCACACTTGAGCGCTCGGGGATGGGCCATCTAACTACATGTATGTAAATATTAGATTTACTACAACGTTTTGTGACAAATTACTTTATGGTTGTACCATCTAATTTTTCTGAAATATGAAATTAAATTTCCATCTAAAAGTGTTTTAGCTGTTTGCAAAATGCCGAATAACCTAAGTATTTTCACAAATACTCTGTAACAACACATTCATGACTTATTTAATTGTTGTCAAAACAATTACAGATTTCTCAAGTGTGCATTACTGTTCGTTGTCTATTAACAATGACCACATCGATCGAATACACCCTTCTGTACTTGAAATAAAGGACACAAGAGACTCTTCTACATCAGCTGCTTACCTCGATCTATACTTAAACTATGACCAACAAAGAGGGGTAACTACTAAGCTGTACGATAAACGTGACGATTACAATTTTCCGATCGTAAACTTTCCATTTTTTTATAGTATGGCCCCTTCCTCTCACACTGTGGTGTTTTTATTTTGCAGTTGATTCGTTATTTTAGGGCTTGCTTTTATGGTCGCCATCTTGATCTCATCGAAAAATATTCTGTATTTTTGAGTGAAATGAAGAAAAACTTTTTTTAGTTTGCTCTTGTAGTGATTGACAATGATGAATCGGTTCTTATTTTGAGGATTTATGCTTACTTTGATGTGAAGAAGATTTACGAGGCAGGTGTCGTCGATGAAACATAAGATGCTTACTCTTTCGGAATAGCTGGTCTTAGTCTCTTTTACTTTTACGAGAGTCTCCATGTAAATATTTCCTTCAATGACCTTGGTATGTAACATTCACTGTCAATTTCAATCTCTACTACTCTGTTGTTCTCTCAAGGTTCCGACGTTGGTGACGTCATTGCCTTGGCGCACTCAGTGACAAGTATAACGCTTGGCCTACTGTGATAAGACAAAAAACACACCAGTTGACTCTATTACCAGGATCTGTTCACTTCTTATCTTAAAGTATATATACTTTAGCGGCACATCACTAATACATTATTTAACGAACCAATCTCAATGATGAAAAACGTTCTTACAGTATGCATTTTAGTCTTGATTGGGGTATGGTTTTGTGACGGACAGTGCTGGCTTAAATCTCCTACACCAGGTATGTGTTTCTATGTTTGACGGACAGTGCTGGGTTAATTTTCCTACACCAGGTAAGTGTTTCTATGTTTGACGGACAGTGCTGGGTTAATTCTCTTACACCAGGTAAGTGTTTCTATGTTTGACGGACAGTGCCGGGTAATTCTCCTACCCCAGGTAAGTGTTTCTATGTTTGACGGACACTGTTGGGTAATTCTCGTACACCAGGTAAGTGTTTCTGTGTTTGACGGATAGTGCTGGGTTACTTCTCGTACACCAGGTAAGTGTTTCTATGTTTGACGGACAGTGCTTCAATAATTCTCTTACCCGAGGTGAGTGCTTCTAAGTTTGTCGTCCTATTTAAAACTGGTAGAATGGTGGCTGAAGGCTTTCAACACCTTAAATATGTCACTTTGACTTTGGGCGGAATGGTCGAGTGGTTAACACTCTATGCAGGCGGCCGGGGTTCAATCCTCGTAATCGTCATATGCATGGAACATTCATACAAAGTGCTTTTCTCCTGCCCACACAACTCAAACAACCTAGTTGGAGTATAAAAGTGTCTGTGGTGGGTGTTTGAAACACGGTCCCACTACAAACAAAACACAATTCATCTCCGGCACACGCGAATACATACACACACATATGGAGATATTAGCCAATAAGTATAGGACAAGCAGTTAGCTCCTGATAAGGCAGCTCCTGAGAACTCCTCAGAATTGTATTTGATAGAACTTGTTTGTTAATTGTATTGTTGCATATCTATGTACTGTAAAGCGGTTTAGGATGGCTTATGTTAGCTAGATAGGGCGCTATATCAAAATATTGTATCTTACTGTGTAGCTTTTTAACAAGGATTCACTTTTCTCTTTTGTTGAGATTATGAGATTGCAAATACTATAGAGGTTATATTATCTATCGGTTTTTATTTCTTCATGAATGAAACACAAAAAGGTTGACTCTTATCTAAAGTAAGGTTTAAACTTACTAAACCCGTTTAAGCTTATTGTCGATGACGTCACACAATTTCGTCTCAAACTGAAGGATTTGAGTAAAGTAGGTTCGTAAAACAAAAAAATGATGCTACGTTATGCACGTGTTCGAGTATAGTTATGAGGTGATAACGATATTTTTTGGGGAAAAATCATCTAGTGAATGTCTAGTGAACATACATATGTACAGACTATTTACAACTGGGTGATTGGTTGACTCCTGTATAAGTCTCTATATACAATTGAGTAGGCCTAGTTGGTTGTTCAGGGTTAAAGGTCATATACCTTTAGCTGGGTGGCTGTTAATGCCCCATATACAGCTGGCTGACCGGTGATTCAGGTTGTAAGTTCTACATACAATGTATGTCTTGTGTACAACTCTAATATAAGCCACTCTAAAGCGCTTTACAGTAAATAGATATAAAATTCTCATACAATCAATACAATTAACACATGCAGTTTTATCACATCACTACCGTTATCAGCGGTGTAATAAAGCCATTACATAAATTGTCTAAATTACACACGTGTAATAACACTTTCCCCTTCGCTGATTGGCTGGTTCCTTGTGAACTGTATTAATACGCACGGGGACAGTCTACTTCTTTTTACTACGAAGAATACAACTTGCGACTGCTAGTAGAATGATGAAGTTCGGAGTTGCCGATAAAATTAAGGTTGACAACAAAGACAAGGGTCCGTCGTTATAAAGCAAAAATAATTACAGACATCTTAACAATAAATCGATCGATGATCCTTTCCCAACTGTATAACAGGATAAACTGACGTCAACAATCATGTCTTGGGAAAACAATCCTAAACACTGCTAACAAATCGACCTCAAACGGCGTCGTTTAAAGATGTTGGAACAAAATGATCATTTGAAGCATTCTCGGTGCACAATCAACATCAATGTTGAATCCCGCGATGATAAGGATAATTCTCCAACTGTAAGAAAACGCCACACATGGGTTGTGTACTACAGTGATAGCTAAGCGGCAACGAACAAGTCATTGTGTCGCGCCAAGTGACGTCACGATATCATCACATCCGGACGGATTCATGAATGGAATACCAGAGGACACTCGCCCGACACAGTCGAACTTAAAGTTTTATTCATTATTTCTAATCCCAAGAGACAATTTATCAGTCATAATATTAGTTGAAATTGTCTGAAATTTTGCCATAAGGTGTCTTTATTTTATAAAATTAATCAGTTGCAAGATTCAATTGTGTTGGACTACTTCTTCGTTCGCCGGTACATTTGACCTACTTCGAAGGTTTGGGTTATTTGGTTCGACATATCGAAATCAGTTAGCGAGAACGGCGAAGACAAAATCTGTTTTGGATGGGGAAGGCGATATAACGTCACATGATAAAAAAAAATCTGTCATTCGTTTCTCTTCATATTGAATTATGATACTCGTTTAGAATTTTTATTTTTACTCGCCAGAGGCTCGCAAAAATGACAAATTAAAAACTCGTATCATAAATTTAATATGAAGAGAAATTCGTGACAGATCCTCTATCTATCATATACTTTTCTGAGGAGTTTGCAGGAGCTGCCTTATCAGGCGCTAATTACTTGTCTTAAACCACCTGGCTAAGATATCCATATATGTTTGTATGTATGTGTGTGTGCTGGATATGAATTGTGTTCTGTTCGTAGAAGGACCGTGTTTCCAACGGCATCTTGAATGCTACAGCACAGATACTGCAACACCGACCCCAGATCATTTTATACTCTATCTGGATTGTTGGAGTTGTGTGTGCAGGGAAAAAACACTTTCTCTGAATGTTCCATTCGTATGACGATTACGGGGATCGAACCCCGGACGCCTGCATGGAAGACCAGAGTGTTAACCACTAGATCATTCCGCCCAACTCTGTGACTTTTTGATCTGAGTTTAAAATACTATAACATACTAGTGGGTGATTTGGTTGTTAACATATACTCTATTTGTAACTTGGTTGCTGGTTTTTAGCCCACCTGGCCCGAAGGGTCAACTGAGCTTATTCGATAGTATGGCGTTCGTCGTCCGTCAACTTTTCCTTTAAACGACTTCTTCTGAAATTCCGAAAGACATAGTAACATAAAAAATTGCTGGTAACTTTCTTTGAAGGAGCTAAACGAAGCTTGTGAAAAAACTTCTTTCAATGTCACCGTGGTCAAATATGTCGAAATCTTCAAAAAATACATGTACCGTTAGGCATATAGACCTTATATTTGACTGGTAGCTTCCTTGGACGACGCCAAACAAACGTTGTGAAAAGAAATAACCTTGACCCATAGTCAAAGTCATAGGGGCCAAATATGTTGAAACCTGTCAACAACTTCTTCTGATTAACCAAAAGGCCTTTAAGCATCTACATGTGCATGTATGCATGTGCAATTGGAATGTCTTGTGTTTTGTTGGTAGTGGGACGATGATTTAACCGGCATCTTTTATAGTGCTACCTCAAATTTGAATGCTATTGGACAGATACTGCACCATCTACCAGACACGATTATTCTCCCCTGGGTTGTTTCCTTCTCTGTTTGAAAAAAAAATCGAAGTGTAAACCACACGACCAATTAACATTAATACATTAAGTATGAAATTAACATCATATATTAAAAACTGAGTAGTTAGTTGTTCTGGATTTAATGTTATACATACAGTATAGTTGTATTATGATTTAAGAACGGTTAAGGTCATTACTGAAGAAAAAAATTCTAATATTAACAAAAGATTGTTAGAAGATACTATTAAATTAATAATCGAATTTAACAAATTAATGAACAAAAGCAAAACAAAATTGAGTAATAAATAAATTAATTAATTAACAAAAACAAACATTATTAATGTAAAATTATTAGAAAGCGTCTTTGTGAAATAAACTACACATTCTTTATAAAACATTTAAAGATATTTTCATAAAGAGACTTTTATTCGGTATGACTTTATTGGCGATACTTTACCGCAAACTGGCTAGGTTTTGAATTGTGATCCACGATTCGTTTATAAACTCATTTTTTTTTCAGAAATAAAGACATATGTTTTGAAGTCTTTATCGTTCCCGCAATTGTTTGTTTTTTTTCGGGTGGAAATAAACCTTTTGAAAATCATGCATGCATCTCAAAATACTTTAATGAATATCACTTAAGGGAACATACTATTGGCGATCTCCATGGTGATATACGATTCGTTCAAGTTTCCAGTAATAGGTTATTATGTTGCGGTGTGATCGTTTCTTCTTAGGTCGTGTTTTCCCGCGGTGAATTCAACTTTAAAAATAATTTGCATGTAATTCAAAATTTCTGTTCACGCAGTGTTGCACGGAAGACCGCCTCAGGGATGTTACCGGCATGGGGTGTTCATGCACTTTGATACACAAGTCACCGAAAACTGTGAAACATGCTACTGCAGTGAGGGAGGTGCTTTGAGATGTTGCAGGTAAGTACACCGTCTGTCAATGCTCCAGTTGATTACATATATATCACCAATATCATTCATCATACTGTCATCAATATGCTATGCCTTTCCATGAGACATTTACAATAAGCTTAGGCCTAACTAAAATCCGACTTCCGACAACTTTATTTGACTCGCTTCAACTGTGACCAAATCACGGCGTCGTTATGTTTACTGCTGCGCGATGCAAACTGCTCTAAAAACTCTCTAGTATACTGGAAAGGTATTTCAAAAAATTCGTAATGAAAATAAAAGTTTGAGAGGTATGATTAAAAGACATTTAAAACTCAAAAAATAAAAATCTTGTCTCTGTACATCTTTTATGTTGCCTAGTGATGAATGAAGCTAGCTATCGGCTGTTCCGCGTATGTACATACATGCCGATAAGTGTGCAACAGTGTAACAAAATTAAAGCACCCTGTGACGCCCGCAGCTTGAAGTACATGCGAATGGCGGGAAATGTAAAATAGTTGACGTAAATATAAGGATTGAATGTCTATTTTGTTGTTTGCATCGGCTGATGTAGTCAAGTGAACCTCGTGCAAATGGTACAAGAACTGCCTTACAGTTCACTTCATTTGCGCGAGGTTCACTTGACCTCAGCAGCCGTGATAAATGTGATAAACATTTTATTCATGATGCAATGTAGAATCTACAGTTAAGTATTATTATCCAGTCTAAAAGTAAAAGTATCAGTGTGAATATGTTTGTTTACATGCGTGTTTCCTACTCCAGCATTGGTATGACCGCTGTCGATGTGCCCGATGATTGTAAGGTAATTCCTGCAGAAAGTGGTTGTGGAGACAGGGTTGTGAAAGTGGACAACGAAAACGAAGATTGTGATCACAACTACGGTATGGTCAGCCGCCGAGACCTGCAGTAAAATATCGATAAAGATATTGTGTTTGCTAATTGGTTTTTTGTTGTTTTTGTAATGTCAAAGTCGATTAAACAATCGGCAAAATATGAACAAAGGAAATATGTACATGAAGACTCTTGTAAAAGTACGAGATAATAAGACCAGGTGTTCTGGAAGAGTAAGTTTCTGCTTCATCGACGACAGCCGCAATCTAAATATTTGAGGACTTGCATTAATTTGAATCTGACATGGTCGGCGCCGTCGATGTAACATAATCCGGTTACTCTTCCAACACTTGGTCTTCTAGATCTTCTGAAAAATAAAATCTTCATGTCAGCGATTGCCCTTTGAACATCAGCGTTTCGTGATACTGGTGTTACATTTTGTAAGTCGAAGTAGTGAAAAAGCGCATGCTAAAAAGGCAATTAGGAAACAACTAAGCATTCAGAAGAATCGCAAAATGGAATACCTACCACCTACTCAGGGTTATCTGGTGTAGCATGCAAAACGTGCAAAACTTGCAAGGAAGTTATGTATGGCGACAAAGTCTTGAGTCTAACAAAGAACTTCATTCGCCGTCAGATGAATATGCACACACGTACCAACTTCAAGATGCAGCTTCAACAGTACAGGAACTAATTAATTACAGGTGCAAACTAGGTTGTGTTACATCTGAATTAGAATATACTGCAGTATGTGATCGTGGTGAAATAGTGTAAAATAGCAAAATCGTGATATAATATCTCAAGTTTACACTTGTAATCCGAAAGGGTGTTTTCCCATGTAATTCTGTACACAAGTGTTATTCATTTCTCCCAAAGTTTGCGTGTCGCCGTCCTTGTACTTTTCTTGTTACTCGGTTTGGTGGAGTCATTTCTAATTTTTTTCTTTATACATGATGTCGATTATCTTGTAAAATTAATCGGAAATGGCCATTTTGAAAAAAAATTGGATGATATTTATTTGTTATGCATCTTCTATCAAGTTATGTTTTAAATGCAATAAGCATGTATACGTTTCTTTCATATTTTATGTCGAAATTAAGCACTGGTCATCCTCGATGTGTACTGTTTAAGTGATGTGTTTCGGCCATCTTGGAAGGAAACGGAAGTGATGTTAAATAATAACCCTAATATTATGTGTTTGCCATATAGGTAAAAGTGTTAGGGAAAATATCGATAAAACTACATCTATTTACTACTACCGATTCAACGGAAATAATTGTATAATGCCCTTTTCAGGTAATATTCACAAATTTGTAATAAAAAAACATATACCGATGTTTTGATATTGGCCGCAAGTTTCAATAACTTTGTTAATTGCAATTAAAGAATAAACTGATGTGATACGTAAAATCGTGTTTTGCGTCTTGCGTAAAATAAGTGTAAAAATTAACGACATTGTGAGGTTAGTTACTTTCGATTTGTCCGGCTGAAGTCGCAAATAAGTGTTACGCTGGGAATGCTCATTTGTTGACTGAGAATGTTTATCCTGGGTTCCTTGTGCTACTGTTTTGACACGTTAACTTTTAGGGCTGGTTTTTACATTTTTTTTTTTTATCAAATTTTAGCAGACAGAGCTTGATAATTTGAGCTGTCAATAGACTTGGACAACTACAGTCATGCTAACTTTTACTGCATGAAACGTTTGAAGTGTCAAATCGTGGTGTTGAATATATAAAGCATATATTTAAAACGTTAATATTATAGTTTACACTTTAGATTATAAAATCGACAATTAAAAAACGAAAAGATAACGTGATAAGACATCAAACAACATTAAAACATTTTAGATATTTAAAGTGTAAATTCCACAATCTAAAAATCAAAGTTATTGTAATAGAACAATTAAATTATACTTGAAAAAAAAGTAATTCAGGAACCCATCTTAATTGTAGTCTGACAACCGTACAAAAATGTCGTGTGGAAATCGGGCCACATCTACTTTTTTGTAATTAAACGTAAATTGATAATGCTAGGGAATTCCAATATTCCCCGGTTTCTAACTGAATAAATTGAGAAATAACTTTCCATCTATCAAATTTTGTATAAAGCTGCACAAAAATATGATAATTTCTGAACATTAATAAATAAATAAAATTAAAATGATATCATAAAAGTACACGAATTCGGGGAAATAGACACATAAAAGGTTCAAGGATAAGTTAAAATTAAAAACAAACATTCTAATAGGTTCGACGATCGGAGAAAATATTTACATATGTAGATATCAAGAGAATCACAAGCCCGTGCGGGCTGTGGTGATGTTCTCTTAAGTAAATTCGAGTTATCTTTCTTTGACTTTCTCTACATACATGTACAGTTGCCTGTTGCTATGACAACATACCGTAAAGAATCCAGTTGATAACCGTGCAAAAATAAGCCTTAAACGAAGTAAACCGGAGCGGTAACTAACAAGAAACTCTTGACAGAAAAATCCAAAGAATTGAAAATAATTCAAGTGTGGCCCACTTCAACAACAAGCCGAAGTTAGAAGACAGTTCAAAATGGACGCGTATTTACAAATACCGAGTTTCAATTGTTGCTGTACCGATAACCGCGTAAGAATTCATCTTGAATTCATATTGCTGATATCAGTTAATCTTAACTAAATCTATAAATATAATAAGTTGTTAGGCTTGATTTTCCCTTCAAGTTTTGCTGAAAGCTAGGTATATTGGGCCTTTAAGTGCGCGGAAATCGGTAACGCGAGGATATATTTATTTGTTACGGTAAGGACGTCAGTAAGTATTTTGTTGTTTGTCAAATCCGTTTGACTTTTGTTACAATAAAATTGAGTATGGTCAATACACACCTAACGATGAAGTGTTACTTGTGTAAAGTGGGCGTGGTGTTTTGTGTGAGTCTTTAATATCGGTAAACATCCTCCCCTTTTAACGATTCCATTCTGGTTTAGTTCTTTCAATACCCATGACTCTTTCCAATCTGGTTATAATGAAAAAAGCTCGCTCGGAAACACATTTTAAACCTATTTTGAACACGTAGAAATGTGTGATATACATGTATTTGTCGCATACACGTTTTTAAATAAAACGACCTTCATGTGTTTCTTTGTATATACTCGTTTTAATTTATTAAAGTTACTCTCCATCAGAGCTTAAGCAACTGTTTCCCAAAAAAATAAATAGATTGAATGTTCTCTCTCAGAGATGTTTAGGGTCGGAGAGCTAAGGTTTAAACAGCGATAATTTAAGATAGTTTTCTCAATATTTTGCAATAATATATCCTGGTATAATACAGATTTCATTGATATACACAAAAAATAAAAAAAAGACATGCTTCATATTTAAATGTTGAAATAATGTACATTGTATGAAGGTCTGTGCTTTTCATTAAATTTTGGTATTAACTACATGCATTTCAAAACAAAAATGCTTTATTTAGTAACTAATCACAATATACAGTTTCCATTGAATGGAAATTTCAGAGAAGATTGATTTATTTGCCTTCTTCAAGATAAAAACTTGTGATGCTGTTTCGAATAATGATACAATCCCCATCCGTAGGTCAACACATCCACATACATGTATGTTCTTTTTAAAAACCATTTCGCTAAATAACACCACCTTTTTATTAGAATAAAAAACTCAATAAACTCTAACTGTTATAAACTAATTTCCAACCCATCGTAAAGTTGAAATACTATTGATGAATACATACATGTATGTATACATCAGTATTGGCGTCTGTGTACTTTAAACAGAAGGCATGGAGGAAATCTCTTTTGTGGTCAGGGGGTCCTTTAATGCATAATCGCAACGCGACAGAGAAAATCTCTAGTGTGTATCGAACACACCTTAAGACAGTCATAAGAGTTATCTCCCTTCTACCGGCTTCTTGTTGTCGTTGAAACGTCTCAAAAGCAAGCTGGAGTAAATGACTAGATTATCTTAGAGATATGGGGTCTCGTACAGCATCGGCATTGAATCGGGGGTTCCCGAGGTACGTACACCTTCAATGTGTCGGTAAAGTTCATCTCATGGTAACATTCGTATTGTATATACTTGTGTACCATTTGGGATAGGGAGTACTTCCTTCGACGGTATGTATGCGGAACAAAGATCACCAACAACGAAAACGGAGCAGCATACATATGTATATATAACCAGTATAATCAGTCGAGGTCGTATCTTCTAATGAGAAGCTTATAGATTGAATAAGCTAGTGTGGCAATTGAGTATAATGAGAATCCGGATTAGGAAAAACCTTAAATAGAACATGTTACAATATAAGTTACCTTTTCTATTTTAAATGATAGACTAATAATGATGTGAAACTTTTATACTATTTTAGTAAATTTTGCTCAAGTAGGTCAATGATGAAAATAATTGTCCGGGACATGGTAGACAATGCCACAACAATTAACTACACATCTTTAAATTAAGATAGTTGAAAGCGGTATACAAATGTCAATATTTCCGATAACACATAATGGTACCATTACTTAACACTGATTTGCTGATATGTTAGAAAAGTACACGCATAGTGTATTTAGACAACAAAGTCAGTGATTTTTTTCATTCGATTCATTCTCCTTTTTAAGGTCATCAATTTCACAGTGTCAATATCCAATTGGAGTTCATTTTGTATAGAAATAATTAAATAGAGCATACTTTCTCTATCCAAATGAAAATGTAAGTAATGAATATTATATCAAATATGTTTTTTGTTCCAACACACATGTTTCCATTGTTATTTTCTTCAGATCAGTTTTCAATTATCTGAAATATATTTATCATACATATTAAATAGCAGGTAGGTGATTCATGAATTCACAAACGTATTTTTATCAAAAACACTTAAATTCGAAGGTTTTATTTCACAAATTTACAACAAAAAATAAACCACACACACACACTCTGGGACATTTTGTCAGATTTTCGGTGGGTCATGTTTTCCCTCTAATGTCTGTTTGCTAATGGTTGAATAATTAAAGTGGTTCAGATAGTTAATCGACTTTCAAACATTTAGAAGAAAGAAACATGTATGCTGAACCTAGTAACGTTTATATAAGGATTGAAAGTCATTTTTTTAACTTTCATAGTGCTATGAAAGGTCACCCGTTACATCCATATTGAATTAAGCCCGCTAGGGAAAGTACCTCATTTTGACTGAGTATACGGAAGCAACGCGCACCATAGAATGTGTTCGTTGCCAACTGCAGACATACTCCCGTATATGCAGTCAAAATGAGGTACAATCCTTATATAAACAGCGAGCAATATGGGCGTGAACATATTGTATTTCCCCGCCATATGTTGACGACGTCAACAATCAGCAAGTGACGTTGTTCCGGTCAAAGTTCACCTTGTCAGCCAATGTAAATGCGGTCAGATTTTATTCAACGTGTGGTATAACTAGAATGTCATTCAACAGTGGTAATTATTATTCGATACCCTGAGAGTTGAATTACATCTACCTTTGTATTGTGGTAGAAATGCATAATATCAGTATATGTGTAATATACATGTAGCTGTTTGGGTCACCTGTCAGGTTTGGACACGATGGAAACCCTTCATATGTCTTAATTTGTCTTTTAATAGGATTGCCCGACAGTTGAATTACCAGCGTAAATTTCTGTCTCCTACCTCTGTTCGGGTAGACATCCCCGGGGGACTGCCGTACGAGGCGTTTGACGCCAGAGGTAAGGCTTCGTCTTTGTCAAGAGGAAAGCGGTGCTCTTTGTAATAATATTCTCTATACTTAATTATATGCCAGAATCTTATTCGTGGAATTTCAAAATAAAGTACAATTTTATAAAAACCCATACAACATACGACTAATTGATTATATTTATTTGTTGTTATGCAACACATTTTCTTTGGTGCTTGGTCTTGTGAGAATGGTTTGTAAATCATCATCATTTTTAAGATTAAAAGTATTCGTTATTTATATTCAAATATTCATATTGACATGACGCTAGCATTTGTAAACAATTCTCAATTTTATTCTCGATTGTCTAACTTTATTGATACGCATGCTAACAAACTGGGCAGTTATGAGCATGATCAACGCTGGTTCGAAGGAACAATTCGACTTAACCCTCATGCAGATAATTTGGAACGAGAGGAGTTGTGGAGGTTAAATATACAATGTGTTTATAACACAAGAAAACACTAGAGTACTATTTATTGTAGAAGACCAGGGCCCAAGCTCATGAAGCTTATCTCATGCTCAAGCGCGGATTCTGTGCTCAAGCCAGCTTTCTTGAAACTCACTTGAATCATGTCGAAGAATCAAAAAGTCATTGTAAATGTTGAAAACAGCTTAACCAAGACAAATAAATAAGAGAATACCGAAGCGTCAACATAATCATAATCCAAACTAAAAATCGATTAAACCAGGGGCAAAATTTGAACAAAGTAAAGATTCACATGGAGACCCTTGCAAAAGTACAAGAGAATAAGACCAGTTGTTCCGGAAGAGTGAGCGTCTTCTGCTTCATCGACGACACTCGCCATGTAAAACCAAGACAAAATTAGATTGTTTAAATAAGTTATAGCCATAACAAGTAATAAGGCTTGAGCACAGAATCCATGCTTGAGCTTGGGAACGATTTCATGAATACAGGCCCAGGTGTTTATGATATAGACTCCTTCTGTTGAATCGTAATATTGAATGAAAGTGGACATTTCTAATCTTTCCAACCACAGTTAAATTCGTAATGAGCGAATTGGGTAGTCGACAATATTTACTTTGTTTGCTGTTTTCCATTTGCACAGTAAATTTTGAGTAGCCTCATCTCATGTGCTTCTTACTCAATGTTTTGTTAACTGTGAAATATCCCAACGTGTATACTTAGTTTAATATAATATTTCAAATTGTAACGTTTATGTCGAGCAGAAACTTTACTGAATCCGAATTTTGTCCGATGAAACAATTTAATATTCGGTGAGTACTAAGGGTAGATTTCTTTTAAAATACCAAATCATGAAAACGTCTTCTCTCAATAGACGTCTCTGAAACCGACAACCGTACTATTGATGTATGCAGATTGAATTTGCGATTGTTCAATGCGAATGTATCTTATCATTAACAGTGCTAACATTATATATTTCACTACAGGGGCAACAGTCACACCATGGAACCTTCTTCAGCTGTTTGAGTCTACGCGTGCCTTTGCATTCTGGCCCATTCCTAATGCTGAGCGACCAGACAGTTCGTTTGTTGACTTCAAGGAAGTGCTTATGGATAAGTTTTTCTTCATAGCCACGACAAAGCTTTCCATCGAACGACAGTTGTACGACGAGTTTTTGCCGAAATTTCCGTTGTCTGTAAACGTTAAACTTGACTACGTAGGACGTTCGTCCTTCCTGTTGACAAGTACGCTATCCCATAAAAATACAAGTCCGTACGCTGTGTGTCATGTGCAATCTGTCTTGGTTGACCCCGCAACTAGAAAGCCTACGCCATTTCCAGATTGGTGGCGACAGAAATATGGAAACGAAGCAGCACTTGATGGAAGTGCTTTGATCATGAAAGAATTACCAGATGCAGATATCGATCAATGTTTTCAACATGATGTCATGGTTTATCCACGTGACTGTGACGCATATTTACATACAAACTGGGCCAATTATGCTCGATACTGCTCAGATGCATGCAGTTTTGGGGTGTTAAAAAATGAATATGAACATATCACGGAAAGATCTTTGCAAAATGGAGTACAAGAACTTGAGATGTCTTTCGTTAAGGAATCGAATGTCGGTGACATGCTAAAAGTAGTGTCTTGGGAAACTGGGGCTGGTCTTAACTTTCGGGTTTTGAAAGATAAAGACACATGCGTCCAAATGACAATGGGATTCTTTCCAGACATTTCTTCCACTTCGTAACAATAAATTACGTTCTAATCATGACATAGATTATTTCGTATTGCTATAGATACTATTTTATGCAATACTATATAGCATGGTCTTACGCTCGTTTTCATTTTATATGAGAACTATGAAAATCATTCAGAGTGTTTCATTTATGCTTCATAAATCAAATATACTTTTATTGTTAAAAAAAACCCCAGTGGGATATGAAATTTTCTCTAAGACCTATTTATATTATAAATATGTTACGAAATACTGAATACTTTCAGGAAATATTTCATGGATTTCACGGATCAATAAAATTTGTGGATTAACATTCTAGAATAGGTAATACTTGTTGTTGAAATAAAAACATAAATGATAATTGATATTCATATCAAACAATATTGATACTTGTTATTGATATCACACTATACTGATACTTGTTATTGATATCATACAATACTGATACTTGTTATTGATATCATACAATACTGATACTTGTTGTTGATATCACACTATACTGATACTTGTTATTGATATCATACAATACTAGTTCTTGGTATTGTTGTCAAACAATACTGATACTTGTTAATGATGCAAAACAATACTGATATTGTTATTGATATCAAACAGTACTGATACTATTGATTTAAAACAATACTGATACTTTTTATTGAAAGCAAACAATACTTATACTTGTTATTGATAGCTATCAATAGGGATACTTGTTATTGTTACCAAACAAAACTAATACTTGTCATTTATATCACTAATGCGGATACTTGTTGTTTATTGTTATCGCACAATACTGATAATTGTTATTTATATCACACTATACTGATACTTGTTATTGATATCACACTATACTGATACTTGTTTTTGATATCATACAATACTGATACTTGTTGTTGATATCACACTATACTGATGCTTGTTATTGATATCACACTGTCCTGATACTTGTTATTGATATCACACTATACTGATACTTGTTGTTGATATCACACTATACTATACTTGTTATTGATATCACACTATACTATACTTGTTATTGATATCACACTATACTGATACTTGTTGTTGATATCATACAATACTGATACTTGTTGTTGATATCACACTATACTGATGCCTGTTATTGATATCACACTATCCTGATACTTGTTATTGATATCACACTATACTGATACTTGTTATTGATATCACACTATACTGATACTTGTTGTTGATATCACACTATACTGATACTTGTTATTGATATCACACTATCCTGATACTTGTTATTGATATCACACAAACTGATACTTGTTATTGATATCACACTATCCTGATACTTGTTATTGATATCACACAAACTGATACTTGTTATTGATATCACACTATCCTGATACTTGTTATTGATATCACACAAACTGATACTTGTTATTGATATCACACTATACTGATACTTGTTATTGTTATCACACTTTACTGATACTTGTTATTGATATCATACTATACTGATACTTGTTATTGATATCACACTATACTGATAATTGTTATTGATATCACACTATACTGATACTTGTTGTTGATATCATACAATACTGATACTTGTTGTTGATATCACACTATCCTGATACTTGTTATTGATATCACACAATACTGATACTTGTTATTGATATCACACAATACTGATACTTGTTATTGATATCACACTATACTGATACTTGTTATTGATATCACACTATACTGATACTTGTTGTTGATATCACACTATACTGATACTTGTTATTGATATCACACAATACTGATACAGTTGTGGGATCGCACAACGTTACACGATGTGCGGTGGGCGCACGATGGGCGAACGGTGTATGCACGATGTGCGAACGATGCGATCCTGGGCGATTATTTCTAACGCACATGTGGGCGCACGATAGACTAACATTGTGCGATGACAATCGTGGTTGATGTATATTTAGAAATAGTTTAACAATATATACGGTTTCGCGCTAGTTGTTTTAAACATATTTTTATATTGTAACTATTTACATTAGCTGATAGTTCTATCTATATATTTCTAAAAATTGATAATAGTCTCTCTGTCGTTTTAGAAACAAACCAAATAGACACATGTATGTAAACTTTCAACTCATATTGACAAGTTCTCATTCAAGTAAATTTTGCCAGTTTTACAAAGTTATAAACTGTACCTGTACATGGCCAATATATGTAGATATCTCTGGCCCGGGGCACTTACAACACTCGCCTAGGTGTGAAAACACAGGTAAAGTGTTGGGGAGGGGAGGGTTTTTCAAATAACTGATTAAAAGAGTCCAGTTTGTTTTCATAACGGTCGTTCGGTAATGGCTGTCGTAGCGTATCGCCGCACACGGGACAGGTAAAACTCCGGCATGTTATTTACATATTCTGATACCTGGTAGCTTAACCCACATTTGGCTGTCTTATGATCACTGTAATACTGTTTACTGTATATTGTTAAATTGACATAATCCCAATAAATATGATGCGAATTTAAAGTTTTTGGTCAAGAGGGTTCCATATGTTTTTCATTCCGTAATATGTATCGACCAATTGTACCAAATCGTACGTGTGTGCGATTTAATCGCACACATAAACGCACGATCTTTAGATCGCCCGGTTGTGCGCACCATGGGCGAACGATGTGTGCACGATGTATGCACGATACACGCACGCAGTTTTTGGTGCGTTGTGCGATACCACAACTGTACTTGTTATTGATATCACACTATACTGATACTTGTTATTGATATCACACTTTACTGATACTTGTTATTGATATCACACTATACTGATACTTGTTATTGATATCACACTGTACTGATACTTGTTATTGATATCACACTATACTGATACTTGTTATTGATATCACACTATACTGATACTTGTTATTTATATCACACTATACTGATACTTGTTATTGATATCACACTATACTGATACTTGTTATTGATATCACACTATACTGATACTTGTTATTGATATCACACTATACTGATACTTGTTATTGATATCACACTATACTGATACTTGTTATTGTTATCACACTATACTGATACTTGTTATTGATATCACACTATACTGATACTTGTTATTGATATCACACTATACTGATACTTGTTATTGTTATCACACTATACTGATACTTGTTATTGTTATCACACTATACTGATACTTGTTATTGATATCACACTATACTGATACTTGTTATTGTTATCACACTATACTGATACTTGTTATTGATATCACACTATACTGATAATTGTTATTGATATCACACTATACTGATACTTGTTATTGATATCACACTGTCCTGATACTTGTTATTGATATCACACTATACTGATACTTGTTATTGATATCACACTATACTGATACTTGTTATTGTTATCACACTGTCCTGATACTTGTTATTGATATCACACTATACTGATACTTGTTATTGATATCACACTATCCTGATACTTGTTATTGATATCACACTGTCCTGATACTTGTTATTGATATCACACTGTCCTGATAATTGTTATTGATATCACACTATACTGATACTTGTTATTGATATCACACTATACTGATACTTGTTATTGTTATCACACTGTCCTGATACTTGTTATTGATATCACACTATCATGATACTTGTTATTGATATCACACTATACTGATACTTGTTATTGATATCACACTATACTGATACTTGTTATTGATATCACACTATACTGATACTTGTTACTGATATCACACTATACTGATACTTGTTGTTGATATCACACTATACTGATAATTGTTATTGATATCACACTATACTGTTACTTGTTATTGATATCACACTATACTGACACTTGTTATTGATATCACACTATACTGATACTTGTTATTGATATCACACTATACTGATACCTGTTATTGATATCACACTATACTGATACTTGTTACTGATATCACACTATACTGTTACTTGTTATTGATATCACACTATACTGATACCTGTTATTGATATCACACTATACTGATACTTGTTATTGATAGCACACTATCCTGATACTTGTTATTGATATCACACAAACTGATACTTGTTATTGATAGCACACTATCCTGATACTTGTTATTGATATCACACAAACTGATACTTGTTATTGATATCACACTATACTGATACTTGTTATTGATATCACACTATCCTGATACTTGTTATTGATATCACACTGTCCTGATACTTGTTATTGATATCACACTGTCCTGATAATTGTTATTGATATCACACTATACTGATACTTGTTATTGATATCACACTATACTGATACTTGTTATTGTTATCACACTGTCCTGATACTTGTTATTGATATCACACTATCATGATACTTGTTATTGATATCACACTATACTGATACTTGTTATTGATATCACACTATACTGATACTTGTTATTGATATCACACTATACTGATACTTGTTACTGATATCACACTATACTGATACTTGTTGTTGATATCACACTATACTGATAATTGTTATTGATATCACACTATACTGTTACTTGTTATTGATATCACACTATACTGACACTTGTTATTGATATCACACTATACTGATACTTGTTATTGATATCACACTATACTGATACCTGTTATTGATATCACACTATACTGATACTTGTTACTGATATCACACTATACTGTTACTTGTTATTGATATCACACTATACTGATACCTGTTATTGATATCACACTATACTGATACTTGTTACTGATATCACACTATACTGATACTTGTTGTTGATATCACACTATACTGATACTTGTTATTTATACCACACTATACTGATACTTGTTATTGATATCACACTATACTGATACTTGTTATTGATATCGCACTATACTGATACCTGTTATTGATATCACACTATACTGATACTTGTTACTGATATCACACTATACTGTTACTTGTTATTGATATCACACTATACTGATACCTGTTATTGATATCACACTATACTGATACTTGTTATTGATATCACACTATCCTGATACTTGTTATTGATATCACACTATACTGATACTTGTTATTGATATCACACAAACTGATACTTGTTATTGATATCACACAAACTGATAATTGTTATTGATATCACACTATACTGATACTTGTTATTGATATTACACTATACTGATACTTGTTATTGATATCACACAAACTGATAATTGTTATTGATATCACACTATACTGATACTTGTTATTGATATTACACTATACTGATACTTGTTACTGATATCACGCTATACTGATACTTGTTATTGATATCACACTATATTGATACTTGTTATTGATATCACACTTTACTGATACTTGTTATTGATATCATACAATACTGATACTCGTTATTGATATCACACAAACTGATACTAGATACCCCTATCCATGAAAATTGGCGATGAGCAATTATTTAAACAAAAAAGATAGATAGGATAATCTGTTTCAGAGATGTTTACGGTCAGAGCTCTAAGTGTTGCGATAATTTAAGATAGCTTTCTCAATATTTTGACAACAACACTTATATTTATCATTTTTAGAATATATTCATCTCATAAAAAAATCAATTTCTCTTGTTATTTCTCAGCATTAAGCTCAAATAATGTATTATATCGGACATGCTTGTTCAATGAATAGAACGGCCATCGTCCGGTTACGGTCAATGGTATCCAATATCCAACGTAACAATCATGTCGTCATAATGATGATGATGTCAACAATCGGTTGTGACATTCATGACCTTATGAATTCCACATGAATTTGGTAGGGTTTTATACAGGAATGTCATGCAATGAACATTATATGTTTCATGTTTAAATATTGAATTTTGATATTCATTACATAAATTTCCACAAAATATTTTCCTTCCTCAAGATAAAAGTACGTGATGCTGTTTCGAATGATGACATTTTCTCCATCCGTGGGTTAACAAATTGAATAACATGTTCTTTAAAAAAAAACACTTTCGCTAAAATCAACCCGTTCCAAACCATCGCACAGTTTAAATAATATTCCAAACAAATGACACTGAAAGAATCTCTTTTGTAGAGGGCCTTTAATTCTTTTATCACAATGCGGTGGAGAAAATTTTATTGTGTAACGAACACACCGTAAGAAAGTAAGAGTTATCTCCCTTATACCGGTTTTTGTTATTTGTTTTATGACGAAACGGTCTCCATCGCAAGCTGGAGTACATGACTAGATTATCTTTGAGTGATGGGGTCTCCTACAGCATCGGCATTCAATCGTTTGCTCCCGAGGTACGTAAACCTTCAATGTGTCTGCAAAGTTCATCTCGTGGTAACATTCGCATTGTATTGACTTTGTATCCTTCCCAAGAATAGGGAGTACTTCCGACGACTGTTTGTCATCGTTGGATACCCACGGTTGATCTCGCTTCGCTGAGTGAGTAAGCGAAGCGAGATGATCGACCGTGGGTATCCAACGATGCAGTATGTATGCGGAACAATATCAACAACATCAAAAACGGAGCAGCTTAATCAGCCGGAAGTCATATCTTCTGATGAGGTTCTTAAGTTCGAATTGGAAAAGCTACTGTAGCATGGCGTTTGAGTACCAAATATCAGGAATTTGACTAGGGAAGACTTAAATCAACGGAAACACGTTTGATATAATAAACAAAGAAACATCTAAACTCTTTTTGTCCTTTCTACTTTCAATGAACAAAAACGAAAAAAAAAACCCACCAAACGAAACAATACATCATACTATCGTACCGGATTCAGTTCCACGAAAGATGTTAATAGTTTGAAGCTGATTGCTTGGATTCTGAATCCTTTGAAGATGTACTTTTTACAAGCGCTTGTGTCAACACAAAGTCAGCCTCGGGGCTTGTTGGCTAATAGATTGAAATCGTTCTGTGATTGGCTAGCCATTTGAGCAGGTAACTTTGAAAATAGGCGGGGCTTGATGTAATTGGTGAAACAACCAAATTATAGACACACGAGAAAAAAATCAGTAGTATTTTATCGCTATAACTTGCTATTTGCACTATTTTAATTCTAGGAGAATGACTCAAAATAAGTGAATTAATTTTAAAACAATTGAACAATTCAAACATTAAGATAGCCAATATTTCTATACAAAAGTTTTAATATATGCAGGGACGTGCTCACAAATATGTCCCTGCATATATGTCACTGAAATTTCTTTTAAAGCTACCGATATATGCCAACTTTGAGATTATCAGCAGAAGTGTTTATAAATCTCTCTTGTTTAATGACATTTTGAAGCTTTCCAATCACGTTTTCGGCCGGATCAAAAGCTGGACTGTATATATGTATGTTAAAATCAAATAAGCTATAGTCACTAACTGACATGCATTTGAGCGTATACTGAGTGGAAATCGTCGGTTTTGTTCCAAGTTGTATCTCTGAAAGAAATAAGAGTTATAATTAAATGTAGTTCAATTCATTATTTTGTGTCGTATTATTTATATGAAATACGATCGGTGTAATTGTTTGAGCTCGTGCGATTTTGTGAGAATCTTCAAAAAAATAAAATAACGAAATGAAGGGCACGGACTTAAATATGGTAATCTAATTCCGTGTGAAGTGTATGAACAGTAGTTTTTTTGTGTTTGTGGTGGAATATAAAATATAAACCAAGTACTTTTTCACCGTAAATACCTTTTGCAATCTTGATTGATTCCATCACCAAACTATCAGTATCCAGCAGACGATGACAGGTGGTGTGTGTGACAGGCTGTCAAGAAATGTGGGCGCCCCACATTTCTTGACAGTCTGTCACACACACCAGGCAAACGACACAAGCGCTGATTGGCTATCCAATCAAGAAAGAGTTTCAAGCTGTTAGTTTCAAAGGTTGCTAAACAGAGCATAACTTTTTATCCAAATGTGTATGTATGTAATCTATATTTTATCAAATATTTTATTTTGGTTCCAACACGCATGATTCCATTTTTACTTTATTCAAATCATTTGTCAATTATTTAAAACATATTAATTAATAACAGGTAAGCAAACATGAATTTACAAACATCTTTGATTAGAAACATTTATTGTAAGGTTTTTATTTCACAAAGTTACAAAAACAAACCAAGCACGTTTTGGATTTTTGGCAGATCAATTTTTCTCGAATTCCTGTTTGCCAATGGTTGAATAACTAAAGTAGTTCAGATAGTCAATCGACTTTCAAACAGTTCGAAGCAAGAAACGTACATGTTTGCTTAATCTGATATCATTTATAGAACAAACGCCAGACTTTTGCTTTTACTGAAACGAATGAAAACGTCAATTTCAAGTAATGGATCGAAACTGTATTAAGTTTGTTGTTGATTTGGTTCAACTTGCCCCAAAATGGATTTTGAGTGGGTGGTAGAAAATGTATTTCTGACTCTGAGTATCAACCCTTTACTTCATGAACAATATAACATATGGAGCACGGCATGTTATTTCATAAGCTGTAGACAAAACAAAACATTTGATTTTTAAAAGGCAAATGGAATATATTTATACAAGCTGACATGAAAAATGACGTTGGAAACATGAGTCTGTTCAAAGTTTTGCTGTTGTTGATGGAACATCGACGGTCTCAAAGATGACGTAACACACACATGCTGTACTTGGTAAGATGGACGCCATGCAAGATTTCAATTTCCACCAATAACTCAACTAACCAAATCGATCTAGTTGCCTCGTTCTTACTTTTTATGCAATACATTTATCAGTATATATGTATAATGATACATGCAGCTGGTCACCTCCTTATAATTCTCCATTTGTCTTTTAATAGGATTGTCCGACAGTTGAATTACCAGTGTGAATTTCTGTCCCCTACCTCTGTTCGGGTAGACATCCCTGGGGGACTGCCGTACGAGGCGTTTGACGCCAGAGGTAAGGCTTCGTCTTTGTCGATAGGAAAACTTTGTTATAAATTATATGCCAGAATGTTGTTCGTTTTAAAAAAACCCATGCAACATAGGATCAATTCAAAATAAATGTATTTATAATGGTAAGTTAACCAACCTCGTCCATATTGGATACCTTAACTGCACAAGGATCCTTGTAAACAGCATTTTATCGCTGTCTCTTCTCATTGCTCAACAAACCAATTATCAAAACTTCTAACTACCATTCTTAGTACTGTTAAATCAGGGCTTCAGTCTTATTGTGACACTGTATACTCCAGGAGTGGTATTAGCGGGATGTGGATTTCGAAAAACTCAAATTATCTTCTGAACAGTCTTGAGCACCACTTTCTCAAAAACATAATGTCTATCAAAACATTTGATTTTTCCACCCTGCACACTTCCATACCACATACCAAACTGAAAGAACGTCTTGGGTCTCATTATGAGAGCTTTCTTTTCCAAGAAAAGTGGATGACGATACAAAAACATGATTGTGAGCTATCTTGGAGCATACTTTGTGAGGAATACAACAAAAGCTAGGTTGAAATATACTGAGGACGAATGATTGAATAACTAGTTGACAATATCTTTGTTGAGTTCGGAGGAAATTCTTTCCAACAGACAAAAAAGGCAAAGTTCACGATCGGAAACTCGAAATCGTCACGTTTATTATACAGCTAAGTAGTAAGCCGCTCGTGTTGGTCAAGATCGAGGTTAGAAACTGATGTACTGTACAATTTAGAAATGTCTGTTGTGTCTTTAATTTCAAGCTAAATAAGGTATATACGATCGACTAGGCCAGAATAATTCTTGTAGACAACACAGCGTCGATATACCTGAAAGTGAAATTGAAAGATTTGTCGAGGTTTTTGTTACCCGTCCGGATAGGCCCCTCGACAATTTCAGCCTCGTATGAAAACAACACAAGTCAGCGAAAAGTGGGTCACAGTTGTAATTCCTATTGGAATGCCAACAGTATGTTGTAAAATCTTTCCTTCGAACCAACAATGGTATTGTCAACCTGGAATACAACACCTGGAGGATACAGTAGACGAGGTAGGTAAACGTCTTTATCATTAACGGGTATTTTGAATGGTTGTACTACTGACGTCAAAAAGTTCTGCGATTGAACTTTTATTAGGATTTAGCCGATGGGAAATTGAGTTCTTTTTCTAAAACCGTCATAAAATTGGGAGGTTAGTGTGCTTCATTTTTGTCCCTTGACTATTTGTGTTATTTTTCACAATATCGGGTTGAACAACAAAAAGTGCTCCAGTTATAGTAAATATACGGGGGGAAAACAAAAAATTGTATTATTATCCATTTTGTTGCATAATATTTCTAAAACTCGTACTGCAAAAATTAGCTTGCTTTAATTTATAATGGCGAAACATTGATGTTTTTAAGAGATAGATCAAGCATCAAAAAGATGAAATTTTGACCTTTCGTGAAGTGCAAAAATACAAATAAATACGCATTTTCCAAATAGCCGCGTATTGGTATTTTTTTAATATTCGTTAAAAAA
This sequence comes from Mimachlamys varia, assembly GCA_947623455.1. Lineage (NCBI taxonomy): Eukaryota > Metazoa > Mollusca > Bivalvia > Pectinida > Pectinidae > Mimachlamys > Mimachlamys varia. The sequence goes on from OX392529.1 coordinate 39,809,524, forward strand.
AAGTTTAACAAGCAACAGACACCTATATATTTTTACCCAATTTTCAGACTCCTTTTTCGGCTCCTTTCAATTTAAAACATTGACAGACGTACGCCAAGGTTCCAGACTATATATATATAATGTATTTCACCTATTTAATCGAAATGCAAGGGTTTTGGGGAAATGTGTAATGGTCCCCATATACAATTAGCACTTGTTCAGATTGAAACAGTGTCCAGTCGATGATCTGCTGAACCAAAATGTGCAAACAAAAGCATATTCAGTGAGTACTATGGTACATTTCTATTGAAATACCAAATCATTCAACCGACAACTGTACCATTGATGTGTGAAAATAGATTTGCAACTGTTTCAGGTGAAGTATTCCTATTATCAACACTGGTGCTTCATACTGTAACATTATATACATTTCACTACAGGGGCAACAGTCACACCATGGAACCTTCTTCAGCTGTTTGAGTCTACGCGTGCCTTTGCATTCTGGCCCATTCCTAATGCTGAGCGACCGGACAGTTCGTTTGTTGACGCTAAGAAATTGCTTATGGATAAGTTTTTCTTCATAGCCACGACAAAGCTTTCCATCGAACGACAGTTGTACGACGAGTTTTTGCCGAAATTTCCGTTGTCTGTTAACGTTAAACTTGACTACGTAGGGCGTTCGTCCTTCCTGCTGACAAGTACGTTATCACATGAACATACGAGTCCGTACGCTGTGTGTCAAATTCAATCCGTCTTGGTTGACCCAGCGACAAGAAAGCATATGCCATTTCCAGATTGGTGGCGACAGAAATATGGAAACGAAACTGAACTTGTTGGAAGTGCGTTGATCATGAAAGATTTACCAGATGTAGATATCGATCAATGTTTTCAATGTGACGTCATGGTATATCCACGTGACGCATATTTACATACAAACTGGCCACATTATGCTCAATACTGCTTAGATGCATGCAGTTTTGGGGTGTTGAAAAATAAATATGAAAATGTCACGGACAGATCTTTGCAAAATGGAGTAAAAGAACTTGAGATGTCTTTCACTAAGGAATCGAATGTCGGTGACATTCTAAAAGTAGTGTCTTGGGAAACTGGGGCTGGTCTTAACTTTCGGGTTTTGAAAGATAAAGACACATGCGTCCAAATGACAATGGGATTCTTTCCAGATAGTTGTTCCACTTCATAACAATAAATGACGATGCTATATGTAATATTTTAAAAAACAATACAACAAGAGAGCCAATACTGATATAAATTATTCCGTATTGCTATAGATACTATTTTATGCAATACTATATAACATGGTCTTACGCTCGTTTTCATTTTATATGATATTAATGAAAATCGTTCAGTATGTTTTATTTAAGGTCACTAAATTAAAAGTATTTTAATAGTTTAAAAATCAAATATGAAATGAAAACTTCATTAATATGCTATTTATTAAGTTTATTTGTTTAGAATTGTATATTAGATAAATATGAATAAAAGTTGTATATACATATGTTATGAATAACTTACGTCTGTTAGACTTTTTTTAAATTTGTTTGTTGACAAGAAATGCTTATCCAGAGTCGTTTATATTGCCCATGAACTTCCAATGACGAGGAATTCGCCATGATTTCTCTAAAACAGAATAATATCCATGGAATACACCGTGGTCCCTTTGCAACATTTCAGTTTCTGTGCTCGTAGTACTACAATGGATATTTCCGAGAACTATTCTTCATAAGCAGTTAGAAAGGCTAAGAATAATTTGATTACGAACAATTTGTTTTTAGTTTCCAAAAGAAGTCATATGACAATTACGATCAAATCGAAGATTTAACGTAATGATTATGATGCTTTTATAATGATTAATACATGTACATAGATTCAAGTTTGTAAGTAAATAGGTAAATAGTACAACTGTTCGAAACAAACTGGCATACATGTACAGATTTACAACGTAACAGTAAAATACTTTCCAATGCCAATGAGAGCATTTTGAACTTGTCAAACGTGTCCGACTTGATTCAATAAATAAAACGAAAAACAAACGACATCGATTCTGATCATAATCACCAGCAAATCATTACACTGTATCATATATAGGTATGGCGGTGCTTACACATTGTAGTGTTTAATACAATGGTTTGACAAATACAGAATACCGATGCGTCAACAAAACCATAATCCGAACTCAAAAACGATTTAACTAGGGGCAAAATATTTAAAAAGGGAAGATTTACATGGCGACCGTTGTAAACATAAAAGAGAATAGGACCGGGTGTTCCGGAAGAGTAAGCGTCTTCTGCTTCATCGAAAACACCTACCATGTGAATCTCGGTCACATCCAAGTAAACATCATGGCCTCAAAGTGAGAACCGACTCATCTTTCTCAGTCAAAACAAGTAAGCAGACTAATGAGCATACTCTAACACGTCCATCTTCATATCACACAAAGATACAAAATATTTCTCAATTGGTCAAAAATAGCGACCATAAAGCTTGCTCATATGGTCATAGTTCTGATCAACCTGCCTCTCGAATCCCTGTGGAGTAAATGTGTGTGTTAGCAGTCGACATTTTATCATCGATTGTTCATCGACAAATCTTGTGATAGTATTATCTATCTCGTCAATGATAATGTACTGTTCAACTAGTCAAGATTCCAATAAACTTATCAATAATAATCAGCTTTTTAACAGCGAATCAGTACAAATATGTCTATATTTGGGTAAAAAGAGCAGATATTTAGAAATCGACTTCCGGGTAGGCTCAATGAGGCATTCATTGTTTACAACGTTGTAGTGGAATGCAATATAAAATGAAACGGAAATGAATATAAACAGGAACGCGGAAGGCACCGACAAAACATCAGACAGCGATCAAAAGGCAGGTACAATGAGCGAGTTAAAGGTTCCTGTTTTACATTGAGATATTAAATTAAGGATCTACTCTTCTGAAAAGTCAAAATTTTCTGACGACCAACTTTCTTCATATATGCATTTTGAAAAAGCGAGTTCATTGCATAGTAGAGAGTGTAAAAAGTAAAAAAAAAAATACATGGTAGTGAACTCGTGTTTTTGCTATGCTCGATCAAAGATGCCAAAATGAGCAAACAACGTGATTTATGTGAATAATGATGTTTTGGCCAATTGTCGGTTTATCAATCAATATCTTCCAGATTTGTGTCAGATATGTACGGATGTTTACAGAATTGGCGAAAACAGTTTTTTTATTGATTAAATCATTCCTTAGCTCAAAACATAGATTTAACTTATCCCTACCCCTTATGTTAAATGAGAAAATACACCATTTTACATCATTTTTTGCAGATTGAATGCTTTATAAAAAATTATGGCGACAAACATTTGTTTAGATATTTGGCAGATCAAAGGGAAATGGGTTTCTCATTCTAAAGCAGTCATACAAATTGGGGAGTAGCGTGCTTGGTTTTTGTCCCATTATCAAAGTAATATTTTTTTTCTATTCCTAAGTCAAAAATCAAAATCACTTCAGTTAGACTAAATATCTGAACAAATGCTCAAAGTGTAAAACAAATGTCTTTGTTGCATAATATTTGCCATACAATGAACATAAAGAAGTTGTACAGCAAAATTAACTTGCTATAATGAACAATGGCGACACACTGACGATTTTAAATGATCAATTAAGCACACAAAATATGAAATACACCGAAATACTTATCTTTCAAAATGGCCGCCATAATGGTCATTTTGTAAAATTCTTCTAAAATAGTTTTACAAACAACAGAAATCTATTTTTTTGCTACATTTTTCATATGCATATTTGCAATCCATGCACATTGTTAGATAATACAAAAATATCACACGTGAGATCAAAACGAGATTTGAACGTGATTGAAACCTCACAAGAGCAGATCCTTAAACATGGACAAATGTAATTTTTCCAGTAAATATGTTTTGCAAAGTGAAAGGACAATTTAGAAAGCTTATCATCCAAGATGGATTCAAAATGGAAATATTCCTCGCGTTGAACGCAGAAGACGCTAACTTTTCCGGAGAACCTGGGCCCGTATTCATGAAACCGTTCTCACGCTCAAGCATGGATTTTGTGCTCAGACATAATTCTTTATTCCGATTATATAATTCATTGAAAAATCAACTTTTGTCAAAGTTTTGAAAACAAGTTGAAGAGAGTAGAAAAGTCGAAAGCTGTTTTCAACATTTATAATGATTTTCTGACTCTGACATTATTAAGGCGAGTTTCAAGAACGCTGGTAGGAGCACAGAATTTATGCTTGAGCAAGAGAACGGTTTTATGAATATTGGCCAGGTCTTATTCTCTTGTATTTTTCCAATGGATTCCGTATTTTGTTTCTATATTCATATTTCGTCCTTAGTTTAATTGATTATGAGTTCGGAATACGGCTTTGTTGACACCTGTGTATTCTTTAATTTTTCCAGCCTTTAACTTGTGAAAGAAAAGGTATAAAGAAAAGGAGTGACCTGTTTGAATTAACATACCTACCCCTTAGATCATATGACGGTCGTGTCACCTCTAGTACAGGCTAAGGGAATAATCCTATCTTTACAAAGCTATTTGACAATTCCATCTTGATAGTAATAACTATCAGGTTATCGTACTTAAGTACTTGTAACGTCAAATGCTGATTGTCTTCAGATGGTTGAAAGGCTACAATGAACTGTGCAAGACTGAAACTGGAACTCTTGAAATTTGAATTGCCATTTCCTTACAAACACATGGTTCGACAGACAAGAAACAAGGTTCGACAGACAATAGACAAGGTTCGACAGACAATAGACAAGGTTCGACAGACAATAGACAAGGTTCGACAGACAATAGACAAGGTTCGACAGACAATAGACAAAGGTTCGACAGACAAGAAACAAGGTTCGACAGACAATAGACAAGGTTCGACAGACAAGAGACAAGGTTCGACAGACAATAGACAAGGTTCGACAGACAAGAAATAAGGTTCGACAGACAAGAAACAAGGTTCGACAGACAATAGACAAGGTTTGGAAGGAAATGCAGGGAGAAACAGGCGATACCTAGCTAGCACAACAACAGACTAAACAAACACACATTGTAACGTAATATATTACATGTCCCAATTGGTCATCCTTTGGCAACATATATTGACAAGTGGTTTAATTTGGAGGGATATAACTCGTTTTAATTTGAGGAGGAAAATCATGATGGCAAAATAGTACCGACTAGTGCATCAACAAATAGTGTGTTTCATTAAGCAGAACTCTCGGGTTGCTCCGGTACGAAACAGCTGTGTCGTTAAATGAATTACGACTCCCAGTCGGAATGAACCTGTTCGTTTGAAACGTCTCCAATTTTCATCCGTTCGAACGCAATTAGGAATGTTCTGGCTGCAAGATCATGAAACAATCTTAAGTATAAATTTGTCTTAAGTTTTGACTTAGCATATCACGTTTAACGTTACAAAATGTAACGTCATACACGGTTGGCTAAGCACAAACCTAAGTCTAAGATTGTTTCATGATATCGGGGCCTGTTCCATTTAAAAAAGATGACGTTACACATACATACAGTTGAGTGTAAGCTAACCTTTACACCCTAGTGCACTAGGAGTGCACTACGTTTAAACTAGTAGTGCACTACATTTAAACTACAGGTAAACTAGTAGTGCACTACGTCCAGCCAGGTGTGACCACAAAAACCCCTACAGGTAATGGGAGGGTCCATACCTACCTGTGTCCTTACCTGTACAGATGTAATATGATTTACCTTTACTTATGTTATACAATAGAAGTCATAAGTTTGTCAGTTCTTCCTCATATAAGTACAAGAATGAACAATTCTGAGTTTATGCCAGAAGATATTTATCATAATACTTTAAATAAATTAATTCACTGCATGTCAAATAAATAAAATAATAATTTAGATATACTAACTTATAATTCTTTTTAAAGAATGATTCTTTTCTATTTAAATATTTGTTTTCTACAATTAAATTGAAAGGTATGTGTTCAAATAAAAATGGTATAACACATGTTTTATGTTGAAATTATTAAGTTAATCCTACTAAAAATATATACAGAAAATAAAGTAAACAACAGATTGTAATATAAAAAAAAGATATTAGAAGAACATATTTTGTACTTAATATAGTTGTTTCAATCACAAATTACTTTTAATATTTGACATTAAGAAGCTAGCTGTGCAATATCAGAGACGTACAAGGTTATATACGTCTCTGGCAATACTACCTACATGTACCAGTATTAGTATTCTGTTTCACTATACACTCAGGTTCAAAGCATACGAATGAAAGGTTATATAAACATCAAGTACTCATATAAGAAAATATTACTTTCACCAGAACATTTAAAGCCATTTCCTTCTTCATATCAAAATACCAACATACATCTACATGTAATCCAATTGACTGTAATCAATGTTATCATCATTAATCAATTAACAGACTAGGGCCCTCATGCCTTTAATCAGACTTGGCCAGTGATGGCTGTGGGGGAGAGGGAGGTGAGAAATTCACACCTGGCTAACTACAGACAGCCTAGGGGTGTCCCCAGGTATCTTGACCTCTGTAGGTGAGGATGTAGCCCAGGCAGGTCAGGTACATGTACGTAATTATGTAATAGTATTTTAATATCAAACTATATATAGGAAGCGACTGAGCCAGTGTATTCTCTCACATAAACGTCCCTGATTACACCCAATATAAACTAGATAATTTTTCAACATTTAACAAGTATATATATGTAAATATTTAGAAATCGAAATGCGTCATTGGATTGTATTCAATCAAGTGTCATAAGATACTTGGTATTTAAAGTTAATTTTTAAGAAAACCAGAATCTGGTAAAGGACTGATATAGACTTACATTGTTGTCCAATTAATTATTATTAGCAATGTTATTTTATGTACAATCAATTTATTATTATATAATTAAATGTTTTGAATGAAAAACAAAATGGATTAAAGTCCTCAAAATATCCACTATTTAAAGAGAAATGTGTAAATATCTAGATATATTCTCAAAGATTTTTAATTTCATATAAACTTGATAAACCAGAGTAAAAGTTATATATGTATTATCATATTTATGATCCTGGCCATATTCAGCTTAGCCCTTTATTAATCAAATTGGTTTCAAATTTGACCAGTAATAGTCAGATGAGAAATTCACACCTCAATTATGTCACTGACAGGCTTATGTCAGCAGGTGTTCCTAGACAAGGTTGAGACAGGTCAGGTAATTGCCTGGGGCCTGAGGGTCAAATCAAAACATCTGTCTCTGTCCCATACTTAACAACTGACTAAATTTGAATTTATTGTTGTATTACATTTTTTTAAACTTCAAATTCTTATATTTATATTTACACTGTTGTATGTGGTGATAAATATACATACATATCTTAATATAGAAAACATTTAAAAATAAAGATTATCAAAACTCTATAACGCGTTCATAAATACATAGATCTGAGGCATGAATGTATTTTATAAAAATATATATCTAGTTTAATTAAGTAATAAAATAATATTTATTTGTTATTTTCGCAATTAGTTTTTACAATATTTAAAAATATACTTCTAAACAATGAAATAATAATCAATAGATATTCCTTCAATTTTTCAATAAACTTGATTGTAAATTGGTAAATTAATATAAAAAACCGTTAATAGTGTATATTAAATGAAATATAAGACATCAAAACTGTTAGATAAATATTAATTTTCTATTTTATTTATATGATGTATGCAAGAAATTTTTTGGGAAAATTGTAAGAGTAATTATCATGATTTTACAATTTCTAGTTTTGAAATGAAAGGAAAAAAATGTTGTTTGAGAAAATTAACTACATAAGATGCATATATATATACATTAAAGTTATAAATATTAACTAATGATAAGGCTAGCTTCAAAGTACCAGCAGACGACAAAGGTGAGGTTCAGGTAAAAATCACAGGTAGATGGATGGGACTGCCCATTTACCTGTAGGGGTATTTGACCTATATGGGGTTCAGGGTGTAGTGCACTGCTAGTTTACCTGTAGTTTAAATGTAGTGCACTACTAGTTTAAACGTAGTGCACTACTAGTTTAAACGTAGTGCACTACTAGTGCACTAGGTATAAAGGTTAGCTTACACTCAACTGTACGTTGCACATTTTAAAGACCTGCCCCCGGTTTCATCTACGTTCCTTAACTTAAGGAAATCCCTTAACTTAAAAATCTCCATAGAAATGCATTACAGAATTTAAGGAAAGTTCCTTAACTAAGGATTTTCCCCTTAAATTCTGTAATGCTATCCTATGGAGAGTTTTTAGTTAAGGAGTTTCTTTAAGTTTAGGAACTTTGATGAAACCAGGGCCAGTTCCTAGCTAGTACAACTGGAATGTTCCGATTAATGAAATGCACTAGATGTTAGCTTGTTCTAAATAAAAAACAAATGGTCTCATTCAGAGAAAGCCAGTTCATATCGACCAGTTAAAACATTGGTAATTTTTAAACCTTACTTTCATTTAAAATTGATCTGATTGGATTAAACGTGATCCTATGACATTGTATAAAAATAATGAAATATTTCACCGAAATTGGAGCACTGGGGAAATAACCTCAGAGAAATGACCTTTGGGGGAAATAACCATCGAGGGAAATAACCACAGGAATATGACCTTTGGGGGAAATAACCATCGAGGGAAATAACTCCAGGAAAATAACCCTTCGAGAGCCCCATAATTCCGTAGTCGAACGCGACCAGTAATGAATTGTCGTCTGCAACAGCAACAAACATGGCAAGGTTTGGTAGGTCAACAGACAACAATGTTGCTGGTAATATTTATATGTTGATTAAACTATCAAGCAAATTTACATTTGATTTTAGTTTTGTTCGGTATAATAAAATATTTATGGCCCTCTGTGTCGGGACACATCCAGAATTGTCTCCCTGGAAAGGGTGTGTGATACAGATGATCATCTAGCCCTCGGAAAAATAACCCTTCCCAGGGAGACAATTTTGGATGTACCCCCCCCCTCCCCCACAAAGGACCATAATTATTTATTGGTGTTGGGCATTACATGTAATTTAATTTTCAATTGTCCCTTTATTGGAGATTAAACCAACTACTGCGATAAGGGTCTTCATTAGACATTAAAGCACTTTCTGGGTGCGTTTTGCACATACAAATCACAATCTTATCGAACTTAATAATCCGTACATGTATGTGATGATGACATCGTTTAGCAGTCAACACAACGAATGTACTAGATGTTTAGATGATTTGATAATCTGTTTATTTGGCTGAATGAACGTTTGAAGCTAAGTATGTACATTTTGTACAGGAAGCAAAGTAAGAAATTATTGGAATATCAAGGAAGAACTTCAAACCTCTAACTTTTGACACAATGTACGGAAACGGGTTCAAAGTATTAGACCCTGTGATACCGGAACACTGTGCATAACTGCGAGTTTCAAATGAATCCAACTCTGGACAGATGTTATTTACAGGGTTCGATACATATTGGGTTTATTACGCGGACTTTCGCAATCAAAACGTAGGTATCATCGACTCCCACGCACAATGCTGGACTAGATGATCATATGTATCACAAACCAAACTGCCATTGCATGACGTACGACTACACCCGATTCTAAAAAATGTATTGATGTTTACAAGCAGAAACTGCTGTATGTCTAATTCCCGTGAAATATATAAAAATAGCATACACAGAAATAAGTCAATTATGAGCGCAGTCCCATTCCGTATGTACTCAACCTTTTTTGTAATTTTAGACGCAAACATTTACGTTTAGCCGGCTGGTGTAACATGTAAGTGTAAACCGATATTGAGTATCCAATTGTCCAGTACACTGTAATATAATTATATATAGCATCAGAAAGTCACGACTGTACGAAGTAACGTCATTGAACTGGTGACCAAACACAATTTATATATTACACTAAATATGATGTCTTCGTCATGCGGATTGAATAACGTTGTATACTGCGTTCAAAATGTTCAAAACAAACAGGCGGTGTTGTAAATATGCTATGTTGTCTGCTTGCAATACGTCACGGATGCTCATGACATAATTTGGGTTTCAAGTTAAGAACTGTTCAAAAACAGAAATGGCATATCACTTAAACAGAATTTGATATGAGACAAAAAGCACCAAACAAATTGTTTTCAAACGTTACAACTTAAAGCTCGTAAGTCAGTTATGAATTAATCATTTAAAGTTTAAAAAAAACAAGATTTGTATATCTTGAGTTAATACATAATGTAAGAATGATGCTTCTTTTGAAGGTTTTGTATTCAGCAATCGTCTGGTTTTGCACTTTGAATGTATTTATCGCACGGTTACAGGTACAGAATCAGATGTGTGACGGGAGTACGTGACTGATTTCAAAATAATTATACAAAAAAAACTTCTATTCTTATGGAGTCAATCTTAAATAAATTTAAGTCTTTGCTGAACAAGGGTTTTTAAATATAAAGATAAGAAATACCTGCAGCAAGTCAAACTATGCCTATTTCGTTAGGAGGGGATGCTATCTGTTCAGAGTTGATACAGGACAAGACATGGGCGAATGATATCCATACAGAAATTAGATTTAACGTAAGTGTGCAACAAAATATATGCCTGTTGTTGTTTTTCGCAAGCACAGGAAAAATGCGCCAATTGATAAAACCAGTATTAACTGCAAATCGGACATGATAAAAAGTGTAATGTAATCAATCTCAAATAAAATCTTAAGCATTGAGGACTGGTGCACCTCCTGCCCTACTGCACTGCAGGAGTGTCAGGTTGGGTGGCTCACTTGATTTTCAAAAAGGCTTTTTTTTGTTAGTGTTTTTGGTACGATTAGTATAGAAATCGGGTTGATACAAACGACTGTAAGTTTGTTTACTTGTTGTCAATTACTAGTCAGCCTTTCCAATGTATTTGTATCGTGCAATTGTTAAAATATTATTTTTCATGGCTAAACTCTGGCTATACACGGTGTGTTTGTCGGCAAATGGAATTTGCGTGGTAAATATTGAATTAAGTACAGTGAAGACTGCGTATGATATAAAGCGAACAGGATATCTCTGGGTAACTCTATGATAATGATAATCTCTGTCATTGATCCTATTAAATAATATCATACGTCTTTACATAGTAGGACATCGGCTTAATATAAGGGAGTATTGGATTGGAGCCAACCTTTTTCATTTTTCGAAATAGCGAGTGCAACGCATGGTAGGTGTTCAGGATACTGCGGATTGTCAAGTTATGGTAGATATTTATTCTGGTCAATCAAAAAGGTGTCTCCCTTTTTACCTGTTAATGCAAAGCAAAAACTAGACTTCCCATAACATATGACCTAATCCTGAATAACATATTGTTAATAACAGCAAAATGAATGTACATGCACTTCGTTTGGAAACAAATCCCGGTGTATATATTATTGGTATACATGTGAAAATGTTAACTTCGACGATTTAATATACAAAATGTACTTGGAAATTACTTACATGTACATGTCCTTTGGATATCGACTGAAGATAGACCTGACATCAACAGGTGGGTGTCTGCTGGTAATGACTTTATAAAGGTCACTTACATACTTACTGTCTAGACGTACGGAGATATTGATCAGATATATTATAAGACTGGTCATAAAGTCTATATCGCACATATAACGAACTACTTGATACAGACTTATACATGACTTTTGTCATTACCTGAAGACAGCCAAGATCCGTCAAAACGTACCCACCTCATCAAAACCACTTCAACAGTCACGTGACAACTGATGTAGTATGTCACGGAGAAGATTATGTAAATGACAACTCATCAATTCGACAACACGTGTACAGCCATGGGGAATGTATATCTCGTATAGTGCCCAAGTTGATATGGAAGTCTTTCTTACAGTAACACATGTATGGTCAATGAAACATGACGTACACACACACACACATTTATTTATATATACAGTATACACTACCCCAATGGATTAAACTGCATCAAACTGAATACATGCTTGTTCATTTACCAACAGCAGGTGCAAAGTAATAAAACAAACATGACATAGCAAATATTACACAAGTGTCAATCTAATATCGACCTTATTGGGATCAATAATTTGCTATATCACAAGCCTTTACGCGAGTGACATATCAAATTATTTAACGAGTTTTATAAATTATATATTACATTGACACGAGTCTAAGATTTTACCCATCAAATTGCATTTTTCTTAATTATATATACGGAAGGCAAAGTTCTTCTCTGATGTTGTGATTTTCACTACCGAGACAATCATGTGACATCAGGAAAACGTTCTTTATTGATGACGTCACAGTAGTGTTATCAAATACTTGTGTTACATATATTATTTGTACCATATTGATTGCATAGCCGCGTGACATGGTAAAACGAACTAGCGATGTGATAGATAATATTATTCGTAGCCATGTGGCCATAAAAAATCTTTTTTGTCAACACGCTTAATCCGTTCATATTCCCCCCTCAGCACAAGCGCTCACACAATCCTGTAGCTTTGAATTCAGATCGATATATTCTTAGATTCACAGGAGGCACAAAGAAAGGTACATGTACAAACAAGAGGCCCATGGACCTTAACGGTATTATTTCAAAATTGTTAAAAGCGGTTTCCTTCACCTTTGAATCGGTGACCCTGACATCTTTGACTCCGTGACCTTGATATTTGGTCAACTGACTCGTTATTTTAATTCTGATCAATTTTCTCTACAATGTCATAACAAAATGTTCATTAATTCAACTTGACCTTTGACCCAGTGACCTTGACTTTTAGTCAGTGAACTCTTTGGTTAATTCTGACCAAATTTGCCTCATAATGTCAAACAAAATGTCAAACGAAATGTGACCTTGAACTTTGACACGGTCACCTTAACATTAGACTTTGGATTGTGACCTCAGTAGGTATTTCTGTGAACTGAATCTCTTGAAAAAATGTGTGTTACTCTGATAAAGGTCCCTAATTTTACCTTTAAACTGTACATTTTGTATAGTAAATATTATCTCCTCCTAAGAATGGAACCTGAAGTCCAGGGGGCATGAAATTTACAATTTTGATAAAGCACCCTCATACATGTATCTTCCCATTGATTCCAGCATATCTGTGTTTGGAGAAAAAAAATAATTTTAATCAATTTAACACCTTCTGGTCCCTCCCCCAGTCCCTTAGGTAGGGGGTAAGGATCCTGCCAAATTTCATTCAAATTGGTTCCGGGGTTTTGAGAAGAAGTCGAAAATGTAAATTGTTTACGGAAGCACGGCGACGACGGAAAAAAAGGCGAGTAGAATAGGCCACTTCGAGACTTTGTCTCAGGTAACCTAAAGTTGTACACACACCATGTGTGTTGTATAATTAGGACAGGTTATCTGTTTCGTCTCCGGACATTTTCGCACACGTTTCTCTTTTTACACAACACATCTAAGTAAGAGATAGGTATAAGATGAGATGAGGGATAGAGTTGGATTGATTTGGGTGCGATTTGATTTGCCATGATACGATTCCGTCAATCCAAGGTTCTACCCTGAGTCAAAATGTCGATGGGCAGTTAAACAGAAAAAGACAAAAACAAAGGATATACCAAGAGAATTCTGATTGTTATACTGATACAATCTTCAGGCTCTTGTCATTGAAATAAGATGACGTGCATGTCTCTGTTAAAAAGTGCCCCGTGATTTTATCATATCATTATGAATAACTTGGGCAGCTTGAGAGATTTATTTTTCAATTTTCGTATCAGTTCTTTGTCAATAAAATAGTAATTAAGCTGAATTTAATCAAGGCATGACTGTCATTCGGAACACAGTTGACCCATTTATTTGAAACGCGATGACTAAATAACAGGAAACCTGTCGATCAACTAGTTAAAAGCGAGCTGCTAAACGTGTTGATATTTTGTGATCCCGGTATTTATTAATTGTTACCGAAAGAGTATACTTTGTGTCTATATCTGATATGCACGAAGGTGTCAGGCTTTTTCTTTCTTTGTTCAAGATTCAACCTGCGTCCATCATCTAAAACAATTACCGTTATAACAATATTTTAGTTCGCCCTCTTTGTTCATTATCTGTGGAAGAGGTGCGTCAAAGAGAGTCGTGAATGCCAAACGACATATTGTAAGTTTTGAGTTTCATGATGGCCACCTTAGTCGAGACAGTGCTGCCCATCACACTGAAAGTACAGGTAATGTTCTCGGTAATATCAGTACTTTCGACTTGTTATATTGTTTTTTAAAATGTCTATGCCACTAAAACAGATATGTCAGGGAAGCTTAAGTGTGGAATTTCGGTTTAACAGATTTTGATGAAATCTGGTTCTTGTCAGTCGAACGACATGTGTTTCAAACATCAAACCAGAAATGAGACGACAAAGCCAATGCACAAAGATAATGTATTTGCAATGATGTAATAAAATAGTTATAGTCTTGGCACCCGTAAAAAATCCATTGACCATAAAAGGCAAACCATTTTCCCTACGCTCATGATATCATCCTTCAATAGAAGATATTGTTAATGTCGGAGTCTGCCTACCTGCCCTTTAAAACGATTTCGTTAATGTTAAATGCCCGATCATTTTATATAACGACATAATTGCATCCATCATAGTTATCTCCTCTTGGACTTGTGTGTTTTTGCGTATGGAGGTGGTAATAATCCGATGAAATTAAAACTGCAAGTGGAAAGTCCGATTAGGTATATGAGAGGCAAATACTGCCAAACTAGCGAGCTAGCTTTTCCAGTCATGCGGTACAATCCGGGGACCCACTAAAGATAGTTAAGCAACGGGGAGCGTGGTCAGTGGTTGAATGGATGACCGCCTGTACGTAACAAAAGCATACGATATTGCAACTATGGTGCGTTAACACAAAAATGCATCGGTTTGTTGGAAATTAATGACAAAGCATGTCTATTCTTTGTTTCCACTGGCTGATAATCAAGGTAATATATTGTAATTTACAGACTTGTTTAAACTTATTTGGTAAATAAAATCCATGGCATCAACAGACTTGTTTCAACACATGTGTTAAATATAAGATGTAACACACATCCTGAAAGAAAGGTTTAACATATCCATTCAGATTGGGAAGTTTACCTTTCTTGATTGTAACGCCCCCGCTTGCGTTGTTGACATGTCGCAGTTGATAAGGTATTTACGAACTTGTACCGAGTATGATGACTTTTTGTTTCGACTGTTGACTGACTAACGTAGAACATAGAGGTACGGAATGTGCAGTTTGATAAAAACAAAAGATACGTTTGATGGTCACCATGATGATCTCACAGCGAAAACAATTAACTCTTGTAGTGAAAAGGTATGCGTTTGGTTTTAAAAATATTGTGTTTTAATGTATTTACTCGAGTTTTTGACATAAGCTTTTTAAATAACATGGCGTTTGTTGTCAACGAAGGAGAACATGTTTATTTTGTTGAATACCCTAGTTTTTGTTCGACAGCCTCCATGTAAATCTTTACATGCTTGATTTCAATTTAACAGTTTAACTGTAGTTGTTTAATTTCACGCGGTGAAACCTTTGCGTTTTTTTTATTGGGACTTATTCACCTTTACATTTGTCTGGGATTATTTGTTCTCTAATGGGAATAACTCCTAACAGCGCGTTATATTACACGAGTATTAATTTCGCGGAATTTTATTCGACTGCGAATATAGCGAAATTAAATCTTCCACGAATAAAAAGCAGCTATACAGTATTTGATTATCGATTAGTAGTTTAACAAGCGCCCAATCTTCATCCGATCGCACAAGATGCGATGATCTCAATATCATGAATGTAATGTTACCTTAGATCAATTGCTTGTACTACGGAAATGAAACTATCGAGCATTGTATCATATCCATTTGTAGAAAGTTTCAGAGAGTTTCAGAGAGAGAGAGACACACAGAGAGAGAAAGAGAGATAAGGGCTTCTTTTTACAACAAACAGCCTAATATATGAACGTTTTCGTTACTGTAAAATAGCAGATGAGGTAGGCAAGGCCAGGCGTACTGCCCATTGCATTTCAATTATTTTACATCAGGTTACTTTTCGTATAAAATGTTTATACAGTTATGTAAGGTCAGCACAAGTAACGATATATAGGGAATTTTTATAGGCGTTACCAATGGGTTTTGTTTGGAAATATGTTTGTCAGATAATAATAAATCAATCAATAGGGACCTCCAGTTGAAAGTCACTGGGGTGAACAGAAATTGCTCCGAATTATTCACACAATTTCTAATTTGTCACCATTCAAGGTTTTTCTTTTTAAATATTTCACCTTAGCATTTAATAATTCTATATTCCAATTTTTTTTTAAAAGATCAAAAAGAATAAAAGTCACGATCTTGTCCTTAAAACTCATATACATACATATTCAATATTCTTTATTGAATAAGACCTTTTTATCGCACTGTCCGTACATGTATTTAGGTTCAAATTGAATTAAGTAACACAATTGAGCCGATATATATCAAGGCCACCAGAATCTGCTTATCTGATGTACAGGTTTCCCCTTCAGTTTTAGTATGGGAAGCTTTAGTGTAACACAATGCATAAAAAGTTTGAAGATTACCCGTGGTTTCGATAAGAAAAGGTCATTAAAGATTTTGGTTCCTCTCTTTACTTACGCGTATCCTTGAATGGTTTCCAAATTTATCGAAAGACTTATAGCACAAGTCCTTTATGTGATGTTAGGTCACAAAACTAGAATAAAACAAAAATAAGGTCAGGCTGTGAAGAGATTTTAAGACAATTAAACCAATCCAATACATTTCGGTGACGTATCCGGAAGTCATTTGGATTTCGGTCATAAAAAAAGGAGAAATATAAATCACCAATTTCACTATTTACATGACTTTTCCTCACAGAATATGAACAATTATTAACATCAATTACATATCAAGTTTTCAGCAAACTGCTCTATTTATATCTCCAGTAAAGATATAAACTCTAGCAAAAATCCAATTTGTCCTTGTTCTTTTCAAAATATGTTAACAATAAAACATTATGTTGCATTGGTAATGAAGATTTCAACTTGAACAAATTTCCAAGAAAAATGGTCATTGTTATAAATGTAAAGTGAAGTTAAAGTGTAAAGACAAAAAAAAAAAAAAACACAAAAAAACAATAAAATAAAAAATAAGAGAATACTGAAACGTCAGCAAAACTTTATTCCAAACTCGAAATCGACTTAACTAGGGGCATGATATAATGAATAAAATAAAGATTTACACGGGCACTCATGAAACAGTACAATGCGTTCCGGAAGAGTAAACGTTCTATTTAATCGACGACACTGGCCATCACGTCCATGAAAATTTCACGCCCTCAAATTGTAAATGTAGGCAGCATTCTCAATCACAACATGTAGACTTACTAACGAGCATATAAAAACGTCAACCCTTATATTCTACAAAGATACAAGATATATCTTCTTGGGAAAAAGATGGCAACTTGCTTATAACCTTCATCAACATACAAAATGTACATCTTTTGAATCCCGTTGTCAAGTTTGATAAAGCAGAAGACGCTTACTCTTCCGGAATACATGGTCTTATTCTCTTGTATAGTTTAATCGATTTTGAGTTCGCACTATGGTTTTGTTGACTCTATGGTATTCTCTGATTTTCGGGTTTTTTTCGTTCGCTTTGGTATTCTCTGATATTGGTTCCATCGGTTAAAAGAGCAGGACAGTTGCAATCAGTATGGGAAGGACAAACTCACCATGTTTATTATAAAAGTTAGTGGTAAGCTGTCTATGTTATTAAATTGTTAGAATACATATTCTGTAATCTTGTTCTGTGAAAAGGCTAATCAGGACAGTAACAAACACCTAGCCTAATCCTTAATTTCACTATCAGATATGTTGACGAAGTGTTGTCTATAAACAACAAGACGTATTCTGTTCTGAACCCTTCTGAACTTGAAATAAAGGACACAACAGACTCTCCTATATCAGCTACTTATCTTGATCTCTGTCCAACATGGACAGCTTCCTACTAAAAACAATAAAAAGTTAGAGAACACCGAAGAGTTAAAAAAATCATAATCCGAACTTGAAATCGACTAAGCACATGGAAAACCCGCACGGAGACCCCTGCAAAAGCATAAGAGAACAAAATCAGGCATTCCGGAATTCCGGAAGAGCAAGCGTCCTCCGCCTCATCGACGACACCCGCCACATCAAAGTAAACATCAAGTCTTCAAAACGATAACCGAGCCAGCATTGTCAAACACAACAGTAAAATCACTATTGAGCATAATCAAAAACGTCCACTCTCTCATCACTTAAAGACACAGAATATTTCTCAATGACAAAGAACGCGACCAACCCGCATCCCCGAATCCCCATGCCGTTAGCCTGTTTGTCAGCAGCCCCCATGGATAATACAAATTACGATAACTAGAGCAAGCCATAGAATAACAAAATCAACTGCGACATACAAACACAAAAGTTTGAAGAAGCAGGGATTCTACCATCAAGAAACGGAAAACCAACGATCGGAAAAATGCACAGTCCGGCAGCAAGCTTTCCATGTCGACCGCAGTGTAAGCAGAGACCGAGGCAAGCAGCCGATGCAGAAGAGTCCGCTGTGGCCCTCGATCATCCTAAGTCAGGAAGAGCAGACACGACCTGTCCGTATATGGTCTTCCACAAATTCAGCCTCGTATGAAACAATAAATAAGTCAGCTAAGAGTGAGGCATAGTTTGGTCCCTTGGCTGGAAAATCTTTCCTCCAAACTCAACAAAATATTCTCGACCAGGAATCCAATCATCCTTACTGTATCTTCTGTAAATTTCATCTTAACTTTTGTCGTATTTTTAACAACGTACTACAGTTTACATATGTATGTTCCAAGCTCACCATCGTGTATTCGTATCGTCGTCCGCCTTTTGTTGGAAAAGAAAGCTCTTATAACGAGAGATCGAAGACGTTCCTTCAATTTTGTATGATGTATGGTAGTGCACAGGGCGGAAAACTCAAATGTTCCGACCGAAAAAACACACTTTAGGATGATTGATCAGAAGAACACTGGACTCTTTTTCAAATTCCATTTCCCATTCCGCTTCTTGATAGTAACATCTCTGCCTCTCCAACCTATGGGGTTTGTATGCTGCAGTTGATTCATTCTTTTAGGGCTTGCTCTAAATATCGAGATTTTTGCTTTTGTTGATTCATGCCCGCAGTTTTAAGAGAATTTCTCTATTTAACACAAAGCCCCGACTGATATACCCATGTAGTAATTGTAATTCAACTTTGAATATAACACTTCTTTGAAAACAAAAGCTTTTTCAACTTACATGAAAACTGTACATAATCAACATTGCGTTATGTCAAAACGGATAGTTCAAGTGCAATATTCATTTAAGGGGTAGATGTCATTGTTGACATTCATTGGTGTGTAACATACATTTGCGTAACTTCATATTGACTGGTGCGCGTTAGATCACCATGTTCAATATGCAGTTTAGCCAATGTACATGTATGCTACACACCAACGAATGTAAAATATATAGAGGCTATTCAATGGTTTCGCATTAAATATCAAATATATTTCACGAGTATGGCAGATGTTTTTTTTTTATATTTTCACGTGTGCGTAGCACGAGTGAAAATATTGTAAAAATCTGCCATACGAGTGAAATATATTTGATATTTATTGGGAAACCATTGAATTTTCTTTTTATTACATTTTTGAAATTCCCAAAAGTCTGATTTTATTTTTAAAAAATGCGATTACAACTGATCGGGACAGAGTGCCTAAGGGTTATAGAATATAAATATGCCACAGGATGAAGTTCTATTATTTGTTTGATAGAGTAAAAATACAAAAACATTTTAATACAATCAATTAGTTATCTATTAATTTCCATAATACTATTAAGGTTTTTAATTTCCCTACTCTATAAGATTCGATTCTAGAATAACGGAAAAGGTACACAAACAGTGCGCAATGATCGGACAGACTAGTGATGATACAAAATTTCTTATATCACCTCTAGTGATAATATAAGCAGTGATGATACAAGTTTATCAAGTTGATATTTTCTGATATTTCACTGGTAAAAATGTAATAAATGGCAATCACTTATATTTACACTTTGTGTTAATCGACATTAAGTTGAGGTAAATCCAGATCAAGAACAGTCACCACTTGACACTCAACACTACAATTACATGTATAACGTCATAAGCTTTATGGCATACTAATGTCATATTATTTCCAATAGCATACATTAAGCCAGGAAAATCAAGTCTCTGTGCAGTGGAAATTTAAACATTACTGAACATAAATATAAACCAAAGGCAATAATTATTTAAATTAATGAAAAATCTAGATTTTTCAAAAAGCTCAGTCCATAGTTATGGCAAATATGATTATGAATTCGGATTTCATTATTGTATCAATGCAATGGTGAAAATTAGGGAAAAAAGATAAACAAATGTACATGTATATGGTATTTCATTTAGATCTTAGAAAACGATGAATAAAGCTTTGATTAGACAACTAATAACCTTGAAACATTTTATTAAGATAGTTCTCCTGATATCATATTTAAAGTATAGATTTTAAAAAAAGAATAATAATAATAATAAATATGCACCCGCTGCTTACCTCAAATCATATTTGTCACTCCATTTCTCGTTAACTGGGGAAACATGTATTACACAAGGATCCCTACTATCTACCATTTTATTCTTCACTCTTTTAGATGGTGGTTTGGATCTGGTAAACTGGTTTTGAAATTGTTCAAAGGTTATTATCCAATAGAACACATAAAGCTGTAACTATTTAGATATTTTGAAAATCGGACCTCATGTCCTTCCCCGTGTACATCAGTCTATCGATTTTCCGCTGCGTCGTTATTTCCCTTCCACTAGTATCACATAACAGATGAGAAAATAATGATTGACGTCACCTATTAAATCCAGCATCACGCTCTAGCATGTCAATAATAAACAGTATTTGATTTCCCTTTATTGTTGTGCCATGCTGGCCAATATGTAACAATTGTAATTTATAACCGAAGACTGTTTGACTGAAACGAAATTAAAACCATCGTGACATGTATTGTTGATTTTTGTTGATTTCTAGTTTATTTTGTTGTTTTCAAATGTACATGTAAACACTCACTTGTCTAGTTTTTTATCATTCAAAACTGATCTTGTTTCCATTTCTTTTATTCTCATATATTAACATTGGCACTGTCACCTACTTAAAG
Source organism: Mimachlamys varia (assembly GCA_947623455.1). Taxonomy (NCBI): domain Eukaryota; kingdom Metazoa; phylum Mollusca; class Bivalvia; order Pectinida; family Pectinidae; genus Mimachlamys; species Mimachlamys varia. Next base: position 39,830,776 of record OX392529.1, read on the forward strand.
AAAATTACCAGCAGAGATTGTTTAATTTGAGTATGAAAGCAAACAAACTCTCAAGGTGTAACGCGAGGTTTACTTTTGACGTCATAGATTAACTTTGTTCAATATGAGTTTTGTCACTTCGCCTGGGATAACTAAGGTTAGTCCTTAGCGCCATTCTTTTGCAAATACGGGTAGTTTCATAAAAATGACGGCGCAAGTTCAAATGCAGATGAGAAAATAAACATAAAATGAACAATTGTTCTACAGCCAAACGTAAATAAACATAAAATGAACAATTGTTCTACAGCCAAACGTAAATATATAGATTGTTTTTCTCATAGTGCTTTGAAAGCTCATCGGCTACATCCATATATAATTTTAAGGTGCAGACCGTGTGTGTTATGTCATCATTATTCAATGTAACCGCTGAACTTTCATACCACTATGGAAGTTTAAAAAATGTATTTCAATCAATATGTTCTTTGTTTTTTTACTCTTAGTCTCTCCCATAGATGATGAACCTTTACATACGAACTCTTCCTTTTTCGTGTGTAGCTAAACTTCAGTATATTGAAAACGTTGTTCAAACTTATGATATACGGTAAGTGCTTTATCAAACGCATGTATACGAACATTTTACCTCGTACCATTTATACAATTAAAGCAACCCCTGGCTCTTAATATAGGAATTGTAGTCCAATCTTGTTTAACAATCCTGAGTACCTGTTAATGAAGTACGGTTCTATGCCTGTAGCCTGTTAAAGAAAACAACGCGTTTATGGTACTTACATACAGGACTGTGAATATTGCAATGATGCTGCCTTGTCATTATTTCTGATATACAGAGATAACCGAAGAGCAAAAAAAACATAACCCGAACTCAAAATCGATTAAACTAGGGGCAAAACATGGGCAAAGGACAACTTTACATGGAGACCCTTGTTAAAGTACAAGATAATTATAGCATGTGTTCCGAAGAGTAAGCGTCTTCATCGACGACACTCGCCATGTAAATCTTGGTCACATTCAAGTAAACATCAAGTCCTCAAAGTGAGAACTCAGTCAACTTTCTCAATCACAGCAAATAGGCACACTAATGAGCATACTCAAAACGCCTTCATATCACACATAGAAAGAAATACCTGATCAAAATGGAGAATTTCGAATTACATGAACGCTGATTAAAACATAAACACTTAAGTATAAAGCCAATAGGATAGAGAACTTTCTTTGGGTGTGTGGGTGTGGTGTTTTTGCTATGAATGAAGTTTTATAATAAACAACCTCGACAAATACAACATAACACATTTATAAGCTGCAAACACAGATAAACTCTCCGCATGACATCGAGATTGGAATGGGGTTTTTTGTTTGCTTGTAAACCTTCTGTTTTGTCTCATTTTATCGACAATAATACTCTAATACAAGATTTGCCATGTCTTTAAGTTGCTAAAATGGTTATATTTATATTGCAGAGTTACTATGAAAGATTTATCAAAGGGTAAAATTTAATTTTATTATATTTTAACAAAATCCAATTGTACCTGAAGTTAATTAATTGGTTAAATATTCATGTAATAAAGCAATGAAGCGATATGACCACAACAGTGTAATCAAAGTTCCCTCCACTCAAATCCGGCCTTAATGACTCTCTTCTCTTTGAAGCGATCATGTACGCTGAAATGCAGACGTTTTGAAATTACAAGGGTGTTTTCTGATTGGAGGTAACTCTTACAAATCTTACATGGCTAGACTGGATGTTATCACTCGTGTCCACGTGTTGTTTTCAAAGTTTCATTATCCAAAACCTTTTAAAAGAACATTGCGAAGGAAACATTAATTCAAATTCTATAAATTTAACTAGGAACAAGATATGAAGAAAGGAACAATTAACACGGAAACCCATAAAAAAAGAGCCAGATGACATAGACGGGAAAGAGGTTTATGCTTCATCGGCGACACCTGCCAGGAAAATCGAATCAATTCAAGTAAATGCTGGCACGCCGTCAAAATGAAACCTGAGGTATTTAGTCAAACATACCAACTTGACATACCAATTCACTTAATTCATAAGCGTCCTGCTTCATATCACACATTGAAACGTAAATTTGAAACGTAAATATATACAAGGACTTACCGTTTCATCACTACAAAAAAAGACTTATTAGGCTTATTAGGATATATATACGGTATACAAGTTAAACAGGAGAAAGATAAAATGTAGCGTCCAGAACGGGGTTCGAACCCGTGACCTTCCAAACTCTACACAAACACTCTACCAACTGAGCTACCTGGTCGCCGATGATCGACCCAGTCCAGTTCCGCTACATTCCTCCCTCCTTTTCTCCAAGTCTTCGCCCCCAAAGACATCTATTTACAAGTTCATATATCTTCTTGCTTTAAGCATACTCCAAATGCTTTAGAAAGGGTTGGCAAGCTCGCCAATTTTGTTAGAGGCGAAAGAGAAAATGTAGCGTCCAGACCGGGATTCGAACCCTTGACCTTCCAAACTCTAGACGAACACTCTACAAACTGAGCTACCTGGTCGCCGATTCTTGACCCAGTCAAGTTCCGCTACACAGGTAATACTAGAAATGTCGATATTTTATAATGAATGATTAAAATTACATAGTCAACAAATAAAAAACAACAAAAAAACGTGATTTTCCTTTATAAGCTTTAGTAAAGTTCACTCCTTCCAAAGGGGGATGTGGATTCCAGGGATTGGGTGGGGGCATGAAATTAGCCGTTCTACTATCAGATCCTTGTACACATTTATGTATTGCCCAATCAGGTTCATTTTATAAATACAGTCCGATACACATGCTGACCACTCAAACAAACCCATTAATATTTATCTATTCCATACGGTCAAAGCGAAGACCAAACAACAAATTATGATGCAAATATAACCGTCATGATCTTGGGTGGACAATGAAGAATTAAAAAAGGGTTATTTTTTATACTTATTTGGCAAGCTGTTTGTTCTGTAAATAGAAACGATGGTCATACCACAGACCCTTCGGTATGTATAGTTGTTATTTTAGGGGGTGGGTGGGGTGGGAGGGGTGGATGATGATAATCATAAAACAGCCCCTGTATTATGTATGAAAGAGACGGAACACAAACACTGAGATCGTAAATAAGCTTTCAATTCCGGTAATCTTGATTTTATTTCGATAGCAGAAATCAATCCGACCATAGCATTGGAAAAATTATTTGGTCCTCCTTTTGCGATCTTTTGGACTATTGTAATATAGATGTGTTGGTTTCACCGGGGTGCTTAGTATAAAACTTGATTGGTGTTCCTTTAGAACAATTTTACAATAGGAGTTTTTTTCACGTCATCATAAAAAACAAAAAAATCCAATACCTTATTGTAGAAGGGGACAAGGCATGTAAGTAATGTTGTGGCTATTTATAGTGGTTTGTACAGCCAATTACATTCCTGTGAATTGTGTTTGTTCTATGTCCTTTAGAAGGAACATACCGATAGGTGTTTGTCCTCCCCGTCCATGTATTGAGTGTAGGGACTGTCTCACTAAAAAGGTATGGTAAACACAATGCATGCCACTTAATGCACAGCTTTCTATTCACCTGTTTTTGGGATTTCAAAGAACATTTTTGAAAGATAATCACATATCTCATATCCTTGAAATAACAGAAGAAAGCAATATTATTGATTTCATAAAGCTCTTAACATTACGTATTTGTTCTACTTTTGGGAAAAAAATCGAATTTACATATAAAGCGTTGTTTTTTTCATTCCAGGTATATCTATATAATCTACATGTAAGAACATGCTTCAAGTGGCTAATCGTATCCATTGTCTCTAGGTTTTGTAGGATAAAAAGGTGCTTTAAACAATTAGACTCGCTTAAACTGGATTGGGTTATATGTGATTTTATGAACTGTTAGTTGATCGGCACCGTGAAAAAAACTATTCAAACAAGTGAATAATAATTTGTTTCCTTCCGTGAAGCACGATAAAATAGTATACCTACCACATTAAGTATCTCTATTTCAGGAAGGCGAGGATGTTTTATCGCACTCACTTGATGAAGATCGAGTTCTGATACCTTGCATTGACGTGTCAAACGATGCCATTCCATCTGTTTAGTATGCCTACACACGTAAGGTAAACACCATGGCACTCCGTCGTTATGGGGGGTGTCCGTGTCAGCCCGTGGTTGTCGTGAGGGATCGTATTTCAGTATATATAAGTTGGGGCGACACCTCAGGGGAGTCACTTCATAGCAGGAGCGTGCAGCACGGCTTAACACGACCGATTTTTACACAGTCAATTAGTGCATTTCGAAATGACTACGGTTTCATATTAAATCCACGATAATTCCAACAGCACAAAGTTCCACGGTACTAACTATTCTTCTGTTACTATAACATAGCGAGCTGCCACGTTGTACTCAACACGCATCAAAGTGAATTATTGAATACTTTCAACGATTTAAGTCGTAATCTACCTCAGAGTGCTCCTATACAAGTCTGCAAGTAAGTATTTTTTTTAATTTTCTCTCCAACTTTATAATCATGAGCACATACACTTTTTCTATTCTTTCCTTTAAAGTTTACCAAACTTATTTATAAAATGTAGTAATGCATATTCGCAAACTTACGTAACTTTTAATTTTATCTATGCTTCAAGGTTTTATGATCTCAATAAAATGTTGGTCCTTTTTATAATCTAGAATTATCTGTCTGCCGTCTACAATATATATATATATATATTTCGAAAACTACCGTTTATATAACATCTTTGACCCATATATATACAAACAGGTACACTGAACACATATTTCCCTCTACAAGACATGCGAGACAATCAATGTACGCTAGCCTAGACACTTAAGAGTATATTTTGAAAACAATTCACGTTTGATATGTCATCAATCTCTATTTCATCGTTTTTTACAGTATCACATTCGAAAAACAATTGCCACATTTGCAAAAAGAAAAAAAATAAGTAAACAATTAATTATATTTTTATTACAGCTCGTAAGTTGACATTTGAATCATATTTATTGTAAGAAAAACTACACTGGAAGACACTCCTCGTCTGGCCCTATAGCACACGTAGATAATATATCCGTGACGTCATTTGTTCCACACACGTATTCACGTCCATTTTGTTTCATAACATCTTCGGTGAATGTATAACCACAAAGTTAGGCCTGGACATCTGACTTCATCCGGGTGTAACGAATAACTGAACCTGAAATAATTGTGATAATTGCCTCTGTATTCGAAGATGTTTTAGTTGATAGCGTTCGACCACATGTCATTGCTGTTTAGAGAGTTATCGAACCAAATTTTGATATTTTGTTTTCAAATTATTATCATAATCTTAGTGTTCTTTCCTTTTTTATTTGAAAATTGATTTACACGAGTAAAAGACGGTCAGTAGTGATGGATATCTTTTAAATCACAAGTTACACGTTATTGAATGTTTTAAGGATCTTCTCTTGTGAAAAGTCGAAATTTACTGATGGCCAACTGTTTTTCTTATTTGCAATTTTGGAAAAGGGATTTAATTGCATAGCAGAAAATGCAAAAAGAAATATATGGTAGTGAGCTCGTTTTTGTGCTATGCTCCGTCAAAGATACCAAAATGAGCAAAACACGTGATTTATGCTAAAAATGCTGTTTTGGTCAGTTGCAGGACAATTTCATTCAATATCTTCAAGATTTGTAATCAGATATTTTTGAATGTTTGTAGAATTGACAAAAATAGTATTTTCTTATTAATTACGGAAGAAATATTTAAAAAAAATATTCTCTTAGGTTAAAAAAAATAATTTTAGTTACCCCTTCCCCTTATTTCTATATTAGAAAATACTCCGTTTTTCATGATTTTTTGCAGATTTAATGCTTTAAAAAAAGTCTAGCATCAAACTTTTTTTAGGTTTTAGGCAAATCAAAAGGAAATAAGTTTCTCATTCTAAAGCAGTCATAAAAACTGGGGTGAAGCGGGCTTGTTTTTATTGTTGTTGCATAATATTTGCTTTATAATAAACATGAAGAAGTTTTACAGCAAACATGAACTTGCCGTAATGAAAAATGGCGACACACCGACGATTTTAAATGTTATATCAGCACAAAAATCATTAATTTTTTCCCGTTCGTTGAGTGGAAGAAATACACAGAAATACTTGTGTTCAAAATGGTCGCACAATGGTCATTTTTTTTTCTACAAATAACAGACATCTAATTTTTTGGTACATTTTTCAGATGCATATTTGATATATATAATAAATTGTTTGATATTACAAAAATGTCTCACGTGAGATCAAAACGAGATTTGAACGTGATTAAAACCTCACAAGAGCAGATCCTTAAGAGATATGTTTGCTAACAAATATGTTTTAATCGCAAAACTATTCGTCGTTCTATATCGAAATCATACCTGAGGATATCTAAAACAGCCGTTCTACGCTTATCCAATTTTCAGGTTAAGCAGCAACAAGTGAAAGGTAACATTGTAAAGCTTAATACGAAACAGGCATTAAGTGATCAATAAATGTATTACTAGTACTTTTTAGAAAATCAATGGTATGATAATTAACGGTATAAAATATGTAAGTTATATTACAATTTTACGAGTTATTTGTTCCCAAAAATAATTCATTTCAAAAAAAGGGGGAGGGGGTATACTCTATTCGTCGTGCAGTAGGAACTTTTGACATAAATACCCGTGAACTTGGCTGCATATCTGAGTGTACTATACCGTCTTTAAGTCTCGCCTAAGGGCACTTTGCTTTAGACAAGAATTATGCTACTGTATACATGTTACATTTTTATTGATATTGTTGGTATGTATTATCTATGATATCTTAACAGTGGTTTGTTATCATTGATTTCGATACTGTAATTGCATCCCAGGGTCTGTTGAATTGAAGTCAATAAATAATTAATAATCAATAAACAAACAATAGACCAATTATACAAACACGAGAAGACATTCTCAAAACAATTCATTTTAATAACGTTGTACCGTTAAAACAAAACAGAAATGGGTAAACATCTGTGGAGTCAGAATAAAACATTTGCACGTTTGGAAAAGGGAGTTCAAGGCATTGACGAAACTTGAAAACGAATATGTCGGTGCCCTTGATTTTTATTCTATGCCTTTGACAGGTCGAGGATACCAAATAATCAAATATGCATAGTATTCGACAATTTGAGGGAAAGTTGCTGGTTTGGCTAATTACCGGGTAGCTTATTTCAAACTTTGCGATCCGATATGTACGAATGTTTGCCGAATTAACAAATGACAAAATAGTATTTTCTTTCAAATTGTGAATCTTAAATATCTTTGAATTATTTTTTTTACCACATTCCTTATTTTTCATGATATAATAGTCATGTACTCACCATTTTGTTGCAGATTCAATGTTTTATATATTAAGTTTTGGATGTCACGTTACTAAACATACAAAAAGTGTGATGTGTGCTTCTTTTTGTACCATTTTCTTAATATCTATTGAACTAAAGCTAAAATAGGAACAAAAGAAAGATTTACACGGAGACTCTCGTAAAACCACAAGAGAATAAGACCATGTGTTTCGGAAGAGTAAGCGTCTTCTGCTTCATCGACGACACCCGCCATTAAAAACGTCCATCTTCATATCGCTTAAAGATACAGAATATTGTTCAATGAGACAAAGATGGCGACCATAAAACTTTCCCATAGTTCTGATCAACCTTCATCTGTCGTTGTTATTTTTTCTGTCAGCAGTCGACATCAATCACGAAAATCACGATACCTAGAGCAAGCTCTAAAATATCGAATCAAATACAACAAGTAAACACCATAGGCTGGAGAAGCAGGGATGTTACTTACAAGAAATGGAAAGTTTACGATCGGAAAATCGAAATCATAACGTTTATAATATAGCTTAGTAGTAAGCTGTCCATATTGGTCGTAGTTTGAGTAGGAAAATGTATGATTTTCACTTTGTTGCAAAATATTTGCATTGTACTAAACAAAATCAGTGTGCACAGCAAACATTACCTAGCTGTAATTCAAAATGGCTCGTATAAAAAATATGATATGGTGCCCTTTCGGGAACAAAAACGTATAAATACACATTTTGAAAATGGTTCTGACTGTTTTTTTTGTGACTGTTATAAAAAAATCAAAGAATACCAAAGCGCCAACAAAACCATAATCCGAACTCAAAATCGATTAAGGTAGAGGCAAAAAAAGGTCTTTCAACAGATATCTATAATTTGGCTAAAATTGATTATATATTACTTTTTTAATATACTACAATTCCATTTGATGATATCTAAACGAGACCTCAACGCAATTGAATCTTTAGAATCCTTAAGAAAAAGTTTCAATAAAACTCTTTCTTGAACGAAAACACTGATTTGCTTCTTTGTTCTTTATCATTAAGCGTCATTGAAAACAATACTCCTGTCTAACAAAATAAGAACACCGAATAAGAAGAGTAGGTAGGATGAAAGCATGCATAAACGATGAAAAAGTAGCTACTAATTCTAATAATTCATTAAATTATTTTTTGTTTTCTTTCAGATGAAGTTGTTGTTAAGATCGACCGCCACAACGACGTTAGGTCTACTAACGCTGTGTATAGCAGTGGAAGCATTTCCGTATAAACATATATGTTCAACGGATTGCTTACCAGACGATGAAAGGTGCATTTTGAAATGTTCCTTCCAAGGACAGGAAACGAACAATCTTAATTCCATGTTAAATGCGCACTCGAACCGGAAGCGATTTCAACATCAGTTAAGGTTCGGAAAGCGCGGTCCAGTTGGAATTATGGACAAGGCGAATGACTTGGAGGAATCGTTTAGACCACAACTTCGGTTTGGAAAGCGATCACGATTGCAGTCTAAACGAAGCTTCATGTCACACATGCGTTTCGGAAAGCGGGATTTCCAATTTGATTACAGATCATTTCAGCCACAGGGAAGTCCCGAGCGAATTCCGGATGCAGAGATATCTTCTCTAGACACGCCAAGATCCAGTACGGGAGTTTTGGAAATACCAGCTATTTTCTATGGCCGAAGACAAGACAAGAGATTTCGACCACAAGGTCGTTTTGGGAAAAGATTGAGGCCCGATTCCGAGACAATCATCGAAGCCAATAGCTTGCCATTATATACAGGTACAGTTTAATACTAAAACCTAACACCTAGAACATGTATCGGCATCAATGGTAACGTTATTGAACATATCTATATTATTTTCTTCCAAAATGTACTCACTAGTATCATAATATTTAAATATGTACCATCAATGGAGTTCAACTCGAATACAATAAACGGTGCGACAGTTTTGAGGTCAATATTGCATTATTTTGGAGAATGTTGAAAATTAAGTACATGTACTTGCTGGTGATTATTCAATTATCTAAAAAGTATCAGTATTTTCGCAACTACTTACAATGTAATAACTAGGAGTATGCATCTCCTCTTTAATGTAGTTAACAGTTATTTAAACGTATTTAAAGTTGCATCTGCTTGCATCACCGATGAACCCTAGAATGATTAACCACCTGTATTGCTCAGTGGTTATCGTCTTTTTGTTTGTACTGTTTTGCCAAACAATCCATCTACATAAACATAAATATAAATAATATGTTAATTTCAATTAATGATTATTAATTGAATATTTAGAGGTATGGCAGTGTGCACCAGCTTCCTTCATTTTGAAGTGTAGTTACATTGATATAAAAGTGTCGGAAAAACAATACTCCAGAATGACAATATAATAACACTAATATAAAAATACTAAATTGAAGGTGGTAGCGCATTTATAGAGTTGCTAAGAAAAAATATCATCAATTAAATACAATTTCAAATATCAAAATTGATAACAATAAAAAAAAAATAATAAATAAAATAAAATGAATACCTACGAAGTATTACGTATTTACATATTTATAAAATATCATGAAATATATATATGTTAAAAATGGTACTGTCATTAAACGGAAATGAAACTTATTTACTTTAGATCTACGATGTTTTACTATGTGACTGTGATACCTGATAGCTTTATGGTCAATCGCTTGATTTTATATCTTCTTCGTGTTTAACAACGTGTTTGTATTTTAAATTTTAACCGTGAAGTTAGTCTTATGTTCTTCACGGGAAAGACACATTGTGTAGTTAAAAGAAATCATTGCATCAACGAAACAAAAAAAAAAATCCATTTGAAATACAGCTAGCTGATGATTTCATCTTATTTCACTGTTTTGATTTTTTACTGCAAAAAACTATTTTTTGTTAAAGTTTTTATTATTGTGTAAACCTTCCATTGTTTACTGCATGAAAAGCATGCAGCGTTCGTGGTGCGGAGTGAGGCGACCGTAGTAGGTTTATAGAGTAAAGCAGCAGCTGTAGAAAGTATATTTTTACGCCGGTCGATGACCAGATCACAATGCCTGGTTTTTGTTGCATCTGTATGATAAAAATACATGATAGTGTCGATTAAAACACCAGAACACCATTTGCGCATAAGTTTTAGAACAATGCAAACGAATTATATAGACACAGCTTTACTGAGTTACCAAATATATATTCAATATATTGGATGAATTGATACTTACCAAAAAAAAGATAACAACTCATGTTACTACGCTAACCATAAACCTTGTTGGTGGTGGTGGTGGGGAGTGTTAATGTTTATTTACTCCAAATGCAAGAGCTCATATGTTAAATGATTATTGTTTGATGCTTATCTTACTCTTCCGGAACACCTGGGTCCGTATTCATTAAACCGTTCTCATGCTCAAGCATAGTTTCTGTGCAGAATACTAATTTCAACATTTACAGTTGGCGTTTTTATCGTTGACCAATTCTAGTTGAGTTTCAAGAAAGTTGGCTTGAGCACAGAAACCATGCTTGAGCATGAGAACGGTTTCATGAATACGGGCCCTGGTCTTTTTCTCTTGTATTAAGGGTCTACATGTGGATTATTGAGTTTGTTAACCCTTTGGTAGTCTCTATTGTTTGTATTAATATAGTAGAAATAACTTGATAAGATATCTTAATCTTTAATTGGATCTATCTCCAATTCCCAATATCTTAATCACATTACGCAGGATCAATAAGAAGGACCATACAGATATGCCATTATATTAAAGCAATTGGATATGGCACCATATGAACAATTACACAAATCACTTCCTCTTTTGCAATAAGTCATTACTATAATGTAAGATGACAAAACGTAGAATAATTTATTACATATTATGATATACATGTACCCCTTTTACATAAATTAAACCCAAAGACACACGTATTCAACCACCATTGACGCACATATACACCAAAGCGTTCACAAGTCACACAAACATCTTTTTTTAGATTTTTGTTATATACATAGATTGACCCAATAGGTAATGCTACCAGATTATCATTTAACCGCCTACAAACCTTTTAATATGTACAATTTTGTTTTACGCGTTGAAAGGAAATTTCATTACATCATTTCAAGCAAATAATTTTCAAGGAAACATATATTTAAAAAAAAAATCCTTTTATGAAATAATGGCTGTTAAGAAATTTTAAGCTCCAGTCAATACTTCCCTGTTCTGATAAGATACGGTCGTGTACAGAGCGATGCGGACGTGCTCCACGTCATTGATGCCATAAAACCAACAGATGATTTGTTATTGCTTCCTACAACTGACAGATACGATCATTTATTCTGAATAAAAGCACACATATTATCACGAAAGATGCGTGTCTGGTGACGGAAGACGGAAATGACGATTGTTAGTCAAGGTTAATGGAAGTCAAAATGGCAAACAGGAAGAATAGGTAGAACGGACGGATAGGCATACTTAACAGTGACATGCTTAAGTGTTTTATATTTGTAGTTTTTATCCAGACAGTTTACATTTGATGGGTACACATATATTTAAAAACAAAGACTCATTTCTAATATTTCAATATACGTCTTGAGCTAGACAATATAATTGTTGAAACTGATTTATCTATTCTTGAATGGAGTGTGCATTAGAGCTATCCTTATAATAAAAAGAAGATTAAAGAAAAGTGTTAAAAATAATGGTGAAATTAAATTATATGTATTTAAGACGATGACAAAAGTCATCATTATGTGTTCCACTTGTGGGATCGGAAATGTTAAGCGTTCATAGTTTATCTCTATAGTTCTGTTTGATTGTGAGTAATGTATTTCAAATAAAGTCATATCTACCTTGATGGAAATTAACAGATTAATAATCCTTGTTTTTTTGTGGTTTTGGTTGTTGCCGTTGTCGTCTGGTGCCAATGAGTATTTGCCAAAGCGACTGGAGTTCGATTTCCCGATCGGGCTTATAAAATACGTCGTCACTTGCCAAACCAGGTGTTTTTCTTTCGCCGGATACTCCTGGTGTTTGTTTTTACATTTGTAAAACTGGAATAGTAATTATTAAAAAAGTGGTTCAATTATTGTCAAATAAAAGTTTACATCATTTACAATTTGTCTTAGGAAGCCCCCAGACTACACCCGAGGAAGGTCTCAACTTCAATTTTGACGACATGGCTGACATAAGTTATCAGATGCCGGAGAAGTAGTACCAGATTTACCGGATATGCGTACCACAGATTTCAGGTCAGTCCTTATTTCAATTATTTACGTGGTGGGTTTGGTTCAAGAAAGAAAAATCTTTCTCGTCACGGATATCTGGACTTGTATTCATATAAACATTCTCTTTCACATACTGATTGTGTGCTCAATCTAAATATCCTCTACCTAGGTATGATGAGTTGATACACGCTTTTTGTGAATTATTTGGAAAACATTAGGAGGTTGGGATCCCAAAGTTACCTGCATTGTTTATATGTAAGCGAGTTAAACACATATAGCATTAGGTTTGAACAGAGACTCTATGGTTTTTATCCCGTACAGATCGGGGTTCGAGAATCAAAACCCCAGCAGATAGCATAATGTAAGAGAGGACAAAAATGAACCACCTGGATAATTGGAGTTTCCACCCCCCCCCCCCCCCCCCACACACACACACACTCGTTTTTGGGCACCAGGATAAATCTATTGCACCAATAAAAAAAAACTTTCGGATCTCCCTCACTCTACATATATATGCTTTTGTTTGTTTTTAATGTTCGCCCTGAAGAGGAGGGCAATGTGTTCCGTCTCCTGGGGTAGTAACATAACGATGTCCTTATAATGAACGATGTCACCAGTTGTCAGTCTAATGTGACAGGATGGACTGCCCGACGGTGTCACCAGTTGTCAGTCTAATGTGACAGGATGGAGTGCCAGACGGTGTCACCAGTTGTCAGTCTAATGTGACAGGATGGAGTGCCCGACGATGCCACAAGCTGTCAGTCTACTGTGACAGGATGGAGTGCCCGACGATGTCACCAGCTGTCAGTCTGATGTGACAGGGTGGAGTGCCCGACGATGTCACCAGTTGTCAGTCTAGTGTGACAGGATGGAGTGCCCGACGATGTCACCAGTTGTCAGTCTAATGTGACAGGATGGAGTGCCCGACGGTGTCACAAGCTGTCAGTCTAATGTGACAGGATGGAGTGCCCGACGGTGTCACCAGTTGTCAGTCTAATGTGACAGGATGGAGTGCCGGTGGTGTCACCAGTTGTCAGTCTGATGTGACAGGATGGAGTGCCCGACGATGTCACCAGTTGTCAGTCTAATGTGACAGGATGGAGTGCCAGACGGTGTCACCAGTTGTCAGTCTAATGTGACAGGATTGAGTGCCCGACGATGTCACCAGTTGTCAGTCTGATGTGACAGGATGGAGTGCCCGACGATGTCACCAGTTTTCAGTCTAATGTGACAGGATGGAGTGCCCGACGTGCCTTCAGCATGTCTGTTCAGTCAGATAGCAATATGAAGTCAACATCCGATTCGTGCTATCACACTCAGGCACACACCCAATCATACCGTGTTTTTTCATATCACATAACGAAATCATGCGAACCAAACTCAAGTGGGGAAATGTCATTAAATTACCTTAATTAGGAATATAACGTTTAATTTGCTAACAATGTTCCAGTGAAAATTATCAAAACGTCTTTTATCACAGGTTTTGATATCTAAATTCAGTTTTTTCTTATTTTTATATTCTTTGGCCTGTTTCTAACAAGAATCCTTAGCATTATGGATACTGCTAACTCCAGTTTTCAAGATCCTTTTCAGATATTTCCATTTCGTTGAAAATCATTATTGGTGATAAAGACATCTTAAAGTTAAGATAATTTACCTTCGAAAATAAGAAAAATGGGAATGAGTTCATGGAATTTGGCGACACAGGGTTCTGAACAGTGCGTGTCTCTTAACATTTTTTTTCAGCCAGTTGTTGCTTCATATTACACTGTACCAATGCATCGTGCATTGTACGAAAAAAAGAGTTCTTTAATACTACACATATATTATGGTAATCGTCTCACGTCATATTCAGTGTCAGACAAAATTCAGATTTGTGTAAAATCGTAAAACACCTTTATACTACTAATGGATCAAATATTTTATATTTTGCAGATTGTAGTTTTTTCTGGACATCTGATTACACGGAGAATTAGCGCACATATCCTGTATTACGTTACCGAAGGGCCACCTGTCAACGACTCAAGACATATTATTATTTTATAACAATACTATTATAAATAACTACATCAAAGAATTGAATAAATAAACCAATCTGTGCTATCGCGAACTAAAGAACTCTATAAATGAAATAATATAATAAAGTGAGTTGAAGAATGATTGAATAAAGGTAATCAATTTCTCACAAAGTTGAAATTACAATAAATTTTATTGTCTTTCGGATGTAAAACGGAACAAAAGTCAACATCATTTTATAGCAAAAAAAACCAACAGTTCAATGGAACAGAATTGGAATAAACACTGGATAAAAGTAGCGTTAGACATTGATGACTTTGAACTAAATCTGGAAAAAAAACATTGTTCGAATGACTACACTACTGCCTGAGTATCGCCACAGCCTTTTGATTGGAATAAATATGTAGCCATACTTTCTACGTCAAATATGTATGACGCATACTAAAACAATATAAAGTGTAAACCATCACAACTGAACCGATCGATGCGGTTTAAAGTGACAAGACCTCCAGTTACATATTATGTGTATATAGCGTGTTATTAGTGTAAAAAAGAAGTTTATTATTTAAAGCAAACTCATTTTGAAATTGTTTTGTTCGGTCTTACTCTTTTAAGATAGTATAGCACAAAGAAAGGTGTTATCGCCATTTGTTTCAACACGTCTTCTTACAATGTATTAAATGTTTCAAACCGAAAATGAGTCTGGCATTAAATGTTTGTTTGAATAACAAGCTTAAGATGTTTCATTTATATGAAAAGTGCATCTAGAAGATGACCTGTTTTTCTAAAGTGGTAGCAATTCGTGTTGTGCTTGATTCTTGAGTGATAGCGTTATGACATTTTAAGCGTGTCATAACACACGAACAACTGAGAAAAATTGAAATGAAAGGAATAAAAAAAAACTTGAGCTTTAGTACACCAACGAAGTATTTTGGTTTAATGGCTAAGCTGAACTTCAAACTTTAATTCTATATCAAACGAAATGGCTTTAAGGACTATTTCCAGTACTATTTTCAGACATATTTCCCCAATATTCACTCATAAATCATAAGTAACATTCCCATCAGCAATATTTACTCTCAACAACACTAACTTCATTGATCACTTTAACCATATCCATCATATACTGAACATTCTGTGGGAGCACGATGTTTAGTAATATGGAAAAAGAAACCAAAGGTACCTTGCTATCTTTTCATATAAGCTTAAAGTGTGCAATTCTCATTTACTGTTTTTAAAACTGTACTGTCAACATCACATATACTTATCATTCTATTTGTTTTATAGTTTCTACAGGAACACTCAGTCTATCAAATTTTTCTGTCGTCGTAAAAACTTGTACTACTTTCTCCGTTTCATTTGTCCGGAAAACAAGGTCATTTGGTAACTTTGTTTTTTGATGTAAAATATATTGTCATATATTTCAGTTGATCAATAGCGTCTTGCATAAAAGACAATTATCTGTAACAGTACCATGCAAAAACAAGAAGGGATACAATTAATATGAGGCTGCTAGAATATGGTTGATGCTGATCGAAATAAGGAACGGGTTTCCTTGATCAGCGATTTGTTTTTCAGTCGTTAGTATGAGTGTATAGACACGTGTCAGCGACATTTAAGACAATGAATTTTACAGAATGCAAGACAATCCACCTGTCAACTCACCAGTGGTACACGTAGCAAAGCAGTGACAGTTTTGGGGAAGAATTATGACAAGAAAAGCTAATCATTGTTTGTATCTGTTACACGTTTAAAAAAATGACGGCAAAGTGTTGTTTTTATTGAAATGTATGCCATACATGTATACAGGTACAATGCATCATTTGCAAGCCAATACCTTGTCGTATCACCTGCTAGATAACAAACAACTATCTCACCTTTCAATATGTGTGTAAATTGACTCGTTCTTGCATCATTTGAAAATCATGAATTATTTGTCTATGGAGCTCAAAACTTCTTAAAAATTCACATCATTAACATCAAGTATTTTCTTTCGCCATATCATCGTGACAAAGTGAAATACCTAATACGGTGGTTATATTATTTAATCCTCACAAAACTAGCGGTATAAAACTATTGAAATAAAGAAATGTATATTTGCTTTTGTAAAAGTCAACCGCAAAAAAATAATAAAAAATGTATTGTACAGTAAGTACACTCGGTATAGATATTGGACTAATTATCAAAGTGTAGATAAACTATATTATATAATATCAAATAACATTAAGTTCAATTATCTGTGCTCTACTCCGTCTTGACGATAATAAAACTTTAAACAAATTACACTATTTGTTGGTTTTTTATTCGGTCGTTAGACATTATATGATTTTATGTTTGTTTGTTTATGATGCAGTCATTTGTAATGGTATATTACGAGTCCACGTCAGTCATTTATATTATCAGAGTTTTTTTGCCATCATCATTGTTACTACATTAACCGGCATATAAACAAAGGTATAAAACTAATGAAGTGTCATATCGAGTTCTTAAATGCAATTCGAAATGTCAAATATCAATCAATAGCAACTCTATCTGGCAATACATCCAGCCAGTGACATTTAGTTCCATCTGTCAATACATCAAGCAAGTGACATTAAAATCTTCTTTACAATGCCAGGAAAAAACTGAATCTGATCATAAAGTACTCTCAATAACCTTTATGATTCTACGAGGTTACAGTGTGCTTCCTTTTCATCCGGAGAGCTGTAATTTAATATTCAGGATCGCTGTAGAGCACTGTGTATAGTTGTCTGTCCGCAAAACGTGCAGCAATTGATGAGAATGACGTCACTTACGCTGTTACGTGTTTCACGTGTGATACTTACATAACTAAGTCTTGTGTTTGATACATGTATCAGTGCAGCTGGCAATGCTTCTAATATTTCTTTTTTCTTCTAAAGATTTTTTTTTTATCTTTTTAGACTTGTTATCATTCTTGTATGTTAACATATCACTTGTAGCTCTTTCTAGACTGAATCAATAGAGCATAGTTGATCAGTACTTTATGATGTACATGTATTTTAGTTCCATGATACGCGACGGTAACGTCTCAATAAAACAACGTATACTAACCACCAACTCTTTGATACAAAGCGCGTGTGACTTTTATTATGAAAAATATTGAAATATTATACACTGAAATTTGTGTTTTATGACGTTGTTTTTGCCCGAGGAAAATCATTTCTAAAATTATGATATGATATTGTAACAAAGTCGTGTTGAGTTTTATGCTTTCTGAAACTGTGGTCTGATCCAGACAACCGATTCCTATACGATTAATATTATTATACTGTGCTTCGTAAAACCAGCTATAAGCATACACTTTTTTTTTATTTGAGGATCAAATTTTGCCGATGATCTCAAAAAGCAAATTATTTTTTTCATTTCATGACCTCATACACATTATAACTACAGTAATGTAACAGCTAATGTAAGATTCAAATCAGATACGAACCACATGTAATTACGACATCGGAAAGACAGATTAATCTATATGTCAATGACCAACAAATCAATAACACAACTTCATATCACCTTACACCTGTAAATGGCATGTGATAATACGCTACGGATGGTTACACCTGAAAAGTTCATCATGTGGTAATACACTATGGATTGTTACACCTGTAAAGTTCATCATGCTGTAATACAATATGGGGCTGTATTAGTTTTGTTTCATTTAACCTTTCCATCGGCTTTGAAACCTTTGTGTAGAAGTCGTTATGGATAGAGTTCACATTCGGCATGGCATTATTCTGGATCAGCGCCCCATGATACTGTACCTGCTGCAATATGGTATAATTCACAGCATTCCTAGCACACTCACATTGCATACACGGGAAACAAAACCAAAACCAAACCGCGCAATATACTGCCATATCCGCTACTGTCATAACTAACAGTCCCCTTTTCAGTAGGTGTGCTGTTAAACTCGAGGTCGATTGTGTAATTCGATGAGGCGTTTAAATCAGCGGAACATATCGCCCGAGTATTAGTGGTAGATGTATATCCTTGGATGTTTTGTTAGATGTCCTTCAACTTTCACTTATTAGAGAATTTCAGAGCCTGATAAACAATTAACAAAATAAGCGAAAATGGTAAATTTGTTGGGAACAAGAATGAAGATTTTTATATTTTAATGTTTTGTTCCCTTTGATAACGTTGTAGTAAAATGATCGATGAAATATTTTTGGAAAGATAACATAAAGTCAATGTTGACATAAAACTATTTGTAACTTGTCCCTCGCTGCATCACTGATACAGTAACGTCGTGTCCAGAGGCAATGGTATCGTTCTGCAATTTCTTGATGTAGGCGGCTGGCTTTACACGGGGAGGCGCAAAACATGGACATTATTTCACGGACTGAATTAAAGGGTGAATTAAACATTCTAACGTCTGACCCAGAGATAGTTCATATCTCGTTTGTTTTGATGTCAGAATGCAGTGTTGTCGGTAACGTGTACGTAACGTGCATATGTGCATGCTACGTCATATTTAATGATAGGGGGTGGCAGACTCTGCTAGTGGATGTTTTAGTCCCCGATGTTTGCTGGAGCATCCATAGCCACAGTCAATCTCACTTGAGTAGTGGCACGGTACATAATAAAAATATTTTCTTAGTACATGATTTGAAATAATGCCGAACTAGTTTAATTTTACTTCCAAATTAATAAATTAAAGGGGTTTGACGCACCTGGTCCTTCTGCTTCTACATTAGTTTAGAAATTTTGGATTCCCTCCTTTTGGTCCTAGCGGTTTAATTAATTTTTCGGTATACTGTATCTATTACTAAATTTTAAAAGGTGCAACATTTGTGTGTATTACGTTATGCTCAATGGTGCAATTCGTTGTGCTGTTGTCAACCGTCGGTTCGTAAATGTATCATCATGATTTGCATATGATCGAAAATACATGTAGCTATTTCTACTAACATCATCTCACAATAATAGATTATACAATTTAATGCTTTGTGCTTCTTTATTTCATATTACATTTTACGAGCACTTACCAATCAGATCTATGTTTTCATGGAAATGTATAAAAAAAAATCAGAGAATACTGAAGAGATTTACATTGATACCCCTTGTAAAAAGGTAGAAGAGAATAAGACCAGGTATTTCGAAAGAGTAAGCGTCTTCTGCTTAATCGACGACACCCACAATGTAAATCATGGTCAAAGCCAAGTAAACGCAAAAATGTCCATCTTCATGCCACACAAGGACACAAAATATTTCTCAATGTGACAAAGATGATGACCATAAAACTTTCTCATAGTTCGCTTCAGCATGCATCTCTCGAATCCCTTTGTAGTAAGTTTGTTTGTCGGTAGTCGACATCTATCATGGACATCTCGATATCTAAAGTTCAACAAGCCCCCTAAAACATGCAATCCTCATCTTAAATTCGAGTCCCGTGGTAAGTTAAAGACTCGTATTAAGAATTCAGCGTTAAAAGGTAGGTTTACTATTGAACCGGCTTGCCTTCTCAACATTCAAAATGTTTGTTACATTGTATTAATGTAAATGAGATGATGTATTTTTTGTGTGATTTTCATAAGTTAATATTGTATGTCACTTTTTAACAGTGAAATACTACATGTATAATATGACGCTATCATCAAACCGTACAAGAACCATTATTTTCATTGGTGATAACGATAGTTGATATGAATATATTGAAAGTAAGAATATCAAAAAAATCCTGATTGCTTCATTTTATAAAAAAACGATTTGTTTATTTCCACCAATGCATTGCATATACACTGTAAGATGTTCAGCAATGTTTGTGAAATCAACGATTTTCATACGGCTTGCTGCAAAGACAAGCTACGCTACCGCCTGAAAGATTATTCTTTACTCGTAAAATAATAACAGTGAGTTTATCCTTTTATCCAGTCTAAAGTGTTCAATGTTTTTGTTATCGCACCGCAATCAGTTGTATTTGATTCATTGGGCAATTTACTTGTATAGAAACAAATCACGTAAGTGTTTATAATCACATCGAAGAGTCAAAATTGGCAGCCGTCTCACGTACACTTGACGAACAAGCTGCCCTCTGATGGGTGTTCCTTACGAGGAACAGTATTTTGTGTAGGCTAGAGAAAACATATGCGGGAATGGGGCAGATTTAGGAGATTAAATCTACACCTCGATTTAGCTAATTGCATTGCTATGAAACACGTCTAGCGTACTCTGCTCCATTAACAATACCCGCCTGGAACAAGTGTAAATATATATCATATCTACGCCTCGTTTTTACGATGACCGATATCAGCCTGGCAAAAAACTGTTACTAAAAAAGAAATTCGTCATTAACATGATTTCCGTCAGTGACAAAAAATCTGTAACTAAAAGAGTTTGCCCAAATGCTATTATCAGTCTTTGACAAAAAACCGTGCTAAGGAAAGAATTTGCCAAACACTTTTTTTTTGTCACTGACATATTGTAAGTGATGTACAAATTTCTCTGTTATTAGTAACAGTTTATTTGCCAATCTGATATCGGACATCGTACATGTACAGGTTCGCTTCGTCACAGTAAGAGCTAAGGTTTTTTTGTATATAAAAACAAGGCATGCATAATTATGACAACATCAAAAAAGTCCTGTATATAACTAATTATAAATACATGCAACACATTATATTATACAATAATTTAAATGTGAGTATTGAATCAAGCATCCCTTAGATTGATTAAGGTTTTCTTCACAACAAATGAGCAGGATGTATCATGTTGATGGGCCTTAAATATCGAGCAGTTTTAATTAACATGCAGCCCATTACCTTTAGAAGAGGGAATCAAAGACCGAATATGGATCTGGTAATGCCACAAAGACAAGTAAATAGGCAACTCACTTTGATCTCCGTATTAAATCTAACTCCGCTACAGGAGTTTTTTCAAAAATGCCTGAATGATAACACAATCAATCTAATGGACTTTCTTGTCTCACAAAGACTAATATTTAAGGCTATGAGTATCTAGCGATAAAACGACTATACTACCTCAAATCCGAGCATGATATTACAAAAGACACAATAAATCCCTCAAAAGACTCGATTACCCCTTCCCCGTATAAAGATATAACAAAATGAATAGTTAAAACATGTAGTTTTAAGATACAATGAAACATCGCTTAAAGACCACCTCAGAATTAAGACCACCTCGCTATTAAGACCACTTTATTTCAAAACCGAAAAACGCTTCTATATATCTTTGTATTTTAAGCTTCACCATTAAGACCATCTCAGTATTAGGGCCACCTCGCTATTACATTCTGTAAGACCGATTCTGAAAAGTCCCAAATACCACTTTTGCACTTAGTTTCACTTCACTATTCAGACCACCGACCAAACACAAAGTCACCAGGTGTGTAATCACCTGTCAAGTGTCAGATCAGTAAGCTGTATTTATTGTCAAATTGGTTAATCAGTTACAATAACTGTATGTTTATCATTATCAAGTATATATATTGGTTAATGGACCATGAAAACATGTTAAAATGAGGATTTCAGAGAAATCTGGCTGCATGGTCACCCTCAGTATTAAGACCATTCCGCTATTAAGACCACTTTAGTGCGGTCCCTCAGGTGGTCTTAATAGAGAGGTTTCACTGATATTGTATTTGAGGAATCTGTTAATGGTTAGGCAGTTGTTTTGCTACCTTAATGATTTCTGTTTCGACGTCAACTTGTCTTGTAAAAGTGACACATTTACTATTACAGTTGTGGTAACGCACAACGCACCAAAAACTGCGTGCGTGTATCGTGCATACATCGTGCACACATCGTTCGCCCATGGTGCGCACAACGGGGCGATGTAAAGATCGTGCGTTGATGTGTGCGATTCTCATCGCACACACGCACGATTGGTACAATTGGTCGATACATATTACGGAATGAAAAACATATGGAACCCTCTTATCGAAAAACCATATAATTTCGCATCTATTTATTGTGATTATGTTAATTTTACAATATACATTAAACAGTGGTACAGTGACTAGGAGACAGCCATTACCGAGCGACCGTTATGAAAACAAACTGGACACTTATAATAATCTATTTGAACACCTTGTCCCCTCCCCTCCCACCTACTGTACCTGTGCTTTCACGCCTAGGCGAGTGTTGTAAGTGCCCCGGGCAAGAGACGTCTACATATATAGTCTATGTACAGGTATATCTTGTAAAAACTGGCAATACTTACCTGATTGAGAACTTGTTAACATGTGTTTAAAGTTAAGACGTGTCTATTTGGTGAGTTTCAAAAACTACAAAAAGACTATTCCTAATTTTAAGAAATATATAGATTGAAATATCAGCTTATGTATGTAGTTAAAATATAGAAATTTTTTTAAAACGTCTTAATAGCGCGAAGCCGTATATTAGTGTTAAGCCATTTTTCATTTTACATCAACCACGATTGCCATCGCACAATGTTAGTTTATCGTGCGCCCACATGTGCGTTAGAAATAATTGCCCATGATCGCATCGTTCGCACATCGTGCACACACCGTTCGCCCATCTTGCGCACACCACACATCGTGTAACGTTGTGCGATCCCACAACTGTATGAATGTATGCATGTGTTTAGAGAAAATCCCACATTCATTCCAAAAGTATATTTGTAATACTATACCTAATTTGGCACTATTCATCTGGAATTAGTCATACATACAGGCAGGGGACCACAGCTTTTTCTGGAATATATCCAGGCATGTTAAATGTACCTGAATATTAAACGTTAATGCTCTACAGTACGTGGCAGCGAATCAAACTTTTAATTATGCAGCTGTTAACCTTCCACGCATGAGTATTCGTATCATATTGCTTAATCAGGAAATGACTTTATCAAACATGTATAATATATACTAGTTTGTACCTTGTGTTGTATGCTGTAATTTCCAGAGAGTGGCGTGTATTCTATCTATCATTATAATATATAATTTGTATTTCTAGTTCCGATCGGCATTCTTTTGTATTCCCTTTTGTTGTTGTTTATTATTATTGTTTGTTTAATTTATTTAAGGACAGTGAAGCTGTTAAATATTGTTCTCTAACCTACTGGAAAGAAATCACGAAATCGGTAAAATATTTTCAGCCAAATTTGGATTTCTAATAGTTGTACCAAAGAACCAATTGCAATCTATCCTTGAAAGCAAACAATGTGAATTAGAACAAATCACATCCGAAACATTGATGTCAGAACGTTTGTCCTTAAAATTCTTTAATATGGTGATGCGCTTTCGGAACGTAAGTGTGATTTGTCAACCTTGCCTCTTTCCAAGATAGTGTGCAATCCAATATCTGTCACTTTTCATTTTTTCAAATTGTTATGCATTGAATTTATCCATGTCGTCTATTTACGTATTACACATGTGTAATATGACCTATCAGCCCTGTGATTGGCCGTAGGATGCAATTATTCTTATTGGGACAACACGACGGAGACAATTAAATAACGTCAATGGTTTTCCCATTGGAGTCAAAATAACAGAGTTTTACATTTTAGAAATTGCCATTTTACTTAAGGATTAGCTTGAATCTATTTTTTATGTTATGGAGGTATAACACAAAAAACCAGAGTGTACTTTAAATAAACCGCGAAGCAGTTTATGATGAGAGTACACTCCGGTTTTTTGTGTTATAACCCCATGACATAAAAATTAGATTCAAGTTAATCCTTATAATTTAATTTATACCCTGCAAAAAATTCACCTTATTAATGGACTCTTTTCTCTTACAAATTAATACGCTGCTGCATCAGCCATTCAAAAGCGACGTTATAAACGGCGACGTCATTTTTTTCGCTATGGGCTGATAACATAATGTTTTAAACCAAAGAAAAAGCTTGTTTCAAACAAAATTAAATTATTCAAATATATTACACACATGTTGATAATGTTGTTTAAACTAAGCTTTAATTAAAAAAAATCTTAAACTCTTTTCATTAATTTCACATAAAATGTATACGGAAGTAAGATCAGTTTATGAAATATAGTTTCTATGATAGCAATTTTATCCTACATGGCATACGCCATCCCCCAAAAGCAGCCTCTTATGATTTTTTTCAGTGCAAATAAACTCCCCTCACATATCCCCATTCCACGATGTGTCACATTAACAATCGATTGCCTGTCAAGCCCTGAATGTATGGTGTGCGTAGTAATACATCGGTACTTCCGCTGAGCGCGTCGGTGTTTCCGGTGTCACGGCGTTATATGTCTTTAAGATGGTTGGTTAAAAAACTTTGAGTAGATCATGGTGACGATGTGAACACAGTGTACTCCCGCTTCAAACAAGCTAATGGGGGTATCAACGGGATACGAAGGATTACACTGGGATGCAGAGCTTTGTCAGACGGAATATACTCTGTGTTTCAAAGTACATCAGACAAAATCGTGCAATAATATAACTAATGACAGAGAATTTACTTACAGAAAGCATGATGTTACACTTGTCACACAAAGTTGTATAAACAATGCGTAACGTTACAGCGTAACTTTAAAGGAGTCCACCACTATTCTCCATAACAGCGACAAGGCTTTCTCACTTTACATATAACAACGAAACGTTCGCAATGTTTCTACGCCGAGACAGGATTTCGTCCAAATCGATGACACAAAAACCCCAACACGATGGTAATGTCAGCCATCTTTGTTTAATCGCTCAGACATATTATATGATGCTGATTACTTCTTAAACGTCCATGTATACAGCATAATGGTACTATCTGATCGGATAATCACGTGATGTAGGTATATGTTTCATATTCCCAGTTTATTAGACTTAAGTAGTCCTGATGTTTTAGGTGTTAAAGAAATAAAAGCCACCTCTGTACAAGACAAGCTACTAAGAAAAGAAACTTTTATTCCTTCATACCATCATCGATCTCCCGCCACACATGCTATCGAAGCAAATTTTCTTAGCACGACTTTACCAGTTCATAGAAAAACAGGCAAAGTACCAGCTGGGTTTCATTCCGGACATCTGGAAAATACTGTCGAAGTATGGTTTACAAATTTATCTCTTGAATTATTTACGATATGTGCAATTTCGGTCGAAACAGTCCTGGAAGAGAATAATCAAAACTTCAATCGGCAATAAGGAGCATGTTTTATTGAAAGAAAGACTCGATACAAATTCTGACTTTTTAAGATACCGGGATATTCATGATACTTACCGTGCCCCATACTTGCTATGGACAATACCTTGTAAATCCATCAGGTATGTTACAAAAATGTTAACTACAGTACCCACATGGAACGAGTGTCTCTGTAACATATGTAACGAGTACTATATAGACCCTATATTACATTTTGTGACAAAATGTAGTGCCACTCTTGACATTCGGATAGCTTTCATGACCAACGACATATGGAACGGATGTCTGTACATACTTGGACAGTATCTCCCATGAACATTTTCTGAGATTACTATTAGGCAAACGATGTGAAGCTTTCCTGTTACACTTTTCAACTTATGACCATTATGTTGATTTTATTCAAGATGGCACTGAATATTTAAAGAAGGCTGCCATCTCATTCTACAGATGAACTGTTAACATGTGTGTTATAAACTGTCTCTAGTATGAGAGAGACAGTCAAAGACAGTCCTGAATTGTGACCAATTATAATGATGATGTAGTAATTATAGTAGAAAACCATGTCCATTTTTCACTTTATTTTGTTATCTCGCATCAGAGGAATAAAAAGATTTGATTTGATTTGATTTGATTTGATTGATGTAGGTATATGTTTCATTTTCCCAGTTTATTAGACTTAAGTAGTCCTGATGTTTTAGGTGTTAAAGAAATAAAAGCCACCTCTGTACAAGACAAGCTACTAAGAAAAGAAACTTTTATTCCTTCATACCATCATCGATCTCCCGCCACACATGCTATCGAAGCAAATTTTCTTAGCACGACTTTACCAGTTCATAGAAAAACAGGCAAAGTACCAGCTGGGTTTCATTCCGGACATCTGGAAAATACTGTCGAAGTATGGTTTACAAATTTATCTCTTGAATTATTTACGATATGTGCAATTTCGGTCGAAACAGTCCTGGAAGAGAATAATCAAAACTTCAATCGGCAATAAGGAGCATGTTTTATTGAAAGAAAGACTCGATACAAATTCTGACTTTTTAAGATACCGGGATATTCATGATACTTACCGTGCCCCATACTTGCTATGGACAATACCTTGTAAATCCATCAGGTATGTTACAAAAATGTTAACTACAGTACCCACATGGAACGAGTGTCTCTGTAACATATGTAACGAGTACTATATAGACCCTATATTACATTTTGTGACAAAATGTAGTGCCACTCTTGACATTCGGATAGCTTTCATGACCAACGACATATGGAACGGATGTCTGTACATACTTGGACATTTTCTGAGATTACTATTAGGCAAACGATGTGAAGCTTTCCTGTTACACTTTTCAACTTATGACCATTATGTTGATTTTATTCAAGATGGTACTGAATATTTAAAGAAGGCTGCCATCTCATTCTACAGATGAACTGTTAACATGTGTGTTATAAACTGTCTCTAGTATGAGAGAGACAGTCAAAGACAGTCCTGAATTGTGACCAATTATAATGATGATGTAGTAATTATAGTAGAAAACCATGTCCATTTTTCACTTTATTTTGTTATCTCGCATCAGAGGAATAAAAAGATTTGATTTGATTTGATTTGATTTGATTGATGTAGGTATATGTTTCATTTTCCCAGTTTATTAGACTTAAGTAGTCCTGATGTTTTAGGTGTTAATGAAATAAAAGCCACCTCTGTACAAGACAAGCTACTAAATGGTATTCTGGAGGTCACTATCCTATACACGATAACAACTGATTGACTCGTCGCAAATAAACCAGCTATTTTGTAATCTGTGAAAAGACACCATTTAGATATTTCAAAAGTCAAGACCTATTGTGTATATAGATTTGTGTCTGACCTTCCAGGATTATTGTGGGCTGCCAAGTAACAATAATACGAATGTATAGCTTATTTGGTGACACAATTTATTTCAGACACATACTTATCATTATTCATGTACATTTAAGCCTTGGGTCTTTGATTATTCCCTCCTAAATGTATCAACAACAGGTTCCACCAGTTTAAATTTCTGCAGGATTTAGTGTACCATAAGTAAATCACCAATGAGTCCAAAAGAACGGAACAGATATGACGTTGGGTAATTAATTCCTGAATTATGATATATATGGTAATATTTTTAAGTACACTCACACGCTATCATCCTACAATCAACGAAAATCACAAATCAGTGTCCTTCATTATATTTCTAAAAGTGCAATAGCAGATGATTTGTAGAGATGTCGCGCGTGTTGCTTAATTCAATAAAATATTGATTAAATGAAAGAGTAGAAGAGGACAGCGCATTTGAACATGATATTATCTTCAATGCTTTCTTATAAAGGGTATTTATGATAGGGTGTAATGTAACTTTTAATTCAATTTGCATATTTGTACTTTTTGCTAAATGAACTAAGTACGTCCTCACCCTCACTAGTGATAATTGGATCTCAAATAATGTTCATCATCCCAATCTAATTATTTTTTTATCTTTTTTTTTTATATAAAACAATATTTTCCTAATCATTGAATAACCATTTATATTCTACAGTATATGTATTTACATGTATAACAGTCTTCTGAGTGTCCTGATAATTTATTTATTGTTTCTTCTGTAATATACTCATAATACTAATTATGATAATTGGAAAAAGCCTGGTCTTTCAACGCATTACTTCGATGTTGCAACTACCAGGCCGACCCTCTGAGGGTGTTACTTTTGGTAGCTGGTTAATTGGTGACTGTAAATGTTAATCGCTTTTTATTTTTTATCATTGAACATATCATTTCATATTTTGTAGCTAGGACCTTCCATTTTCCCGGAAATACAGGTTGTTCTTCCAATGGTATTGCTCTCTGGTATAGATTCGTACGTACAATTAACCACAAACGCTTTTAAACGAATACAAATATTAAGCTTATAGTAATGACCTCATAAATGATGAAAGATAAAGTCCTTTCTTGGATTTGAATTAATTTCATCCAAAGACTTAGTTGGCATACGCCATTATAAATATATCAGTAAGAAAGCTAACGGAAAGAACAAAACATCTAGAAAGTACGACTTTTGACACATACGATATAGACCAAAGTACGAATGTACCTATGTTATAATCACCATATCTACGTCAGTGCAATCGTGTGTTGTCACGAACAATGAACACCATCGTGGCGAGAGAATGATGATTAGTGTAAAACTGTGTGGCATCTGGTAACTCTTGCATAATATTAATTATCTCCCACCTACATGCACGTGACAACCTTGACTTCACAGCATATCCAGCTACATCAAATTACGACCCGACATTGTTTTTAGAAGTAAAAACTGTTATAAGGGTCAGGTAAATGCCACTTACAAACAAAGGTCGGTACGAAAAGCTTGTTAAAAACAGAATTTTGTTATCAAAAAGATTCTAAATCACAATAAAAGTTCTACGAAAAACAAAATAAAAGAGGTTAAAGCAGTACAATTAGCATTACAAGCAGAAATGCTTTTCATTAAAGTATGAATGCAATGGAGACGTAGCACGTGGTTTACTTGTGACGTGATAGATCAAGCTTGTGCAATGAGAGGCTTGTCTCTCCGCTTCGACAAACATGGAGAAGAATGCCCCTGCGTCAAACACCAAAATGACTAAATATTATCATTGGCGCCATTTTTTTTTCAAACTGGACTGTTCCGCCAATGTTGTTTAAATGACGACGAATGCATATACAAACGCAAGTAATAAGCTAGTTATTGAAAAAATACAAATGTAAATAAGTAATTGCATTATAGTAAAAATATAAATTGATGGATTGAAAGTTATTTTTCAATCTTCCATAGTGCTATGGAAGGTCAACGGTAACATCCATATTTAGAATGGCTTAATGCAGAATGGATGGAACGGCTGACATTTCATAGCATTATGAAAGTTAAACAATGACTTTCAATCCTTATATATGATATTTGTACTTGTCATATAACACGTTTCGTACAGGTATATATATAGTTGGTGTGTTTAGATATACAAATATCGCAATAGATTTGTTAATTGTTGAATATTTGTTTATGCATTGTTTTAACTATAAGGTGTAAGGAAGGAATGATGTAGAGCACTTTTAGCACACGTCTGCATCTTAAATCAATAACTAAACGCATTTTAAAAGGAAACAAATAAGAGTGGCTTCCCTTTCAACATTATGTAATTCCCCTTTTAAGATACCATGACTTGTTTTCTTCCATTTCAAAAACATGTGCGAGTCTTGAAAACATATTTTTTTTTTTTTTGGGGGGGGGGGGGGGGGGGGTTAATTTCTAAAAGTCCGAAAAAATGTGTTTTAGAGGAACTGCTTATTAATAATCCTGAGCATTTATTGATAAGACTAATGGTGTTATAATAAGTGTTACAAAAATGAAACACGAAAGCGGTTGGCCATATGATTGCGATTACTGATATCGAGTATCTGAATTAATATATTAGTTGTGGTCTGACTTTCCTCAATTCTCATTGGCTAAAATATGGTCATATGGAGGTACATATTCTGTAATTTCGAACTTATCTTTCTTATTTTAGAAACACAGAGTCAATATTGCATTGGTGACGTCATAATCACTGTGACGTTATATTACCCATGCACGCAACGTTAAATTTCATTCTTTTCTTTGGTAGAATCTAAAATATTGACCTCGGGCTAACGCCCTCGGTTAATATTTGATTCTACCAGGTCGGTATAACACCATATTGCCCTCAGCAAAGGTCCATAATTGATATATATTGTTAACCAAAGAATAGAATACAGAAATGTTTAATATTTTTTATGTCATTTAATGGCATTTGTAGATTGTAGTCACAATTGTGTATTCTTTATACCTTGTGTTCACAAAACCAATTTGCTTTTAAACATGGATACCTTCGTCAAAGGACAAGAAATAAGACCAGGTGTTCCGGAAGAGTAAGCGCCTTTTGCTTCATCGAAGACAATCGCCATGTAAATCTTGGTCACATCCAAGCAAACAACAATACTCAAAATGAGAACCGAGTCATCACTATAATGATTATAACATATACTTTAAAAGTACAGTACTGTGGCGTTATGTTGTTTTCTTAGGATGAAAACACACTCATCTATATCGCATACACCGGGAAGCCGTCGTTGAATGACCCTTGCTGTTAATATAAGACATCTCCCATTTTGCCCAACACTGACCGCGGAGACCGACACTGACACGTATTTCAAAGTATGGGGGTTGTCTCGAAATTTAAGTAAGCAATCACCATTATCTACATGCTAATGTGAATGTTTGATGTTTGTAACATGGTGTATATGTATGATTGACTTTGAATATATATATGAAGTCGTTAAGCTATCACATGAGTCATCTTTACACTTTCTAGATTACCATTTTGATATCGAGAAGAACAGCATACTTTAACTCATGCTTTGCAGGCAAATACCACTGTAACGGAATTCGATTAATGACATGAAAACCAAATAATAACACATTCATGTGTCAACAATGTTGAACAGTACAAAGAATCTTAAAAATAAATCATTCAAATGTATATTGATCGACATAAGGTAGTTTTAAAAGTATGAGTCATGTTATAAAAGATGGCGTGACCCACACATACATTGTATGCTGCACCTTTTAAAAGTAAAAGATACAGCATGCCAAAAAAAATCGGAATAATAATAATAATAATAATATACAGCATTTGATATAGCGCCCTATCTAGCTAATATAAGCCACTTTAAAGCGCTTTACAGTACATAGATACACAATTCTTATACAATCAATACAAATAACACATACAGTTCTATCATATACAATGCTGATGAATTCGCGGGGCTGCCTTATCAGGGGCTAACTACTTGTCCTAAACCACCTGGCTAATATCTCCATATGTATATGTATGTGTGCGTGTGTGCTGGAGAGGAACTGTGTTCCTTTTATAGTGGGACCGTGTTTCCAACGGCATCTTTTATAATGCCACCTCACTTGAATGCTACAGCACAGATACTGCAACACCCACCCCAGACTATTTTATACTTCACCTGGGTTGTCGGAGTTGTGTGGGCAGGAGAAAAACACTTTCTCTGAATGTTCTATGCGTATGACGATTTCTGGGATCGAACCCCGGCCGCCTGCATGGAAGGCCGGAGTGTGAACCACTCGAGCAATCCGCCCATTAAAAACAAAAACTTAACGTTTATTTTATCACTTTGTATCTGTTCGTATCTTTAACTATTGATGTCATAGGCCAAACCAATTTGATTAATTGTTTGTCGGATTATCGCTCCTGTTTTGGAAAAATGAAATAAAAATTAAAGCTAGTAAAAAAAAAATACCACTCCGATATTTTAGCGTCAATGGAAAATGACGAACCTGGATTTATTTTACGTTCTTTCAAAGTCTAGAAAGCGCCATTTCGGATCATTTGAATGTTTGAAACGAAGGTAAAAATGATATTTCAAGTATTTTGACAGCAACATATCAAAACACGAGGGAAATACGCGACGAGCTCGAGGCCTTTTTAGTTTTGAAGAAAACCGGAATGTGTCAAAATGGTTATTTTTATCTTGTTGGTCACTACACAATGCGATCGCCATAATGTGTTGCAAAATACCACAATTATAAACGGTTTATCGTTCCACTATCACTTTATTAAATAATAAAAATCGACTTCAAGCGTCATCAGAAAATAGCTTTAAAATTCTGAAGTAAGCGACTTCAGAAGATATGTTGATAAAAATGTACGACTATAATAACAGCTCAATACCGAATTTAATTTTGATATTCTTCTCAAACAATCGACACCGTGATTTGGCGGACAGCATTTTTTTTACTTTAATAGCATAATGTTGGTCGAGTTTTGAAAAACGGGTTGTTATAAATATTATGAAACATTGATGTAGGTATTACCATTCAAACTCTCTTCCAGATGCCGTGGTTACCTAGTCACCAACAGTCAGAGCATTTAAATCTCGAATTGATAAACACTGATCATTGGATCATCGAGAATGCTTTTTCAACCACGAGATACATGTAGATACTAATGAACTTATTCATATACGGGACGTCACCTTATAAACTTACATTAATCTTTATGGCTTTCTTTGTAGTACTATTTTGAAATTAATATATGTCAACAATTAACACAAATCTGAAAGACGGTACAAGTTTTATATGACAATAATTATGTTTATATACAAAAATCTAAATAAGGTAAAAAAACATAAACACAAATCTGAAACTTATAAACATATCAATAAATATGATAATTTACACATATCTGAAATCAGTCGTGATATATGAAATTTTCCTGAATTTGCAGCTGTTTTTGCAGTACCTATTTATCATTTATTTGCAAATATCATTAGTTATTGAGTATCTGATTAGTTACCAGAAGTTGATTTACCTGTGTAATTTACCTGTACAACATTTCTGCTATAGACTACAATAATAATAATGATATGCAACATTTATATAGCGCTCTATATAATTTGTAAAATTACTCTAAAGCGCTTCACAACATGTAGATAATAATTTGATACTTACACTGCATAAATAAAGAAGTTATTACAATCTAAGCTAATGTGACAATATAAAAAATTGCATATAAATACGAACTACATCTACTGTAGATAAACAAATGTCAGTATATACATGACGTCTAAGTTGTCCCTAATATGCAGACGTGAAAAGGTACGTCTTCAGAAGTTTCTTGAATTTGGCCAGAGTATTTGTTTTTCGGATAGCGGATGGTAATCTATTCCACAACGTGGCCGATACTTTCCCAAAACACCGGTTTCCATAGGTCACAGTACGAGATTTTGGGACACACAACAATTTCTGTCTTCGACCTCAGTGATCGTGACGGCTGATACAGGGTAACTAGCTCCCGTATGTACTGGGGAGCTGTTCCATCAAGTGCCTTGTATGTGTATACCAAGATTTTGTATTGTGACCTGTATTGCACAGGTAGCCAGTGCAATGAATACAGAACAGGAGGGATGTGTTCTCTCTTTCTAACCCGAGAAACGAGACGCGCTGCCGTGTTCTGGACCTTCTGTAGGCGACTTGTCAATTTGTCAGATATACCACAGAGTAGGGCATTTCCATAGTCCAGCCGTGAGGTAACAAGTGAATGAACCAAAATCTTGCATGCATCAGCAGTTATAAACTGCCGTATACAGCCGATGTTCCTGATCTGGTAGTAACAGGATTTGGCGATAGCATTCACTTGTTTCTCCATGTTCAGTGAACTATCAAAGTACACCCCTAGATTTTTAACAGAATAAAACTGCATCACACAGCTGTTTCGTCCCCCTAAGACTCTTCAGTGATGCTAAGGGCCAAAAGATTGAATCAAAACATTATAAACTTAAAGAAGGGTCATGTGCCCAAAACCCCTTTAAGTTATGAATTTAGAAGTAAAATTAAACCAGTTCTGTATAATTTTAAGTCATGTGTTACGCAAACGTGTATATTATATACCACTACTCAAATGAGATAACTGTGGATATGGAGGCTCCAGCAATGTTATTGTTTTCGCAAGTGTTATTTTGTGTGTAATATTATTTTGTGGTACATATAAGGATCTCTAACAAGCCTCTATGTATAAAAATGAGATGCATGTATGTGTACATGTTCTGAACGATAAAACGTTATCCAATACATACAGAAAATTTGACATTGGACAGGTTAGGTTTTATTGGACTAGCGGTTTTATGTTTCTCACATGGATAACATATTTGGTATACCTATCAATTACAGTTCTAAGCAAGAGATTTTAGAGGAACCATCTCGTATTTCTCAAGCTTCAACAAGCTTTCGTGGTCAACATTAATGATGCGTGCCTCAGCTGTCAGCAATATCACTTTTCGGAATAGTCGAGAGTGGGACAATGCAAAACAAGCGACCGAGGGGACGAAAAAGTGATGATTCAGCCAGCACTTCTCAAGAATTCCTTATAAGCATATGCAGTGTGGTGAAAATCCATGAAGAAACGAAGCCAGAAGAGTGCTGACAATGATTTTCTATAAATAGAAACAGTGACCTTTACCTTGACCGGACTATCATGAAACTCGAAGATATTTGAATCCTTTACAAGTACACATGAATTTGATGAAAATCCATGAAATAATAGGGTCACTAGAATGCAGACAATGTTCAGCCGACGGACAGATGGAGGGACGTCCTCTCGAAATGGTAGCTACATGTTGTATGTGACTTTTCTTTTGTTCAAAAGTGTCACATAAATTATAAAAAAAGGTAAGAGAAACGGAACGAATCCCATTGAGATAATGTATAAGCTCCTTGAAAAGTGTCACATACATTGTAGCTACCATTTTGAGGGCGTGGACAGACAGACAGATGGCGAGGAAAACTAAAGTTCTTCCCCTTATTACTGGTAGGGGACAAATAACAACAGCTGGTATGGCACATGATATACAGGTAACAGCAGTAGGTGTCCTATGGTGTCCTCCCCGTTGGTCCATATCTGTAGTGGATATTTGTGTCTGTTTGGTTACAGCTACTCATTTCATATCTAATGATGTGTTTCGAGACATCCCCCTTATATCCAAGTTCGTGTCGGTGTCTGTAGCCGGTGTCGGTGTGAGGTAAAATGGGAGATGTCTATTAATAGGATGTAAAAACAATCAACCAAACCAAACAAAACAAAAACAACTTCCAATCGATTTGTTATGATAAATGAAATGCTGAAATATATTTTTTCAGTATTTGGACATCATTTTTAAGACTGCTTTGTATTTTTAAATGAAATGTTTTATTAATATAATCAAACGAATGAAAGAAAAAAAAGATTTTTTTTTGTTACTTTACGTAGGAATATCGGCATGACCACGTTAAATCTAAAATGATTTATGACAACTCTAATACATTTTGAGCGTTTACATTGTCCGGCGGTTTATTTAGCAATACTATATTAACAGATGAAACAAGGCTTTCATGTCTTCATATATTTCTATACGACTAAGTTGTTGTTTCGTGCATGTACTATAACGTAACAGTAATGTCTTGGAAGTAAAGTCTGACTCTGGCATGCGCGTGTCTGACACTCTCTTCACTCTGCTATATGGTAATTGTACTTCCGTTTCTACCATTTCCTGTTCAAATATACGCCTGCCAGTTTTGTTTGATACCATTATGTTTATGCCCTCTGATGGTATTACATAGGGAGTGGTGATTGACTTGGAAGTCGGCCTAGCCTGGATGAAGGTCGATCAATCCACGTGGCGACTTTCAGTAAGATTTGATGAAGACGGAATGAATATATATTTAAAAGTCTTCTGTTTTTAATACATTTTTAAACATTTTTTTTTATATCTTTCAATGTATTGTTTTTACTATTTTGGAATTTTAATACTTTTCTTTCATTCTAACAAAATAATGAATTTCAACGATACAAAACAAATCCAGGTATTCCACATGAAATCAGGTACAGTCCTAAATTTATAAAAGTGTTAATGTCGGGGCAAAAAATAGACTCATATAACAGCCTAATGTAAGAAAAATCTTTTTTTCAGACGACTTCATCATCAGTGTATTTGACATGGGAACAGAAACTTCAAATAACGTGAAATGCTTTCGTTTTCTGGAAATACCCGTTGCTGATCTCGTCGGGGAAATGTGAAGATAAATTTTGTAACTGTAATATATATGGAGTATCATAGTATCAGTATCAAATTTACAGCAAGTAGAATACTTCGTGTATAACCAAATTCTATGTGGATTTATATAACTGTCCAATGCTTTTTTTACAAAGATCAATAAGATATCTTGATACTGTAAAAGCCAATATGTTCGCGTGTGAATATATTCGCGAATATTTAATGCAAGCGAAAAATTCCACACCGTGAATAATTCATTTTTTACAGTATAGAGAACAAACTCATGTTTCTGTACACTTGTTAAACAAAAATAAGACTTGATGGGTTTGTTTTAAAAAGGGGGGCATGGAAGAGAAAACTGGGCAGTAGCCATGATTACATGATAAAGAGTGGAAGGCTGAAAATGATGAGTAAACAAAAAGGAAGGATCTAAATGACATCAATGTAAACTGACCTAATCAACTGAATAGGTAAAAGGTGATGTAACACACACATGTGCTGCACCTTTTGAAGTTAGTAATAGATACAATATGCCGAAAAAAAGAATTAAACTGCACCATACAGCTGATTCTTCCTCTTAGGACTCTTCAGTGATTCTAGGGGCCAAAAGGAGGGAATCCAAAATGTCTAAACTTAAGTAGAAGCAGAAGGGTCATGTGCGTTGAACCCCTTTAATTCATGAATTAAGAAGTAAAACTAAACTAGCTCTGTATAATTTCAAATCGTGTACTACTAAAATGTGTTCAATATATAAAATTGTAATTAAAATAACTTTAATGAAGGTAAACTTCAAGGGTTGTATTCCAAAATTAAATCCTTTTCAAAAGTACTTTTTTTACGTAAGCAAATCTCCTCGCGATCAGCATGATGACATATAATTCCAAACAGTGTTTCCTATTGGCATATCACCTAACTCACTGATCACTATGGACATTTTTCTATTAGGATCTATTTTTAAAGTCTGTTCTTTATCAAATAATCATGTACCAGAATGCTTTTCTTAGATAGACATCCATGATTCTGAAAAAGTGATATATTTCATCTGTATCAATAGTAAGTGATTTTTTTTAAAAAAGTTTTCCAATATATCATTTTGTTTTTATAACATTAGTTTAACAGGTTTTCATCATTACCATACGTTTGAGTCCTGGAAATTCCCGGTGATTAGTCCCCTACAACTAAGAGCTAGTGTTTCTACATCAAGAGCAACATCATTTGAAACATAACACATGTAACAAACCAATAACCACGTACCAGAATGCTTTTATTAGTTAGACATCCATGATTCTGAAGATATGATGATATATTTTATCTATATCAATAAAAATTGATTGTTGAAAAAGTTTTCCATTATTTTCATTTTGTTTTTATAACATTGGTTTTCGTTTTGTCTTTAACTGATAGATCAACTGAGACACCAACGCAATGACGTTGGTAACACCCCAACGATATATAACCACATTAACCTCGTAACAAACACTTGGTGAGACAAAGTGTTACTGTTGTAGGGCCAACGTCACAGTGAAAATGATATCCGATAATAAATTTGTTATTTCCTGTAATGGCCAATGACCACCAGCTAGACAGGTAATAGTCTATTATGAGGTAACCTTGGAGCCTGAATGAGTTACACACAGACTTTCATTGGAGGCTGGCGACTCACAATCTAATGACGTCATTTGTAATTGGATTAAAACATTTTCCTTTTTGATGTGATTGTACTTTTTCAGAACCCAATATATCAAAACAACTCTTACATAAAGTTAAGCCTTGATATCGTCCCCGCTTGAACGATTGCAGCATGTATTTCGTCAGTAGCCTCCAGTGTGATTTCATAATTTAAGTTTTCCAGGAATAATTTAATTGTGACATTGATACTTCTAGGTACGATTCTCTATTACGAACGTTCCTGCTCCACAATCTCCGTTGATCTTTTTCGTCTGAAATGAGAAAGGCGAAGTTTTTAATTAGTAGCTTTAAACTGGCAACATTAAAATGTAGACTGTGTTTTTGTGTGTGTTTTGTAATATAATGGTATTGAATTTTACATTTCTGATATAATTTATGTTACTTCATAGATGTTTTTTTACATCGTTTCCGATGCAAAAGGTTGTTTTTGAAACTTAATAAATCATTTTTTAGCTGAATAATTATACACAATCACAAGGGAATATGCTGTTAATTAAATCTTTTACTTGGTAATGGTTAATTCTGATGCATGAACATAATTAGAATTCTCCCGATTCTACCATTGTTACAGATATTACACGATCACTGGTCATCGACAGTTGTAGTTTTGAAACTTCTAGAATAGTTTAGCGGCGGTTACCAAATATAGTATTTCGAGGTTATTTGGGAGTATACCCAACCCTTATTTTGTTATCTAAACAATTTTGATGTAGCTTATCGCGGCAAATTATAATTGGGATGGCTTACTTTATAATATACTGGCTATACAGTCTGTTTCGCGAAAATTATTCGCCGCGAACTAGTTGTGATCAAGAAACCGTAAAATTTCGTAGCCGTGAAAGAAACTTGGAATAACCTAGTAGGTAGCATCTTGTATGAGGCTTGTAAATTAAAGTACAGGACAAATCAGCTATATCATTCAGTGATATGTCATTATATCAGTGATTATTAGCAAACATGTAGGTGTATTGTGGAATTGGTGAGTGAATCTTTGTCGAAATAATCATCGCAGGCAGCCAATTGGGAAAATTAATTATTTTCCAGAGTAACATGGAATTAAATGTCACGCTCTATGTTACACCGAGTCTATATGTCATACATCACCCAATTATTGAAATTAGACGCCGTTGTTAGTCTTGTTTGTTTAACCTGGCTGATATCAGATTTGTGAAGCTACAGCCAATGGTCTTGCTGTTTAGTTTTGATAAATATTTGTAGAAATAATAAGAAATATATATGTTCCCCAGTCGTTAATGACACCGCACGATTTACTACAGTCACGTCATGATATATACAATGTACTGCTTTAAAATATGTTTTTCACATGGAAACTGTTTGAATGACATGTCATGTGAATAGTTAGTTGTATATGTGAAGCAAATTAAAAAAAAAAAAAATCGTGCGCTGTATTTTGTTTATTTAGTACATGTGATCAGTCCAGCTTTTACGTGCGCCATGTCAGGTATACACGTAGGGTACAGGTATAGTTTAAAGACTTCGTACAGTGTACTATTTATGTGTGTTGTTTAATATCATCTGATTGTGACAACCTTCACTTCACATGTGTTTGTTTTGATAACGAAATGAAATGTGTAATGTTTCTGTTTACTTTCTGCTTTTGCTAATTATATTGTCGATGCATCTATGCTTTTGTGCTCTACTCTACGGAGGGAAACATAAGCAATACATAACATTTAGTAATACAATTTAAGAGATCAATATCGTAAACTTATTTAGAGAATACCGAAGCGTCACAAAACCATATTCCAAGCTCAAAATCGATTAAAGCAGGGGCAATATATAAATAAATGGCAATATTTTCATGGAGACCCATGTAAAACACAGGAGAATTAGATTAGGTGTTGACAATATCGTAAGTAAATGGTTACCTGTAGCATCTAAACAGGCCAGGTGTTCACAATATCGTAAGTAAATGCTTACCTGTAGCATCAAAACAGGCCAGGTGTTCACAAACTCGGAAGTAAATGCTTACCTGTAGCATCAAAACAGGCCAGGTGTTCACAAACTCGGAAGTAAATGCTTACCTTTAACATCTAAACAGACCAGGTGTTCACAAACTCGGAAGTAAATGCTTACCTTTAACATCTAAACAGGCCAGGTGTTCACGAACTCGGAAGTAAATGCTTACCTTTAACATCTAAACAGACCAGGTGTTCACAAACTCGGAAGTAAATGCTTACCTGTAACATCTAAACAGACCAGGGGTTGACAATATCGTAAGTAAATGCTTACCTGTAACATCTAAACAGACCAGGTAAACTGCTCTCTACACATAATTTTTCCAGAAGTTTTAACGTCTTCTCGCTGTCTGATTCTCTATCTGGTCTGCTTTCTACTACAGGGTACACATCTATGTCACTTTCAGAGTCTGTAAAAATAAAATAATTGTCAATTGTATAAATAGGTCCACAGAAAAAAATTTGAATGCATTTGAATCCCTCAGTTATGCTTTCTTATGCAATAACGCATTATTTTAATAATATTTTTATCACCCCTTCTGTCCCATTTTTAGTGTAACTTGTCTTATCAACACTAAGCTTTTGCATAAACAGTTTCATACTTATTAGATTGCCAATAATTATTTTAAGCGAGACAATACATGTAAGCTGATGATATTGATGACGAAACACAAATATAGCAAGGTCCGATACGTGACGCAAACGATTGTGAAATGATTAGGCCAACCGAGTTTTTATGACTACCTACATTTATATATGACCAACCATCTCAATCACGGTGAACATAAAAAGTCCATAAAGTCACATGACAACGGCCATTGACAGGACAATGACTGTCGTTTATTATACCTTATATATAGAGGATCTTACACGAGTGTCGATGTAATATGGAATTTATTAAACGATAATTTAATATGTCACGAGCCTTCAGGCGAGTGACATATCAAAGTATTTAACGAGTTAAATAAATTCAATATTACATTGACACGAGTGTAAGATTGTATTTATCACATAACTTATATTTATCTGAAAATACATGCACACTCTCATATTTATTCTCTATAAGAAAGGCAAATTTCTTCTGTGACAGTACAATTTTCACTACTGAGACAATCATATGACGTCAAAAAACGTTATTTGTTTATGACGTCACAATAGTGTTATTACACGTGTGTAATACCATTTTTATGACATGGTCGTATGAAATGACTGAACGGGTCAGTTATGTGATTAAGACATATATGAATGGCTATGGTTTGTGGATACTAAAAGTCATTATAGCTATATTATGCAAATGTTATGTCTGTTGATAAACATCGGAACTTACCCCCTGAACAACACTTTATCCTTAAGTAGAAGAAACACTAGTTTCCACTGTTTTAGTAATATTAGGTCGATTCTGAAACCAACCAGTCCTAACAAGCATCATCCGTAAAAAAAAAACAGAATTAATTTAATGAGAAAGTCGATACAATGTGTGCTGATTTGTAGCAATTAGTAATTAGGTCATTGTAACGTTTCAATTCTCACCTGGTTGCCAGGAGAGAGGATATTGTCTCTGGTCTACTCTTTTCCCGAAACGTCCTTGCGGTCGCCATTGCGGTGCCCCGTCACCGACGGTCAATGTGACAAAGAACACTACAGACAGCACTGTTATAATTTCTGCTAGTTTCATCGCCTGCAATAAATGAGGGAGAAACAATTCTTATTAATAAAATATAAATAAAGTCTTTCAGAATTGTACTGATAAGGACATACAGTTGTAACATTATATGATTAAGTACGACATATTTTATAAGATTGTGACCAAGATTTACATGGCGGGTGTCGTCGATGAAGCAGAAGACGATTACTCTTCCGGAACACCTGGTCTTATTCTCTTGTGCTTTTACGAGAGTCTCCATGTAATTCTTTCATTTGATCATATTTTGCATCTAGTTTAATCGATTTTGAGTTCGAATTGTGGTTTTGTTGACGCTTTGATATTCTCTTATTTTTTAACCTCGGTCTCCTTTCTGTTTAGACTGTGTAGTCTATCATACATTTTCAATGTTCGATAGCATCACTTGACTTCTTAGATGTAACTTTATTGATAGAGGCCAAACAGTTATAATATTTTCATTGTTCTCGGTAGACATTATCTGCTAGGTAATTTATATTCAGATCCCTTGCCTTAGAGAGGTATTTATCGAGGTGCTACGTGGTCTATAAGAGGCGGATGATCTTAACGTTTCCCACATTTGGGAATCAGTTTTTGTAGCACACACGTTTTTATTCTCAAACGTCACTATTGCGTCATCGTTTGATGTAGTGTTACCAGAGTAACGTCCTTCATTCCCTCACACATTGCTTCTGCCCCTGATTTTTGTTTCATGGACTGGAATGAACCTTTACAGATTATTTACGGTAGATACATGTTAAATCTAGATGTATTTGGTTAAACATCGCATTAATACATTAAAGTAGTGTACTGTAACAATTCAATACTTGTTTTACCATGATAACACAGATTGTCATTAGTTTTTTTTCCCACTGAAGTTGTAAACATGAAACAAATAATACGGACATTTAGATATTATATTATAAATACTAATCACAAATTAATACATGGACAA
Organism: Mimachlamys varia; assembly: GCA_947623455.1. Lineage (NCBI taxonomy): Eukaryota > Metazoa > Mollusca > Bivalvia > Pectinida > Pectinidae > Mimachlamys > Mimachlamys varia. The sequence continues at coordinate 39,873,370 of OX392529.1, forward strand.
GATATATCACAGGTAGGAATGTGTTGAGGAAAAATAATCAATAGCCCGTTCTAAATATAAACAGTATTTCTACCACAATACGTGGGTGTTATTCAACTCTCAGTGTATCAAATAATCATTACAACTGTTGAATAACAGTTTATTTATACCACACGTGGATTGGCTGACATGATGAAATTTGACCATAACAACGTCACTTGGTATTTATTTCACTCTCGTTAATTTTTTTTATAAGTTACAAAAGACACTCGCTAAAGCTCGGGTCTTTTGTAATTTTTAAAAACAATGAACTCGAGTGAAATAAATTCCATATCCGACAACCACCCATTGTGTAACCTCTATTTATTACACAGGAGTGAAATAATTTATAACTGCTTGTTCCAGGAGTATACAGTATCGTTTCATGGTCTAGTTGATTAATATAACAGAGTATGATTGACCACCCTTACAAAGCAATGACAAACACGTTTGATATTTGAGGTTTGATATGATGGCTCAACAATTTGTGGCAAAGTATTTGAGAGGAAGCATTGCCAATACACACCAGAGATGATGAATACATTAGGAACGAACTACAAAATGTACACATATCAGCGATGAGGAGTCCAGAAACAACTAACTACCAAATGTACACATATCAGAGATGAGGAGTCAAAAAGGGACGAACTACCAAATGTACACAGATCAGAGATGAGGAGTCCAGAAGGGACGAACTACCAAATGTACACAGATCAGAGATGAGGAGTCCAGAAGGGACGAACTACAAAATCTACACAGATCAGAAATAAGGAGTCCAGAAGGGACGAACTACCAAATGTACACAGATCAGAGATGATGAGTCCAGAAGGGACGAACTTTAATACGTACACAGATTAGAGTTGAGGAGTCTAGAAGGAACGAACTATAATATGTACACTGATAAGAGATGAGTAGTCCAGAACGGACGAACTATTAAATGTACAGATCGAAGGTGAGGAGTCCAAGAAGACCATAATCAGAACTAAAAATCGATTAAAATAGTGGCATGATGATACAGTGTAGATGGTATTCTACGGGGTTGCGTTTTTGAGGATAAAAATTAAAAACCTAGTTAATAAGCATGGTTCGCCAATACTGGGCCACCGTGATTTGCATAGGTATCAACGAAAGCTTGCTGTATCCGAATTTAACACGTTTTTGGTTGTCAAGAGAAATGGTAACAAGGAAATAAAGTATTTTTAACGACAACTTAATGCCCAAGTCTAAGATCAACAGCATCTCTTTGTCGACGAGCATCATTCGATCTTTCTATGAAATTGCCCAAAGTTTGTAACAGGACCTTTGTGACATAAACATAATTCGGTCCTCATTTCATCAGAATGCAATAGAGACATGCAATAGCTAGTGACATGCAATAGTGACAGCTAAATTATTTTATTTGAATATGACTACAATCGGAACACAAGGCAATTTCAATCATTCTTGATTTAAAACAATCCAATAGATTTGTACAACAGAGAGCTAAAATCCGATTAATCAATTGGCAAAGCAGAATTGCTAAGACGCAAATTTGTTACGCTTTACTTCTATATGCATATCAACTAGGTGTACACAAAGGACGTTTATAATAATATTTATATTTAAACGTATTTATATGACAATTTGCTTTTATGCATATATTTACGAAATTAACCTTGCATCGTCTACTTACGGAAAAGCCAACGGAGTTTAGCATGTCTTTTAACCGGTGAGTTCCCCCATGATATAGACTGGCATAGTAGCTTTATGAGGGCATTTGAATCAAAGACTTTACAACCGAGGCTCTAAATGTCTCCCAAATGCCGAAGGCATATTTAAATGTTGTCATAACGATAACAATCGTAATGGAGAAACCATTGACGGATATAAATACTGTATATCACATTGTTTTGATACCAATAAGAATCCATACTGAACCGGGTATTCACATTGGACAGGTGAACAAGTATGCTATTGATTTTTAGAAATAATATTATGTGTATTAGGTCTATAATTATGCTATTCATTACAGACAATGTGAGCGATGTTTCGAATAATGTCACATGGTACGTAACATTTCCCTTGTTTCCCCTAACATAGAATTGAAGAAGGAGGAAACTGTGAAACACTGTTTATATTACCAATAAATGTTTGAGCACGAGTACTTCTTATAATACAATATATTATCTGTCAATGTGCTTCATAAAATACAATATATTATCTGTCAATGTGCTTCATAAAATACAATATATTATCTGTCAATGTGCTTCATAAAATACAATATATTATCTGTCAATGTGCTTCATATAATACAATATGTTATCTGTCAATGTGCTTCATATTATACAATATATCAGCTGTCAATGTGCTTAATAAAATACAATATATTATCTGTCAATGTGCTTCATATAATACAATATGTCATCTGTCAATGTGCTTCATATTATACAATATATCAGCTGTCAATGTGCTTCATATCATACAATATATCAGCTGTCAATGTGCTTCATATAATACAATATATCAGCTGTCAATGTGCTTCATATAATACAATATATCATCTGTCAATGTGCTTCATTTAATACAATATATCAGCTGTCAATGTGCTTCATATAATACAATATATCAGCTGTCAATGTGCTTCATATAATACAATATATCAGCTGTCAATGCCAGGGGTCGCAATCAAGTTTATATGTAATAAATCAATAAAATGTATTTGTCCTGCCTAATGTTGAAAACATGTATATATTTATGTATTGATATGCATACGGGTGTCTTTTGAAAATTTAAATCTGCCCATTATTCCCCCCCCCCCATACAGTACAGTTATAAACACAACACGTTTTCATGTATACAACCGAATTCTGATTAGAATTAGGCTCAAATATAAACAAAGGATCAATGCGCCTGATATAGAAATAATGATACAGTTGTGGTATCGCACAACGCACCAAAAACTGCGTGCGTGCATCGTGCATACATCGTGCACACATCGTTCGCCCATGGTGCGCACAACCGGGCGATCTAAAGATCGTGCGTTTATGTGTGCGATTAAATCGCACACACGCACGATTTGGTACAATTGGTCGATACATATTACGGAATGAAAAACATATGGAACCCTTTTGTCCAAAAACTATTTAAATTCGCATCATATTTATTGGGATTATGTCAATTTAACAATATACAGTAAACAGTATTACAGTGATCATAAGACAGCCAAGTGCGGGTTAAGCTACCAGGTATCAGAATATGTAAATAACATGTCGGAGTTTTACCTATCCCGTGTGCGGCGATACGCTACGACAGCCATTACCGAGCGATCGTTATGAAAACAAACTGGACTCTTATAATCAGTTATTTGAAAAACCCTCCCCTCCCCAACATTTTACCTGTGTTTTCACACCTAGGCGAGTGTTGTAAGTGCCCCGGGCCAGAAATATCTACATATATTGACCATGTACAGGTACAGTTTATAACTTGGTAAAACTGGCAATATTTACTTGAATGAGAACTTGTCAATATGAGTTGAAAGTTTACATACATGCGTCTATTTGGTTTGTTTCTAAAACTACAGAAAGACTATTATTACTTTTTAGAAGTATATAGATAGAACTATCAGCTAATGTAAATAGTTAAAATATAGAAATATGTTTAAAACAACTAGCGCGAAACCGTATATATTGCTAAACCATTTCTAAATTTACATCAACCACGATTGTCATCGCACAATGTCTATCGTGCGCCCACATGTGCGTTAGAAATAATCGCCCAGGATCGCATCGTTCGCACATCGGGCATACACCGTTCGCCCATCGTGCGGCCACCGCACATCGTGTAACGTTGTGCGATCCCACAACTGTAATTATAATAATATGTTTATACATTTACATTTATATATAATTAGTTTTCCATTGATTGTATGCAGAATGCGGCTTTCTGATTGGTTGAGATTTTCTTTTCATACCTCTATGAAAAAAAAACAGAAAATGGCGCGAAAAGTGTGACGTCCCAATATGGCAATTGACGTCGCTTATTGATTTGTAAAACAGAATCCGTTGTAAGATCAGTCAAATTATAAAAAAAACATGTTTGAAATTTGAAAATAAGTTTCAAAAATTAATTATAAGCGTTGATGTCAATTGTTTTTAGTTTCATAGGGTTTTTAAAAGAAAACATTTCATTGAAAACTCTAGTAAGAATCCGCTACTAGGTTTGCTATTGAAGTAACAAGTTCATTCGTGATCAGTGAATAGAAATATGCAGACAAACAAATAATAAAAATAACATAATATTATCTAACATATCACCGCAATTTGTTCCCACCTATCATCTGTGATTATTACGTTTCGGACACCATTGGGATATCAGAAACAGAATGGCCATTTACAAAATCATGGCATTCTCATCAGATAGCCGTAGATACGAACTTGAGCTCGACCTAACACAATCTATTCAGACTGTATTGCTAGGAGCCTGCTCGACGTTCTAGACGAAACAAAGATACCAGATAGTGTGTGACCAGTTTGGCTAACGTGATACGATTTCCGTCATTATTTACGGTAGTGATTGATGGTTTGTACGGGAGAGACAACAGCTTGCCATATTGTCACATAGAATACAGGCACATTGTTCGCTATTAATTCATTTTTCGCGCTCCATTAATAAATTTAAAAGGTGCAGCATGTGTGTGTGTTACGTCATCTTTTAGTACTTATAAGACTTTATCACCGAATGCTAATTTGAAACTTAACAAATGATAAATATCGATATTAATTTGAAAAACTAAACATTAGTATTTGTAATTTTGTGAATTATGATCGTGTATATAGACCAAGATCTTGGCTAGAACTCCAGAGTACAATTCTTGACTTAAAGACGATTTGATCAGTTCTAACTGATATTCAATATGGACTGCAGTCCTTTTTTAGCACATTACAATGAAAAATAGTATCCTTTCCATTTTATAAGAGAGTAAAGAGAAAGGGAATGAGAACAATACTCCTGTATGTCAACCTCTTCTGTAATTCGTATAAGATTTGGCAGAAATGTGATACAATGTTGAATTTTGGCCAAAATATGACTGTATTTAGTCGTATAAATCCATATGTGTATATCTTCAATTACGACCTAGAACTTAACAGAAATCAAATCCCTGGTCATAAGGAGAATATGAATTCCATTGTTTTAACTCAGACAGACGTAATCAGTCGTTTATACCAATGTGTTTGAAATACTGCATATATGTATACATTTGTACATGTAATGTTGATGGCATGCTTCACGAAAATCTTATTGAAACTCAATGAAAATTTTGCAGTAAAAGTTTGAAATCTATAAATTTTACAAACTTTTATGAAAGAAATTGGTAATAATTATTGTATCGTTTTATTTATGAATACTGTATACATATCTTATACAATGTATCTACTTTCCCAAAGGTAACACAAGTTGTTGACTCATTTTCTTATCAAGTATAAATACGGTATTATTAGTATAACTATCATCATTAATATTAATTTCGTATTTATTATCATTTAGAAGATATTGGACATAGTGCATATCGTGTTAGTTACTCGATATATGTTAATCTCCTACAAGTATAATAAAAACAATTAACATATCACATACTTAAAAGTCCAATATACGTAACTTTCGGCAAAACTTGAAGCGAAAATCAAGCCTAATAACTTTTTTATATTTATAGATTTAGCTAAGATTAACTGATATCAGCAATATTCAAGATGAGTTCTTACGCGATTACCGGTCCAGCAGCAGTTGAAACTCTATATTTGTAAACACGCGTCCATTTTGAACTGTCTTCTAACTTCGGCTTGTTGTTGAAGAGGGCGTCACCTGAATTATTTTCAATTCTTTGGATTTTTCTGTCAAGAGTTTCTTGTTAGTTACCACTCAGGTTTACTTCGTTTAAGGCTTATCATTGCATGGTTATCAACTGGGTTTTTTCAAATTTTTTCAGAATCACGAAAAATTTCCTGAAGTTACGTATAGTTGGCCTTTAAGTTTTAGGTATGTTATATCGCCTTTATTTTGTTACTCATGCGATATGTTTGAAATAAAAAATAGGACGAAAATGAAATAATCAAGGTAACAGTGTTTTATATATTGTCACTTCTCCATCGAAACAAAGAACGAATCTGCGTAAAAAATTATCACAATCATTATATTTGGACGCCTATATATATGTGTGTTATTGATATAAGTTACTTTATTGTCAGTAACCCGAATATTCTATCACGCTATTTCAATGCCTTCATGTCGAATATAACGCAGTGTGTACCTTTATATATTTTAATAGTATGGATTATTTTTACCCTTCAGATTAGTTTACACATTTCCACAGGTAACGACATTATGATGTTTAAATGTGTCTGGGAAAAATTACGAGTTACTTTTTATGATAGTATGTATACATAAAACTGAAATATAACAATCACGAAATTCATATAATTGTGGTTATATATCGAAATTCAATATTGCTAATTGTTATTGCTAGTCGTGGTTTCTTCAATAAGCCAGATAATAGTAAACGGAAAGGTATATTAATTTCACTCTCATTTATTGCTGAATGGCACCTAGTGTCAATGACTCCAGACCTTTGAATTACTCAATCATATATGAACTACAAAAGTCTTCTCAAATACCAGAGTTCAGTTTCTAAATACTTTGCATTTTACCTATCGTTTAGAATGGTGCTTAATGACACAATATGACAGTTGCGTTTCTATTTCTGAAGACATTATGAAGGTATTCACACTATTTGTTTAGGAACAAAAACAATTATAACCACACGTTTGTATAAAAAATCACCCAATAAAGGTATTGTATATTTTGCCTGCCCACACGTCATTTCCTTGAATGTTATTAATCAATGTAAGAAATATTTTATATAGCAACTCCGAAAGGGTTTTGGTGTTTTGAATGGTAACCACTATAATAAGGTTATTTTGCCATATAAACATATTATTCATTAATGACGTGAATGGGCAAATGTTTTAGGAAAAATAAATAATTGCTATAATTAATGAATTTCAACAATAAATGAGGAAGTTGCACACTATTCTTCAAACTTGTTTCAAATATTGAACAGTCAATACTACAAAGTTGTCTCCCGGAAACAACATACATTTTGATCAGTTGACAAATATCATGTTTAACAAAATAATAATGAAAAAAAATCAGTTACAACTGAAGTACATACATCGCGTAAATTGCTACCATTTTTTTTTTATTTCAATGTGAATCTAAAACACAACTACGGAAATATAAATCTATCGAATTGTATAAAAATAAGTTTGAAATCTTATACAAGTTTAATAGGGAAAAACCATATATGTTTGCATGCTTTTTAAAGTTTGCAAAAGGGTTTGATTGTGTAATTTTAGTCATTAATTGAAAAATCAGTTTCATCGGATTTGATTGCTTTAAGATCGTGTTATGTCTCATTGCGAATACACTGCTTCTTTAATTTTTGATGATATTAAAGTGTCTAACAGTTTTAATTTCTGACTAGAAGTTAAAATAATATCCTTGAAGCAATTTAACTAGAGCTCATAATTATTTAGCCATTCAACAGTTGTTCTGATCAAATGTTTTAAGGTACGAATTCGCTATACTGGTTGTGATGGAAGCTTACCTTGTATCGAGGAATGCACACTGGCTAGATAGACGTAAGAGGATGCTTCCTTGGCGAGTACAATTACGCTCTTATCCTACCATGAGGTTGGAAATCATTTTAAATCATAAGAAATATCCAAGCATATAAAGGTATCTGATCACTATGGGGAAATCTGTCCCTATGCTGCTGCCTATACGGAGACCTTCGGTTTTATAATTACATTTTAATGACGTAAATTAGCATCGCGAATGTATGGATGGTCTGGGGGGACAAGGGATAAAGGCACACAAGAGACTCATCCTTCAAGGTTTTGATATAATATCATGTCCTATTACGAGTCAAATTTCCAGTATTTCACAAAATTATTTTCTAATCGTGACAGTAATGTGAAATTCCCATATAGCCTTACTAGATTAAGGAGCGACTCCTTTCCAAGTGCAATAGTAATGACACACCGCAAATAGTTCTTACGATAAACTAATAAGTATGTGGTGCATATATAAATCCGATATATAAAGGCGGTTCTAGTCCCTAAACATTCATTATGCTATTCAACCTATTGAATGACGTATTTGACGTATAAGTAAGTCCAAGATCAATTTTGAACACCCCTCCTGAAAAATGTCTTTTCGGTCAAAACATTTGATTTTTCCACCCTGTACACTACCATAGCTCATACAAAATTGAAGGAACGTCTTCGATCTCTTGTTATGAGAGCTTTCTTTTCCAAGAAAGGCGGACGACGATACAAATATATGGTAGTGAGCTATCTTTGAGCATACTTTGTGAAAAACACGACAAAAGCTAAGAGGAAATATACTGAAAAAGATATAGTAAGGATGATTGAATTCCTGGTCGACAATATTTTTGTTGAGTTATGAGGAAAGATTTTCCAGCAGACTGTTGGCATTCCCATGGGAACAAACTGTGCCCCACTTAAAGCTGACTTGGTTTTGTTTTCATACGAGGCTGAATTTGTGAAAGAGCTGATCAGGATTGGTAGCAAAAACCTTGCCAAATCTTTTAATTTCACTTTCAAATATATCGACGATGTGTTGTCTATAAGCAACAAGAAGTTTGCTGAGCACGTCGATCGTATATACCCTTCTAAACTTGAAATAAAGGACAAAACAGACTCTTCTACATCAGCTGCTTACCGTGATTTCTACTTAAAATACGCCCAACATGGACAGCTTACTAGTAAGCTATACGATAAACGTGATGATTTCAATTTTCCGATTGTGAACTTTCCATTCCTTGATCTCTGCTTCTCCAACCTATGGTGTTTACATGTCGCAGTTGATTCGATATTCTAGTGCTTGCTCTAAATATCGTGGTTATCGTGATCGATGTCGACTGCTGACAAACAAACTAACAACACAAGGATTCGAGAGATGCAAGTTGATCAGAACTATGGTCAAGTTTGTCTCATTGAGAAATATTCTGTTTACATGGATGTGACAATGATTTACATGGCGGGTGTCGTCGATGAAGAAGAAGACGCTTACTCTTCTGGAACACCTGGTCTTATTCCCTTGTAGTCTCATATTATCTATCTATTCTCTTGAGATTTTTAAACTCTAGTTTAATCACAAACTATTTGTTGTCCCCTGGACATATAGTCTGATAAAGATTATAGTGGACGAATGACTCCTATTCGTTGCATTCTGTATGAATATCCTGGAAAATATTACACTTTTTTAATTTCTTTTATTCTGAATGCATTCCTTCCTCTGGATGTTTATCTGTTTAACTCATTTGTTTCCTTGTTGTTGTTGTTGTTGTTGTTGTTGTATATCCCGATCCACCAGCCTATCATCCCACTAAGGAGGGATTGGGTCGGGTTTGGGATGGAATATACAACGCTATTTTGAAGTTTCACCCATAAAACGCCGTGCATGTTGCTTGTGGTGAAGAAATGGCAATATTAGCAATATTAACAGTCATTTAATCTGTACATCTTTGATTTATAATCAGATATTATATTTCACTTACGTAACTTCATCATTCCCACCAGCTTGGATATATACTCGGTATCAATCTATTTTAGCATAGTTCTCAAATTTCCTATTGCGACATGATGTATCTGTTTATTGTGACGAACTCATCATTAGGTAATATTCCAAGTGAAATATAATCTCCCTTGTGTTTCAATTAATCCTCCTCGGAAAAGTGCTATCACATAAATATGTTACTCCTTACCTTCGTTCAATTGAGGTTTGGAAGTCTAAAGTGTTTTATTTATATAAAGCCTGTATAATGTTTTGGAACAACGGGGATGATTTATTTCGCTATATATTTATATAGTAATAAATCACAGGAAAGCAAAGATAAACGTCATACAATAACAAAAATGATCGTATTAGTTAGCATAGGTGAAAACAAATTTCTAATGTTCTCTAAAAAAATCATTAAATTTGGTTAACATAAATTGGTTCAATGGTTTATTACAGAAATGTATTTACAAAATGCTCGTTTCAATGAATAAACCACTGGGTTACGTAAAGGTCTCCATATGTTTGTGGCATTAACGTAATGTTCGAGGCATGCGTAGTGGCAGGCTTAAAGCGTGGCCACCCGCCGTCAGCTGTCACTTCGTGTGAGAGGATTGCTTTGGCGCTGCCATTAGAAGCTACACAAACACATCCGTAACAAAAGTAGTGTTAGTTTTCATATTTCGAATGTAAATCGATACCTTGCCTACAAATTTGTTATATGTATCCTTTCCTTAATTTCCTTCATGTTGTTATTTTGTAATATTTTGTAAAGTTTTATGATGTTGTGTTTGTCAATTTAGTTGATTCATTTGAAAAAAACAACAACAACAACAATAAAAAAATGATGTTGAAAATGGCATTTGCTGTTTCGATAGCGTTAATTAGGCGCTGCTGATTTGGAAACTATGTATCTTTAGCAAAGCTGATAGCTGATAAAATATCGTCATCATTTTATCAACCATCCTAATTGATAAAATTTTGAAACAAATTAGTTCATCAATGTGTGAACTACATGTCTGGTAAAAGATGCACATACTTACTCTATTTGACAGGTCGTGTATGTGCGCGGTACATCTTCAAACCATGTCAAAACAACATACTTACACCCGCAAATGCCTCAATTTCAAATGAAGAGGATATCCTCATACTTAAAGTTTATTTTTAAATACCATAAAAAAACGCTAAAAAAATGATATTTTAAATATAGCTTTCTTTATTTCGGCCATGGCATTAATAATCGGGCTTTTTGGCTTCTCTTTTTTGTCAAGAATTTATGCCTGTGCAGTTTTTATTTGTCTAGAAACCAAGTCTGTGTTTATAGACTATAATCGTATATAATCATAAAAAAAGCACTGAGCTGTACGCAATTTAACTTATTTGACAAGTGTATTTCAACCACACCAGCTGTAAATGTTAAGTTATTACGTCATTGAGAAAGACATATACAGTTATTTATTTCCCAAGGTCAGATTCAGTTTTGAACTACCGCAAAGGCGAGGTGTTGACTACTATCAGCCTTTAACACAACAACATCACCTTTAGACCGCAGTCACTATGAAACCTTTGTGAATTTAATGTGCCATTCCATTACTGACTACCAGTCATTTCAAACTTTAAGCCCCGAGTACTTAACATTTCAAGTCTGACATTTTTTCTTTTGTGTATTTCCGGAGACTGAATACATTGAAGATATATAACCCATTGTGTCAAATCAATGTCATGTCTTTCTGTGTAACAGCGAATTCCACAATACAAAAGTCAAGTCACACTTTTATAATCTACAAATAGTTAAAATATCAGGACATATATTTCCTTCTGAATTTACACAATTGAAACCAAGTTCGGTATGCATAGTTTGGAGGTAAAGTAATTTTTGACATTTCAACAGTAATTTAGAAGTTATGCAACAAACATTGACTAGATATGACTAATTATTATGCATAAAAGCATCCTGTCATTTCCACTCTTTCTATTTCATAAAAAATGTTGAATTTAGGGGAAAAAAACGGTAAATGAACATTGATAGGCGTATGTGATTTTAAAATATCTACCGTGAAAATGGAACTGCTGTTACATTTGTTCCTTAATCACATATTCGTTTAACAAATTATATGCAAAGAAACGGCTTTTACTGTTCATTATAACATGTCTATCCTTGAAACATAGTAGTATGAATGTATCATGCATACATGCTTCAGTAATTTAGTAAATGTATGTTATATGATCAAGAAATAGTAGTTTGTGAATGTAGGATTTACACTTTATTAAAGTGGATATAGACATATATGTTTGGTTTATTTGGTTTATTTTTGTTTTATGCCCTATTAGGATCATTTAAGGACGTGTCAGGTTTTGGAGGTAGTGGAGAGCCGGAAAACCCGGAGAAAAACCACCGACCTACGGTTACATGTAGTACCTGGCAACTGCCCCACGTGGGATTCGAACTCGCCACCTAGAGGTGGAGGGCTAGTGGTAGAATGTAGGAACACCTTAACCACTCGGCCACCGCGGCACATATATGTTAAGTTAATTGAGTAGATGTATGTCCATATCATCACGAAATAATAGTATGAATTTATGATTGACACTATCTTAATGTGCATACATATATATCGAAAGAGAATTCAGTATTAATAATTTAAAACATGAACCATACATGCTTCGGTATTGAAGAAGATAGGTGTACATATCAATAGCAGTGTGATATAAGGCCTCATGGAGCTGGATCTATAATAGTGTCTGACAAAATATAAAAATAGAATACTCAAGTGTCAACTTAGATTTGTTTCAGGAACATTTTCGAGATCGCTGGGAAAAACATACATGTTGGTAGTTTTACTTGAGCGAAAATGTGTAACGTATAGAATTGGAACTCGAACAAATCAAGAGTTGCACACTCTTATTTTAGAATAACCTTATCAATTCCATTTTAATGACATACCTGTAGTTGATAACTACAATGGTTTCATTTTTACCACAATATACAATAAAAAGGGGATTTGCTATAGAAGCATTAACCAATAACTGCAATCTTCTGCAGAGCTTTAATTCAAAATCTCGACTAATTAAGTGTTAAGATGAACCTGGGCTGCATCTTTTTAAATTTAGTAATAGATTGCCGAAAACATGATCCCACTGCATCATACAGCTATTTCGTCCTTTTAGGACTCCTCAGTAATGAGAGGGGCCAAAAGAAGGAAATCGAAATGTTCCTAACTACTGTGGAAGCAGAAGGGCCAGGTGCGTAAAACTCCTTTCATTTATGAATTCAGAAAATATGAGTACTGTATAAATCAAACTGTGTACTACGAACGAGTGTCTATTATGAATAATGTCACAACTCAAATGAGAAAATTGGTCATCAAGGCTCTAACAATCCTCGGGGACTAAACACCCACCAGCGGAGTCTACTACTTTGTATCTTTAGTAAATAAGTTAAGTAAAAAAACAATGGAAGAGTTAAGTTAAAATGATTACTTCGGCTGCACCCGTTCTGACCAGGAATACCACTCTCTGTATATATCAATTTGCCTTAAATGGTATATAAATCGTAACTCCGAAACTTGAAATTTCCAAAATCTTTTCATTTGCAATCAGCGAATCATAAAATAAAACAAGTCTATCTTTCACTTTTGTTTTAAACCATATTTTCCAACCCGAAGAAAATGTTAACAAATACAATGTATGTTTCACTTCCTCGTGCAATAAATATCTCATTAAATACCATGTACATTCTGTACGTAAGACATACGGGAGGGTCATCACTCACCGCGTCACAGCTACTTCGGTAACTATTGGTACAGAGGTAATTGTATTTCAGAGATGTTTATTGCGGTGTTGGGGCTCATTACACGTGTCAAACGGAATGTCAACGCTGTCGTCAAAATGACCGCATTATCGTAGGGAGGAGGATAATGACATTTCAATCTTCAACTCTTGTCTAATCTACTTAGGGTACTTAAGGGAACTAAATGGCATTGCATATGAGACTCCTTTAAATGATGAAGTATAGTTCCTACACACTTTAGGTATTATCCACATTTTTATACAGAGGTCAGCTTAAAAAGCAATATTGAACGAATATTTATCATTATCATTCGTGCGTCGTGCGTAACAGTGTTTATCTAACACAAAAAGATTTCTGATGATGTATAATCGCAGATATGGAGACTATTTTACATAACCTGACAGAATGCCATAGCATAGATGATAGTTACTGTTTGTGAATGTATCTTTATGTTGAATTAAAAACTATATCAGACGAAAGATAAATTGTATCCATTCTTTTATTTTTTTTATCTTAATAGACCTGTCAAGTATTTCTATGGTACCTTGTGAAGATAATTATAAAAGAAAATATGTGAATTCAAAAATTGAATAGTTACGTATATGTAAAGGTCTGTGATAGGTCTATTGGTTTTATATAATGTATCAGGATATTTTGAATACCGTTTAGATAACTGATCATCGCCATTTAACTATATGGTTTATACTGTATAACTTTGATGCTTGTATGATGTAATTATGATGTATGGCACTTTAATAAACAAATTGATTGTAAAATCAGGTTATGAACCAGTTCATAGGCTAATTTTATATGTATGCACCTGACGCAGAAAGAAATCTTATAACATTTCCCAACGACAAAAAAAAAAAAAAAATAGTGGAGGAGACAATGTCGATTTCATCTGTCGGCAAAGACACTATGTCTTTATCTATTTCTGTATCCCTCTTAAAGAGATATGCAATGTTTACATTTCTAGTTTGAAAACTTTTGTTTTCAAACTGTTTTTTTTTCTTTTGTGCCTAACGTCCCATTAACGACCTTTCAAGGACGTTACAGTACCGGGTTTTAGTGGCGAAGGAAAGCTGGAGTTCATCAAGGAAACCACCGGGCAAAAGCCATTGTACGGAAATTTCCCGAAGGCAAGTACCCGACCCGCGCACTTAAGGTGGAATAATAGATGTAGCAGAACGAATTGAACCATCTGACCACCGCCCCATTCCCCCACGCCCTTAATTTAAAAACATTTTCTTAAATAAAATGATTAAATTGTCATCGTTGTAAATCATTAAGATTACTTAAACGCATATTATCAGATATAACTAATGCTTATTGCATTCTATATACATATTGATAGACTTCCGAATGACATCACATTCGTTTGAAAATATAATACAAATATAAAAAAGTCCGTACTGAACTAAGGGAACTGAAAGGGACCTTAAGGTACCAAAATGAAACATAACGAGTGCACATAATAATCACATGAGGACACGTTCCATATATACAACCCAAATCAAAGATTCTAAAGTTTACATGATATAATAAAAGTATTTAACACCTCTAAGTAAATAAAAGATAGCCTTAAGAAGTTGGTTTATTTGGCATGATTGTTTTTACGTCCTATTAACAGGCAGGTGTAAACATTACACGATGCCGTGAATAACAGCAAACATGCTATTTTTTAAGTACAATGTAGTAATTACAAGTACATACATAAGGTTTTCGGGGACACAAATAATGTATAACTCAATAAGGGTCATTGACCCCAGAAAAATCAATAAAAGTATGAATTGAAAATTTGTAGACAGGAATACACCATTGTAAGCTGCCTCATTACTCCTACGAAATATAATACAGTGTGATTGTATTGAGTAGGACGAGAGATTATCATCAGCCGTTCTTAAGTAATTAAATAATAATTAAATCATTTAATCATCCATGTAGTAAAAATCAATAAATTGATTTCTTCGTCATCTAATAATATAGCCCGGGACAGACAAATGTCTACTGTCGCTCTCCCTGTAAAAAGTAATTGAACAGTCGGTGTTTTTTTGTCTTTTCTGTTTTTCGTGTCTATTAACTTTTAACAATTTCACGTTTTCGTTCATTAATATTGACTTGACTAATGTAATATTCAAAATACCTACTTTTATTGGTTTAGTACTAACGTATTTTTGTTAATTGTTATGCAAGAAACAAATGTTGCGTTGACACAAGTTAAATCTGGTATATAATACAACGTCACACACATGTACACATCACGTGATTTCTTCGTTACGGTAATTTGATGTTTGCGGTTAACCAGTTTACAAAAACTGCACTTTGACATACTGCTGTTTCGTCCTGGTATGCCTCGTTAGTAATGATAGGAGTTTAAACAGCTGAAATTTCTTAATTTGTGTTAGCTTGTGTTGAAACAAAATATTGTCTCTATATTTAGAGGAATACTGATAACTTTAAAATAACAAAACAAATCGTTAAGGTCGCACGATGCACCTGAAATATATTCTTGTGCGTATTAAGATTACGGTAAAGTGATTAGTTTTTTATTTTTAAGCTTACGGTAGAATTATTACTGTGTACATTAAGATTACCGGAAGTGAATTGTATTTTTGTTAAGATTACGGTAAACCAAACCACCTATGGTGTCCACGCCCTTTTATCACAATGAAGTAATTGAAGCATCTTTTAAACTGCAATAGATTCAGGTCCTGAATGTAAATGATACAGAATGATAGTGGTAGTTCGTTCTTCTGTGGCTAAATGATGATACTAGGCGTGGGAAAATACTTATTCACTTAATCATTTTTAGCTGTGATTACTGTTCTTTTCAGTAATTTGCTGACCTTTATATAAATGTACAAATAAATATATGTGCACACATTAACACTATATAAAAATTAACTAACTATCAATACTTTTCTACTAATTATTTAGTTTTTAAAAACTAAATATTAACAAAAATAGCCTTCTTTGTTGACGATGACAAAAGGCAGACAAAAAAAGAGGAACAAACCGGGAAAAATAATTAGAAGAGTATTAAACATTAGCTGAAAAAAAACGTGTAGGGTGAATTGTTCGGTCATGACTTAAGGCATCTGTCTTGGTGGAATCAAGGAAAATAAGTCAACATTAATCATTAAGAAAGAAGATTAACGTTGGGGCCCTGGTCAACACCTATAGTGTTAATCAAACATATCCACTTTTATTTGTTGTACATATATGTAAATATGATAGTTCAACCTATTTTATTATTTTAGCATTATCATCATCATAAATTAAGACATTTAAGTCAAATTAAAAAGCAAAACTGAGCTTGTCGTCATTTTTTAATCAAATTCAAGCAAAAATAGGACAAAATGACGTAGGCGAAAATCAGGTTCAGCGCTAATAGTAAAAATAAATAAAGAAAAAACCGTTCCTTATAAGTTTATTTTGTACTGCAATATATGCTGGGAAAGCCTGGACATTTATGTTTTTAAAAACCGAGATAAAATTTGAATAATTGAAATATTAAAATGCTATTATTGAAAAATGAAATAAATATGACGTCAAACTATTTACAATTAAAACTAAAGAATATTTAAATATTTCAACAAATTTCCTGTAAATTTGATAACTGCACTGTGTTTATATTGGTATCCCTAATTATTTGTACTCGAATGTTTCTCACATTTTATAAATCGCTTTGATATTCATTAATTTTTTTCCGTCTCAGTAACTAAGAACATCACTATCTTTGGAAATCGTACATTTGTAAACTGCGAGTGTTTTCTTTGTTATAAGATATCAAATACATTAAATGAATGTTAATTTTACTTATTTTTAAAAACGCACTGTTTTATCAAACTGTAATAGATAATGGGAGAAAATGACGCATATATGGACCCTTTACAAATACGCAATGTGATAATTATGTTCACATACAAGTGTATTTATCTACAACCACCATCGAAAAAGCTTTCTGCAAAACCATTACTAGTTATAGAGCAAACTTTTAGCAAAAAAGGCTGGTAACTATAAGTGAAAAATATATTATGATAATAATTTAGAAAATATTAAAAAGTCTTTAATCTGAATGTATAGTTAGCAGAGTAGACAACATTAGGTACCAAACCCGGTTTGGTAGCTACATAATCTACGGAGAGACAAATTCTGTCATTTTATAGCCTTTTCATCAAATTTCATTAGTAAGTAAGCCCACGTACAATGTATATGCGTTACGGTAATGTAATTTGACCTCTTTTACAGTACAGCAATACATATCGGGCACTGTTATATCACTGTAGACGTCATACAAACGAAGCTCGGTGCCAAATGTAGCTAACAAAGCAACAATTTTAAATGTCAACACTTGATTAACAATGGTACTTGATGAAATAATTATCAAGAATTAATTAATTACATTGTTGGAAAGTTCACAAAGGTTCTAACAATGAGAAACAAATGATTAAAATAACTTTTAAAATAGCTTTGTCATCTGTCGGTAATATTTGTGAAACATTTGTTTGTCCTTGATTGTAAATAAAATGTAAATGTTATTAAAATAAAATAAGTAGAAGAGTTTTATGAAATTTTAATAAAGAAGAAAATAAAACTAAAATAAAACAAGCTCCGATTGTCAATAAAAATAATAATATGTTACCTTGGAAACCATTTTGGTGTTTAGCTTGTTCTGTCTGGAGAGAAACTGTAGTAAAAATCCAAAGTCGGGGGTTGTTCCTTCTTACGTGTCCCTCTTTGAGCGCCTGTTCACACTTCAGTTGCAACCAGAGATACGGGGTGACTTATATATAGCCTCATTGAGCCCTTTGACTGGAAACCCATAACCCTGAATGATTCTGCTTCATAGGGCAAGAATGTATAAGCGAGCGGGGAAATGTTCCGGCAAAATTTACGATTTCCGAAATACAATTTCGATCCGGAGCGTTCACTTAATGTCAATACTAATTTCGCTACGGCGACGGAAACTCAGGTTAATGGGGAGAGGGTGGGGAAAGAGTGACGTCACAATCCCGCTTCCCATTATATACACAAGAGAGTTTTAAGTAAATTGTCGCTCTTTTTCAGGCAAGAAATGTTATTTTGGCGTCACTTTCTATAAACATGGCATAGTTAACTAGGTTATTTTATGTTTCCACACATTCTTTTTGCAGACTATAGTGATATATACATACAAATGAACTAAGCCCAGAGTAAATAACTACGTAGACAGTTTACTGGGGCGTGTCAGTGAATGTCTACAAGGAAGACATTTTATGAAGGTGACACTTTACTATATTAAAGGGATTTAAACGGACGTTTACATAATATGATTCCAAATACAGAGTCAAAAAGACCACTATTGCATTAAGATAAAAACAAGCATGTCCTCATGGGTACTATACACCTAAATTAAAGATGATAGCTGTGAACTTTACTTTGATATATATCCATTACGTACATGATTTCTGAATGACATTATTTTCCGATAAATGCTCTATTTTGATCTTCTTATATAATTATATCAATTTTATATCTACAAAAGCATAGCTCTACGAAAATATTTTATTTCCACACAAGGCAAATTATGGTATCACATTATTCTTAAACCATCAATGAACGTTTTCTGATGGGAACTTCTTATCACGATTACGGTGATGGATATGGTGTTAGTTTTGACATTTATCCACATTGCGACATATATTGCTATATCAATAACTTTTGTTATTTTTTCAAAGTACATATTGTTTTATCTGTTCAGACTCGTCCACGAATCTTAGATAGTGAAATCCATTCTAAGGTGTTTTTTTATTTCAAATCAGGCTACCGGGTGTTTCATGTATATCAGTGTGTTAGTTCTACGTAATACACATCCCGAGTCATAGCCAGCTAGGACTGGTCGTGAACTTTGCCCCTAGTTTAATCGATTTTGAGTTTATATTATGGTTTTGTTGACCCTTCGATATTCTCTAATTTTTACTTACATGCTTTATTTTATAATCATGTGTCTGTTTTAACCTTAGCCTGATCGCGTTGGTACCAAATAGGCCTAACGTCATAGTAAAAAGCGGGTACCACTTCGACTTTAACGTTAGGTTTATTTGAAAATCAACATATATATGTCATTTATATCGCAACGAGAAGACGGGGTGGTCACTACATGTGTTAAAATATTACATAATAACTCTCCAGTGCTTTGCTTGCTGTCGAAAATGTGGACATGGATCTCAAAAATATAAATTGGAGCTTTGTTACAAGATTTCGTACTAGTAGTTACCTGCTAGGCGTAATATACATTCTGAATTCGTGACGCAAAGTTTATCTTATGATGACGTTATAGTTTGATAACATGGCGGGTGCAATTAGGAAATATGTAGGTTGATGAAAACTATGAGTAATAATTACCGTCGACATCATAATCTCCCTGAAAGATATTCCGTATCTTTGTATACACATGCATGATATGAAAGTGACGTTTGTTCTTTTTTGGATTTTTTAAAAATTCATTTTGAATCTCTAACTTATGCTTGTTGTGATTGAGAATGATGCCTGAATTCTCATTTAATATATGTAATATATGTGACCTTGATTTACTCGGCGGGTGGTCTCGATGAGGCAAAAGACGCTGACTCCTCTGGAGCACCTGGTCTTATTCTCTTGTACTTTTCAAGGGTCTCTATGGATATGCTGTATCTGTTCATATTTTGCCCCTTTATATTTGATTTTGAGTTAGATTGATGGTTTTGCTGACGCTTCAGTATTCTCCATTTTTATTATTATCAGCATACGAATGATGACACTAACACAATAATACCACTGTTCCCTCGATTATCATTCTGTAAGGAACTCCTTTTAAAATCATACGTTTCCTAAACAATTTCGTTTCTTATATGATACTCTTCCATAGATTTGTTTTTATTTTCAGCGAAAAGAAGTAGATAATTATATGTATGTACTAAGAGAGAAAGAAATTAATCCTCACATAATCACAAAGCAATAATTTGATAAAGAAAATGGTACAGGTCTTAGTAAAATTTCATTAAAGGAAAAGATTCATTCTTTTAAGTTAACAATTACTATTGGTATACTATTTTACTAGACAACTGTGGTTGATTGAGGACCCAAGACTAGTTATCTATGAATGAAGCTTCATGTCTTTATTATATTTTACTTCTAAATTCGAAACTTAAAAGTGTTTTTCTCACCTGACCCTTCTGTTTCTATATTAATGAAGACATTTTGGATTCCCACCTTTTGGCCCCTAGCATCACTGAAGAGTCCTAGGAGAACGAAACAGTTGTATGATTCAGTTTAATTCATTTTTTCTGCCTACTGTATCTATTACAAAATGTAAGAGGTGCAGCATATGTGTGTGTTTCGTCATCTTTAAGAGGTTAGCGGTACACGTTCTACATGATTGTACCGATAAACAATTTAATAGACAAACCATTCAGCTGTCTCGTCCTTATAATTCTCATCCGTAATGTCAGTGGCAAAATAGTAAAGTTGATATTGGTGTCTGATTGCCATGTACGAGAATGATATTTGTGACGTGTACAGTTTAGTATAGTGCATTATATATCAGTATTAAAAATCAGAATATATTATACAGATTCATGCACTAAGACCTCCTTTGCAAATATTGCTGTTTCAATGTACGGTATAAGGCATAACCTTCATAATCGTGTATGTAGTAACCAGTATACAGGCTTAGACATCAGACCAGGTTAATAGGAATCATCCATACATGTAGCTACCGTTAGGAATATTTCCTCAATTCAGGTTGGATATTTCCCGGTAGCCATAAACGGATTTTCATTTATGAGTTGAAATCGTGATTGATCTTCGGTATAATCACTCATTTGCTCGTAATAGTTAATAAACATTAAACTGTTGTACCTTGATCAAAAGTTTGCTCCACAGATTTAAAATGATATAATTGATATAATAATTATGAATCTGTCATGTTAAGATATGCGAGCTACAAATTATTGTCCGTTGCCCTGTTACAAAATAAATCACAAGGATCATACACAGGTTTGTCTTGTTGTTTTGTCCTTCCGCATCATCTGAGTGATCATCGTCAATATTTGTAGTAAACAACAATGGATACCATTTTCCGATGTTCGAAATTATTTAATAAGTTTTCGTTGAAGCTTACAAAATGAAATGGACAATAACAGCAATACACTCAGCTGTGCTTTCAACGGTATCATGGTGTTATGTTTATTGATAATTAATGACACACACAGATCTATCCGACAGTTTATGATTGTTTACATGACCTGATTTTCCTATAGATATGTTATAACAAATATTTGACGCCTTTGTTTTGTTGCATTGATGGGACAATGTTCCATACTCCAGGACCTTGGGTAATATTAAAACAAATCCAAGGGCACAAGGCTGTAATTTGATAGTCTATGGTAAAAGACACCTTACCTTTATCGATTACCGAGGAGATATTATCCAATTCTAGCTTGTCCAGTTAACCTTTAGGCAACTGATAGATTGTTTGAATGTGTACATCAAATGATCAAATAAAAACATGACTATAGTTAAGGGGTACTGCGAGAGAACGTGACCGTGACCCTTGCATGGAGTATGGTGTGATTGCGGACAATAGGTTTTGTACAATACACTAATACACAATCTTACACAAGCTCGAGAACGTGTGACAAACTATCTGAATGGACTCAACAAATTTGAATTATTGAGAAGAAACATATTGATTGAAATGTGACGTTTTTATTTTTACTTTGGTCGATTTCATGGTCTGATGAATTGAGTTGGTTTGAAACAAATTCAATATGAACTTCCTCGAGTTTATAAGATGTGTTTCAATACCAACTTCAAGACCAGCCGACTTGAAACTTTGAAGTCTGGTGTGCACCTGTTATCTTCAAAATAAAGAAGCGTTATTACGCGGGGTTTTTCTTTAATTTCATAACGTCATGTTTCTATACGCAGGTAATGTACGTGATTGGCACTGCTACAGTTTCGGGGATGGCCTTGTGAATCCTGCGGTGAATAGCTCCATCTTACAGCACGCTATTCCACACCCGGATAGTGATATTAATTATGACAATAAAAACAAAATATTAGATTTTAAGACGCAAAGAACAATACATGTTATTGCCTTCATCATAATACCATACATCATGTTTAGTGGCTTATCCGGTATTTAATGACAAGTTTCCCGATAAACCGGAAGTTGTAAGCTCACGCCCATTCCCGTTAGTGACGAGACCACGCCTGCGCCGCCCAAACATATTACATGTAATCCGTAACAGGTATTATACACGCCAACAACAGCAGGTTTTACGTATAGCTGATTTTCATGCTGATGGTCAGATAACGCTAACTCGATATTACGACTCACTGCCGTCCATAATTAGGCGCTTATGTTACAGAACCAAAAAGGTGGGATCTTACTGACGTCATCAGTGATGTAATGATTATATCTGTTAATTAACACTACCATACATGCACTCTTTAATTGTTTTGCATATACACTAACAGTATTGTTTTCATCTTTAGCTATTCACTTAGTCTCTCCAAAATGTTGTAAAACCTTTTAAAATTATTCTTTTATTTATTTTTACACAATATAATACCTACATTATGCTGTACATTGTACATGGTTGTATAAGTACATCCTTGTGATCCTTATCATCATCATTATATTCACAACATCATTACATTCATAATGTATCATTGCTTTCATTGCAATCATCATAATACATGGATACCATCATCATCATCATCATCATCATCATCATCATCATCATCATCATCATCATCATTATCATCATCATCATCATCATTATCATCATCATCATCACCATCATCATCATCATTGCAACACCATTGACATTATCAAACATCAGATCATTGTATCATCAGTGTCATCTTAATAGTCATCATCATGATATATTCTCATAACCAGTTCATATCTTCATCGTCGGCATATGGCATTGTCGTCATCAATATCATCATCTACATCGACATCATCATCATACCATGTCATCATTAAAATCATCATCATCATCATCATCATCATCATCATCATCATCATCATCAACTGACAGGTTCTTATATCAGCTATATTGTCAACAATAATATTCAATATTTTATATTCAACATACAACATATATAACGAGATACTGATGCAAGAACAATACATAACAATCCACACTAGAGTGTTATACAGTACAAAGTTACAAACCACTACAGAAGGTGGGGAGAGCAATACATAACAATCCACACTAGAGTGTTATACAGTACAAAGTTACAAACCACTACAGAAGGTGGGGAGAGCAATACATAACAATCCACACTAGAACGTTATACAGTACAAAGTTACAAACCACTACAGAAGGTGGGGAGAGCAATACATAACAATCCACACTAGAGTGTTATACAGTACAAAGTTACAAACCACTACAGAAGGTGGGGAGAGCAATACATAACAATCCACACTAGAGTGTTATACAGTACAAAGTTACAAACCACTACAGAAGGTGGGGAGAGCAATACATAACAATCCACACTAGCGCGTTATACAGTACAAAGTTACAAACCACTACAGAAGGTGGGGAGAGCAATACATAACAATCCACACTAGAACGTTATACAGTACAAAGTTACAAACCACTACAGAAGGTGGGGAGAGCAATACATTACAATCCACACGAGAGCGTTATACAGTACAAAGATACAAACCACTACAGAAGGTGGGGAGAGCAATACATAACAATCCACACTAGAGTGTTATACAGTACAAAGTTACAAACCACTACAGAAGGTGGGGAGAGTAATACATAACAATCCACACTAGAGTGTTATACAGTACAAAGTTACAAATCACTACAGAAGGTGGGGAGAGCAATACATAACAATCCACACTAGAGTGTTATACAGTACAAAGTTACAAACCACTACAGAAGGTGGGGAGAGCAATACATAACAATCCACACTAGAGTGTTATACAGTACAAAGTTACAAACCACTACAGAAGGTGGGGAGAGCAATACATAACAATCCACACTAGAGTGTTATACAGTACAAAGTTACAAACCACTACAGAAGGTGGGGAGAGCAATACATAACAATCCACACTAGAGTGTTATACAGTACAAAGTTACAAACCACTACAGAAGGTGGGGAGAGCAATACATAACAATCCACACTAGAGTGTTATACAGTACAAAGTTACAAACCACTACAGAAGGTGGGTAGAGCAATACATAACAATCCACACTAGAGTGTTATACAGTACAAAGTTACAAACCACTACAGAAGGTGGGGAGAGCAATACATAACAATCCACACTAGAGCGTTATACAGTACAAAGATACAAACCACTACAGAAGGTGGGGAGAGCAATACATAACAATCCACACTAGAGTGTTATACAGTACAAAGTTACAAACCACTACAGAAGGTGGGGACAGCAATACATAACAATCCACACTAGAGTGTTATACAGTACAAAGTTACAAACCACTACAGAAGGTGGGGAGAGCAATACATAACAATCCACACTAGAGCGTTATACAGTACAAAGTTACAAACCACTACAGAAGGTGGGGAGAGCAATACATAACAATCCACACTAGAGTGTTATACAGTACAAAGTTACAAACCACTACAGAAGGTGGGGACAGCAATACATAACAATCCACACTAGAGTGTTATACAGTACAAAGTTACAAACCACTACAGAAGGTGGGGAGAGCAATACATAACAATCCACACTAGAGCGTTATACAGTACAAAGTTACAAACCACTACAGAAGGTGGGGAGAGCAATACATAACAATCCACACTAGAGCGTTATACAGTACAAAGTTACAAATCACTACAGAAGGTGGGGAGAGCAATACATTACAATCCACACTAGAGTGTTATACAGTACAAAGTTACAAACCACTACAGAAGGTGGGGAGAGCAATACATAACAATCCACACTAGAGTGTTATACAGTACAAAGTTACAAACCACTACAGAAGGCAGGGACAGCAATACATAACAATCCACACTAGAGTGTTATACAGTACAAAGTTACAAACCAATACAGAAGGTGGGGAGAGCAATACATAACAATCCACACTAGAGTGTTATACAGTACAAAGTTACAAACCACTACAGAAGGTGGGGAGAGCAATACATAACAATCCACACTAGAGTGTTATACAGTACAAAGTTACAAATCACTACAGAAGGTGGGGAGAGCAATACATAACAATCCACACTAGAGCGTTATACAGTACAAAGTTACAAACCACTACAGAAGGTGGGGACAGCAATACATAACAATCCACACTAGAACGTTATACAGTACAAAGTTACAAACCACTACAGAAGGCGGGGAGAGCAATACATAACAATCCACACTAGAACGTTATACAGTACAAAGTTACAAACCACTACAGAAGGTGGGGAGAGCAATACATAACAATTCACACTAGAACGTTATACAGTACAAAGTTACAAACCACTACAGAAGGCGGGGAGAGCAATACATAACAATCCACACTAGAACGTTATACAGTACAAAGATACAAACCACTACAGAAGGTGGGGAGAGCAATACATAACAATTCACACTAGAGTGTTATACAGTACAAAGTTACAAACCACTACAGAAGGTGGGGAGAGCAATACATAACAATCCACACTAGAGTGTTATACAGTACAAAGTTACAATCCACTACAGAAGGTGGGGAGAGCAATACATAACAATCCACACTAGAACGTTATACAGTACAAAGTTACAAACCACTACAGAAGGCGGGGAGAGCAATACATAACAATCCACACTAGAGTGTTATACAGTACAAAGTTACAAACCACTACAGAAGGTGGGGAGAGCAATACATAACACTCCACACTAGAGTGTTATACAATACAAAGTTACAATCCACTACAGAAGGTGGGGAGAGCAATACATAACAATCCACACTAGAGTGTTATACAGTACAAAGTTACAAACCACTACAGAAGGTGGGGACAGCAATACATAACAATCCACACTAGAACGTTATACAATACAAAGTTACAAACCACTACAGAAGGTGGGGACAGCAATACATAACAATCCACACTAGAACGTTATACAGTACAAAGTTACAAACCACTACAGAAGGTGGGGACAGCAATACATAACAATCCACACTAGAACGTTATACAATACAAAGTTACAAACCACTACAGAAGGTGGGGACAGCAATACATAACAATCCACACTAGAACGTTATACAATACAAAGTTACAAACCACTACAGAAGGTGGGGACAGCAATACATAACAATCCACACTAGAACGTTATACAATACAAAGTTACAATCCACTACAGAAGGTGGGGAGAGCAATACATAACAATCCACACTAGAGTGTTATACAGTACAAAGTTACAAACCACTACAGAAGGTGGGGAGAGCAATACATAACAATCCACACTAGAACGTTATACAGTACAAAGTTACAAATCACTACAGAAGGTGGGGAGAGCAATACATTACAATCCACACTAGAGTGTTATACAGTACAAAGTTACAAACCACTACAGAAGGCGGGGAGAGCAATACATAACAATCCACACTAGAGTGTTATACAGTACAAAGTTACAAACCACTACAGAAGGTGGGGAGAGCAATACATAACAATCCACACTAGAACGTTATACAGTACAAAGTTACAAACCACTACAGAAGGTGGGGACAGCAATACATAACAATCCACACTAGAACGTTATACAATACAAAGTTACAAACCACTACAGAAGGTGGGGACAGCAATACATAACAATCCACACTAGAACGTTATACAATACAAAGTTACAATCCACTACAGAAGGTGGGGAGAGCAATACATAACAATCCACACTAGAGTGTTATACAGTACAAAGTTACAAACCACTACAGAAGGTGGGGAGAGCAATACATAACAATCCACACTAGAACGTTATACAGTACAAAGTTACAAATCACTACAGAAGGTGGGGAGAGCAATACATTACAATCCACACTAGAGTGTTATACAGTACAAAGTTACAAACCACTACAGAAGGCGGGGAGAGCAATACATAACAATCCACACTAGAGTGTTATACAGTACAAAGTTACAAACCACTACAGAAGGTGGGGAGAGCAATACATAACAATCCACACTAGAGTGTTATACAGTACAAAGTTACAAACCACTACAGAAGGTGGGGACAGCAATACATAACAATCCACACTAGAACGTTATACAGTACAAAGTTACAAATCACTACAGAAGGTGGGGAGAGCAATACATAACAATCCACACTAGAACGTTATACAGTACAAAGTTACAAACCACTACAGAAGGTGGGGAGAGCAATACATAACAATTCACACTAGAACGTTATACAGTACAAAGTTACAAACCACTACAGAAGGCGGGGAGAGCAATACATAACAATCCACACTAGAACGTTATACAGTACAAAGTTACAAATCACTACAGAAGGTGGGGAGAGCAATACATAACAATCCACACTAGAGTGTTATACAGTACAAAGTTACAAACCACTACAGAAGGCGGAGAGAGCAATACATAACAATCCACACTAGAACGTTATACAGTACAAAGATACAAACCACTACAGAAGGTGGGGAGAGCAATACATAACAATTCACACTAGAGTGTTATACAGTACAAAGTTACAAATCACTACAGAAGGTGGGGAGAGCAATACATAACAATCCACACTAGAGTGTTATACAGTACAAAGTTACAATCCACTACAGAAGGTGGGGAGAGCAATACATAACAATCCACACTAGAACGTTATACAGTACAAAGTTACAAACCACTACAGAAGGCGGGGAGAGCAATACATAACAATCCACACTAGAGTGTTATACAGTACAAAGTTACAAACCACTACAGAAGGTGGGGAGAGCAATACATAACACTCCACACTAGAGTGTTATACAATACAAAGTTACAATCCACTACAGAAGGTGGGGAGAGCAATACATAACAATCCACACTAGAGTGTTATACAGTACAAAGTTACAAACCACTACAGAAGGTGGGGACAGCAATACATAACAATCCACACTAGAACGTTATACAATACAAAGTTACAAACCACTACAGAAGGTGGGGACAGCAATACATAACAATCCACACTAGAACGTTATACAGTACAAAGTTACAAACCACTACAGAAGGTGGGGACAGCAATACATAACAATCCACACTAGAACGTTATACAATACAAAGTTACAAACCACTACAGAAGGTGGGGACAGCAATACATAACAATCCACACTAGAACGTTATACAATACAAAGTTACAAACCACTACAGAAGGTGGGGACAGCAATACATAACAATCCACACTAGAACGTTATACAATACAAAGTTACAATCCACTACAGAAGGTGGGGAGAGCAATACATAACAATCCACACTAGAGTGTTATACAGTACAAAGTTACAAACCACTACAGAAGGTGGGGAGAGCAATACATAACAATCCACACTAGAACGTTATACAGTACAAAGTTACAAATCACTACAGAAGGTGGGGAGAGCAATACATTACAATCCACACTAGAGTGTTATACAGTACAAAGTTACAAACCACTACAGAAGGCGGGGAGAGCAATACATAACAATCCACACTAGAGTGTTATACAGTACAAAGTTACAAACCACTACAGAAGGTGGGGAGAGCAATACATAACAATCCACACTAGAGTGTTATACAGTACAAAGTTACAAACCACTACAGAAGGTGGGGACAGCAATACATAACAATCCACACTAGAACGTTATACAATACAAAGTTACAAACCACTACAGAAGGTGGGGACAGCAATACATAACAATCCACACTAGAACGTTATACAATACAAAGTTACAATCCACTACAGAAGGTGGGGAGAGCAATACATAACAATCCACACTAGAGTGTTATACAGTACAAAGTTACAAACCACTACAGAAGGTGGGGAGAGCAATACATAACAATCCACACTAGAACGTTATACAGTACAAAGTTACAAATCACTACAGAAGGTGGGGAGAGCAATACATTACAATCCACACTAGAGTGTTATACAGTACAAAGTTACAAACCACTACAGAAGGCGGGGAGAGCAATACATAACAATCCACACTAGAGTGTTATACAGTACAAAGTTACAAACCACTACAGAAGGTGGGGAGAGCAATACATAACAATCCACACTAGAGTGTTATACAGTACAAAGTTACAAACCACTACAGAAGGTGGGGACAGCAATACATAACAATCCACACTAGAACGTTATACAGTACAAAGTTACAAATCACTACAGAAGGTGGGGAGAGCAATACATAACAATCCACACTAGAACGTTATACAGTACAAAGTTACAAACCACTACAGAAGGTGGGGAGAGCAATACATAACAATTCACACTAGAACGTTATACAGTACAAAGTTACAAACCACTACAGAAGGCGGGGAGAGCAATACATAACAATCCACACTAGAACGTTATACAGTACAAAGTTACAAATCACTACAGAAGGTGGGGAGAGCAATACATAACAATCCACACTAGAGTGTTATACAGTACAAAGTTACAAACCACTACAGAAGGCGGGGAGAGCAATACATAACAATCCACACTAGAACGTTATACAGTACAAAGATACAAACCACTACAGAAGGTGGGGAGAGCAATACATAACAATTCACACTAGAGTGTTATACAGTACAAAGTTACAAACCACTACAGAAGGTGGGGAGAGCAATACATAACAATCCACACTAGAGTGTTATACAGTACAAAGTTACAATCCACTACAGAAGGTGGGGAGAGCAATACATAACAATCCACACTAGAACGTTATACAGTACAAAGTTACAAACCACTACAGAAGGCGGGGAGAGCAATACATAACAATCCACACTAGAGTGTTATACAGTACAAAGTTACAAACCACTACAGAAGGTGGGGAGAGCAATACATAACACTCCACACTAGAGTGTTATACAATACAAAGTTACAATCCACTACAGAAGGTGGGGAGAGCAATACATAACAATCCACACTAGAGTGTTATAC
The DNA here is from genome assembly GCA_947623455.1 of Mimachlamys varia. Lineage (NCBI taxonomy): Eukaryota > Metazoa > Mollusca > Bivalvia > Pectinida > Pectinidae > Mimachlamys > Mimachlamys varia. Next base: position 39,903,873 of record OX392529.1, read on the forward strand.
AGTACAAAGTTACAAACCACTACAGAAGGTGGGGACAGCAATACATAACAATCCACACTAGAACGTTATACAATACAAAGTTACAAACCACTACAGAAGGTGGGGACAGCAATACATAACAATCCACACTAGAACGTTATACAGTACAAAGTTACAAACCACTACAGAAGGTGGGGACAGCAATACATAACAATCCACACTAGAACGTTATACAATACAAAGTTACAAACCACTACAGAAGGTGGGGACAGCAATACATAACAATCCACACTAGAACGTTATACAATACAAAGTTACAAACCACTACAGAAGGTGGGGAGAGCAATACATAACAATCCACACTAGAACGTTATACAATACAAAGTTACAATCCACTACAGAAGGTGGGGAGAGCAATACATAACAATCCACACTAGAGTGTTATACAGTACAAAGTTACAAACCACTACAGAAGGTGGGGAGAGCAATACATAACAATCCACACTAGAACGTTATACAGTACAAAGTTACAAATCACTACAGAAGGTGGGGAGAGCAATACATTACAATCCACACTAGAGTGTTATACAGTACAAAGTTACAAACCACTACAGAAGGCGGGGAGAGCAATACATAACAATCCACACTAGAGTGTTATACAGTACAAAGTTACAAACCACTACAGAAGGTGGGGAGAGCAATACATAACAATCCACACTAGAGTGTTATACAGTACAAAGTTACAAACCACTACAGAAGGTGGGGACAGCAATACATAACAATCCACACTAGAACGTTATACAGTACAAAGTTACAAATCACTACAGAAGGTGGGGAGAGCAATACATAACAATCCACACTAGAGTGTTATACAGTACAAAGTTACAAATCACTACAGAAGGTGGGGAGAGCAATACATAACAATCCACACTAGAGTGTTATACAGTACAAAGTTACAAACCACTACAGAAGGTGGGGAGAGCAATACATAACAATCCACACTAGAGTGTTATACAGTACAAAGTTACAAACCACTACAGAAGGTGGGGAGAGCAATACATAACAATTCACACTAGAGTGTTATACAGTACAAAGTTACAAACCACTACAGAAGGTGGGGAGAGCAATACATAACAATCCACACTAGAGTGTTATACAGTACAAAGTTACAAACCACTACAGAAGGTGGGGAGAGCAATACATAACAATTCACACTAGAGTGTTATACAGTACAAAGTTACAAACCACTACAGAAGGTGGGGAGAGCAATACATAACAATCCACACTAGAGTGTTATACAGTACAAAGTTACAAACCACTACAGAAGGTGGGGAGAGCAATACATTACAATCCACACTAGAGTGTTATACAGTACAAAGTTACAAACCACTACAGAAGGTGGGGAGAGCAATACATAACAATCCACACGAGAGCGTTATACAGTACAAAGATACAAACCACTACAGAAGGTGGGGAGAGCAATACATAACAATCCACACTAGAGTGCTATACAGTACAAAGTTACAAATCACTACAGAAGGTGGGGACAGCAATACATAACAATCCACACTAGAACGTTATACAGTACAAAGTTACAAACCACTACAGAAGGTGGGGAGAGCAATACATAACAATCCACACTAGAGTGTTATACAGTACAAAGTTACAAACCACTACAGAAGGTGGGGAGAGCAATACATAACAATCCACACTAGAGTGTTATACAGTACAAAGTTACAAACCACTACAGAAGGTGGGGAGAGCAATACATAACAATCCACACTAGAGCGTTATACAGTACAAAGTTACAAACCACTACAGAAGGTGGGGAGAGCAATACATAACAATCCACACTAGAGTGTTATACAGTACAAAGTTACAAACCACTACAGAAGGTGGGGAGAGCAATACATTACAATTCACACTAGAGTGTTATACAGTACAAAGTTACAAACCACTACAGAAGGTGGGGAGAGCAATACATATCAATCCACACTAGAGTGTTATACAGTACAAAGTTGCAAACCACTACAGAAGGTGGGGAGAGCAATACATAACAATCCACACTAGAGTGTTATACAGTACAAAGTTACAAACCACTACAGAAGGTGGGGAGAGCAATACATAACAATCCACACTAGAGCGTTATACAGTACAAAGTTACAAACCACTACAGAAGGTGGGGACAGCAATACATAACAATCCACACTAGAGTGTTATACAGTACAAAGTTACAAACCACTACAGAAGGTGGGGAGAGCAATACATAACAATCCACACTAGAGTGTTATACAGTACAAAGTTACAAATCACTACAGAAGGTGGGGAGAGCAATACATAACAATCCACACTAGAGTGTTATACAGTACAAAGTTACAAACCACTACAGAAGGTGGGGACAGCAATACATAACAATTCACACTAGAACGTTATACAGTACAAAGTTACAAACCACTACAGAAGGTGGGGAGAGCAATACATATCACTCCACACTAGAGTGTTATACAGTACATAGTTACAAACCACTACAGAAGGTGGGGAGAGCAATACATAACAATCCACACTAGAACGTTATACAGTACAAAGTTACAAATCACTACAGAAGGTGGGGAGAGCAATACATAACAATCCACACTAGAGTGTTATACAGTACAAAGTTACAAACCACTACAGAAGGTGGGGAGAGCAATACATAACAATCCACACTAGAGTGTTATACAGTACAAAGTTACAAACCACTACAGAAGGTGGGGAGAGCAATACATAACAATCCACACTAGAGTGTTATACAGTACAAAGTTACAAACCACTACAGAAGGTGGGGAGAGCAATACATAACAATCCACACTAGAGTGTTATACAGTACAAAGTTACAAACCACTACAGAAGGTGGGGAGAGCAATACATTACAATCCACACTAGAGCGTTATACAGTACAAAGTTACAAACCACTACAGAAGGTGGGGAGAACAATACATATCACTCCACACTAGAGTGTTATACAGTACAAAGTTACAAACCACTACAGAAGGTGGGGAGAGCAATACATAACAGTCCACACTAGAGTGTTATACAGTACAAAGATACAAACCACTACAGAAGGTGGGGAGAGCAATACATAACAGTCCACACTAGAGTGTTATACAGTACAAAGATACAAACCACTACAGAAGGTGGGGAGAGCAATACATATAACAGTCCACACTAGAGTGTTATACAGTACAAAGTTACAAATCACTACAGAAGGTGGGGAGAGCAATACATAACAATTCACACTAGAGTGTTATACAGTACAAAGATACAAACCACTACAGAAGGTGGGGAGAGCAATACATAACAATCCACACTAGAGTGTTATACAGTACAAAGTTACAAACCACTACAGAAGGTGGGGACAGCAATACATAACAATCCACACTAGAGTGTTATACAGTACAAAGTTACAAACCACTACAGAAGGTGGGGAGAGCAATACATATCACTCCACACTAGAGTGTTATACAGTACAAAGTTACAAACCACTACAGAAGGCGGGGAGAGCAATACATAACAATCCACACTAGAGTGTTATACAGTACAAAGTTACAAACCACTACAGAAGGTGGGGAGAGCAATACATAACAATCCACACTAGAGCGTTATACAGTACAAAGATACAAACCACTACAGAAGGTGGGGAGAGCAATACATAACAATCCACACTAGAGTGTTATACAGTACAAAGTTACAAACCACTACAGAAGGTGGGGAGAGCAATACATAACAATCCACACTAGAGTGTTATACAGTACAAAGTTACAAACCACTACAGAAGGTGGGGAGAGCAATACATAACAATCCACACTAGAGCGTTATACAGTACAAAGTTACAAACCACTACAGAAGGTGGGGAGAGCAATACATAACAATCCACACTAGAGTGTTATACAGTACAAAGTTACAATCCACTACAGAAGGTGGGGAGAGCAATACATAACAATCCACACTAGAGTGTTATACAGTACAAAGTTACAAACCACTACAGAAGGTGGGGACAGCAATACATAACAATTCACACTAGAGTGTTATACAGTACAAAGTTACAAACCACTACAGCAGGTGGGGAGAGCAATACATAACAATCCACACTAGAGTGTTATACAGTACAAAGTTACAAACCACTACAGAAGGTGGGGAGAGCAATACATAACAATCCACACTAGAGTGTTATACAATACAAAGTTACAAACCACTACAGAAGGTGGGGAGAGCAATACATAACAATCCACACTAGAGCGTTATACAGTACAAAGTTACAAACCACTACAGAAGGTGGGGAGAGCAATACATAACAATCCACACTAGAGTGTTATACAGTACAAAGTTACAAACCACTACAGAAGGTGGGGAGAGCAATACATAACAATCCACACTAGAACGTTATACAGTACAAAGTTACAAACCACTACAGAAGGTGGGGAGAGCAATACATAACACTCCACACTAGAGCGTTATACAGTACAAAGATACAAACCACTACAGAAGGTGGGGAGAGCAATACATATAACAGTCCACACTAGAGTGTTATACAGTACAAAGTTACAAATCACTACAGAAGGTGGGGAGAGCAATACATAACAATTCACACTAGAGTGTTATACAGTACAAAGATACAAACCACTACAGAAGGTGGGGAGAGCAATACATAACAATCCACACTAGAGTGTTATACAGTACAAAGTTACAAACCACTACAGAAGGTGGGGACAGCAATACATAACAATCCACACTAGAGTGTTATACAGTACAAAGTTACAAACCACTACAGAAGGTGGGGAGAGCAATACATATCACTCCACACTAGAGTGTTATACAGTACAAAGTTACAAACCACTACAGAAGGCGGGGAGAGCAATACATAACAATCCACACTAGAGTGTTATACAGTACAAAGTTACAAACCACTACAGAAGGTGGGGAGAGCAATACATAACAATCCACACTAGAGTGTTATACAGTACAAAGTTACAAACCACTACAGAAGGTGGGGAGAGCAATACATAACAATCCACACTAGAGTGTTATACAGTACAAAGTTACAAACCACTACAGAAGGTGGGGAGAGCAATACATAACAATCCACACTAGAGCGTTATACAGTACAAAGTTACAAACCACTACAGAAGGTGGGGAGAGCAATACATAACAATCCACACTAGAGTGTTATACAGTACAAAGTTACAAACCACTACAGAAGGTGGGGAGAGCAATACATAACAATCCACACTAGAGTGTTATACAGTACAAAGTTACAAACCACTACAGAAGGTGGGGAGAGCAATACATAACAATCCACACTAGAGTGTTATACAATACAAAGTTACAAACCACTACAGAAGGTGGGGAGAGCAATACATAACAATCCACACTAGAGCGTTATACAGTACAAAGTTACAAACCACTACAGAAGGTGGGGAGAGCAATACATAACAATCCACACTAGAGTGTTATACAGTACAAAGTTACAAACCACTACAGAAGGTGGGGAGAGCAATACATAACAATCCACACTAGAACGTTATACAGTACAAAGTTACAAACCACTACAGAAGGTGGGGAGAGCAATACATAACACTCCACACTAGAGCGTTATACAGTACAAAGTTACAAACCACTACAGAAGGTGGGGAGAGCAATACATAACAATCCACACTAGAGTGTTATACAGTACAAAGTTACAAACCACTACAGAAGGTGGGGAGAGCAATACATAACAATCCACACTAGAGCGTTATACAGTACAAAGTTACAAACCACTACAGAAGGTGGGGACAGCAATACATAACAATCCACACTAGAACGTTATACAGTACAAAGTTACAAACCACTACAGAAGGTGGGGACAGCAATACATAACAATCCACACTAGAACGTTATACAGTACAAAGTTACAAACCACTACAGAAGGTGGGGAGAGCAATACATAACACTCCACACTAGAGTGTTATACAGTACAAAGTTACAAACCACTACAGAAGGTGGGGACAGCAATACATAACACTCCACACTAGAGTGTTATACAGTACAAAGTTACAAACCACTACAGAAGGTGGGGAGAGCAAAACATAACAATTCACACTAGAGTGTTATACAGTACAAAGTTACAAACCACTACAGAAGGTGGGGACAGCAATACATAACAATCCACACTAGAGTGTTATACAGTACAAAGTTACAAACCACTACAGAAGGTGGGGAGAGCAATACATAACAATCCACACTAAAGCGTTATACAGTACAAAGTTACAAACCACTACAGAAGGTGGGGAGAGCAATACATAACCATCCACACTAGAGTGTTATACAGTACAAAGTTACAAACCACTACAGAAGGTGGGGAGAGCAATACATTACAATTCACACTAGAGCGTTATACAGTACAAAGTTACAAACCACTACAGAAGGTGGGGACAGCAATACATAACACTCCACACTAGAGTGTTATACAGTACAAAGTTACAAACCACTACAGAAGGTGGGGACAGCAATGCATAACAATCCACACTAGAGTGTTATACAGTACAAAGTTACAAACCACTACAGAAGGTGGGGAGAGCAATACATTACAATCCACACTAGAGTGTTATACAGTACAAAGTTACAAACCACTACAGAAGGTGGGGAGAGCAATACATAACAATCCACACTAGAGTGCTATACAGTACAAAGTTACAAACCACTACAGAAGGTGGGGAGAGCAATACATAACAATCCACACTAGAGTGTTATACAGTACAAAGTTACAAACCACTACAGAAGGTGGGGAGAGCAATACATAACAATCCACACTAGAGCGTTATACAGTACAAAGTTACAAACCACTACAGAAGGTGGGGAGAGCAATACATAACAATCCACACTAGAGTGTTATACAGTACAAAGTTACAAACCACTACAGAAGGTGGGGAGAGCAATACATAACAATCCACACTAGAGTGTTATACAGTACAAAGTTACAAACCACTACAGAAGGTGGGGAGAGCAATACATAACAATCCACACTAGAGTGTTATACAGTACAAAGTTACAAACCACTACAGAAGGTGGGGGAGAGCAATACATTACAATCCACACTAGAGTGTTATACAGTACAAAGTTACAAACCACTACAGAAGGTGGGGAGAGCAATACATAACAATCCACACTAGAGTGTTATACAGTACAAAGTTACAAACCACTACAGAAGGTGGGGACAGCAATACATAACAATCCACACTAGAGTGTTATACAGTACAAAGTTACAAACCACTACAGAAGGTGGGGACAGCAATACATAACAATCCACACTAGAGTGTTATACAGTACAAAGTTACAAACCACTACAGAAGGTGGGGACAGCAATACATAACAATCCACGCTAGAGTGTTATACAGTACAAAGTTACAAACCACTACAGAAGGTGGGGAGAGCAATACATAACAATCCACACTAGAGTGTTATACAGTACAAAGTTACAAACCACTACAGAAGGTGGGGAGAGCAATACATAACAATCCACACTAGAGTGTTATACAGTACAAAGTTACAAACCACTACAGAAGGTGGGGAGAGCAATACATAACAATCCACACTAGAGTGTTATACAGTACAAAGTTACAAACCACTACAGAAGGTGGGGAGAGCAATACATAACAATCCACACTAGAGTGTTATACAGTACAAAGTTACAAACCACTACAGAAGGTGGGGAGAGCAATACATAACAATTCACACTAGAACGTTATACAGTACAAAGTTACAAACCACTACAGAAGGTGGGGAGAGCAATACATAACAATCCACACTAGAGCGTTATACAGTACAAAGTTACAAACCACTACAGAAGGTGGGGACAGCAATACATAACAATCCACACTAGAACGTTATACAGTACAAAGTTACAAACCACTACAGAAGGTGGGGAGAGCAATACATAACAATCCACACTAGAACGTTATACAGTACAAAGTTACAAACCACTACAGAAGGTGGGGAGAGCAATACATAACAATCCACACTAGAGTGTTATACAGTACAAAGTTACAAACCACTACAGAAGGTTGGGAGAGCAATACATAACAATCCACACTAGAGTGTTATACAGTACAAAGTTACAAACCACTACAGAAGGTGGGGAGAGTAATACATAACAATTCACACTAGAACGTTATACAGTACAAAGTTACAAACCACTACAGAAGGTGGGGAGAGCAATACATAACAATCCACACTAGAGTGTTATACAGTACAAAGTTACAAACCACTACAGAAGGTGGGGAGAGCAATACATAACAATCCACGCTAGAGTGTTATACAGTACAAAGTTACAAACCACTACAGAAGGTGGGGAGAGCAATACATAACAATCCACACTAGAACGTTATATAGTACAAAGTTACAAACCACTACAGAAGGTGGGGAGAGCAATACATTACAATTCACACTAGAGCGTTATACAGTACAAAGTTACAAACCACTACAGAAGGTGGGGACAGCAATACATAACACTCCACACTAGAGTGATATACAGTACAAAGTTACAAACCACTACAGAAGGTGGGGAGAGCAATACATAACAATCCACACTAGAGTGTTATACAGTACAAAGTTACAAACCACTACAGAAGGTGGGGAGAGCAATACATAACAATCCACACTAGAACGTTATACAGTACAAAGTTACAAACCACTACAGAAGGTGGGGAGAGCAATACATAACAATCCACACTAGAGTGTTATACAGTACAAAGTTACAAACCACTACAGAAGGTGGGGAGAGCAATACATAACAATCCACACTAGAGTGTTATACAGTACAAAGTTACAAACCACTACAGAAGGTGGGGAGAGCAATACATAACAATCCACACTAGAGTGTTATACAGTACAAAGTTACAAACCACTACAGAAGGTGGGGAGAGCAATACATAACAATCCACACTAGAGCGTTATACAGTACAAAGTTACAAACCACTACAGAAGGTGGGGAGAGCAATACATAACAATCCACACTAGAGCGTTATACAGTACAAAGTTACAAACCACTACAGAAGGTGGGGAGAGCAATACATAACAATCCACACTAGAGTGTTATACAGTACAAAGTTACAAACCACTACAGAAGGTGGGGACAGCAATACATAACAATCCACACTAGAACGTTATACAGTACAAAGTTACAAACCACTACAGAAGGTGGGGAGAGCAATACATAACAATCCACACTAGAGTGTTATACAGTACAAAGTTACAAACCACTACAGAAGGTGGGGACAGCAATGCATAACAATCCACACTAGAGTGTTATACAGTACAAAGTTACAAACCACTACAGAAGGTGGGGAGAGCAATACATAACAATCCACACTAGAGTGTTATACAGTACAAAGTTACAAACCACTACAGAAGGTGGGGACAGCAATGCATAACAATCCACACTAGAGTGTTATACAGTACAAAGTTACAAACCACTACAGAAGGTGGGGAGAGCAATACATAACAATCCACACTAGAGTGTTATACAGTACAAAGTTACAAACCACTACAGAAGGTGGGGAGAGCAATACATTACAATCCACACTAGAGTGTTATACAGTACAAAGTTACAAACCACTACAGAAGGTGGGGACAGCAATGCATAACAATCCACACTAAAGTGTTATACAGTACAAAGTTACAAACCACTACAGAAGGTGGGGAGAGCAATACATAACAATCCACACTAGAGTGTTATACAGTACAAAGTTACAAACCACTACAGAAGGTGGGGAGAGCAATACATAACACTCCACACTAGAGTGTTATACAGTACAAAGTTACAAACCACTACAGAAGGTGGGGAGAGCAATACATAACACTCCACACTAGAGCGTTATACAGTACAAAGTTGCAAACCACTACAGAAGGTGGGGAGAGCAATACATAACAATCCACACTAGAGCGTTATACAGTACAAAGTTACAAACCACTACAGAAGGTGGGGACAGCAATACATAACAATCCACACTAGAACGTTATACAGTACAAAGTTGCAAACCACTACAGAAGGTGGGGAGAGCAATACATAACAATCCACACTAGAGTGTTATACAGTACAAAGTTACAAACCACTACAGAAGGTGGGGAGAGCAATACATTACAATTCACACTAGAGCGTTATACAGTACAAAGTTACAAACCACTACAGAAGGTGGGGACAGCAATACATAACACTCCACACTAGAGTGTTATACAGTACAAAGTTACAAACCACTACAGAAGGTGGGGACAGCAATGCATAACAATCCACACTAGAGTGTTATACAGTACAAAGTTACAAACCACTACAGAAGGTGGGGAGAGCAATACATTACAATCCACACTAGAGTGTTATACAGTACAAAGTTACAAACCACTACAGAAGGTGGGGACAGCAATACATAACAATCCACACTAGAGTGTTATACAGTACAAAGTTACAAACCACTACAGAAGGTGGGGAGAGCAATACATAACAATCCACACTAGAGTGTTATACAGTACAAAGTTACAAACCACTACAGAAGGTGGGGAGAGCAATACATAACAATCCACACTAGAGTGTTATACAGTACAAAGTTACAAACCACTACAGAAGGTGGGGAGAGTAATACATAACAATCCACACTAGAGTGTTATACAGTACAAAGTTACAAACCACTACAGAAGGTGGGGAGAGCAATACATAACAATCCACACTAGAGTGTTATACAGTACAAAGTTACAAACCACTACAGAAGGTGGGGAGAGCAATACATAACAATTCACACTAGAGTGTTATACAGTACAAAGTTACAAACCACTACAGAAGGTGGGGAGAGCAATACATAACAATCCACACTAGAGTGTTATACAGTACAAAGTTACAAACCACTACAGAAGGTGGGGAGAGCAATACATAACAATCCACACTAGAGTGTTATACAGTACAAAGTTACAAACCACTACAGAAGGTGGGGAGAGCAATACATAACAATCCACACTAGAGTGTTATACAGTACAAAGTTACAAACCACTACAGAAGGTGGGGAGAGCAATACATAACAATCCACACTAGAACGTTATACAGTACAAAGTTACAAACCACTACAGAAGGTGGGGGAGAGCAATACATAACAATCCACACTAGCGCGTTATACAGTACAAAGTTACAAACCACTACAGAAGGTGGGGGAGAGCAATACATTACAATCCACACTAGAGTGTTATACAGTACAAAGTTACAAACCACTACAGAAGGTGGGGAGAGCAATACATAACAATCCACACTAGAGTGTTATACAGTACAAAGTTACAAACCACTACAGAAGGTGGGGACAGCAATGCATAACAATCCACACTAGAGTGTTATACAGTACAAAGTTACAAACCACTACAGAAGGTGGGGACAGCAATACATAACAATCCACACTGAAGTGTTATACAGTACAAAGTTACAAACCACTACAGAAGGTGGGGAGAGCAATACATAACAATCCACACTAGAGTGTTATACAATACAAAGTTACAAACCACTACAGAAGGTGGGGAGAGCAATACATAACAATCCACACTAGAGTGTTATACAATACAAAGTTACAAACCACTACAGAAGGTGGGGAGAGCAATACATAACAATTCACACTAGAGTGATATACAGTACAAAGTTACAAACCACTACAGAAGGTGGGGACAGCAATACATAACAATCCACACTAGAGCGTTATACAGTACAAAGTTACAAACCACTACAGAAGGTGGGGAGAGCAATACATTACAATCCACACTAGAGTGATATACAGTACAAAGTTACAAACCACTACAGAAGGCGGGGAGAGCAATACATAACAATCCACACTAGAGCGTTATACAGTACAAAGTTACAAACCACTACAGAAGGTGGGGACAGCAATACATAACAATCCACACTAGAGCGTTATACAGTACAAAGTTACAAACCACTACAGAAGGTGGGGAGAGCAATACATTACAATCCACACTAGAGTGATATACAGTACAAAGTTACAAACCACTACAGAAGGTGGGGAGAGCAATACATTACAATCCACACTAGAGTGTTATACAGTACAAAGATACAAACCACTACAGAAGGTGGGGAGAGCAATACATAACAATTCACACTAGAGCGTTATACAGTACAAAGATACAAACCACTACAGAAGGTGGGGAGAGCAATACATAACAATTCACACTAGAGCGTTATACAGTACAAAGTTACAAACCACTACAGAAGGTGGGGACAGCAATACATAACACTCCACACTAGAGTGTTATACAGTACAAAGTTACAAACCACTACAGAAGGTGGGGACAGCAATGCATAACAATCCACACTAGAGTGTTATACAGTACAAAGTTACAAACCACTACAGAAGGTGGGGAGAGCAATACATAACAATCCACACTAGAGTGTTATACAGTACAAAGTTACAAACCACTACAGAAGGTGGGGAGAGTAATACATAACAATCCACACTAGAGTGTTATACAGTACAAAGTTACAAACCACTACAGAAGGTGGGGAGAGCAATACATAACAATCCACACTAGAGCGTTATACAGTACAAAGTTACAAACCACTACAGAAGGTGGGGAGAGCAATACATAACAATCCACACTAGAGTGTTATACAGTACAAAGTCACAAACCACTACAGAAGGTGGGGAGAGCAATACATAACAATCCACACTAGAGCGTTATACAGTACAAAGATACAAACCACTACAGAAGGTGGGGAGAGCAATACATTACAATTCACACTAGAGCGTTATACAGTACAAAGTTACAAACCACTACAGAAGGTGGGGACAGCAATACATAACACTCCACACTAGAGTGTTATACAGTACAAAGTTACAAACCACTACAGAAGGTGGGGACAGCAATGCATAACAATCCACACTAGAGTGTTATACAGTACAAAGTTACAAACCACTACAGAAGGTGGGGAGAGCAATACATTACAATCCACACTAGAGTGTTATACAGTACAAAGTTACAAACCACTACAGAAGGTGGGGAGAGCAATACATAACAATCCACACTAGAGTGTTATACAGTACAAAGTTACAAACCACTACAGAAGGTGGGGAGAGCAATACATAACAATCCACACTAGAGTGTTATACAGTACAAAGTTACAAACCACTACAGAAGGTGGGGAGAGCAATACATAACAATCCACACTAGAGCGTTATACAGTACAAAGTTACAAACCACTACAGAAGGTGGGGACAGCAATACATAACAATCCACACTAGAACGTTATACAGTACAAAGTTACAAACCACTACAGAAGGTGGGGACAGCAATACATAACAATCCACACTAGAGTGCTATACAATACAAAGTTACAAACCACTACAGAAGGTGGGGAGAGCAATACATAACAATCCACACTAGAGTGTTATACAGTACAAAGTTACAAACCACTACAGAAGGTGGGGAGAGCAATACATAACAATTCACACTAGAGTGTTATACAGTACAAAGTTACAAACCACTACAGAAGGTGGGGAGAGCAATACATAACACTCCACACTAGAGCGTTATACAGTACAAAGTTGCAAACCACTACAGAAGGTGGGGAGAGCAATACATAACAATCCACACTAGAACGTTATACCGTACAAAGTTACAAACCACTACAGACGGTGGGGAGAGTAATACATAACAATCCACACTAGAGTGTTATACAGTACAAAGTTACAAACCACTACAGAAGGTGGGGAGAGCAATACATAACAATCCACACTAGAGTGTTATACAGTACAAAGTTACAAACCACTACAGAAGGTGGGGAGAGTAATACATAACAATCCACACTAGAGTGTTATACAGTACAAAGTTACAAACCACTACAGAAGGTGGGGAGAGCAATACATAACAATCCACACTAGAGTGTTATACAGTACAAAGTTACAAACCACTACAGAAGGTGGGGAGAGCAATACATAACACTCCACACTAGAGCGTTATACAGTACAAAGTTACAAACCACTACAGAAGGTGGGGAGAGCAATACATAACAATCCACACTGGAGTGTTATACAGTACAAAGTTACAAACCACTACAGAAGGTGGGGAGAGCAATACATAACAATCCACACTAGAGTGTTATACAGTACAAAGTTACAAACCACTACAGAAGGTGGGGAGAGCAATACATAACAATCCACACTAGAGTGTTATACAGTACAAAGTTACAAACCACTACAGAAGGTGGGGAGAGCAATACATAACAATCCACACTAGAGTGTTATACAGTACAAAGTTACAAACCACTACAGAAGGTGGGGAGAGCAATACATAACAATCCACACTAGAGTGTTATACAGTACAAAGTTACAAACCACTACAGAAGGTGGGGAGAGCAATACATAACAATCCACACTAGAGTGTTATACAGTACAAAGTTACAAACCACTACAGAAGGTGGGGAGAGTAATACATAACAATCCACACTAGAGTGTTATACAGTACAAAGTTACAAACCACTACAGAAGGTGGGGAGAGTAATACATAACAATCCACACTAGAGTGTTATACAGTACAAAGTTACAAACCACTACAGAAGGTGGGGAGAGCAATATATAACAATCCACACTAGAGCGTTATACAGTACAAAGTTACAAACCACTACAGAAGGTGGGGAGAGCAATATATAACAATCCACACTAGAGCGTTATACAGTACAAAGTTACAAACCACTACAGAAGGTGGGGAGAGCAATACATAACAATCCATACTAGAGTGTTTTATAGTCAGTATAATGATGTTTTCTACATGTTTGTTGGTGTGTTTGCCAAAAATGAGTTCCAATTTCTGGAATGTCAAATTGAGGTCATTAGCTATGATACATGTAGTTGTTTTAAGATCGTTCATTAATCTTTCAACTTTTCCACAATCCAACAGTATACGTTCTATTGTTTCAGGGTGAATTTTACAGAATGAGCAAATGTTATTGTGTGATTTACCAATTTTGAACAAAAATGTGTTTGTAGTGGGGATTCTGTGGTTTATTCTATACTGTAGCCAATGTAGTTTGGAGTTAGTGGTTGGTCTTAGAAGGACATTCGTATATTTCATTCCATGTTTTATCATCGATGTTATTGTTTATACTCCATTTTTTCTTGGCTGTGGATTCTACATTATTTTTAATTGATGTCAAATATATACTTGTAGCATGTGTCCCTTTCTCATTCTTATTGATAATCAGATTGATAAGTATATTTGGGGAAATGATGTCTTTTTTCTGAGTTGAACACTTGTTGGTTGTTTTCGAATAAAAAAATTGAATAGCTTTGTGATTAAACAAATTATCCAATTTTTGAATCAAAAACCGGTAAAATGTTCCATTTCTCTAATAATATTGTAATCAATTTAAAAAAAAAAGTTTTGTAACCTTTCATAGATGAGACGAACTGCGCAGGTTTTTGTTAATATTTCTCTAACAAACTGATAGTAGTACGTAGGAATAGAATAAGGTGAATGCGTGGTGAATATGTGTGTGTGTGGGGGGGGGGGGGGGGGGGGGGGCTTCAGTGCTAAAATTATGTCATAACAGTTTGACGGGCAATTTTTTAATGTTACCATTTTTTCCTATACAAATACAGGGTGTGGTGTAAAGGTAGAAACTGCGGATATTGATAAAATCGGTTAGCTATTGATGTTCGAGTTAGTTCTGCAAACACTGCAAAAGACACGGATAGTCGCCCTTTTATGTATAGTATTAATAAATTATTAGAAAATATACAATTTCGTGTATGTTGGTTAATGCGACTGATTCAGAAATGACAATTTGCTACAACCAGCTCTCGACCTGTGAGTCGCGGTGGCCAAGTGGTTAAGGTGTCTGACATTATGTTACCACCAGCTCTCGACCTGTGAGTCGCGGTCGTGAGCCTCGACATCTGGGTCATGGTTCGAGACCTATTTGAGTCAGTTGCCAGGTACTGGCTGTTGGTCGGTATCTATTTTCCCTGTAATCCGTCTTCATTCCAACACTCAAACCTGGCCCATGGCTTAGACGACATGTACACTCGTATTCTCGTCCTTCATGCGGTTTTTTATGTACAGTGGGGTTTCAATTACATATGTTACAGAACTCCAGGTTCCCAAATAGTTAATTTCGGTTGTGATTTGAAAATAAAATACATTGTGATTGTAAGAAATGTACCTTAAAACCGATAATCATGACTTTTTTACGATAAAACATAGGTAATAAATACACGGAGAAATACCAGTGTATTATAGCTATGTAGAACTGTTATCGTCCCCTAGACACATAGGCACAATGATGTATCGGAGATCTTAACAAACTACCAGACGTAATGTCAAAGTGTGTGTGGGCAGTTTAAGCGATAGGAATGGAAAGTGAGTAGGCTTTCTTTGATATAAGGGGGGGGGGGGGATATTTCAAACGCGGAAATAAAACAAAAGCCTGCCAAATAACTTTGTACTCCTGTTATAATACAACATGAAGATTTAGAGAATATTGAAATCAAACACGTTATTACGAACTTCCTTTCCAAATTTTGTTTAAAAAACCAGTTGAATTTATCATTAATTTGTAAAGACTAGGATTCTTTTATTCTTTAATTTTAAAAAGAAGTTTAAGAGTAACAATACCTTGTAGACACACTGATAGTATAGGTTATTGCCGATCAGTATGTCATTGAGAAGAAATATGATTTGGAATGGGCACCTTTGTCATTGGATAAAGACACCAGTGTAGTAACGTGACGCAATGAATATGTGACGTCACAAAAGTGTTTCCATATATAGTTGCAAAACTCTTTTGCATGTTTATGTGGTTGCGGTACAAATGTAGTATTATTGATTGGTTACTTCTGTATTGGCCCAGTGTTTGGTCCAAAGCCTGCCATATTGGCCTGATGCGCAACCTTTGTTCTGGGGCAAATCTCTGAAACCGATTGCGCTTCCAAGATGACCATCACATCCTTCTTTTCTTTAAAAATAGAAACTTTATGAGGCTACAATGTATATTTTTTTTTTCTATTTTGCGGATTGCAAAACAACTTGTGATTGTATGATGGCCATTAATTTCACGAATCAAAATGAAAATATCTTGACAAAATAGCCCCACGGCCTGGCTTCTGATTGGTTGAAATTTAGATATTTCCCAATTTTGCTCCAAATCGGCATGAACTTGTAAAAGGACACATCGAACACAACCTTCACTTCGGTTTTGAAATCTGACAACATGGCAGTCATTACATTGTACCTGCCATTTGGTTCGTTGATTTAGATAGTGTTCGATATTCATCAAATTTGGTTTGGATGTTCGTTATGGCACTGTGGAACCGACTGCCATGTTCGACAGGAGCTTGTGGGAATCGGCTTGTGGATATTAATGATTTTAGCTAGTGCTCGCAATTGCGATTCAATTTATTATTCTCTATTTCTTCGGGTTGCTTCCGTAGGAGACATCTCCATCATTTCGAAAACCGTACTACGGGCTTTAATGAAACTTTACATAGGTTCGTATGACTCTAATGCGGTGTCAAAAGTTTTTTCTGATTCATTTGCGACATCCAATATGACCGCTATGGCCTCTTTTTATTTAACACATTTACAGGGGTACGACAGTGTTCCAATCCAGCTCCCTTTTTATGTCCAATATAATCTAAGATAATGCAAATTTGGTATTTAGATGTCTCATTGCACATACAACACTATGGAACTTCGGGTTTCTGATTGAACAAAATGGTAACCATTTTCAGGCCTCTGATTGGTCAAAGTTCAAATATTGTCCTATTTTGATGGAATTTGATTAATAGCTGTATGATGATTCCATAAACAATAAAATAGCGAACAATTCTTTGCCTTTGATGGGCCAAAATTCAGATATTGTATTATTTTTTTTTGATGGATTTTGGAATGTAGGTGTATTATATATAATAAATGACTCCACAAACACTATAACACTGGTTTCCTGATGAAAAAAATGGCCGCTATTTCCCGGCCTCTGATTGGTTAACATTCAAATATTGTCTTATATTGATGAAATTGTGTAGGTAGACGAATGTAGCTTTACAAACACTACCGTACCTTGGTTTTCATGAATCAACAAAACGACTCCAAGTTTTCTTCACTCTCATTAGTCTAAGTTTAAATATTTTCCAATTTGGTTTTGGGATTATATCCAAGCACGGTGAACCGAACGGGGATGTGGGGGAATGGTCCCCCATTAAATTTAGAACGTGTTATTTAATCGTTTTTATCACATAAGTGACCCGTTCAGTTATGTCATACGGCCATGTCATAAAAATGGTATTACACACGTATGATAACACTATTGTGACGTCATAAACAAATGACGTCTTTATGACGTCATATGATTATCTCGGTAGTAAAATCGTACTGTCATAGAAGAAATTTACTTTTCTTATAGAGAATTAATTTGAGAGTTTTTGTGTATTTTCTCATAAATATAAGTTATGTGATAAATAGAATCTTACAATCGTGTCAATTTAATATGGAATTAATTTGCATGTAACTCGTTAAGTAATTTAATATGTCACTCGCCTTAAGGCTCTTGACATATTAAAATATTTAACTCGTTTGATAAATTCCATATTACCTCGGCACTCGTGTAAGATCCTCTATTTATTGCAGCCTACAATGTAATATTACACGGCAATTCAACCGTGTTCTATAATAAAATTAAATTTCAATCACCAGTAAATATATTTGTATTGTCCATTGGAGAAAGGCTATTGTTTTATTACCAACTGCAGATGGAGGGTGGTATTTCCTATTTCAATCTCTGCCGGGCGGAAAGTGGCGAAGTTTTGGCCTTTAATTAGGATAACATTTTCACTTTCGTACGGAGCACGACGTCTCGAGGGCACTGTATTTTTACTTTGCTTACAAAATAGGAATAATATACCCATTTTACTGCTGTTGAACTTCTGACTACATGAACACATGAATGTAATATGATTAAAACCATTTATAATTTAATTTTGTATTGGTGACATTTATACTTGTAATATGGCATAATGTCTTTAAATACATACCAAAATCATGTATATATAGGTTAATATTAATGAAATTTGTATAAATCAGGCCATATTGCATCTAACTAATGTCCATATGTTTACATCCTTGTAATTTAGGTCATTGCGACCACATCATCGTAACTAAGGTTCATATGGCCTCAATACTGTGAATTATATTAAGAAGACCAAAACGGCCATAGATCGGTGTTTTTTAAGGAACTCCGATTTTCCTCCACCAATTAAATCTAGATTACTCTTTAATGACCGTACATGTTGAGCACGTGAAAACAAACGAAATGACAACACTGTTGTTACTCGTGACCATATAGCAATACATTTGCGTTGGAAATGAACATTTGACCGTTGAAGGCGACCACATCGTCGTAACTAAGGTCAATACGACCACATCGTCGTAACTAAAATCAATACGACCACATCGTCGTAACTAAAATCAATACGACCACATCGTCGTAACTAAGGTCAATACGACCACATCGTCGTAACTAAAGTCAATACGACCACATCGTCGTAACTAAGGTCAATACGACCACATCGTCGTAACTAACGTCAATACGACCACATCGTCGTAACTAACATCAATACGACCACATCGTCGTAACTAACATCAATACGACCACAACGTCGTAACTAAGGTCAATACGACCACATCGTCGTAACTAAGGTCAATACGACCACATCGTCGTAACTAAGGTCAATACGACCACATCGTCGTAACTAAAATCAATACGACCACATCGTCGTAACTAAAATCAATACGACCACATCGTCGTAACTAAGGTCAATACGACCACATCGTCGTAACTAAGGTCAATACGACCACATCGTCGTAACTAAGGTCAATACGACCACATCGTCGTAACTAAAGTCAATACGACCACATCGTCGTAACTAAAGTCAATACGACCACATCGTCGTAACTAAGGTCAATACGACCACATCGTCGTAACTAACGTCAATACGACCACATCGTCGTAACTAAAGTCCATACGACCACATCGTCGTAACTAAAGTCAATACGACCACATCGTCGTAACTAAGGTCAATACGACCACATCGTCGTAACTAACGTCAATACGACCACATCGTCGTAACTAAAGTCAATACGACCACATCGTCGTAACTAACGTCAATACGACCACATCGTCGTAACTAAAGTCAATACGACCACACCATCGTAACTAAGGTCAATATGACCACATCGTCGTAACTAAAGTCAATACGACCACATCGTCGTAACTAAGGTCAATACGACCACATCGTCGTAACTAAGGTCAATACGACCACACCGTCGTAACTAAGGTCAATACGACCACATCGTCGTAACTAAAGTCAATACGACCACATCGTCGTAACTAAGGTCAATACGACCACATCGTCGTAACTAAGGTCAATACGACCACATCGTCGTAACTAACGTCAATACGACCACATCGTCGTAACTAAGGTCAATACGACCACATCGTCGTAACTAAGGTCAATACGACCACACCGTCGTAACTAAGGTCAATGCAACAACATCGCCGTATATACTGTCCATATAGCCACAATGTTGTTACTACAGTGTAAGGCCTTTTATTCAAATCGCTGTTTCATGTAGACATTCCTAAGTATTTGGTATTCCTATATATTAGTCTACCGGTATATATATATTTATGACTAATTAAAATGTATGTGTTGAGTCAAAATCCCACTATTTCAATTTCTTAAAGAACTGTTTAAAACGTGTTCATCAATTTTAGAACTGAGATATGTGTATAAACTACAATGTTCTTGTACGTCCAGAAATGTGGATTTCACAATATGTTGATACATGTGTAATACACGAATGTATTTTTCACAATATATGGATTTTGAAATGTTGGTTTTCATATGTTCAAATGTGTATCTCGGTTATTTAATTGGATAATTCCGATTCACATATAAATCTATACCATTTTCTTCACAAACAGCAACATCATCACACATAGCCTCGAACTTATTCAACAGAAGCCATGACGCCCTTTTATAGAACAGAGTTTTATTTTAAAGCATAACTTCTTCATCGGAAACTCAAATATAAAAAAACAGTTTTTCCATAAACAGTTTCATTTGTGAAGCAGTGCACATTATTCTACGGAACCACGCGCGAGAGATCGTCTAAAATGGCGCCATTTCCGGTTTTCCAAGCTGTAATTGAAATTTAACGGTTATGTATCGTCAATGGCCTACAATTAATCCAGCGCCAGCAAATAAGTGTCAATATATATCCAGTGCTGCAATAAATTCGACATAACTACTGCTTGATACGTCGGGCACTTTCTGCAAAGCTGGTGACGTCATCCCTTTCCGTCAGCGTGCGTCGGAATTCCGTTATAAACCGGAAGTGCCCATAACGAGGAGAAGAAGAAAGATAGTAAACTGACACGATTTGAAAGACGGATAAAAGTGCTGAGAATGCTGCTGGTAATCTAGTGCTGTTTCACGCTTGTGTAGTCTGAGATATCGCGAGACATTACTCCCGCCCACTCTACGGGCTCGAATGTGTCTGGTTAGTTTTCCGAGGTCAATAATTAGTGATATTTACTTTGCCGTATAGGACATACAGAGAGCATGTGTGCGTCTGGGGAATGTTGTATGTGGTGGCGATTTTAGGCCAATGTGTTGTGGTTCACAGGCAATGGTACCTTCAAGGAGAGATCCATCTTTACATAATGCATACGTACTTTCTTCGATTATATATTAAACATGCAAGCCCTAACAATTAGTCAAGGGTATTCCATGTCAAAATTGATACAGATGTAACAGGAGAGGAAAATGCACGGTCAGACCGGGGTTCGAGCCCTGGACCTTCCGAACTCTAGACGGACGCTCAACCAATTGAGCTATCTGGTCCCCGACGATCGACCCGGTCTAGATCCGCTACATTCCTTCCTCCTTTAACAAAGTCTGCGACCCCAAAGACATCACGATTTACATCCCAGGTTCGGGTATCACCTTGCTAAGTATGCATCCAGTACTTGAACTCTTTCGGCGCCAAATTACCTTATTAACATATTGGCCCAGCGCCATATGTAATTACTAATTAAAGGAATTTTAATTAACAATGTATGTTTTTCTTATTTGTTGGTGTAGGGGCATGCTACTTGGTGGATGTAAAGTTCAGATGATGCTTTACCAAATGCACCTCATCACAGGTCATTCAAGGTCAATCAAGGTCATGTAACCTTGGCGGCCATCTTGGATTTTCATAATTTGATAAAATAGTTGGTTTTACAGCTATATTTCTTTTTTTTTCACTTATCTGTAGGTTTAAATCTATATTATGAGTGTCTGTATATATATCTACCGATATAATGAAGAATATAAGTGGTGGCAGGCATATATTACAATAGGAAATAAAGTTACCAAAACATGTAATTCTGACATAATTTCTGTATATATTTATTGCTAGATATAGATTTATGCTTAACACTTTATAGCATTGTTTTAGTTAGTGTAGGAACATGCTACTTGATGGATATAAAGTTCAAATGAAGCTAGCGCTATACCTTTTGGACATTGTTCACATTCAGTCCAGGTCATGTGACCTTGGCAGCCATCTTGGATTTCCAAAATTTTATGAAAATCTAAAATGTCGACTTTGGCGCTCGTCCTCGCTGTCGACAAAAGTCGACTTTGGCGCCGAAAGAGTGAAACAAGGTTTCGTCACATGCACCAAATGTAACAGGAGAGGAAAAATGCACGACCAGACCGGGGTTCGAACCCCGGGACCTTCCGAACTCTAGACGGGCGCTCAAACAATTGAGCTATCTGGTCGCCGACGATCGACCCGGTCTAGATCCGCTACACAGATATGTATTTGCAGTTTACAAAACGATAACGTTCCTTTTGCAGCTTACCTTATAACTTTAAAACTTTTTAAGGAGCGTAAGTAATTTCTGTTTAACAAATAATCAAATATGGTAAAAATAAGATATTTGAAATGAGAAGACTATATCATCGACGAAGAAAAAAACCCACAACAATTTGTCATTAGGTCACGGTTGATCTAATAAGAAACACTTTATCGGGTTATGAACATGAATTTGCGGTATTCACGTGTAATGAATTATTACAGTTCAGGTGGCATTTTCCTTTGTTCAGATGGCATTCATATTTCCTATGAAGGCCATCTGTAAAAGTCAGTCACCAGATTTTCCATTTTTTGGAATATAACCATAGACTTATCATGTATGTATCCTATGCGATTTCCCCCCAGAGATGTGCCAATGGTATCCAACGTAGCAATTATGTCGTCATAATAACAATGACGTACACGATCGGTTCATAGCCTTCATGAATACCAACTCAATTTAGTAGGGTTATAAATCGCCATTGTGATGGTAACTGTGCGTAACTGCCTGGGCCCAGTTGTTCAAAGGATGATTAGCTTAATCACTATTTAACGACATTTTCAAAACTTTAATAATTCTGTCAATATACAAGGTCCAAGCTCGAAATTTTGCATGTAAGTTGGTACTATTAGATTTCTGATATATGCAAAGATGTAACTAAATAAATGGCTTCTTGTCAAAGTTACAGGATAATTAAGATTTGCGCTAATCACTGATTAAGCTAATCACCTTTTGAACACTGGGCCCTGATGGTTATGCTCCAGGTGCGATACTACATTGTATACTGTACGCATGGTTACTTCTACAGTTGTATAACACTTTGAAAACGCTAGTACAATAAGTGAGAAGAATTAAAAAAATTCGTTAAAGAACAGCTTAACAACAATTTGTTTTTGAATTCCAATTAATCAGCTTGTTTGTTATCCTTCATATTATCAAAGAAGAAGAAAGAAATAGTATAATCCGACAAGGGGGGATCTTTTATTTGTTTACATAAATCTAACAAAACAGTCAAATCCAGGTCAGTGAACCTTGTGGCTTTATCACATCATTAACGCTGATGTTTCGATTTAATTTTCAAGACATTTGTGTTAGCAAGGTAACAAATTCAGAGACTGCAGCTTGTTTTGTTGTACCTATAATATTTTACGCAAAACATAACAGAGAAACAATGTTGTTGTTAAATGGTCATTTATTAATGATATACACATATTCACAATTTGTATTACCAAATATGGAAGTTGTGTTGTATAACACATTTATTAATGTACAATTACTTATGTTTATATGAAACAACAAAGGTGGGGTACAAATGATTACTTAATTCAGAAATGAAATGATTCATTTAATGCATTCAAAGACCCATCAATCTATTCGCCATTAGCTCACATTTAATTGTAAAATAGGAAATGGATTTCCTTATGATATGTTGTAATCAATGTATATCGTAACTTCAAAAAAAAAATGATAATAATATCGCCATGATTACACTTCTAATTGTAAAAATAGTAAATCAATATTCCGATGGAAGGTCGTGGTCAACAGATATCCTAGCTAAAACAAACCCCAAAAATCTCCAATTGAAAGAGTCACGTCACTCTCTGTACGGAACACACACTGATTCGTTTGTCCTGAACTTTTGCTGTCAAAAGTCTTGAAATCAATGACCGGTGATAGGAATCGATTGATGCTGAGCCACATATGAATTGATTCTCGCTCCGAAATGTAAACATTTAACCTAGCGTTGTCTGCACGCGAGTTATTTGCCTCGTCCATTTGTCACTTCGTGCAAAATTGATGACACCGGAAGTTCATAATGAAAATAAAATAAATGACTTTACTTCTCCTTGCGGAAGTTCTTTGACGTTGTTGGCCGCTGTGATGATGGTCCCCGTTCCGTCCCTTATCTCTCTGTCGTCAGCCATTTGAATGTTTAACTAGCCCTGCTCTGAATCTCAGACTTTGATTGGTTTCATATTCCGGGTCAAGTGAACATCGACCCACACTACCCACCGGAGTACTGTTTACGGTTGTTCAAGATTGATGAGTTCGGTGGTGATGTCTTCACTATTTATTGACGTACACGTAAAGTGTCATCGCCTTTTTCTACTGTACTGTTGCTAAGGCCACTGAAGGTGAATTCGGACTGTATGATGTTGTTCTCATTAATATTCCGGATATCCGGGTTCTGTCAACGGAACACGTGGGCAGCGGGTTGTATTGTTTTATATTGCTTGATTTTCAATCGATTAATTTCTATTTTCGAATATATTGCTTTAAAAATAAAAATAGAAAAAAAAGTAAAAAAAAAAATAGAAAATAACTGACAATTCGTGCGCATATCTAAAAAAGGTTTTTAATAAATTGTAATGATTTCTATGACACCAAAAACAATCTCTCGGTGATTAGGTTTTTATTACGAAAAAAAGCTTTAGAATGAAAACGAAATACCATCGGGGAGGTGGAGGGGTGGGGGTGTGTCGGGGTAGAAGGGATGCATGGATGATCTTAGGACCCCCTTATAACTTGTAACTCCCCAAAATTATCAAAATGCATTGGAAACTGACTTTTTCTAAATAGCCAAATTAGCTTTCATAATTTTTTTCCCGAAAAAAAAACCAAACCTGACTTGCCAACTACACCATCTAAGCCACCGTTTGTTATCAAGGTTTACTATGTCTGAACCACCAATTATTGAGTTACCCCCACTACTTAGCCCCTGCTGGTCGGGAACGTTTCCTACTGCATGTATTACAGGTACATCTTGTATGAGGCGACTAATGTGAGACCAAGAGTAACAGGGGTTTGACATGTGTAACAGGGGTTTGACATGTGTAACAGGGGTTTGTCTTATGTTACAGGGGTTTTACATGTGTTACAGTGGTTTGACATGTGTAACAGGGGTTTGAAATGTGTTATGGGGATTTGACATGTGTTATAGTGGTTTGACATGTATTACAGGGGTTTGTCTTATGTTACAGGGGTTTGACATGTGTTACAGGGGTTTGTCTTATGTTACAGGGGTTTTACATGTGTTACAGGGGTTTGACATGTTTTACAGGGGTTTGACATGTGTTGCATGGGTTTGACATGTGTTGCATGGGTTTGACATGTGTTACAGGGGTTTGACATGTGTAACAGGGGTTTGACATGTGTTACAGGGGTTTTACATGTGTTACATGGGTTTTACATGTGTCACAGGGGTTTGACATATATTACAGGGGTTTGACATGTGTTACAGGGGTTTGACATGTGTTACAGGGGTTTGACATGTGTAACAGGGGTTTGACATGTGTAACAGGGGTTTGACATGTATTACAGGGGTTTGACATGTGTTACAGGGGTTTGACATGTATTACAGGGGTTTGACATATGTTACAGGGGTTTTACATGTGTAACAGGGGTTTTACATGTGTAACAGGGGTTTGACATGTGTAACAGGGGTTTGACATGTGTTACAGGGGTTTTACATGTGATACATGGGTTTTACATGTGTTGCATGGGTTTGACATGTGTTACAGGCGTTTGTGACATGTGTTATGGGGGTTTGACATGTGTTACAGGGGTTTGACATGTGTAACAGGGGTTTGAAATGTGTTACAAGGGTTTGACATGTGTAAAAGGGGTTTTACATGTGTTACAGGGGTTTGACATGTATTACAGGGGTTTGACATGTGTTACAGGGGTTTGACATGTGTTACAGGGGTTTGACATGTATTACAGGGGTTTGTCTTATGTTACAGGGGTTTTACATGTGTAACAGGGGTTTTACATGTGTAACAGGGGTTTGACATGTGTAACAGGGGTTTGACATGTGTTACAGGGGTTTTACATGTGATACATGGGTTTTACATGTGTTGCATGGGTTTGACATGTGTTACAGGCGTTTGTGACATGTGTTATGGGGGTTTGACATGTGTTACAGGGGTTTGACATGTGTAACAGGGGTTTGAAATGTGTTACAAGGGTTTGACATGTGTAAAAGGGGTTTTACATGTGTTACAGGGGTTTGACATGTATTACAGGGGTTTGACATGTGTTACAGGGGTTTGACATGTGTTACAGGGGTTTGACATGTGTTACAGGGGTTTTACATGTGTTACAGGGGTTTGACATGTGTAACAGGGGTTTGACATTTGTAACAGGGGTTTGACATGTATTACAGGGGTTTGACATGTGTTACAGGGGTTTGACATGTGTTACAGGGGTTTGACATGTACATGTGTTACAGGGGTTTGTCATGTGTTACAGGGGTTTGTCATGTGTTACAGGGGTTTGACATGAGTTACAGGGGTTAACATGTATTGCGGGGGTTTGAAATGTGTTGCCCTCTACTTGACGACACAAGAACGGCCTGAACTAAATCTGCTGTATCCACTGAAATTTGTGGGAATTTGTATTTTTTCTCTTCCTCTTACGATCTTTTATTTCGAGCGCCTTGTTTGACAAACTGTGTGCTCAGATGAGAAGGAAGGCTATGTTTTTTGTTCCTTAGGACGGTACATACTAAAGTCCTTAGGCAGGGACATACCAAAGTCCTTCACAACAGGAGTGGAATCCAACTCAAAGGAAAAATACTCGGGTCCACTTTCTACGAAAGACAAGAAAAAATATGCTATCAGTAATCAAAAATGATACGTTGGAACTGAGAAGTAACGCGCATGATGGAGGTTGATTTCGATAAAATGATATGACAACCCGAAAACCACTATTCCATGAAGACAGACTCTTGCAAAACACGGCCAATCATTTGTTAATAATATCATCGTATTTTCGTAGAAGAGCTCTTAATGAAATAAACGTTATTTTTCGTGGATGAACATGTTATGTTACATGTATGAACATTATTATGTGAAATCGTAATGTCGGGATCGACATCGAATGTATTAAATATTGTGTGTAAATAATCTATATAACAATTAATAGTTTTCCCGCGCGGATTCTATTGTGACTATGTTGCTCGTTTATTGATAATTAATTTATTACTTATTGTCTTCGTAAATATCTTAATCAATTTATAAATATCAAACGCGTGAAATGTAATTTATTTAATTTGGATATGTTATATGTTGCTGATAATTGTATGTAACACTAACAGACTTTTACTTGACTTGTATAATGACGTTTTGGACGATTCATAAGGCATGGCAAGACATCATACTGTCACAAAACTGTAAAGTAGATATTATTTCCTGCTTAACGCTCAGCATAATGGACGTGAAACAACTGGTTCACTCCTTGTCAGTATAACGTGACCGGGTGGGGTGTTCTGTTTGGGGCATTTAACAGTATACTTCAGTGTGGTACAATGTAGCACTTTAAACGACCAAAAATCCGTACTATCGCAAGAAGGCAAACACGAACATACCAAAACTTCTCAAAATAAACACGTTCATAACACACGCATCCGCATCGCATATACCGGGAGACCGTCCATAAATAACCCTGGCTATTAATAGGACGTAAAAACAATAAAACAAAAATTAAGCCTAACATGACAAGAACTGGTTCATCTATCGTGAGGTATAACTGGACGGCCAGAATGCTGTGCTGGGTGCCTTTGGCGTGGTTATTCTATGAGATAACACTCTTAAATCGGCATCAGTTATGTGCTGTCACAAGGAAGAAAAGACACCAACATACCCTCTGTTCGACACACATGCACGCTTACATCTTACCTATGGAGGTACACCCTCAAATGACCTCAGCTGTCGATAAGACTAACTGAAATCAAACCGAAGGCATTACCCGGCCACAGTTATTTCCCTTCATACAGTGTTACTAGTGTATCCGGGGCAGATATGTCGGACTCTATGCAAATTGGTAAAGGTCAAAGTGACTGGTTACCGTGACGCCAATGCAAGTTCGAACCAACAGCCAATGGTTATTGCATAGCCTAAATTCGTTATTGTTTAGATTCAGAGAAGGTATAGCACCACAAGTACATGAACATGTACCAATATTTTTATCTTTACCTAGTACATGTATCATCTAGCTTCCTTATCATTATCGAGAATCTGTTTAATCGCCATTACGGCAGTAGCGGTGATAATTCAATCAAAAAGTTACGACCGATGTTCGCGCCGCGCCATTATAACAGGCAGCGAGAAAATGTTACTCATCACTGTCGTTATCTTAAGGGCTCTTTGGCGCCATCCATGTCGGTATATCTCGCAAAAAATGACATACGGGGCTAGTAAATGGAACTGTATACCGATACCGCATGTTCTGATAGGTGCATTTCACTGGTCAGTCATCGCGCGTGACGTAGAGTTTACACGCACTCCAATCAAGTAAAATGTGACGTAGATCGCAGAATTAGGGATTTTGTTGTTTACAGTGTCAATGAGCGGGCGATGGGTACATAAACTTACTATGTGATCATGTATGGAATATGCCTGTTCATATATCACGATCACGTTTGTTCGTGGAAAGTGTTACAGTAATGAAATTATATATATTTAATGATTGTACCTTATTTGGTTTGTTTATTTTTGCTTTACGTCCTATTAACACCGAAGGTCATTTAAGGACGTGCCAGGTTTTTGAGGTAGATAAAAGCCGGAGAACCCAGAGGAAAACAGCATCCTACGGTCAGTACATGGCATGTGCCCCACGTGGGTTTCGAATCCCCAACACAGAGGTGAAGGGCTAATGATAACATGTCAGGACACCCACCGCGTTCGTGGACCCGCGAATTTTGACTGCGAGCATGGTGGTATGCTTACTGCAGCTATACAACCGTTTTTATGGATGTTCAAATACTACACGAAGAAGAAAACATTTGAAGTGGGTTGTTACGATGGTGATTTCGATAGCCGTGTTTCTAAGATAATATAGTTCCAGTGAATCTGCATCAATATATTGATAGATTCAGAAAGCACGTGATGAGCAACACTATTTTTCTTCATTTCATCACTTCCATTTTATTTTTATTTACTCAAATCTATTCATTTACTTAATGATTGTTATATTGACGCATCAACTCTGCTCTGGTAGTGACGCGGTCGAACATCGCACATGCAGAGGGCCGATATTTTTGCGGTTATTTCTTTTTAATTTGCATGAGTAGAATGAGAAGCCTGCCTGCCTGCATCCATTTATTGTATAATCAGGTGAAATTGATCCCATACATGTTTGTTATTTCAAAGTATTAAAGAAACCGACCAATGGCCGTCATCGAAAAGTTACCAATCCGAAGCGTTAATGGCGCAATATTTTAACATCTATTAACCTACCGAGCCCTTTTTCAGTTGTTGGATAGTCACCGAGTCTGCCTTTTGGTGTCTGAATGGAATATATTACAAAATGTAGATATAGGTCGAAGGAATGGCGTATCAACTTAGCAACTCAAAAACAAGTCCTGGAAATGAACTACAAGTAGCTATAGTAACGGGTTGTCGAGTGATGCAGTGGATAGCGCACTTGGATTTCACCAAGGCGGCCGGGGTTCGATTCCCTGACCGTGAAAAGGTATGGGGTCACTTGCCCGACCACGTGGGTTTCCTCTGGGTACTTCGGTTTCCTCTCCACAATTAGACCCATCTTGCGCTAACAACCTGGCCAACAAGAGTGATTTATATAATTAGTTGGATAAATTGTTTCATTGTTGTTGTAAAATAAATCGAGTTTATTTTTTAATAATGATTTACCGTGAAGGGATACATTCCATGATTTTGTAGATTTGAATTTCACAAATATTCACGTTAATTAAAATGTTGATACACGAAAGCGTCATCTGTAACACCAGCTAGGGGCCCCCTACAGAGTTTTAGGGAAGGCGTGTTTTTCTGTAACACCAGTGGCTCCCCCTTTCAGGATGGATGCCTTATTTTATACCGACAATCCTCAATAGCACGTGCGTTATCTTCAGCAACCTGCAAATGAATTAACAAGTAGAAGAATGCCCTTACATTTGCGTTTCCATCATCAGAAACATATGTCAGATTTTGAATATACCATAGAATTTAACTCGGGTGTACTTGGTTTGTTGTCTGATCAAAACTTTCTGATGTATTTTTCCTCTGTATAATTGTACGCGGTACTATTCTAAGGCAGGTGTCTGTAAGGGTGTGAAGAGATGGTGTCCGTTACCAGGTACAGTACGGTCAACAGCTTGCAGATCTGATACATTTACATTATCAATTAAAGCTTTCAATGTCATGTATTTAATCAGCACATCGCATGTTGAGTTCAGACTAAAATAAGCACCCTTAAATTAATTAACGAGATTGGAGTTAGTAACCGTTATAGAACGGAAGTGACCACGTTGCGAGCTAGTTAACATTGCTGAAATCCAACGCGTTGCTCGGTTCTGACGTCATCTCCGGTTCTATGTGGGGAACAAACGATAACCTGGTTCAAATAATGCCATTTGGTCCGATTTCAGCCCCGTAGTTTTTCAACAAAGATTTGCTGTGGTTGAGAAACAGATTTTATTTTCATTTTCGAGTACATCGGCCACTGGTACATGTAAGCAGGATAATCCCGTCGGAAAGCGGTGTCAGTCAATGGCATAGCCACTATATTTGGTTACAGATTTGCGGTTGCTAGTCAACGTGAAAAAAAATCTTCTTCCAACCCTGACATCAGACAGTTTCTTATCTACGGGAGGAGTTGGCGACCCCCTTCACTGAAGGAGGCCAAGACTGTTATCAGTCCTGTGACAAAGATCGGGAGTACAGAATACACAACAGCGACATTATTCTCCATCTGTTCAGAATTATCTCACCCCAAAATGATACAATAGTAAGCGGAAGACGCTTACTCCTCCGGAACCCCTGGTCTTATTCTCTTGTACTTTTTCAATGGTCCCAGTGTAAATCTTTCCTTTGTTCATATTTTGTCCCCGGTTTAATCAATTTTGAGTTCGAATTATTGTTTGTTGACGCTGCGATATTCTCTGATTTTTGTTTTGTTGTTGTTGTTGTGTTCATATAATAGATACGATTGGAGTTAAGAGACATGCAAAACATTTTAAATAGCCCTATCCTACCAGACCTAAACAGTATAAGTGCCTTTATTGAAGCATTCATCAATGTAAACGAAAACTACCCGGCGGTATGTTGAAAAGTACGGACTATTTTGACTTGGAATAAGAAAGGGAAAATGTGACATCACTGTAATAGAAATTTACTAGACACTTGTTCTAATTAGTTATAAACTGTAAGGACTGTAATGATAAATCAGATGTACATTCAATGTTCTATGTAGCCGTCATGCTAGGCAAACGTAATGAAAACGGGCTGACGTACTTGATTGTTTGTATGAATAGTAACAGTCTAGAGTGACATTGTATTAATGCATATCAGAGCCATCACAATGTTCTGGATATCCATAGAGCTGAAGATATTGGTTTGTGTAGCGAGGGCAATTCGGAAGATTGCAGCATGCATTATATAATTCCAATAGGGCGAACTAGAATGAGGCCTGTACAATTCTATCTGATCAGGCATTTGAGGCCAAGCAAGCACCCGGTTAAACAGCTATTCCAGTACATGAACCCTGTATGTGACCCTCCCATTGGTGGAGAGTCCTCAATATCTGATGACGGGAATGTCTCTAGACCACCGTCAAATCCATGCAGGTGAAATGGATTTCAAGCTTACTGAATAAAATGATGGACCAACGTGAAGTCATCGGGACAACAGTAGCGCGTGATCAAATAAAGCGTGTTTACGTCATCAGAATTGTATTAATTAGTTACAGATATTTATGTACATAATAGCGCACTAAAATTGACCAACATACATGTACGTTCTCACCTGGACCCAGTTGTTCAAAAGATGATTAGCTTAATCAGTGATTAGTGGAAATTTCAATTCCCCTGTATCTTTAAAACCAAATCATTGCATTAGTTATAAATTTCTAGATATAAAATATCTGGTACAGTCAATTAACAGACAAAATTGTGGAACTGTACCTTATTAATTGACAGAATTAGTAAAGGTTGAAAATTGTTGTTAAATAGAGATTAAGCTAATCATCTTTTGAACAGCGTTAACTGGGCCTTGGTCTTAATTAGTGACGGTGTATTTACCCGTGTTACGTACGTATGACGTAATGTGTTAACCTATCCCTGACAGGAGCACTACGGCAATGCTATTGGAATTACCTAACTATAACCTATTTGGGGTATTTGTACTATTAGTCCTTTTTCTCTAACGAATATGATATTTCGATAAAAAGTTATTCAATGAAAGGTTCTAAAATCTTTGCAATTTACCTTATTTCTACTAAAAAGAACATAATTGTTTTCATATTTTCAGTTATGCCCACAATACTACATATCTAATTTTTTACTGGGTTACATGTAACCTCATCCCCCCTCAAAAAAAAACAAAAAAACTCAACATGATTTATACAAAACGCCTAATTTTCGCAAATTCGTCACGAAAAAATGCGTTTAACGAAATAAAAAAAAAACGGTTTCTAGTTTACTCGTAGTTCGATCTTTAAAGAATTTTTCTTTCTTTTCTTTTTTTAATCTTGATCAATAAATCATCAATACTGAAGTAAAAGAATTCAGTTGTCGTCAGTTATAAGCAGAGTTTCCCTAGTGAATTTTGTTAAAATAATTAAAAAGGGTGGGCAATGCACCAAGACTGAATTGGATTAGTGATAAGTACATTTCTATATCATTAAAGAAGTTATTATTATGTAATTTTACTACGATCAGCCACAGCTTCCGGTGAATCCCGACTGGACTTCCGGTTCAGGTTAACCTTACTTTATCTATAATTTGGGCGTATGTCTCACTAATGCACACTGGTCAAATAGCGTGTTAAGGAAGGATGACCAGTCAGAAAATCCAGCTGACCACACCAAAAACAAGTAAACAGGACTATAACATTAAAGATTAAGATGGTCTTTACAGTGGCGCTAGGACAGCGGCCAAACCAGTCCTCGACTACGACAAAATGTCAGCGTAAAATTCTCTATCGACCTACGGCGTTATAATGGCATAACATATGTAATATAAATCTATTTCTATCAACCGCACTGCAATAAAAGGTGCTATATACGGAGTTACACCAGAAGAGGATGACGTGTGGAGTTGTTTAAAAGCCTTTGGTTTCCTCCTTTCAAAGAGGTTTTTTTATGACTACGTCGTTTAAAATGATAAATTCTGCAATAATTTAAAATTGGTAATTGTTTGTTCAAATTGCAGTGTAGTATCTCTTACTTGCCATTTGTTTTCTATATATCGCGTAGTTTTACGCTTAACTTTCATAGCGTTAGAAATATGATGTGAAATTTCAACTTGATTGTTAATTCAAGTTCAGTTACCTGTAAGTGAAGCATGCATCAGCCGCAATATCTAAGAAACGTTGTCTCTTTGTGTTAGTTAAGTCTCGTTACAAGCTAACTTAAATATACGTGTTACGTCATCTTTAAATATCAACATTAGTTTATCTCCAAACAAGTACATCCAACCGAAATCAAAGTAACACCGAGGCTGTGAGATAAGCCTAACTCAGTATATAGATCCAACACCTCGCTACAAACCCTGATTAGTTCACTAGTACTTATAAAGTTACATAATAGAATGATGTATAAACTACATAATGTATGTACTTTATTTTTGTTTCTTCTTCTTCTAAATAATCTTTAAATCTGTTTACTTTCGAATTTGTCATGACTGGTAAGGATTGTTTTGGATTTAAAGACAAAACAAGAAAGCCGAGAATATTATAATTGATCAGATTAGAAATATAACCAACTTTTGGATTTACCAATACTGGTAACTGGGGAACATTACCAGTCTCTAAAAATGGGGTTTCCTAATGGGAAATGTTATGGTGTGTAAACAGTTTGTGTCTTTAATTAGTTTCTACATGACCTTTGGCATACAAGAACATTAAATACAATAAGCGTGGAAAATGTATACTATTTATCAATAGTTAAATATTTGTACTAGCAACCATACTTGCGCCCACAAGTGTTTTTTTTCAAAGAAATATTTACTTGAAAAGTAGTTAATTATCAAAGCATTAGTTCATAAATGGAGAAAAGGGAATGGGATTTCTCTGGTGGCAAGTTCTCAAAAGGAAAATCATTTGTATCATAGACATTTTTCACCAAGTTAGCCCCTGTGATGTTGATTTGATAAGGGTTGTTTGGATTTGACCAGCACAGAAATTAGACTCTCAGGATAATAAATCAGACAAATTGTTACTGAACATATTTTTATTCATATTTTATGTTAGCCAAAGAAGGATGTATTTTCACAAGTATCCTTTTTTCAACACATATCCATACACGTATCTCCAAATATTCTACATCTATCTGAACCTAATTGACTGAATTATAAGTTAATACATTAATGTGTTTAGAATACATGTATAAAGCACATTCTTTCAGGTTTTTTAATTGGATACCAATTAAACAAAGACAGAATTATATGTGATAATCTAACCTTGTGTATTTTAGACCAAAACAAGTCATAATTTGCAAATGTACTTTAAACTTTCACACTTTGCCATAGAAACTGCACCATGGCTATTTATCAGTATGCGATAACACTGTACACATGCAAAATGATACCACATACCAGGTATGACAATTGTTTTAAATTATTGATTTCTGTACGTTTTTGTGTCCTCCTTCATAACATGTAGCAGGGCCATGGTCAGTGTTCATTGCCTCTGATGTGAAAGATTTGGTTTTTTTTTCATTTTGTTTTTGTTTTTTTAAATATCAGGCACTGAAAACTTCACATACAATTTTAAACATAGTAGGATCAGTTCAATAATATGTGTATACATTAACTCACTACTTGAGTTACTGACATAACTGGAAATATGAAAACAATGATTTCTTTTTAGTGGAAATAAGGTAAATTGCAAAGAGTTTAGAACCTTTATTCAAATGACTTTTTATTGAAATGTCATATTCGTTAGAGGAAAAGGACTAAGAGTATAAATACCCCAAATAGGTTATAGTTAGGAAAGTAATGGCATGTTGTCTTTGGATTTGAGATTAGTATACAGAGTCAAATGTGTTCTGTAATTAAGACAGAAAGTTTATATTTATATAGAGTTTCAAAACTTTTTATTTCTGCAATCCCATCCCCACAAGACTTAAATCCAGTCTGTGGAATCAGTGTGTGTGCCTCCATGCTGACCACTGGGCTTTAAAAGGATTTATGTGACGGTTTCAGCTATATGGGGGCAGAGTTTGAGCAGGATTTTCTATTTAGGGACATAGTAAGAAAATGACAAGTTTGGAATTGGATGTTTGAAAAGTGTAGAGCGCTAGAATGAGAATTAGAAAGTAGTTTTAACTCTAGTTTGTTGATAATTTGAGTGAAACAGTTTAGATAGGTTTGGATTTATGAGATCAAATTTTATAATGAAGTGTATATATGGACATACACACTTAGTTGTTAAATAATCGAAAACACTTGTTACAATGAAGTTTATAGTTATTCAACAAACATTAAAGGTTGGTCAGCAAACAGTTTCTTTAATGTGTCATTTGTTTTAATTTACCTTGCTTGGGTATATGCATATAAAACGTGTATTAATAATAAGATATTGGAATATTTAGTGTTGTTGATATTTCTCACTATCTCAATATTTTCTTCACCAGAAAAAAAGTTTTTGTTCCTTCCTTTTGGAGCTGAAACAAGAAACAAACATATAAGTTCATTTGGCTCTATAAGGTTTAAATTAGTAGGTTTCATGTTGGGGTATTTTTTTTGTTCCCCGACAGAATGCTAATTTAAGTTCCGGATTGGTTACCTTTGGCATTTGAGAAGACTTCTTCGTGTTATCAGAACATAGGCCTAATATATATATCATATAAGCTAGTAAAATTTTATACACATAAAACCTATATCACTTCAATGTTTCTCCTCGACTCATCCGGCCAGTGTGTATTACATATACATATCCAGTATATGACCATCGTCTACATATAACAATTTATCGTAATCCATCCTTCCGTCGTAAATGATATGATTTCTTTTGTAAACAGAAGAAATAAAGTTCAATAAAATCAATAAGTGAAAATCAAAATTCAAACCGTGGCTCTTTCGTTGCCCGTCTCAATGTTGTCCTGTCAGAGTTGTTTTCTTTAGCGCGAGATTTTTTCTCTGTGACTTTTGACCCATGCCGCCATCTTGGAATGGTTAATACGTCATTATGCAATAAGAGCGTGTGTATATGGAGTTGCTTCCACTTGCTACCTTTTGCCTTCGTTTTGTTTTGTCCTGAAGAAGCCCTTCAGTGGGGAAACTATTATGTCACATAATCACGTTACGCCACACTCGGCCTTCATCGGTTATTTCCGGAAGGTTTGATATCTCTGTCGTTGCTTCAGAAACTGATGTAATTTCATCTTGCCGACTTCAAATTATGAAAATTTTATCTCATTTTGAACAAATACTTAGATGATTCTCAGTAAATATAAGAAATTAACTAAAGCTGCGCTCTTTTAAGGCTTTGACTTTGTCATATTATCAAATAAAGGTAATTGTAGTTCGACAACTAAGATATGCGCGAAATAAGACTGAAATGTAAAACATTTCTCTTTTTCATATTGTGTAAATATGGTCATTTCTATTTCCCATACACACGTAAAAATCAGTTGAAGGGACAAGCTCGATCATTACATGTATCCGATTAATAGAGGTTAAAGCAAGTGTCTTTTGTAACTTTTAAAAAATAATTAACGAGAGTGAAAAAATTCCATATCCAATAACCACGAGTCGTGTGACATGTTTCTGCCACAATCTCAGTCGGAAACAATTGTAGAGAACCGCGGACTATGATATGTATCAACGTACCATCTCGTCTATATTCCCGACAAGTGGTGACGACGTCAACAATCGATGACGTCGTAAACAAACAGTAAGTACATGTATCGTTGTTCCGGTCAAAGTTCATCATGTCAACCAATCAAAATGCATTTAGAGTGTATTCCTCGTGTGTTATTTATACAAAATTATATTCAACAGTTGTAATGAATATTTGATACCCAGAGAGTTGAATAACACAATTCTAATTGTGATAGAATATATGTTACACTTCATTTTAAAGTTAAGTGGATGCCGTATGAAATGGTTCACGAATATAATATAGATACCTAATGATTTATGTAACATCGGGTTGAAATCGCTGTAAAACTAATATATACACGAACATTTCTGATGTGTTGCTCTATTATCTCATAAACTGATGTCGTCTTTGTAATTGTATAATCTTAAAAAAAAATAGAAGGATAATGGATACAAAATTTATTACAGTAAATTAAAGTACGTTTGATCTCTCGGAGGTACATGTAGGCAGTGTAACGGCCAATGGACCACAGCTCTATCACCACGCTATAAAATGTCAGTGTAGCTTTCAGCAAGGCATCTTCAAAGGGTATCACATAAGCGTCTTTCACCCCGAGAATTTAAAATGTCAAACAGGTTAAAACCCTGGCCATGTCGGGAGGCTTTCCCCAATTTGGAATTATTGTTATGTAACGCACATGGGTCTGAAAAATTGTCATTTATATATCATTCTAATCACCATGGAAAAGCTACACACTTGCTTGAACCTACACACAAAATACATATTTGTTTCCGCATCGTAACATCGGAACGTTCTCGAGTTCCTGACGTCATGTTAATGCTGTGCTCTTGTCTTTCATTTTTGATTTTAATTTTGCTTTGTATCCATCATTTGTTCGCCCCAATAGTCTATCCTGTGTCGAAGGGCCGTTAAGTTACCTGGTAACAATACTAAGGATAATAATATCAATTATTATTATTTTCATTTATGCGTTTTAGTTTACCCAAAATCTGTGCATGCATATCAATTTTAGTTGGTTGGTTGATTGTTTTTACGTCCTATTAACAGCCAGGGTTATTTAAGGACGGCCTCCCGCTGTTTGCAATGTGTGTGTTGAGAGCGTGTGTTTTTGGAAGGCTGTGGTATGTTGTGTAAGCCTTCTTGTGATAGTCCGGATCGTTTGCCGATTTCAGAGCTACCACACTGAAGTATACTGCCGAAGGCCCCAAGCAGCATGCCCCTTCCGGTCCCATTATACTGACAACAGGTGAACCAGTCGTTCAACTCCCATAATGCTGAACGTCAAGCAGGGAGTAGTAACTACCATTGTTAGAGACTCTGGTATGTCTCGGCCAGGGGACAGAACAAATAGCCTTCATCAGAGGGGCGAACGCTCAACTAAAGGCCAAAAGTGAGGTTGTGTCATGGGAGACATTAGGCAGGAGAGTTGTTAAGAAAGAATGGAAAAGATAAGATCCCATGTTTAGTCGCCTTCTACGATCATGCAATGGGGGCAGCAGGTAAATTCTTTCGCCCTACCTGCAGGGCATGAAAAAGTCTTACCAAAACTTTAAAATAGACGTCTTCTTTGGTGTCTTAGCATATGTAGACGGAAATGCCCCTGATCGCATAACATTACTCTGTTAAGGGTATTTGTACTAAAGGGGGTCTGCTACTATACGTGTAATTATCTTAATTGAATAAAATGACATTTTTTACTTTAACAATATGAGAAAAGATAAGATCCCAAATGTAGTCCCTCTTACAAACACGCAAATGTAGTCGAATAGGCTCTCTGGGAATATCTGGTATATTTCATACACGAATGAAATATATGACATAATGGAATATGGGTAATAGTCTAGTAAGGCAGATGCCTAAGCAAAATGATACAATATACAGATACGCAGGCGGGTACACATACTTTTCCATAAAAAACTGAAGTGGACTTTAATGCAAATGTTGACACTGCTGTCGGCGATTTGTACAAGAAAATGATTGTTTATTCATAGCGCTTCGGGTGCTGTCTTCGGCACTTCAAAACAGCCCTAGCTACGCCACTCTACATACGGGCATCAAAATTATCATCTTCTGATAATGGACATGTGGTTAGTTAAATGATTTAGTTTTCGTTCAATTTTCATCCAGTAGTGGTCAAAACAACATTAAAAAATGTATTTTATTGTTGATGCCTGTATACAAACTACAAGTATCTCCCGCATTGTCCAGGAACAGTTAAATCTTTCAAAAGTAGTTAACCCGTAATTTTAAGTTGCGGAGAAAAAGTACATAATTGACGACATGATCCTTTCGTAAAATTGTAACACGCTTAGACAATCTTTTTGTAAAATGAATTCAGTTTTGAAAAGTTTTTCGAAACATCCCTGTGTAATGTAGACTAAGAAATTTCAACACAAGGAATTTATGAACTTTAGAACAATGCTTTCTCGAGTGCCAGACTTCCCCACTGAGGTACAGTAAAATATGATGTAATGATGAATCAACTCAGATGCACCATCATCTATGGCAGGTGTAATGTGCGAAAAAATTATGACGTTGTTCTTGTTTCATTGCATAAAGTGATAACGAGATATCGATGGTGAAGTTTTTGAAATGTGAGCTGCCGCTAGCATAGGTATATTAAGAAAAGTTAATTTTTTCCTCAGCAAAAACGGGATTACGCTTGTGAAGAGTGGCGGTAAAAATTGATATTTTTCGTATGAAAAGCCGGAAACGCATCCGTGGGAAATCACGTGTCATTTATGCTCATTAGTGTGTTTACTTGTTGTGATTGACAATGATACTCGGTTCTCATTTTGAGAACTTGATGTTTACTTGGATGTGACAAAGAATTACATGGCGGGTGTCGTCGATGAAGCAGAAGACGCTTACTCTTCCGGAACATCTGGTCTTATTCTCTGGTACTTTTGCAAGGGTCTCCATGTGAATCTTTCCTTTGTTCATGTTTTGCCCCTGGTTTAATCGATTTTGGGTTTGGATTGTTATTGTGTTAACGCTTCGGTATTCTCTTATTTATTTTCATACAATTTAAGTGCTTTTGAATTATAATATCATATTTAAAGGAAAATGAACATTACAATAATTAGTTCTATGGACCAAAATCTTACTTGGAGTCGTTTTTCTTTTAAAATATAATTATAATTTCGATTATTTCTAAGAAAATCAATATAAAAGATAATATTTGATTGACGATTTTAGGCAAATTGAAAACAAATCCTAAGTTTATTATCATTCTACTGCCTGTTCTACGTACAGACCCAAGCTTACGTTTAAATAATGAAAACACGGACGCAAAACGGTGACTCCTATATAGCTGACATTTAAATTATTACGTAATTATAATTGGCTAATCTTTGCTATCAGTAATTTGTTTAATCGAGTAAAATTTTACTTTAGCAGGCTGTAAGATGAATTTATGTACCGCCCACATTGACTCGAGGGAACCACGTTAGTACATCGTTAATGTCGGATATATATTTAATTGCAGTCCAGAGCCCATTTAATTGATTTTGTTTTAGTCCTGATAGAGTGTACTTGATATTATCACAAAATATCAAATGGTCAAATATCAGGCCTCCTTTTTTAACATAATATAAATCTTGATCTTAATTTGTAAATCCAATTAAGACAATGGGGAAGCTGTCCATAATCTAATAATGTAGAAGTCTACTGCAGGAAGTAATTGGACAAACCTGGTATAGGTCAGTGCTCTTTAAGCTAAATATACATGTACTTTCATTCCTGCAATTTGGGAATTGTGAAGAAAAATATAACCACTAGATCCTTTAAAAGACGTCCAATGTTGCGACTCCTTCTTCATTAGAGATTTTATTTCACTGCAAAAGAGAACGTAGATGGGTAAGAAAGAAAGTAGACAAGGAAGAACAACCCTAACTGTTGTAACGAAGGGCGCAGCAGATCTTTGTTCACATTTGCTACAAAAAGCCCGTTAGTCGCCTCTTGCGATCATGCCGAAGGGCCTCCCTAGGCATGCTCATTCATGCTTCAAAGAAGGAAAACTGACGTCCTAAAATTTAGAATATGCATTTTTATGCTCTCCCACGAAGTGTTGAGGCATTACTTGTTTCCCTTGTCCGTCTGTCCGTCCCGGTGTAGTTTCGGCGTTTAGGTGAGTTTTGGCCAGACCAGGCCTATGGTCATGACATTCCATGGGCTAATACATCCGGAACACCTGGTCTTGGTCTCTTGTACTTTTACAAGAGTCTCCATGTAAATATTTCCTTTTTTCATATTTACCCCCTGATTAAATCGATTTTGAGTTTGGATTATGATTTTGTTAACGCTTCGGTATTCTCTTATTTATTCTCAACGAGTAGTGTTGGTTGCATGAGTATTTTATGACTTTGACCTTGATCTACGTGACTTAGCTTAGGTTCTGCATTTAGGTCTGTTTTGGCCTACATGTAAGTACCAGGCCTATGGTTATGAAAGGATATTTCAACGAGAAGTGTTGGTTGCAGGGTTATTATAACCTTAACTTATGACAAAATTAGGTACTGCCATAGCGGGAACACATTTCTAGTCGATACAGTGATCAAGACAAAGTTTACACCAACTTGACTTGTTTGTCAATAAAGGGTTCAATGGTAAAGGGAGTGTCATCAGACCCCGTCATAACGTTTCAAATGTATTACTTTGTGTAGATCTAAGAATGCATTTTGGAACATATTTTTATTTTTTTATTAATCGTTTTATAAATGTATAATGTTTTCAGAAAGACGCTGATAACACCAAAATATCCAAGACATATACTGGTTACCAATTTAAAAGCATATCATCAAAACAAATAATTACTCATTTTATCCAAGTCAGTTATCTAAGTAGATTGTACAGTATTTGCCACTTTAACAAACCTTAAATTACAGTTTATTATCATCAACACTATTATGGACCTTATTTCGTATGCAACATGTGAATGATTCAGTATATTATTCCGTTCCAATGTATTAGTAACCTACAATATATTTCTATAGCCAAAACCAATTAGGTTTGCAACTAGATAAATGATAAACACAAAACTTGTTTGGTTCGTATTTCAATATGTGTTTTGATGACGAATAAAGGTTAGCTGTTTTTTGCTTTGATTTCCTTGACTCAAGTGTCATTAAACTATTTATTTAAAGTATCATAACCACATTCGAAATGAGACCACACTTTGTGTCTCATTTTAATATTAAATAATAGGTTTATTCATTATCAGCAATGCAATCTGTCCCTGAGAAACAGCAGGTCTCAAAGTATCATTTACTTCTGAAACATATTTAAGCATTGGTGACAATTTTTTTAGGTTCATTGGGGTATGAAAAAACCATGTGTTTGCAAACTGTATGAATCATAACCCTATGAAACTAAAAAAAATTGACATCCACTCTTTATAATTAATTTTTGAAACTTATTTTCAAATTCAAAACATGTTAAGGTACAATTTGACTGATCTAACAACAGATTTTTTTTACAATTCAATACGCAACGTCAATTGCCGTATTGTGACGTCACATTTTTCGCGCCATTTTCGGATTTGTTTTCATAGAGGTAAGAAAAAACTCTCAATTAATCAAAAAGCGGCAATCAATGGAAAAATAATTATTACACTTTTAGCAGAGTTTAAATTACTCATACTGTTTCTATTTTCTTGTCATTAAATAGTATAAAATGCCCTTAAGTCACTGAAAACTTTTAATTATTCGACGGCAGGGAAATAAAGATTTGTAGTAAGTCCAACTACCACCTGGTAGGTTACAAAGTCGCCTGTTTCTGCTAGAGGTAACGGATATAAACAGCCTAATTATATCAACTTGCAAGTAATTTATATCCTGTCTTGTGTGACCTAGTAAAATATCATAGTGTTTCAAGAATATTCGATAAAAAGTGGAATAATGAACTACGGGGTATGACACCAAACTTTACCTTCAGGAATTATGGAAATGTAATATAACGCCGAACAGCCCACATGAGTGATCATTCTGGCTCTTTTTAGATAATTATTACTGATATGTACTATTCCTACCATCTAATGTGTGACAAACGACAATTAAACCAATTGTATGTAGACCGATATAGATATTCGATTTGGTTCTAGGTCAAAGTATTACGGTGACTCAGATGATGATTGTGACAGGTGGAAAGCTGTAATTAGGATTAACAGATAGGTTGGGTGACCTGTGAACTAGCTTTCATATTCTAGATATATCTTTTTGCGATTCCGATTAGAATATCATAAGTAAAATATATTGATAGTCAATTGTGGGAAAAAATCCGTTTTTGAAAAAAGCAAATATATTTGTTGGACAAACAAATACAAAACAAAAATGCAAGAAAAAATTAAATAACAATAAAAAACCCATAAAGAATCAATTTCTGATTTGCATTTTGCATTGTTTAATTCCACATTGAAAAATTGACTCTATTAGGGTAGCAACAATGTAAAAAAAATAAAAATAAAAACAACCTGAAACATTTACCGAAAATGTTAAAAAAAACCTCTCATAATGAAGGAAGATGACGTAACACACACATATGATGTACCTTTTAA
The DNA here is from genome assembly GCA_947623455.1 of Mimachlamys varia. Lineage (NCBI taxonomy): Eukaryota > Metazoa > Mollusca > Bivalvia > Pectinida > Pectinidae > Mimachlamys > Mimachlamys varia. The sequence goes on from OX392529.1 coordinate 39,948,163, forward strand.
ACTTAGTAATAAATACAGTATGCCGGAAAAAATTAATTAACTGCATCATACAGCTGTTTCGTCCTCCTTGGACTCTTCAGTGATGCTAGGGGCCAAAAGGTGGAAATCCAATTTCTAAACTAATGTAGAAGCGGAAGGTCAGGTGCGTAAAACTCCCTTAAATTATGAATTTAGAAGGAAAATTAAACTAGTTCTGTAAAATTTCAAACCATGTACTTCGAAAAAGTCTATATTAAGTCTACACTGATATTCACTCGATAACCATTGTACTGCGAACTAGTGTTATTTTCCAATAACTATACTTGAGAACGTGCAAAATTTCTATGACGTCGACAACAATACATGAGGGCGGAGCTATACAAATCATCCCGTTCGAATCACAATTGTATGACGTCATCAACAATTGGGGGAGCTAGCTACCGCTTATGCAAATTTCATGCTGTTACATTTATTGAACTGTTTTCACGTTTGTAAGTTTTGAAATGAAATAATGTCTGCAGATGGGGCTAAATTGAACAGAAAAATTATGAACCATTTACAGGAAAATACTGTAAATATAAGAATTAACCTTTGATTTTGTTTAGTTTATGAGATCATAAATCCAATGGAGCATAAATCCAATGGAGCAGTCGGTAAATTTACCTCGTGCTGCATTGGATTTATGATCTCATAAACTAAACAAAATCAAAGGTTAATCCTTAATTAAGTAGTTCCATTTTTTAACCAGATGGTGAAAAGACGCGATGTCCTACCCTACAGGCCGTTAATCTTTTATTATCGATTATTCGCGATTGTTCTTGGTATTATTGGACTAATGAATAGTTGAAATAACAAAAAAGTGCTATATACAAGTTCATTGATCGTAACCGAAGGAGAAAAGCCTCCCATATATGTAAGAACATTTATTCTACAGCGAATTTTTTATTCGCTGATTTGCGAATGGAAAGAAATCTTTCAAAAGTATGTTTTGAAATAAAGGGAAAAATCTGTCGTATGTTATTATTCTAATAACGCGATTATTTTACGTAAGGTTATAGACTATGGTAAAAGTTGTGTTGTTTTATTTTCTTCAAATATATACAACTACATATATCAAATAAGACGTTTTCAGAAAGTTTCAATTAGTTCCTAACACAAAACATATACCAGTAACTGAAAAGCATCTCATCCGCACATTATCAAAGCCCTATTTCCAGTTTAAAACGATCAACACAACTAAGTAGCATGGGACTCATTGCGTAATCATCATGTGAATTAAAATGTGCATTATTTTATTCCATTGATTTTGTAATTGAACTATTAAATATAAAAAATAAAATATTTCTAGCGCCAAAATCAGGTTAATATCTTCATGGATGTGTTTATATGTGTATTAAACTAATACTTTTCATGACGAATAAACTATAGCTGTTTTATTGATATAATCAACACCGTCATCATCGACATCTTCTTCATACAACAATATGAAAAATATCTACAATGAGATACGAGGACACATTACCCGTTAATAAGTTGTCTATTTCTGTAGTGTAGTTTATTTAACCAAATGCCCTACATAAATTAACTTGCCACGCAGCGTTTTGTGATTAATTTCCAAAGTTATCTAATTGTGTCAGGTATGACCTAGTATTCTCATAACATTTCATAATAACTGAACTAATGACCTAGCGGGTATGTTAATCAAAGTTGACTGGAGTCGTGAAATCTTATCATGAAACATCGAACAGTGCTATTTTTAGCTTTGTTCAATATTAATCACTTATGAGTACTATTCCTACAAAACAAATGAAAAAATAAGGTTTGAATTAATTCATTCAGATTAATATGCAGAACAAGGATCGGCATTTTAATCAGATTGGAGCTAGCTTTATGTAGACTAAAATAGATATTTCCGTCGATTTTATCTAGATTAAGATATGATGGTGAATGTTCTGCTAATCATTTTGAAATGACAAAAGCTGCAATTATGATTGAAAGACACGTTGGACGTCGTGTGAACTAACTTTAATATTGTAAAGTTGCATTTTTTTTGGGGGGGGGGGGGGATGAAATCGATAAGAATTTCCTGTGCAAATATGTAAAATACATTTTTTTGGTGAATTGTTTATAATACTTTCAAAATGATTATTTTGCTGATATGTACGTTAAATATAAAACTATTGACTTCCGAAACGTTAACAAAACCATCGATTTAGCTAGGAACAAAATATGAACAAAGCGAAGATTTACAGGGAGATCCTTCAAATTTTACAATGGAATAAGACCAGGTGTTCCGCAAAAGTAATCTTCATCGGCGAATCCCGCCATGTAAATCTATGTCACATCCAAGTAAATGTCACGTTCTCCAAGTGAACACTTGTGTACCATTTTCAATCAAAACTATATGACATTCTAGTGAGCAGATAAAAAATCCACCCTTATATTATACAAGGGATTATGATGGCGATTATAAATCGTCATGTATATTGTATAGCTTAGTAGTAACCTGTCTATTTTGGTCATAGCAGTACATGCAATTATCTTTATTTATCTGTCCCTCCCCGAAAACTGTTATGATAAAGTTTTACTTTTTTAAGTTGTTTACACTTTTATTTCCAATATAATATCCAATGCTGCCGGTTTTACAAAGAGTATGTTCTAATCAGGATTAAAATATTTTAAACCTGGATCAAACGCCATTTTCCCTCGTTATGTATGAGTATCAAGCAGACTTGCTGGTTGTCAAGCGTAGATTTAAGTTCACATCCTACATTAAGTTATACAATGTAGCTATTATTATCTATTTTTATGTCATATCCTATGGGTCTTTAATCTCTTATCACGCTTTTCGCGATTACTATGTCAAATATAATTGAGATGAGTATACGGTCCAATTAAAAAAGTATTATAGATCAAGTTCATTGATTGCTATCAAAGGGGAACGTCCTCGATCACAAATTCGTCAGAAGAATTCTGCGGTGGAGTTTTAATTCTTTCATTTGCAAATGGAATGCAATCTTTTGGGGTAAAGAAAATATGTAATCGTATTGATAAAAATTTATCAAATTCTTTTGTTTTAATCACATGATGTAAATCTAAAGTTCTTATTACAAGACAGAATTTGTCTAACAGATAAAAATAGCTTATTTTGTATTTTAGTTAATAGATAAAGATTTACTGAAAGTGCAAAATGACAAAAACGAAACACCCAATTATTGATGTGTTTTAGAATATAAACGTCGAAATCTACTCGGCTGAAACATGGTTACAAATAGTTTGTGTCAAGAGAATACTATCAATCATATGGCATTGACTGTTTAAAATGAAACAGACTTATCCATTGTGAAATATTTCTTGTGTGTTATAAAGAGCTTTACGTACTTTTGAAACAAATATGTTGATGATTTAATCATTTTATGCTAAATTTTGTTTTAGCCGCCGGGTACTGTTACATTTAGATAGAACGAGAGTACAATAAATAAGAACGGCATTCTTTAATTCATCATATTTTACATGTATAGGCATCTTTGTTTTGTATATATAAAATTACACCTAAGCTGTTGGTGTTCTAATCCCACATATTCCAAGGATTATCCCACTTTACCACGCCCTATTTAATTTGGACAGAAATATTCAACACACGTAGTTATGGCGCCATATAGTCTTTTTGTAAATACAAATATTTACATATGTTTTTTAAATAGCGATATTCTGTAGAGCTGTCGACACAGGTGACTTGTGCCCTGATGTTTTTCTCTCTGCTAGGATGAAAAAAATGTCCAGATTATAGCAGGAATTTTGCAAATGGAAAGTACGTTCCGTTCTCAAAATGGAGTTCCAGAAACAGAATCGGAATTTCCGGACTGATGAGTACAAAAGCGTGACGGAAATCCGTGTAATTCCGTCCTAATCGTCAGTTTTCCGGACTATCGGCGTCCGGATTATCGCGGGTCCACTGTATATCATCGAACATTCCTGAAACTGATAAAAACAACTACTCATATTCAACCACTCCTATAGGTCATATATGATAGAACGATCCTTAAATTATGGCAAAAAATTAACACAAAGCATTACATCCAAAGTTGCTGTAAAACAGTTGGTTATATGTATCCGTCACTATAATCAAAAGCAGACGTAGGTCATTGACCAATAGACTAGGCATTATACCATTAAACCATTCAAAAGTATCCTGAACAAAATTCCATTTATATTATAAACTTTATTCTAAGCTAACTCTTCAGACATTATGGTCTTATTCTCTTGTGCTCTTACGAGAGTCTCCATGTAAATCTTTCTTTGTCCTCTAGTTTAATCGATTTTGAGTTCGGATTATGGTTTTGTTGACGCTTCAGTATTCTCTTTTTTCTTTCTCTGTGACTTCGTTTGTTTTTCAACAGTGTTTAGTATCAAACTTGGTTCACTATATCACAGACTATGGGATTCATTTTTATTTCTAATAATGGATGTACCTATTGCAACAAAATATATTGCTTCTATAACTACTACAGAGAACTACATATATCCACGTTGATAGTGTTCATGTAAATGTATAAATCAATATCTAAACATATTTAAACGTATTTCTCTAAAAGTTTGTCGGCACAAGGCTTTTTTCTTGTTTTGTTTTAATGTGTTTCCTTTGATGTTATCGTTTGTTCTTAAAATGAAAAATATTTTTTTCTACGGTGCACTAAATTGGGTAGTGTACTGATTGTGCATGTAGTAGGGTGACGTTAGCTAGCACACAACATAGGGAGCTTTTTACCTATGTAATTTGTTGTCTATTAGTGTCTGTTTACATATTTATGACAAATATTCCAGACGCAAACTTTCCGCGATCTCCTCGTTGGTTATCATTTCTCCCTTGTGGTTTAGGTTGATCATGTTTGACCTTTGATGGAATTGATGGCGTTAGATGATATCCCATCTTGATAAATACCTGTGAATTACTTTATGTTCCAAGAGACACTTAATCAACAATGATTTATAAAGAATCTTTTGACATTTCCCTACTTTACAATGTCGTGAAAGTTTAGAAGGTGTATTTTCAGACAACTCAATCATGTAATCATGATAAACAGTTCTGATGACTCAACATTTAGCATCCTCATGATGGCTGATCATTCCCTTTAACTGCTCAGAACGCGTGTGTACAGGTTTCATTTAATATTTCGATGTTTCTGTTTTATTGATACATGTAGTTTACACAGTTGTACTCACTCAAATCGTCCGGGATAGGTATGATATCATCATGCATTAATTGTTTATTCGCAAGACAATTCAAACATTTGCCTTGAGCTTATTGTAAAACTCGTAATACCCATTGCATATATTTACATTCTGTGTTGCCTTGGCCTATATACCATTAGTAAAGCAAATTGTAGTATATCACACTGTACACTACAATTTTAAATGCCGCATCGCATGATGTAATTCTAACGCTGTGTTGTACTACGTAATATCAAAAATTTGTAATCCGCCTCAGATAACATGTATAATGTCTTTGAACCAATCGCTTAGATAACATAGTCTTAAATCATGATATTATGACGTCATTTGTGGTACCGTATTGGATAACATTACGTCAACGCTTTGCACTCCATCTCAGATAACATGTATAATAGCGTTCAATCAATAGCTTAGACCACATTGATTTAAAATCAGGCTCTTCCAGTAAATAAACGCAAACTGAAAAAAGGACGAACGTTTACCGAGTATATCCCATAGAAATAGACACAGACATATTTAAAAAGTAGCATGAATGTAAATATAAGTATTGAGCTGTTACCAGATGTAATATACAGTCGATAAGAATACAATGAATATAAGACTCTTTCATATGCGTGTATGTATAGGATAGGGATATTCCACCCGAGGGGTTACAAAATGTGGTGAAACCCGAGGCTTGCCGAAGGTTTTACCACATTTTGTGATCCCGAGGGTGGAATATCCCTATCCTACATACACACATAATGAAAGAGTCTTTTTCTCTCATAACAACTACCCGAATAAGCGGAAAAAACCATGAAAATATGTTTAAACAGGCAACCATTATGAAATTTCAACTTTTTCCTTGAGCTTTTTTGACGAAAACGAATTAGACAGTGAGTTTAAGCATACCCTATATTTGCAAACAATGTTTGTGCAGAAAAAATAATCTCCTCTTCCTGGTGTTTATGGTTAAAATTTTGTGAGAGGTTTTAGTTTTATCACGCCGTCGTTTTCTCTTTCCGGCATCAGAGTTTACCGTATTCATGACGTCACGTCATTGATGAGCCATTGTGACGTCACGTCGCGTGAAATGCTTTGTAAGATAGATTTTTCTTACATAGCTTTCTTACATGGGCAAGCTCTATCCAACATGGCGAGATATGAGAGAATGATCCATCCTTCAGCATATTCATGTTCTTCATCTCCATATTCCATAACGTTGTGGTCCAGCTGGACACATACAAAATTTAGTAACCGACAGTCTGAATTCCATCCCCAACATACGCTATGGGAGCTTCTTACGAGAGGTCCCAAGTATCGAGAGACTCCATCCATCAAAATTTTTAATGGAATCAAATGTGAATTTTAAGATACTTATGGACTCTATAGAAGAATATGCAAGACTATGGGCTAAACGTAAATATGCTAAATTTTGATTCACTTTTAGAGTGGATGAAATCTATCCGGTCGTCTATCCAGAAAAGAATACCGTGGTAAGTGGTCTGTGATACACAATGACAAAACAAACACAAGTTGATATTTGTTGACACAGATGTTCGAACACGATCAACTATCTACATGACAAAAATGTGGTTGTGTCTGCAGACAAGGAATCTACTTGCTTGATCGTTGTTTGTAAACACAATAATATACATTTATTGTTTGCAAAACGGAACTGAGCTTGCTTGATAACCAAAGTAACATTATACATTACCGGTTTTTCGAAAGATGAAATACTTTCTTACCATACATCATTATTACAATAATAATGATCAGATGGTGCAGTGTATAGCGCACGTGCCTTTCACCAAGGCGGCCGAGGACCGATCCCCCGACCAGACGTGAACAGGAATTGGGTGGTCACCTGCCCGACTGTGTGGTTTTTCTGCGGGTACTCCGTTTTCTTTCCACAATAGGACCCCTCGTGCGCTTACATCCGGGGCCAACAAGAGTGATTAATTTAAGCTGGATAACTTGTTTTAAAAATTATTGTAAAATAAGTTAAGTTTACTATCTTCCAAATACCTATTATTGAGAACGCCGCTGATACCTACAGTGTACACTACCTCGTCTATATTGGATACCTAAACTACACAAGGATCCTTTTGAACTAAGCAACGTTTTGTCGCTGGTTCTTCTCAATGCTTAACCAAGTAATTCTTAGCACCATTAAATCAGGGCTTCGGTCTTATTGTGACGCTGTATACTCTAAGCGTGGTATTAACGGAATGTGGATTTTGAAGAAAAAAAATCGAAAGATCTACTGATCAGTCTCGAGCACCCCGAGCAAAAATGTTCCGTCTATCAAAACTACTATATCGCATATCAAACTGAACGAACGTCTTCGGTCTCTCGTTATAAGAATTTTTTTTTCCCAAGAAAGGTGGACGCCGATACAGATACATGTATTTGGTTGTGAGCTGTCTTGGAGCATACTTTGTGAAAAACACAACAAAATCTAGGATGAAATATACTGAGGAAGATATAGTACGAATGATTGAATTCCATTGTTGAGTTTGGAGGAAAGATTTTTAACAAACTGTTGGCATTCCAATGGGAACAAACCGTGTCCCACTCTTGGCGGACTTGTTTGTGTTTCCATGCGAGACTGAATTTGTCGAGAAGCTTACCAGGCCAGATAGCAGAACCCTTGCCAAATCTCTCGATTTCACTTTTGGGAACACCGACGATATGTTGTCTATAAACTACAAGAAGTTTGCTGACCTTGTCGATCGTATATCCTTCTGAACTTCAAATCAAGGACACAACAGACCCTTCTATATCAGCTTCTCACCTCAATCTTTACTTAAACTATGACAAACATGGGCAGCTTCCTACTAAGCTATATGGTAAACGTGACGGTTTCAATTTTCCTATGTTGAACTATCCCTTTCTTGATAATACTGTAACATCTCTACATTTTCATTCTATGTTGTTTGCATGTCGAAGTTGATTTGTTTTTCTAGTGCTCTGGATATCGATATTTTCATAATAGATGTCAGCTGCTGAGAAACAAACTTACGGTACAGGGGTTCGATAAATCCAATGAACACATTTTATGGTCGCCATCTTGATATCAGTGAAAAATATTATACATCCACGTATGATAATTCAGATGGATGTTTTTGAATATACTCAAAAGTATGCCTGCTTGTTGCGATTGAGATTTATGTCTCATTTCTGACTTTTAGGCCATGACATTTGCTTGAATTTGATCTAGATTTACATGTCGGGTGTCGTCGACGAAAGAGAAGAGGTTGCTCTTCTGAAACCTCTGATCTTATTTTCTTGACAAATGTACTTTTTCAAGAATCTCCGTGTAAATCTCTTTCTGTTCATAGCTTACCCTGGTTTAATCGATTTTGAGTTCTGCAGGGCCCAGTTGTTCAAAGGTTGGTTAGCTTAATCGCTATTTAACTACGTTTTTCAAACTTTGATAATGCTGTCGATAAACTAGGTACAATCGCACAATTTTGCATGTAAATTAACATTAATTTACTGGATTTGATATCTGCAAAGTTGTGAATAAATCTGGTTTCATTTTAAAGATACAGGATAATCAAAATTTTCTAATCACTGATTAAGCTAATCACCTTTCGAACAACTTGGCCCTGATAATAGTTTTGTCGACGTTTTTGTATTCTCATTTTTTTTCTCCAACTTTTCTCCGACACTTTTCCAATGTAAAATAATCTGTTATGAATCCAGTGTATGGCGCCATTATCAATGGCAGATGCAATGTATGACGAAATTGATGTTTTACTTTGGTTACATTGCATACAATGATGACGTAAAAGTGATATTTGAGAATGATACCCCTTCCTTAGGTAAATGGAGGTTACACAACGAATGGTTGTTGGATATGGAATTTATTTCACTCCAGTTAATTTTTTTTAAAAGTTACAAAAGACACGGGCTTTAGCGACTGTCTTTTGTAACTTTTAAAAATTAATTAACGAGAGTGAAATAAATTCCATATCCAATAACCACGAGTCGGGTGACCTGTTTCTACCGCAGAATATTTGCGCGAAAACACATCATCTTGTATATATATTCCCTCCAAATTGTGACGACGTCAACAATCGATGACGACGACAACAATCATTGAACCACGTGATTTCCGGTCAAAGTTCATGATCAACTTCTCAACCAATCACAAGCCCGGAAGGTCGTATTCCACTAATGATATATATAACATATGTTTATCCAACTGTCAGCACGTTTATACAATGGTCTGAGAGTGGAATAACACAGGGTATTGTGGTAGAAATATCCAACAGTCAGCACGTTTATACAATGGTCTGAGAGTGGAATAACACAGGGTATTGTGGTAGAAATATCCAACAGTCAGCACGTTTATACAATGGTCTGAGAGTGGAATAACACAGGATATTGTGGTAGAAAGACAGATAAATGCCATATACCTTACCCCTAAGTCTAAAGTCTTGGAAATGAGAGACAGCATCATTTTGTATTTAAATAAAGTTGTGGTGGGACCGTTAAGTAAAAATATGATAAATGCAATTTGTAGATATTTCCATGGACCTTTATACATTATAAGAATAGATGATCATGAAAATAATTATATTTTTCCTGACAAATCAAAAAAATGTCTTAAGCTATTGTTTACGTTATCATTTAAAATGTTCATGCCGCAATGCCATAAAAAGTACATTAGTACATGTACAGTATAACGCTTTGTTGTAAATGGCAAAAAGGAGATACATTGTACGCTGTTCAACTTCACCCTAAAAAAGAACACGTATTTCACATGATAAACATGGGTAGACCGATTCTATATCATAAATTCTTCACGTAGATCTACTGGTGAAGTCCCCCTCCCAAAAGCCTTGGATGGGTCAGAATTTAGTTTATGCCATCAGTGTAGAGCTTACTTCAAATGGTTACTTTTGCTTAGATTGCTACGATCTACCAATTTTCATGTAGATCTTTCCATATGCTTTGGGTGGATCGTGACACAGTTGCTTGAGTTTCTGTCAGTAAATAATAAATATATATGTGTGAAATGAGCCTCCCATTACTGTAATGTACATTCTGTAATGGGCCACGGCTCCATATATAAACATTTTTTTATATATACTGACATAAATTCAAGCAACTGTGATCGGGACAAGCTTGATGTGAGGACGGGTATCCAAATATTGTCTGTGATATACTCCTGTGAAACACAACCCCTTTTTCAAACAATATAACTCAAACACCAAAATTCATTTTGGAAGTAGCCTGCCCGACATACGTGATGGACTGACTTTTATTTTGCAGCATGTATTATGCATGTACGAAATAAAGGTAATGTATACATTGACAAAAATATCAACTCTCTCTCTCATCTCGCCATATTAAATCTAATCTAAGATCTATGCCATCTTCGATAAACACATTATATACATCATGTATTAGGTAACGTCCATGGTTAAAAACCAGAGATGAAACTCAATAAGCCAGAAAACTCTGGAAAACCTTTTGACGTGTTACCCCTATTCTATCATTCGACCAATCCTATGATCTCTATGTATCAAGAACATGACAACTTTAAACTTTTTGCCTACTTTTTTATCTACCTTGATACAGGTAAAATAAAATAACTTATTTATCTAAACGTTGTTCCGTCTCGCGGATCTCTGGCTAGAATAAAATATTCCCGCGTTTCGAAGTAATAGCGGGTATTATTTGTCTTGTCGGTACGTATTAATCAGGGGTGGAATTACGGGTGGTATACTGTCAGATCGGGTTAGCCAATCAGAATGTTAGCACGTGCATTGACGTGGGATAGTGAGGGTACGCGAGTAGGTACGCCACTTTTCTAGCGCGTCGACTCGCAGTAACATGTTGTTATGGAACATCTATCGGCAACTATATCTAGCCACGTGGACACGGCGGTTAAAGCCTCACAAGAGGTTTTATTATCTCATCTGGACACCATAATTTCTTCAAAATTAAGTCGTTTTGAAACCCAAATTTCACAGTCCCGGAAAGATATATCCGAGGCGCAGTATTCAAAGACACAAAACGACATTTTGTGTTCGGACTCATATAAGTTTGATAAGAAACACTGCGAGGAGCAGTTCAAGTTCAATAACAAGGTTGTCTCCAAGCTGAGGGAAGCTCAACAGTGTAAACAGGCACGGGACTCCGACAGTACTCACCAAAAGATTGAAGAAGGTATGGCCTTGTTACATCACCGTCAGAAGTTAGTAAAACTCGCGGATTCTTCAGAGGCGAGTTGGATGGCCGTAGAGGAATATGTGGCCAACCCCATTGCGTCAGATTCCGACGACGAAAAACGAATGGACAGGGCAAGGTCTAGGGCAAACCGGAGAATGAAACAATCCGTCATGAAAGGAAAATCTAAGAGGGGTTTCTACAGCAGGAGATTTCATCCATACAGCGTCTCTACAGTCAACCCTTTGGAGCCTCAACATTTACCATAGAGACAACACACGGACAGTGGACCTTCGCAGAGTGTCAAGCCCGGTACCTGTTTCGCTTGCGGGATTCCAGGTCACTGGAGGAGGGAATGTCCCGGATTACAGGGGAGGCAGGCGGCTATGGCGAGGGCCAGTGAAAAGATAAGTAAATCTTTGAAAGTTTTAGTTGAGGTACAAGATAAGAAGGTCCCAGTCAAGCAGGGTTTTGTAAGTCGAGGTAAGCTGGCATAGTCAGTGTTACCTGACACGGGTATTCAAAGTAAACAAACGCACGTGTTCACCTATCGGTAGGTTAAAAGGTCAATACCACACATGGAAACAGGCAGGCGCGTGTGACGCAGTGCTTGACATTATAGCGCACGGTTATAAAATTCCTTTTAGGAAACAACCAGTTCTAGGTAAGTTGGACAACAATAAGTCAGCCAAAGACAACCCTGTTTTCGTTGAGGAAGAAATTGAAAGACTACTCGGTATAGCATCAATTACGGAGGTACGTGATCAACCTAGTGTTGTCAATCCTCTCAGGGTGGCGTACAACAGATCGGGTAAGCCTAGGATGGTGTTAGACTGTCGACATCTTAACCCATGTCTTCACAAGTTTAAATTTAAATATGAGGATGCTTCGGTGGCTAGAGATGTTTTGGAAATGGGAGATTATATCTTCACTTTCGATCTGAAATCGGCCTACCACCACATCGAGATTTGGCCTAACCATCGTACATATTTGGGATTCTCGTGGGTGTTCAATGGTCAGCTATGATATTTTGTCTTTAATGTGTTGCCGTTCAGTATTTCCACGGCAGGTTATATCTTCACAAAAGTGTTGAGGGAAGTTGTTCGATTTTGGCGATCGGGGGGCTCACGAGTGGTTATGTATCTAGACGATGGTATCGGGGGGGGGGGGCGATACTAGTACAGAAAAAGCGGCCTCGGTCAGCAGGTTTGTACACAAGAGTCTGACAGATTTGGGCTTTATTATAGCCGAGGAGAAATGTGATTGGATACCGTCGCAGGTAGGCACGTGGCTTGGGTACATGTGGGACATGCAGGACGGCGTGGTTAGAGTCACAACAGACAGAATGAGGAGGCTCCTCACAAGCTTGGGTAACGCCTTACGGTTTACAAATCAAGGTAAGGTTCTGTTTTCGGCCAGATGGGTGGCAGCTGTCATTGGGCAGATACTCTCTATGCAAGGTGCGTTGGGAGAACAGGTGAGATTGAGAACTCGGTGTTTGAACCGGTGTGTTTTGACAAGGGTAAGCTGGAATGCGCGGGTATTGTTAAGTGACGGGGCTATTGAAGAGCTGAAGTACTGGTATAGGCACGCAGAAAGCATGGACTTGAAGGGCATGTGTATCAAGAGTAACGTTACAACAGTAAGTACAGTTATAGTTTGTACAGATGCTTCGGACACAGGCTATGGAGGTTACGTGCATTCCCGTTTTGAATTTGGGTGCGTTCATTAATGGAGATTGTCAATGTGTACTGGGTACATGGGACAGAGATGAGTCACAAAAGAGCTCCACATGGAGGGAGATAGAGGCAGCTAGACGAGTGCTTCTATCCGCCGAGGGTAAGGTGAAGTGTGAGGCGGTTAATTTGGTGATGGACAGCAAATATGCTTGTAGTATAGTTAAGGTGGGTAGTGGGAAACCAGACTTACAACACATCGCAATAGAAATAAACAAGTTTTGTCAGGAGCAAGGGGCGTCAATAAACACTCAATGGGTACCCATGGATATAAATAAATCCGCAGATTTTCTCAACAGGTGCACGGATAGTGATGACTGGGGTATTCGATCAGAGATATGTGAGGCTTGTGAAAAGCGATGGGGTCCACATTCGGTGGACAGGTTTGCCAGCGATTACAACGCGAAATGTAGTAGATTCAATTCGCGGTGGTGGTGCAGTGGTACGGAAGCAGTGGATGCTTTCTCAGTAGTTTGGGCGGGAGAGAACCGTTTGGTAGGGAAAGTTTTTCACAAAGTAAGAGCGGAAAGAGCAAAGGGTACTTTAGTAATTCCGGAATGGAAATCCGCCCCTTTCTGGCCGGAGATATGTTTTGGAATGGGGGATCCGGATAAGATCGTTGTAGATTCGCTTGTCTTGGGCAATGAGAACGTGACGATCGCAGGAAGGGGGAACAATGGGGTTTTCGGTCACCAAGTACTTCAATTTAGAATGCTGGCTTTAAGACTGAATTAGTCATATCGGACATTTTGTATTTCATACAGGTTTAGGAGTTAAACTGCATGTGCAGGAAGCAGTAACAAGGGCAGGCGATGGAGGGAGAACGGTTATCTGGACCATTTAGCAGCCAGTTTAGCTGACAGACTAACTCGGTGTAAGAGTGACAATACCAATATGAAGTACTACAGTTCGTTCAACAGATGTTGCGTGTTTATAAAGGCCCAGGGTTTTCAGTCGTTGCCAGCACAGTCAATTCATGTGGCATTATATCTGGTTCATTTGCTAGATAATGGAGCATCGGCGGGTGTTGTGGAGTCGGCAATGTATGCCATCAAATGGGCGCACGACATGACTGGTAAAGAGGACCCAACAAAGAACGTTTAATCGTGAAAAATATTGTTGAATCGGCCAGGCGTACATCAAAGGCTCCGGTGCATAAGAAGGACCCTGTAACCACAGAAATGCTTATCCAACTTTGTGACAATTTTTAAGGTTCTCGTGACTTACTGGTGTTAAGAGATTTTGCCATAATTTTAGTTAGTTTTGCTGGTTTTCTTAGATTTAGTGAATTTTGTTATCTTTTTTGTACAGATGTTGTAGTAAGGGCAGACCATTTGATTATCAAGATCAAGAAAAGTAAAACAGGTCAGTATAGATATGTAGATCAGGTGGTTATTAGCCAAGGACATACTTCTGCGTGCCCGTATAAGATGGTTCTAAGATACGTAGAGGTGGCGCAGATAAATTTGTCTTCTGACGATTATTTTTTCAAACAGGTTGTAAGGTCAGGAAAAACATGTAAGCTCATATACAAACGCCGATCGTTAAGTTATACGGGAGTACGGGAGGCTATTTTGAGGCGTTTAAGAACCGTATCGGGCGAGATAGATATCGGTTTGCATTCCTTGCGTTCCGGCGGGGCTTCAGCGGCGGCAAATAATGACGTCAGTGAACGATGCATGATTAGGCATGGGCGGTGCACGTGGAAATCGGATTCCAGCAAGGACGGATATAAAGCGGATTCCCTATCGAAGCGCAAGGAAATAAGTCAAAAGCTCGGTCTTTATGTCATTTAAAGTTTATACGACCCCTCGCTTTCTTTGTTGTTTTCTACTGCACGCGACAGGCTAGTCAGGCAAACAAACAGAAGTGTTTGTTGTTTTCTGATGTTTGCATAGAGAAGACTACAATATTCCCGCGTTTCGAAGTAATAGCGGGAATTATTTGTCTTGTCGGTACGTATTAATCAGGGGTGGAATTACGGGTGGTTTTCTGTCAGATCGTGTTAGCCAATCAGAATGTTGGCACGTGCATTGACGTGGGATAGTGAGGGTACGCGAGTAGGTACGCCACTTTTCTAGCGCGTCGACTCGCAGTAACATGTTATAATTCACACATTTTTAAACTATTTTACAGAATAGTTTTTCAAACACTAGTTGAGGAATATTTTTTTCTATTTGATAGATTAGTTAATATTAGATATGCTTTTTGTTTGTGGTTCCGTATGGCAGTATCGATAGGATACAGTTTTATGCAAAATCCCAGAAATTTATGAAGCCTAACCACTCAGGTCCCGTACATGGTTTTCAGGTTGGGTGGCTCGCTAGGTTTCCTTTCAGAGAACTGTTGTTTCGATAACTGCTGATAATACGGATGGGATGGTTTGAGTAGATATGAGAACAGATGCCAGTTGCATTGGGTTAAGGGAATATGGTGGATTAAATGACGATAATTTGGATGGCAGTTTATATGTGATTGTTGAATGGTTAATGGTTACGTTAAGTGTGTACGCATACGTACAGGTGATTGTGCGTGATGGTGTAAAGTTGAATCTAGTATTTACATGTAATATCCTGGTGGTTTTTTTCATTTTTAATAAACTCCTACTAGTGCACGCGACAGGCTAGTCAGGCAAACATACAGCAGTGTTTGTTGTTTTCTGATGTTTGTATAAAGAAGACTGACTCTTGTCACACCTGTATTCCCATTCATCACGTGTTACCTTCTCACACAAATCTCGTGCACCTTGCCACTACTCATGAATATTCATACATGCTAATATCCATTTAAGAAACTCGCAGACATAACGCAGGAAAGTTACAAAACCGAAGGGTGTTGGTTGAAGGGAAGTAACTCGTACGAAAAATACAAAGGAGAATTTATAAGGTTAGCAAATTCACTGAACTACAAATATCCTCTTTGAATAAAAATACAGGAACTGTCATGGAGAGCTCTACACGTGTATTCATTTTGAGAGATTGATACAGAAATTTCACATCAATCGGGGAATATTATATTTTCTCAGTTAGCAAGTTCACATGACAAAAGAGTTAAATATTAACCGGCGAATTGGTACAGAGCATCACGGTTTCTTGTTCGAATATTTTAAAGCTTTCCTCTCAACGGTTCTTCCATATATGGTCGTAGCCATCTGTTCCAAAGGGAGTCAAAGGTTTGTAGACTCATTTTTTGTGCAAAATTGAATCCCCTCAGCTGAATGATGAGTCATTAAAAGTTTGTACATGAGAATAACTTTTTCATTTTTTTAATTATGAATGTTGGCACTCTCGATCACCAGGCGTTCAGTGTCATCCTATATATATATACAATACTCTGTCTGTTCAAGGGAAAATTAACTCAGATGTAAGCAATTTTTGATTTTTAAATAGATGAAAATGATCGAGAATACTGGAAAAATAGTCTTGTTTATAAATATATTTTCTTCTTCTGATACTGATCCGTCATTAAAAACTAAAGGCTGACGAATCGAACGTTCAGAAAAAGAATGAAATTTAAAAAAATATAATACTCCTCAGTTAGCATGTTATAAAATTCAAATCAAAAACGTTTGTAATTAATATCCTAAAACATGCAGGTACAATGTCTTTTGAGAATACATTCTTTTTCTGACAGTTCTAAACAAGAGCATTTTCCAGTATTTTTTCCTTTTAAACATGCTTTCTGTTGTAACAGAATGAGTGTAAAATAAGTAAAGTAATTATATGTTAGATACTTTAGGACTCACACAACTAAATAATTTACTATATGTTATTACTAAGCTTTCGAGCTAATAACTTTAATATTTGAAGTACAACACTTGTGAAAACTGCCTAAATTCACAGATACATACATGACAAAGGCTTCAAGTGGCATTTAATGAGGAGTTTACTGGCATATTAGCTTGCTACAGGCGTCTGCTTCGGACAACCGGAAATTTACATGTCAAACCAGTGAAATGGGACGGGAACCCCCTCTGACTTTTGACCCCATATCAATCCGCCATCACATATCAAAATCTACCAAAAGTATATATTTTTGTAAAGTTAAATATCTACAGATTTCATTCAATGCAGAATAGGTCAACAATTACCTATTTAAATTACACAGAATCACTGTACTTAGCCGGAATGAATTTTCAGTAGGGACTACAAACGTATGAAACACTTCGTGATAGGCTGATTTAGTTGTGTGAGTCCTTTAACGAAAATAACATTATCCGTTTTCAAGCAACCATGCGCATCCGTCACCTAGTCGTTCCGTTATCCGTTCCCATTTTAGTTTCTCCAGAACCGGAAGTTGACATTGGCATGGACGCAGGAAACGAAAGATGAATATCAGAACAGTTCTCAAAATTCTCTGCGTGTTAACGTGTCTGGATCTGAGACTTTCTGAATGCAAAAAGAAGGAGGATGACGCATTTCGTGCCGGTATTAATGAAAATCCCGATTTTCAGACATCAAAACCTGTCAGGTAAACAGGAGTAGTTCTGACACGTCAGCTGTAACTGATCCAAACAGATCTACAGCTGATCTAGCGTTACATTTTGTACGTACGACTACATGTAGATTAGGTCGTGCTGATTGCAATTTGTGCTCAGTTGAGCTATTTCTGCATTCGCCCCTTGCACAATGCAGTGTTTCTTAACACAAAAACAAATCAATTCAACCTTTGACTTTGCCTATAGGTTGTGTCATTAATCTTTGTGGTATCATACATCGTGCATAACTGCCATGTCTGCCTAAATAAAGAGATGAAAGATACCATATATCTACAGTGTGCGAAAGAAATGATGGACCGAGTCCATAGGAAAACATGTTGGTCTATGCAAAATGCTAGGCCTAGTATGGTAGACCTGATACAAAAAAATGTATATATGCAATTTAATTACTCATGAATGTCGAAAAGGTATCAAAACTACATGTATTCGAATAAGTCATATCAGTTGCATTTCCCTTGCGTGTTGTTCATTTCCTGATTTGTTTGGCTGAATTTATCATTGGAAATCAATTTTTTCTAAACATCAGTTGAAGGAGGCTAGGGTACTCCAACAATGTTAGAGGTTTAACACGGCGAGAAATTTTTTGACAAGGCGCCGTGTAACCTCTAACTGCCCATAGCTGATTTTCCCGATGCTGACGATCAATTTTTCAAAGTCAGGATTTTGAAAAAAATATAGCGTGTCACTTACATTTAAATGATCAACAAAGTCCAAATAGCATTCCTTTCCATAAATCCATCATGAAATCGGGACAATTTCGTGTCAAACACTCAATTTTATACAAATAATGTTTTTCTTATGTCGAAGTGAAGCAGACAACATTGTCGGAAGTAAATTTAAATATCACGTGGTTTTTGCGGTAAATACAAAAATGAAAATACGTACAATGTTCTACAAGCGGAATACAACCAAGTTCTGTCTCATTTCGTTCCGTTTAAAAAACCCTGTACTAATTTGTATCAACCGAAGAAGCCATGTTGAAAAATAAGCCGGAGAGGTGCTTCAGCCGCTTGGTCTTGTATTTTTTGTTTGACGGTCCGTAATATTTTATATAATTGTATCTTTGACATACATATGGGATCTTAATTACATAAAACGTGAGTAGACACTGTTTTTATGAACTGTCAATCACTGAAGTAGGTTTTTTCAAGCCGATTTCATTCCCCTTCAATCGAGGGCGGAATCTGCATCAAAGAATTAGTGCTTTGGAAATAAGAGGTCGCAGTCGGCAAAATCATATCCGATAATAAAAAGGCCGACCAGCGGCCTCTTATGTTATAGGAGTAGAGGCTAGGGTATACGTAGATCACTCTGTTTTAAGCAGTTCGTTGACACTGATGAAAACATTCAAACTAAGGAAATTTTGTTGGGTCGATGCAAATTAAAATGTCCATAGACCTATTGTCTAATAACTCTATGGAATTTTTTGTATTACTTTCGCACGCTGTATCTATAACAGGTGCCTAATTGTGACATGTTAATGGTTAATTATATAGTTTCAGTTTGTTTATTTGTTCAGGCGGTTTAATTTTATGTCCTCGTTTGCTACCAATTATTCGGATTTGCAGCGTACGTCACACCTGTTCAAAGATTAGATGACGTATGGGTTTAATATTAATATGACCATGAAAATGATGAAGAATTGCAATGTAAACAATTTTTGTTTGAGGAATAACTGTTACAATACTCTCTGGTCATATTTTACATGTACAAACTGCAGTTTTGTTTTGACACTACAGATACCTGCTATACAACGTGAACCCTGGTGAGGGATTTAACCTGAGGCGGGATGTATACATACGTGTAGCTAACCTTGTCAAGCTTCTAAATGATGATGAGCCATGGGCATTGGTGCTACCACCTTGGGGTAGAATCTACCACTGGCAGTCAAGGGAGATAAATCAAATAAAGCTTCCTTGGTCCCTCTTCTTTGACCTTGAAAGTCTGAGGAGACACATACCTGTCCTAGAGTTTGAGGAGTTTTTAGCAGGTATATGCATACATATATATCCAGTTAAATATAAAACCTATATATATCATACAATATTTATGAAACAAGCTATTTCAACTTTTGTGAATCACTCTTGTTGGCCAGGCTAAACTTAGCATGCTTGATATATAGTTTAATAGTTACTTTTCCAAATGCTGTGGAATATAAAGTGATCTACTTCCAGGATATGGTACCGGTATTGGTTTCTGCTTGTGACAGCACTTAAAAGGGGCAATTTTATCTAAAGTAAATTTTCAAAAAAACTTGTCTTTGTATTGCTACATCAAACTTAATTGATATATGCATAAACAGTGTACATACAATGCATGACCCAGACTTCTTAGTGTGTTAACATAGACAAGTTACAAAATGTACATGTGTAGATTTATCTTTTTGATGACCCTTATTTACTCTATGTAGAAATAGATTTATCTGTGACCTATATTTACCCTGTGTTTACCTTTGTAGATTTGTATTTTTCTGTATGGTGACCTATATTAATATTGTTTATTTTACCTGTTTAGATTTAGATTTATCTGTATGGTGACCTATATTTATACTGTGTTTATATTACCTGTTTAGATTTAGATTTATCTGTATGGTGACCTATATTTACCCTGTGTTTACCTGTTTAGATTTAGATTTATCTGTATGGTGACCTATATTTACCATCTGTTAACCTGTGTATATTTAGAATTATCTGTATGGTGACCTATATTTACCCTGTGTTTACCTGTGTAGATTAAGATTTAACTGTATGGTGACCTATATTTATCCTGTGTATATTTAGATTTATCTGTATGGTGACATATATTTACACTGTGTTTACCTGTGTAGATTTAAATTTAACTGTATGGTGACCTATATTTACCATCTGTTAACCTGTGTATATTTAGAATTATCTGTATGGTGACCTATATTTACCCTGTGTTTACCTGTGTAGATTAAGATTTAACTGTATGGTGACCTATATTTATCCTGTGTATATTTAGATTTATCTGTATGGTGACATATATTTACACTGTGTTTACCTGTGTAGATTTAAATTTAACTGTATGGTGACCTATATTTACCATCTGTTTACCTGTGTAGATTTAGATTTATCTGTATGGTGATATATATTTACCCTGTGTTTACCTCTGTAGATTTAGATTTATCTGTATGGTGATATATATTTACCTTGTGTTTACCTGTGTAGATTTAGATTTAGCTGTATGGTGACCTATATTTACCCTGTGTTTACCTGTGTATATTTAGATTTATCTGTATGGTGACCTATATTTACACTGTGTTTACCTGTGTAGATTTAGATTTAACTGTATGGTGACCTATATTTACCCTGTGTTTACCTGTGTATATTTAGATTTATCTGTATGGTGATATATATTTACCTTGTGTTTACCTGTGTATTACCTGTGTAGATTTAGATTTAGCTGTATGGTGACCTATATTTACCATCTGTTTACCTGTGTATATTTAGATTTATCTGTATGGTGACCTATTTTTACACTGTGTTTACCTGTGTAGATTTAGATTTATCTGTATGGTGATATATATTTACCCTGTGTTTACCTGTGTATATTTAGATTTAGCTGTATGGTGACCTATATTTACACTGTGTTTACCTGTGTATATTTAGATTTATCTGTATGGTGATATATATTTACCTTGTGTTTACCTGTGTAGATTTAGATTTAACTGTATGGTGACCTATATTTGCCCTGTGTTTACCTGTGTATATTTAGATTTAGCTGTATGGTGACCTATATTTACACTGTGTTTACCTGTGTATATTTAGATTTATCTGTATGGTGATATATATTTACCTTGTGTTTACCTGTGTAGATTTAGATTTAACTGTATGGTGACCTATATTTGCCCTGTGTTTACCTGTGTATATTTAGATTTATCTGTATGGTGACCTATATTTACCATCAGTTTACCTGTGTATATTTAGATTTATCTGTATGGTGACCTATTTTTACACTGTGTTTACCTGTGTATATTTAGATTTATCTGTATGGTGATATATATTTACCTTGTGTTTACCTGTGTAGATTTAGATTTAGCTGTATGGTGACCTATATTTATCCTGTGTATATTTAGATTTATCTGTATGGTGACCTATATTTACACTGTGTTTACCTGTGTAGATTTAGATTTATCTGCATGGTGACCTATATTTACCTTCTGTTTACCTGTGTAGATTAAGATTGATCTGTATGGTGATATATATTTACCTTGTGTTTACCTGTGTATATTTAGATTTATCTGTATGGTGATATATATTTACCCTGTGTTTACCTATGTATATTAAAATTTATCTGTATGGTGACCTATATTTACCCTGTGTTTACCTGTGTAGATTTAGATTTATCTGTATGGTGACCTATATTTACCTTGTGTTTACCTGTGTAGATTTAGATTTAACTGTATGGTGACCTATATTTACCCTGTGTTTACCACTGTATATTTAGATTTATCTGTATGGTGATATATATTTACCTTGTGTTTACCTGTGTATATTTAGATTTATCTGTATGGTGACCTATATTTACCATCTGTTTACCTGTGTATATTTAGATTTATCTGTATGGTGACCTATATTTGCCCTGTGTTTACCTGTGTATATTTAGATTTATCTGTATGGTGACCTATATTTACACTGTGTTTACCTGTGTATATTTAGATTTATCTGTATGGTGATATATATTTACCCTGTGTTTACCTGTGTATATTTAGATTTATCAGATGGTGACCTATATTTGCCCTGTGTTTACCTGTGTATATTTAGATTTATCTGTATGGTGACCTATATTTACCCTGTGTTTACCTGTGTATATTTAGGTTTATCTGTATGGTGATATATATTTACCCTGTGTTTACCTGTGTATATTTAGATTTATCTGTATGGTGACCTATATTTACACTGTGTTTACCTGTGTATATTTAGATTTATCTGTATGGTGACCTATATTTGCCCTGTGTTTACCTGTGTATATTTAGATTTATCTGTATGGTGACCTATATTTGCACTGTGTTTACCTGTGTATATTTAGATTTATCTGTATGGTGACCTATATTTACACTGTGTTTACCTGTGTATATTTAGATTTATCTGTATGGTGACCTATATTTGCCCTGTGTTTACCTGTGTATATTTAGATTTATCTGTATGGTGACCTATATTTACACTGTGTTTACCTGTGTATATTTAGGTTTATCTGTATGGTGATATATATTTACCCTGTGTTTACCTGTGTATATTTAGATTTATCTGTATGGTGACCTATATTTACACTGTGTTTACCTGTGTAGTATATTTAGATTTATCTGTATGGTGACCTATATTTGCCCTGTGTTTACCTGTTTAGACTTAGATTTATCTGTATGGTGACCTATATTTACACTGTGTTTACCTGTGTATATTTAGATTTATCTGTATGGTGACCTATATTTACCATCTGTTTACCTGTGTATACTTAGATTTATCTGTATGGTGACCTATATTTACACTGTGTTTACCTGTGTAGTATATTTAGATTTATCTGTATGGTGACCTATATTTACACTGTGTTTACCTGTGTATACTTAGATTTATCTGTATGGTGACCTATATTTACCCTGTGTATATTTAGATTTATCTGTATGGTGATCTATGTTTACCCTGTCTTACGTAGTACTTCAGTTTTATCTTTATGTATTGACAGTGAGTGAAAATCCAGTAATTGAGGAGGTATACTACCTACAGCGATATAAGGAGGGCTGGACCAAATGGGAGGAAAAGATGGACATTCGTGAATGTCTGGACAAACATGGCTATTCCAAGGTCAGGGCCTCATGATAATTAATAAACAAATATGCTTATCAGAATTTTTTTTTACCAAATTACTTAAAATGAAAAATTATTGATTTGTTTTATTCATTTCAAAAGAAATTAAGTTTATTAGTAAGAAAGTTATCTGATTAAGGTATAATTTCCAACTCTTTTTATTTTAGTAAATGTTGAAATATCAAAATCTGTAAACTTCCTTCAGAAAATGTGGGTTGTCAAAACACTTTTTATCCATGTATGTAACAGAATTAAGAATAGGAAACCCTACCATAGCGTGAAGTGATTCATTCTCGAGTCCTGGGGTCAGGTAGATGTTTTACTGGAATAGCCCTAAAAACAGTTTGAAAATATCATTCTGAATTACACAAATTATCTATTACAAATTGCCTTACCCTGTGTTACAAAATAAAAACTGTTAGGACATAAACTCATGACTATAGACTTATTGTCAAACAATTCAGATGATTCTTCTGATTGAAGTATCGATGGCAAACACTTTGTAGCTCTTTATTCCAGGGTAAAGATGGTCGCTGGCATCACTGGTTCTTTGGTTACGGAGATGATGTTTACGCCAACAAGTTTGAATGCATGTCTTACATGGGACATGCAGGCTTTATCAAACCTTTTTTAATGCACAACACATCCGCCAGGTGAGTTGCATTTGACAACTGACAAGAATTAATTATAATGACAATTAGCTAATGTATGGAAATAATTAATATTCAATACTCATAGGTAATTAATTCACTGCTTTTGTATAAAAAGTTGACTATAAGAATTATATATGAATATACTGGAAACCAACTTATTTTTGCGAACTTAATTTCATGTTTTTATCTGAAACAGTTATTTCTTGGCAATTTGATTTCACAATAAATGTGCATTGTTTTTTCGTGTGTAAATTATTTTTTCATATATGGAAAATTCATACTCTTACACTAGGTGCATTATATATATACTTACGTCATCCGCTTGAAACATAAACATTTACACGAAAAAGGCCGATCTATATTACAGTACTCATACAGTCCACATACATACCTCTGATTGAAACAATTTGCGGTGATTAATTTATGCAAATTTTGGTCACCTGTGAAATACTCGAAAATAAGTTGGTGTACAGTACTAACAGTCTAAGTATCAGATTTAAACAGAAAAATCTGAAACCTGTGTGGCCTCCATGTAAATAATAGTTCTTTGCTACTAGTACTTGTAGATTTGAATGCATATGTTTACAATTTGGCTACACCCATTTTTCAAGTATTGACCTTTAGATGTCATGGTTCTATAATTTTATTTACCATGTGGTTTCACCCATTTTTCCAGTAGTTTACCACCAAATGTATATTATATGTCACCAATTCATCCTGTAGTTTACCACCAGATTCATTCTCCTATCAAGTGTTTCTCACCACCTCATGGAATTTTTATTATTTGATATTTGATATGTTGCGAGCCTAAATTTAGGTGTGTGACATATAACATGATTTTATGAGTTTAATAAATTTCATATCAATCGACATGAGGGTAAGTTTTTTGGGTTTTTTTTGGTCACATTTAGCGTATATCATGAGAAGATATACTGGAACTCACAAGTTCATAGTTTATAAGAAAAGGCAGATCTCCTCTTTGACAGTACAATTTTCATCGCCAAGGCCATAATTCATGATGTCATAAAGACATTAATTACTCTGACAATGACATAACACTTGAGAGTAATACCTATTTATGACTTGGCCATATGATATAGTAAAATGAGTCAGTTATGTACATAATAATACAATTATTCACCACAAATTGTTGCCCAGTGGTTTCCATTTAATTAATTTACTTTTAAAAATATCTGGTGACCACACTTAATCATCTTGTGACAGACCCTAGAGTAAACACCCCCTATCATCAGTGATACTCGACTTCACATAATTATTTAATGTACTGACCCTAGATCCAGCATTAACATCTAAAGACTCAGCCTTCACCACACCTGGTCATTTCAGGACGAATCCTGACTTAGCCTTCACCACACCTTGTCATTTCAGGACAAATCCTGACTTAGCCTTCACCACACCTGGTCATTTCAGGACGAATCCTGACTTAGCCTTCACCACACTGGTCATTTCAGGACAAATCCTGAATCAGCCTTCACCACACTGGTCATTTCAGGACAAATCCTGACTTAGCCTTCACAACACCTGGTCATTTCAGGACGAATCCTGACTTAGCCTTCACCACACCTAGTCATTTCAGGACAAATCCTGACTTAGCCTTCACCACACCTGGTCATTTCAGGACAAATCCTGACTCAGCCTTTACCACACCTGGTCATTTCAGGACTAATCCTGACTTAGCCTTCACCACACCTGGTCATTTCAGGAAAAATCCTGACTTAGCCTTCACCACACCTGGTCATTTCAGGACAAATCCTAACTTAGCCTTCACCACACCTGGTCATTTCAGGACAAATCCTGACTCAGCCTTCACCACACCTGGTCATTTCAGGACAAATCCTGACTTAGCCTTCACCACACCTGGTCATTTCAGGACAAATCCTAACTTAGCCTTCACCACACCTGGTCATTTCAGGACGAATCCTGACTTAACCTTCACCACACCTGGTCATTTCAGGACAAATCCTGACTTAGCCTTCACCACACCTGGTCATTTCAGGACGAAACCTGACTTAACCTTCACCACACCTGGTCATTTCAGGACAAATCCTGACTTAACCTTCACCACACCTGGTCATTTCAGGACGAATCCTGACTTAACCTTCACCACACCTGGTCATTTCAGGACAAATCCTAACTTAGCCTTCACCACACCTGGTCATTTCAGGACAAATCCTGACTCAGCCTTCACCACACCTAGTCATTTCAGGACAAATCCTAACTTAGCCTTCACCACACCTGGTCATTTCAGGACAAATCCTGACTCAGCCTTCACCACACCTGGTCATTTCAGGACAAATCCTGACTCAGCCTTCACCACACCTGGTCATTTCAGGACAAATCCTGACCTAGCCTTCACCACACCTGGTCTTTTCAGGACAAATCCTGACTTAGCCTTCACCACACCTGGTCATTTCAGGACAAATCCTGACTTAGCCTTCGAAACCACACCTGGTCATTTTAGGACAAATCCTGACTCAGCCTTCACCACATCTGGTCATTTCAGGACAAATCCTAACTTTGCCTTCATCACACCTGGTCATTTCAGGACAAATCCTGACTTAGCCTTCACCACACCTGGTCATTTCAGGACAAATCCTGACTTAGCCTTCACCACACCTGGTCTTTTCAGGACAAATCCTGACTTAGCCTTCACCACACCTGGTCATTTCAGGACAAATCCTAACTTAGCCTTCACCACACCTGGTCATTTCAGGACGAATCCTGACTTAACCTTCACCACACCTGGTCATTTCAGGACAAATCCTGACTTAGCCTTCACCACACCTGGTCATTTCAGGACGAATCCTGACTTAACCTTCACCACACCTGGTCATTTCAGGACAAATCCTGACTTAACCTTCACCACACCTGGTCATTTCAGGACGAATCCTGACTTAACCTTCACCACACCTGGTCATTTCAGGACAAATCCTAACTTAGCCTTCACCACACCTGGTCATTTCAGGACAAATCCTGACTCAGCCTTCACCACACCTAGTCATTTCAGGACAAATCCTAACTTAGCCTTCACCACACCTGGTCATTTCAGGACAAATCCTGACTCAGCCTTCACCACACCTGGTCATTTCAGGACAAATCCTGACTCAGCCTTCACCACACCTGGTCATTTCAGGACAAATCCTGACCTAGCCTTCACCACACCTGGTCTTTTCAGGACAAATCCTGACTTAGCCTTCACCACACCTGGTCATTTCAGGACAAATCCTGACTTAGCCTTCGAAACCACACCTGGTCATTTTAGGACAAATCCTGACTCAGCCTTCACCACATCTGGTCATTTCAGGACAAATCCTAACTTTGCCTTCATCACACCTGGTCATTTCAGGACAAATCCTGACTTAGCCTTCACCACACCTGGTCATTTCAGGACAAATCCTGACTTAGCCTTCACCACACCTGGTCATTTCAGGACAAATCCTAACTTAGCCTTCATCACACCTGGTCATTTCAGGACAAATCCTGACTCAGCCTTTACCACACCTGGTCATTTCAGGACAAATCCTGACTTAGCCTTCACCACACCTGGTCATTTCAGGACAAATCCTGACTTAGCCTTCACCACACCTGGTCATTTCAGGACTAATCCTGACTCAGCCTTCACCACACCTGGTCATTTCAGGACAAATCCTAACTTAGCCTTCACCACACCTGGTCATTTCAGGACAAATCCTGACTCAGCCTTCACCACACCTAGTCATTTCAGGACAAATCCTAACTTAGCCTTCACCACACCTGGTCATTTCAGGACAAATCCTGACTCAGCCTTCACCACACCTGGTCATTTCAGGACAAATCCTGACCTAGCCTTCACCACACCTGGTCTTTTCAGGACAAATCCTGACTTAGCCTTCACCACACCTGGTCATTTCAGGACAAATCCTGACTTAGCCTTCGAAACCACACCTGGTCATTTTAGGACAAATTCTGACTCAGCCTTCACCACATCTGGTCATTTCAGGACAAATCCTAACTTTGCCTTCACCACACCTGGTCATTTCAGGACAAATCCTGACTTAATTAGCCTTCACCACACCTGGTCATTTCAGGACAAATCCTAACTCAGCCTTCACCACTTCTGGTCATTTCAGGACAAAGCCTTGACCTATAACATGGTAGTCCTAGCTAATATCAGACTCATGACCATTCTTGACCTTACATCTTTGTTTAAGCAATACAAGTAAACTTTGTTCTGACAAACCCTAAATACCTGGCTTAAGCTTGACCATTATATATATATAGATAAATATATGCCTTGACCACACCTAATCAGGATCACCAATGACGTGTGACACTGACTATTGTACTGACCACAGAATGTTTCACCAATGACATGTGACACTGTCCATAGTACTGACCACAGAAGGTTTCACCAATGACGTGTGACACTGACAGTAGTACTGACCACAGAATGTTTCACCAATGACGTGTGACACTGACTATAGTACTGACCACAGAATGTTTCACCAATGACATGTGACACTGACCGTAGTACTGACCACAGAATGTTTCACCAATGACGTGTGACACTGACCATAGTACTGACCACAGAATGTTTCACCAATGACATGTGACACTGTCCATAGTACTGACCACAGAAGGTTTCACCAATGACGTGTGACACTGACCATAGTACTGACCACAGAAGGTTTCACCAATGACATGTGACACTGACCATAGTACTGACTACAGAAGGTTTCACCAATGACGTGTGACACTGTCCATAGTACTGACCACAGAAGGTTTCACCAATGACATGTGACACTATCCATAGTACTGACCACAGAATGTTTCACCAATGACATGTGACACTGTCCATAGTACTGACCACAGAATGTTTCACCAATGACATGTGACACTGTCCATAGTACTGACCACAGAAGGTTTCACCAATGACGTGTGACACTGTCCATAGTACTGACCACAGAAGGTTTCACCAATGACATGTGACACTATCCATAGTACTGACCACAGAATGTTTCACCAATGACGTGTGACACTGTCCATAGTACTGACCACAGAAGGTTTCACCAATGACGTGTGACACTGACCGTAGTACTGACCACAGAATGTTTCACCAATGACGTGTGACACTGACGGTAGTACTGACCACAGAATGTTTCACCAATGACGTGTGACACTGACCATAGTACTGACCACAGAATGTTTCACCAATGACATGTGACACTGTCCATAATACTGACCACAGAAGGTTTCACCAATGA
This sequence comes from Mimachlamys varia, assembly GCA_947623455.1. Taxonomy (NCBI): domain Eukaryota; kingdom Metazoa; phylum Mollusca; class Bivalvia; order Pectinida; family Pectinidae; genus Mimachlamys; species Mimachlamys varia. The sequence continues at coordinate 39,977,512 of OX392529.1, forward strand.
CATGTGACACTGTCCATAGTACTGACCACAGAAGGTTTCACCAATGACGTGTGACACTGACCATAGTACTGACCACAGAATGTTTCACCAATGACATGTGACACTATCCATAGTACTGACCACAGAATTTTCACCAATGACGTGTGACACTGAATGTTGTACTGACCACAGAATGTTTCACCAATGACATGTGACACTGACCGTAGTACTGACCACAGAATGTTAACAATGACATGTGACACTGACCATAGTACTGACCACAGAATGTTAACAATGATGTGTGACACTGACCATAGTACTGACCACAGAAGGTTTCACCAATGACATGTGACATTGACCGTAGTACTGACCACAGAATGTTTCACCAATGACATGTGACACTGACCGTAGTACTGACCACAGAATGTTTCACCAATGACATGTGACACTGACCATAGTACTGACCACAGAATGTTTCACCAATGACATGTGACACTGACCGTAGTACTGACCACAGAATGTTTCACCAATGACATGTGACACTGACCGTAGTACTGACCACAGAATGTTTCACCATTGACATGTGACACTGTCCATAGTACTGACCACAGAAGGTTTCACCATTGACATGTGACACTGTCCATAGTACTGACCACAGAATGTTAACAATGACTGATACTTTGTAGGTCAGTGATGGTGGACAGAGCAGAGACACTTTTACATGACCATTTCGGCCAAGCGCGTAGCTGGGAAGTAAGTGCGGTGGCTGGACAGCTCTATATCTGTCTGCATCCCTTCACACTTAACATCATCAAACTTGTAGCTTGATAGCAAAAACAAGATGCTAGCTAGTTGTATGCACAGATCTGCTCATGTTCAAAGTAGAGTTTTTGCTGGACAAATAGGACTTGTTCTTTTAATTAGGTTTTTGTTTGCCAGATAATTTTTTCTTATGCATTTCTTCCAGGTCAAGATCTCTTTGGTATTTTTTTTACTTCTATGGGTACTTCAGTTAAAATGTTAATTATCAAACCTGATAAAAAGTATAGTTGTAAATGTATTGTGTTCACGCCCAGACAAAAAGCTTTTAAATAAATGACATCACAATTAAGGCAATCAAAAATTCTGCTTTGGGTTCTGTTCCCTGTACTAGATGTACAAGAGTCTTTTAATACGGTAGTTCCTGCTTGCTTTACACCTGGTAATATTTGAATGGAACAACTGGTTTACCAATTGTCTGCATAATGTTACCAGGCCCTGGTTTCATCAACGTTCCTTAACTTAAGGAAATTCCTTACCTTAAAAATCTCCATAGGAAAGCATTACAAAAGTTAAAGGGAAAATCCTTAGTTAAGGAACTTTCCTTAAATTCTGTAATGCTTTCCTATGACAATTTTTAAGTTAAGGAATTTCCTTCAGCTAAGGAACATTGATGAAACCGGGACCAGGTGGGGTATTCTAGATGCTGGGGGCCTTTGGCAGTGTAATTCAGTGTGATAGAACTAAAAAGACAGCATTAGTTTCGCACTATTTTAAGGAGGCTTACATGAACATCCACTTAGTGTGTGCACTGGGAGGTCGTCCTTTTAACGACTAGGACTTAATTTCTGCAGATTTATTTCTTTGTATGATGTAAATAGCTAAAAGCTTGTTATTATATGTGGAAAGCTTGTTAATAATGTTGTATTTTTATAAAGTGTGAAAGACACAATACCTTGATGAAACTTTACTTTAACAACTATATTCAGTCAAGTTTATCCTCCGCATTTCATATGATGACCAAATATCTACAAACAAGCAATCTTGAAATGTTTTTGTATAAATCCAAATCTGTTTTGTTTTAAACTTCTTTACCATCTTGTAATTACTAATTTAAAAACCTTCATGTTCAGGATGAAAACCAATTCAAAACTCACAAGACTGTACACAATATAGTGACATGTTTCAGCTAAAGCGTGCAAGCTTATGTATATAGGTTTTCTATTCAACTCCCAATGCAAAAAACTAGCTCAGACTCTGCTTGGGTGCATGTTAGTTAGAAATGAATATATTTTATTTTAGCATGCTATTTTTCATTTTGCTATCCTTATAACATTGAAACTTTTAACAGTTACCTGTACTTTCTTTCTGTTCTATAATGTCCCCACCCTGTGCTTACTGCATGTGCACCCTCATTAATTTAGAGAACTTCAGTACATGTGTACCAGCAAAGTTGCTGATTGTAAGACAGCTGTGTTTCTCAAACTGTATGTGATGAAAGGTCTGTATATAAAAATTTGACAAGATAGGTGTGACAACAAGATATGGTAACTACACTAGTTAATGAGACTGACTCTACCTGTTTGTCATACTCCTGTGGTTAGGTGAAGGTCACCAAGATATCAATATAAGAAAACAATCATTACAGTAACTCAAATACTTCTGTATTAGGAAATGGACATACCTGTAATATTAGGTCTCACCTGTTACATGTATATTAGAGAGGGCACACTTAAAGCATTAGACACATTGAGGTGTGCGAGATGGGCATACATGAGCCATTAGATACATGGACTTGTCACACTAACTAATGTAGCACTATCTAATTACTAGTCCTACCTGTAATTTAGGTTGTGGTAATACCTGTATGAGGCAGTAGTCCTGCCTGTAATTGAGGTAGTGGTCACACCTGTAATTGAGGTGGTGGTCACACCTGTAATTGAGGTGGTGGTCACACCTGTAAGTTGTGGTAATACCTGTATAAGGCAGTAGTTTTATCTGTAATTGAGGTAGTGGTCACACCTGTAATTGAGGTGGTGATCACACCTGAAAGTTGTGGTATAACCTGTATAAGGCAGTAATTTTATCTGTAATTGAGGTGGTGGTCTTACCTGTAAGTTGTGGTAATACCTGTATAAGGCAGTAGTCACACCTATAATTGAGGCAGTAGTCACACCTGTAACTGAGGTAGTGGTCACACCTGTAATTGAGGTGGTGGTCACACCTGTAAGTTGTGGTAATACCTGTATAAGGCAGTAGTTTTATCTGTAATTGAGGTAGTGGTCACACCTGTAAGTTGTGGTAATACCTGTATAAGGCAGTAGTCACACCTGTAATTGAGGTAGTGGTCACACCTGTAATTGAGGTGGTGGTCACACCTGTAAGTTGTGGTAATACCTGTATAAGGCAGTAGTTTTATCTGTAATTGAGGTAGTGGTCACACCTGTAATTGAGGTGGTGGTCACACCTGTAATTGAGGTGGTGGTCACACCTGTAAGTTGTGGTAATACCTGTATAAGGCAGTAGTTTTATCTGTAATTGAAGTAGTGGTCACACCTGTAATTGAGGTGGTGGTCACACCTGTAATTGAGGTGGTGGTCACACCTGTAAGTTGTGGTAATACCTGTATAAGGCAGTAGTTTTATCTGTAATTGAAGTAGTGGTCACACCTGTAATTGAGGTGGTGATCAAACCTGTAAGTTGTGGTATAACCTGTATAAGGCAGTAGTCACACCTGTAATTGAGGTAGTGGTCACACCTGTAAGTTGTGGTAATACCTGTAGAAGGCAGTAGTCCTACCTGTAATTGAGGTGGTGGTCACACCTGTAAGTTGTGGTAATACCTGTATAAGGCAGTAGTCACACCTGTAATTGAGGCAGTAGTCACACCTGTAATTGAGGTAGTGGTCACACCTGTAATTGAGGTGGTGATCATACCTGTAAGTTGTGGTATAACCTGTATAAGGCAGTAGTCACACCTGTAATTGAGGTAGTGGTCACACCTGTAAGTTGTGGTACAGTTGTGGGATCGCACAACGTTACACGATGTGCGGTGGGCGCACGATGGGCGAACGGTGTATGCACGATGTGCGAACGATGCGATCCTGGGCGATTATTTCTAACGCACATGTGGGCGCACGATAGACTAACATTGTGCGATGACAATCGTGGTTGTTGTAAATTTAGAAATGGTTTAACAATATATACGGTTTCGCGCTAGTTGTTTTAAACATATTTCTATATTTTAACTATTTACATTAGCTGATAGTTTTATCTATATATTTCTAAAAATTAATAATAGTCTTTCTGTAGTTTTAGAAACAAACCAAATAAACACATGTATGTAAACTTTCAACTCATATTGACAAGTTCTCATTCAAGTAAATATTGCCAGTTTTACCAAGTTATAAACTGTACCTGTACATGGCCAATACATGTAGATATCTCTGGCCCGGGGCACTTACAACACACACCTAGGTGTGAAAACACAGGTAAAGTGTTGGGGAGGGGAGGGTTTTTCAAATAACTGATTATTAGAGTCCAGTTTGTTTTCATAACGGTCGCTCGGTAATGGCTGTCGTAACGTATCGCCGCACACGGGAAAGGTAAAACTCCGGCATGTTATTTACATATTCTGATACCTGGTAGCTTAACCCGCACTTGGCTGTCTTATGATCACTGTAATACTGTTTACTGTATATTGTTAAATTGACATAATTCCAATAAATATGATGCGAATTTAAATAGTTTTTGGACAAGATGGTTCCATATGTTTTTCATTCCGTAATATGTATCGACCAATTGTACCAAATCGTGCGTGTGTGCGATTTAATCGCACACATAAACGCACGATCTTTAGATAGCCCGGTTGGGCGCACCATGGGCAAACGATGTGTGCACGATGTATGCACGATGCACGCACGCAGTTTTTGGTGCGTTGTGCGATACCACAACTGTAATACCTGTATAAGGCAGTAGTCCTACCTGTAATTGAGGTGGTGGTCACACCTGTAAGTTGTGGTAATACCTGTATAAGGCAGTAGTCACACCTGTAATTGAGGCAGTAGTCACACCTGTAATTGAGGTAGTGGTCACACCTGTAATTGAGGTAGTGGTCACACCTGTAATTGAGGTGGTGGTCACACCTGTAATTGAGGTGGTGGTCACACCTGTAATTGAGGTGGTGGTCACACCTGTAAGTTGTGGTAATACCTGTATAAGGCAGTAGTTTTATCTGTAATTGAGGTAGTGGTCACACCTGTAATTGAGGTGGTGATCACACCTGAAAGTTGTGGTATAACCTGTATAAGGCAGTAATTTTATCTGTAATTGAGGTGGTGGTCTTACCTGTAAGTTGTGGTAATACCTGTATAAGGCAGTAGTCACACCTATAATTGAGGCAGTAGTCACACCTGTAACTGAGGTAGTGGTCACACCTGTAATTGAGGTGGTGGTCACACCTGTAAGTTGTGGTAATACCTGTATAAGGCAGTAGTTTTATCTGTAATTGAGGTAGTGGTCACACCTGTAAATGAGGTGGTGGTCACACCTGTAATTGAGGTGGTGGTCACACCTGTAAGTTGTGGTAATACCTGTATAAGCCAGTAGTTTTATCTGTAATTGAGTTAGTGGTCACACATGTAATTGAGGTGGTGATCACACCTGTAAGTTGTCGTATAACCTGTACAAGGCAGTAGTTTTATCTGTAATTGAAGTAGTGGTCACACCTGTAATTGAGGTGGTGATCATACCTGTAAGTTGTGGTATAACCTGTATAAGGCAGTAGTCACACCTGTAATTGAGGTAGTGGTCACACCTGTAATTGAGGTAGTGGTCACACCTGTAAGTTGTGGTAATACCTGTATAAGGCAGTAGTCCTACCTGTAATTGAGGTGGTGGTCACACCTGTAAGTTGTGGTAATACCTGTATAAGGCAGTAGTCACACCTGTAATTGAGGCAGTAGTCACACCTGTAATTGAGGTAGTGGTCACACCTGTAATTGAGGTGGTGGTCACACCTGTAAGTTGTGGTATAACCTGTATAAGGCAGTAGTCACACCTGTAATTGAGGCAGTAGTCACACCTGTAATTGAGGTAGTGGTCACACCTGTACTTGAGGTGGCGGTCACACCTGTAAGTTGTGGTAATACCTGTATAAGGCAGTAGTCACACCTGTAATTATACCCCCCCGCAACGAAGTTAGGGGGGGTATACTGGAATCAGCTTGTCTGTCCGTCCGTCTGTCTGTCCGTCTGTCCGTCTGTCCGTCTGTCCGTAGAAAAATGTTGTCCGGACAACTCCTCCTAAACTACTGGATCGATTTCAATAAAACTTGGCAGTATTGTTGGGGACCATTTGTAGATGTGCATGCAGGGTTTCGTTTGTCAAAATTTTGGTTGCCATGGTAACCAGGTCACTATACACAGGTTTCCATAATAAAATGTTGTCCGGACAACTCCTCCTAAACTACTGGATCGATTTCAATAAAACTTGGCAGTATTGTTGGGGACCATGTGTAGATGTGCATGCAGGGTTTCGTTTGTCAAAATTTTGGTTGCCATGGTAACCAGGTCACTATCCACAGGTTTCCATAATAAAATGTTGTCCGGACAACTCCTTCTAAACTACTGGATCGATTTCAATAAAACTTGGCAGTATTGTTGGGGACCATGTGTAGATGTGCATGCAGAGTTTCGTTTGTCAAAATTTTGGTTGCCATGGTAACCAGGTCACTATACACAGGTTTCCGTAATAACGTGTTGTCCGGACAACTTCCTATAAACCACTGGATCGAGTTTAATGAAACTTGGCAGTATTGTTGGGGACCATGTGTAGATGTGCATGCAGAGTTTTGTTTGTCAAAATTTTGGTTGCCATGGTAACCAGGTCACTATACACAGGTTTCCATTATAATGTGTTGTCCGGACAACTCCTCCTAAACTACTGGATCAATTTCAGTGAAACTTGGCAGTATTGTTGGGGACCATGTATAGATTTGCATTCAGGGTTTCGTTTGTCAAAATTTTGGTTGCCATGGTAATGAGGTGACTATACACAGGTTTCCGTAATAACATGATGTCTGGACAACTTCTTCTAAACTACTGGGTCATTTGCAATGAAACTTCGCAGTAAGTAATGTTGAGGATTACTATACACAGGTTAAAATTTGTCCGTTCGGCTTTTAAAATTCTGCTGACTGTTGACATTATATAATGCATGTTATATACAACTTGTACTACATCATGTTTTTTTCAAAAACATGTCAGACACCTCTGATAAGAGGTAGCGGGGGGGGGTATTAGTCAGCCATCGGCTTACAGTTCTAGTTGAGGTAGTGGTCACACATGACTCATTTACTTGTTACACTAGCTAATGTAGCACTATCTAAATAGTTGCTCTTTCTTTGTACTCCCTATAGTATAACATGTAGGTACATGCACATAGTGGTCATACCTGTAATCAAGACAGTGGTCACATCTGTAATTAAGGTAGTGGTAACACCTGTCCGTGGTCACATGATCAAACCTGTCAGTGGTCACACCTGCAATTAAGGTAGTGGTAACACCTGTCAGTGGTCACAATTGGTCAAACCTGTCAGTGGTCACACCTGTAATTAAGGTAGTGGTAACACCTGTCTGTGGTCACATGATCTAACCTGTCAGTGGTCACACCTGTAATTAAGGTAGTGGTACAAAAAAATGTAACACCTGTCAGTGGTCACAATTGGTCAAACCTGTCAGTGGTCACACCTGTAATTAAGGTAGCGGTAACACCTGTCGGTGGTCACACCTGTAATTAAGGTAGTGGTAACATCTGTCGGTGATCACACCTGTAATTAAGGTAGTGGTAACACCTGTCAGTGGTCACACCTGTAATTAAGGTAGTGGTTACACATGTCAGTGGTCACACCTTTAATTAAGGCAGTTGTAACACCTGTCGGTGGCCAAACCTGTAGTCGTACTTCTGTTTATCCTACACATCTGTCTTACTAACCTTTCCTACCTGCAGGTCTGTATTCCTGGACAGGGCTGAGTCACTCATCCATGGCCAGTACAGTGAGTGGTCTCCCCTTTACTGGAGTGTAAGTCTTGTACACATTTTCTTTTGCAATTCCATAATTAGTCATGTAAGATTAACATATGATTTTTTTCACAGGCATTTTTAATCTATCATGAACTTATAGGTGACTGATTATAAAAACATCTATTCTTCATTTCATAAGCTTAGAAAGTGGAAGAACTTTTCTAATTTCTGATCAGAATTTAAACCGAATTCCAAAAAATGTCAAACCTATATACCTTCATGTGCTGCATCACATATATGGGTCTTCATCATGTTCCTAACACAAATTCATGTTTTCATGATTAATGGTGGAATTGTGTCATTTAAAGTGTTTCTGTGTGCTATGTACTTTGATTAATTCACACCCTAGTAACTTTCCATACAAAGAATGTGACCTAAGCATTAGAGTCATAAAACACCAGCGCTAGCCACGCCTGCATTAGATATACAGTACAGCTGTAATGCTTCATCATTGTACTCAGCATGTGTTGCTCCTGCTTGTAATGTACCTGATGTCTGCTAGTGCTAGTTTGCCATTACCTGGTACATTGATATTGAACTTACTATTAAATAATTTTAATAATTTTTTTCTACCGCTAATTTCAGGCTTGTTATTTATTATGACAAATACATTATTTTAAAATATCGCTAATGTAATTTATGTAAAGATTATTTTACACAACAAAAATGTGTTTTTATGTGACGTTTCAATGACTAGTACGATATGTATCCTGTCACCTTCATCAGGCTAATGACCAACAAAGCTAATGCATACAACAGGTGTAAAATTTGTATGAGTTGGTAAATGACAAATCAGTCATTTCGTCTACACTGTTAGGGGTATGTACCATGATAGTAAAGTTATTGTACCGAAATGACTAGATTCATCTACGCTTTGTTTATGACTTGGTCATAGATGTGCAAGAGTCTGTAAGCCCCCTCATCTCGATTTAGAAACAGCCTATTGCAGCTTATCCAGATGGCCTCTTTGATCTTCTCACAACTTTGTAATTTACCAACTCATACAAATTGTACACCTGTTGTATGCATATGCTTTGTTGGTCATAAGTCTGATGAAGGTGACAAGGTACATATCGTACTATAGTCATTGAAACATCATACCAAAATATATTTTGGTTGTGTAAAATAATCTCTACATAAATCATACTTTCCAAACTGAAGATAATGTTTACAAACGTCACTACAGTAAAGTCTGAAAATATATTTTTTTCTAAATCTCAATAGCAATTCTGCATAACCCTTACTAAAAAAATAAATTACACCACTTGTGCTGTGGAATTGTTGTATGTGATGGGTGCACAATGTTCTAATATGTGATGTGACAACCTTTGTGTTGATATGAATTTAATGTATTTTATGACATTTTAAATGTATATATTACATGCATGTTTTGCTGTAGCTAAAAGATGATAATTTTTCTTTCATAGATGCAAATAATGCAATATTATATAGAATTAACTGAATGATAAGCAACAATATGAAACTCTAAGGCACTGACCATAATTTACTCAAATAATGGCTTTGTTCACATGAAAATATATTGATTACTATTCTTATTTTATTTTTATTTTTTTTATTATTATAATAATACTTCTTAAATTTACAAAAAATTTAATTGAATATGTAAACTGTACTGAAACCAGAGCCTAACAGTAAAGTGACCTGTCTTCATTACGCGGTCAAGCCATGAGGAAGTATAAATTAATGATAAATCAATGTAAAGAAATGATTTCATCTAACTATAAAGCTACACTTCAGTAAAACAATTGGCTCTTAAAGTTATTGTTTAGTTATTTGTCTTGAGAGTACTAATAATCAGTGTTATAAAATTACCGTTAAAATGAAGTTGAAAAGTTAAAAAAGAAAAGAAATAACAACATTAAGTCATTAACCTTAATTAAATAATGAAATCACACACACATATATGCATGTATACATGTGTAAGTGCAATTTTCCCTTCTGAGTGAGGATGATTCATTATAGATATCAGACCAAAAAAAATGAAATTATATATTTGATAAATGTGCAAATCACAAAATCATAGAAATATTATCATACATATATAATTATTACCTATGTGGTAATTTTGACTCATTTAATTGATCATTACATATTTCTATAATGTTCTATAGGGCAGGAGGAGCATGGTTTTTGCCAAACACCTGAGGGACATTGGAGACAACTTCCGGGAGAAATATCTCGGCTCTACGGACAAGAAAGATAAAACAGTACTGGATGACTGGACAAAAATGAATGTAATGTATATGATATCTGTATCATCAATTAGCTTTAAATGTCTAGAGAATATATGCTTCAGCAGGTCTTATAGTCTTTCTAGAGACTGGTTGTTATATATTTTGTAAATGGATGATTTCTAAAACTCAAAAGTATCAAGGGAATGGTCTTCTTATATATATATATTTACATTTGTGCTGCAACCCACTATATGAACATTACCAGCAAAAATGCCTTTCATAAAAGTATGAAAGCAATGGTTCTAGAGACGTAGCACGTGGTTTCATTATGACGTCATAATGAAACTAATTATTATCATTGGCGCCAATTTTATTCAAGCTGGGCTGTCCCGCCCATGTCGTTTACATTTGTATATGACGATATATATACAAACGCAGGTAATAAACTATTAATTGGAACAAATATAAATAATGTTAAGCAATTTTACTATAGTAAAAATGTAAATATATGGATTGAAAGTCATTTGTTTTAGCCTAGCGGGCTTCATTCAATATGGATGTAACGGCTGACCTTTCATAGCACTATGAAAGTTAAAAAAATGACTTTCAATCCTTATATAGAAGTGCATTGTAAATAGCTACTTAAAGTATTTTAAAATCATTCTAGATCTAATGATGTATATATTTATGTGGTGACAAGATCTTGTTAAATTAGTTGTAAAATATTTTCTTTAGATTCCTTGCCTGAAGCAAAATCTAAATTAGGATGTCTACATGAAATGTGAAGAGATGATGTCAAGTGATAAAAATCTTCTCTAAATGTCAATTCCGTCATTTGTTTGGGGACAGTGTGTTATAAAGGGGACTGTGAGCTCCTACTCAAAGATCAAAATGGATTATAGTGAAGTCCATAATACTGGAATTGCTATGTAACTGTTTTTATTGGAAGTCGTGACACCATAATTGGATTATATGTCTCCTTATCATAAGAGACAGCTGCAATAAAACTCAAAGGTCAGAAGAAGTGTTTTAACAGATAATAAAACTTTCAGTCCATTTCTTCATGTTTAATTGCATTATTTTGTACAGGTATTGTATTGAAGTATTGGTTACAGTAAACATGGCATTGAAAGAACTTTATATTAAAATACTTAATCTAAACTGAATAACCAAATCCATACAATATACTGAGTGAGAAAATGGTGTTTCAAGAAAGTGTGGTTATTTATAGGATCTTACATGAGATTTTGTTTTATATGGGATTGTTGAATTACAATATATATATCAAAACTTGCCGTATTTAAAGGTCAATTTTCATACACCATTGAAATTTAAAACACTGCTATAATTTGACTCTATTGCAAAAGGAATGTTGTTACAATAAGTACAAATTAACTTATAGCCAATTACAATTGCATTAAGTTTACATACATGTATAATACACAAAAATATGACATGGATGTATAATTATATAATTCTTGTGATAAAAAAACGGATAATAAGTGGAAATATTCAATGTGTTAAAGTATTATATATAGTATACAAATATTCAATTTTATTTTTGAAATATACTGTCGTTTCAAGTCATAATATGTTTAAAATACAAATTGTACCATATTGGATTTTGACCTTGTACAATGAAAGTCAAAGTTGTTGTTTGGTTTAATTTGGTTTGGTTTATTTTGTTTTACGTCCTATTAACAGCCAAGGTCATTTAAGAATGTGCCAGGTTTTAGAGGTGGGGAAAAGCCAGAATACCCAGAGAAAAACCACCGACCTATGGTCAGTGCCTGGCAACTGCCCCACAGGGGATTTCGAAATCGCAACCCAGAGGTGGAAGACTAAGTGGCCATGGAGAATGTCTGAACATCTTAACCACTCGCCCACCACAACCCAGAGGTGGGAGCTAGTGGTAGAATGTCTGAACATCTTAACCACTTGCCCACCACAACCCAGAGGTGGAGGGCTAGTGGTAGAATGTGGGAACATCTTAACCACTCGCCCACCACAACCCAGAGGTGGGAGCTAGTGGTAGAATGTCTGAACATCTTAACCACTTGCCCACCACAACCCAGAGGTGGCAGCTAGTGGTAGAATGTCTGAACACCTTAACCACTCGCCCACCACAACCCAGACGTGGGAGCTAGTGGTAGAATGTCTGAACACCTTAACCACTCGCCCACCACAACCCAGACGTGGGGGCTAGTGGTAGAATGTCTGAACACCTTAACCACCCGCCCACCACAACCCAGACGTGGGGGCTAGTGGTAGAATGTCTGAACACCTTAACCATTTGGCTACCGCTGCCCCTCAAAGTTGTTGTACCTATTTTTAGAAAAATCATCTCTTTATCACTGCTTTCCCAGGCCATTATGCATGTGTCACACATTGTGTGTATGTATGTGAGGGATTTTGTATCAGTTATTACGCCTGGTTTTAGTACAGTTATCTAAAGTAATTTGTTTATTTACCTGTTTCACAGAAAAAGCATGGTGATGCAAAAGGCGGACCATACTTAGCTATCCATCTAAGGAGAAAGGACTATCTTTATGCTCATGGAGAGGAGATCCCTAGTATTCAGTATGTGCCAAAAAAGGTCAAGTCCATACTGAAGAAACACAAACTGAAAAAAGTCTTTGTAGCCACTGATGCTCCGGATGCAGGTAAAAACATTTGAGATTTTTATTTTTATTATAATCAGACCTAGAGCTAGGGAATACAATAGTTCTGTCATTGAATGTGAAGAAAATTAAATTAAAAGTAAAATGGTGAAAATTTGTTATTTCATAAAAAAGAGTACTATTCCATGCTTGTACCTCTTCCAAAACTAACTTTGACTGTTCCCTACAATCCCACAGAATTTGAATACCTGAAAAAAGAGTTTGGTGAAAAAGTTGAGGTCTTCCGTTATAAGCCTACTCCCGAGGAACACGAGAAGTACAAGGATGGTGGAGTGGCCATTATTGACCAGTGGATCTGTGCTCATGCCAGGTACGTCGTTTGTGAATGAATGCGGTGTACAATTCACAGGTTAAGGTCAAAGTGTCCTGCCAAAGGTCAAATGTCAAATAATTAAAATGTTAATTAATGAGATAATTACATCTTATCGCTGGAAAGGTAATTATTATAATGTTGTTCCGGGGAATTAGCTCAATTATCTCTAAAAAGTGAAGTAAAATATAACTCTAAACATGTGTGTCGGTTTTCTAAAATCACCACTCATCTCTAGTTTTATCCCCAAATCCAAAAGAGTTACACAAATTTGTAACTAGGAGTTATCGCCCTTTCAACAGTTCCCAGACCAGTATTACTATAGACATAACATTATAGTCTATAATATATAGAATTATAGTAATCACTGGAAAGGTGATTATAGTCTATAATATATAGAATTACAGTAATCACTGGAAAGGTAATTATAGTCTATAATATATAGAATTACAGTAATCACTGGAAAGGTAATTATAGTCTATAATATATAGAATTACAGTAATCGCTGGAAAGGTAATTATAGTCTATAATATATAGAATTACAGTAATCACTGGAAAGGTAATTATAGTCTATAATATATAGAATTACAGTAATCGCTGGAAAGGTAATTATAGTCTATAATATATAGAATTACAGTAATCACTGGAAAGGTAATTATAGTCTATAATATATAGAATTACAGTAATCGCTGGAAAGGTAATTATAGTCTATAATAAATAGAATACAGTAAACTTCTTATTACAATACATAGGAAGATATGTATATGATGAAGGTCATCTTTCTTGTCCTCACAACTCAGAGTGATATCACATGACTTATAATGTTATATGATTATAAGACAAATATGGACAACTTTTTGATTATAGAGTCGTATATGTACCTGTTCAGAATAAACCAAGTTAAACTTATGATATGTAGCTGTATAATGTACCCCTGCTTTATTGAGGAAATCTGCTGTATCAGCTTGCAGATATTTAAATGTACAATTTAATTTTTTTTGTCACAGGTATTTCATTGGAAGTTATGTGTCAACGTTTTCATTCCGAATTCAAGAGGAACGTGAAATTCTAGGATTTGAGCCTGAGATGACTTTCAATCGACTCTGTAACGATGATAATGATACTTGTGAACAACCGTCAAAATGGACCATCAAATATTGATAGAGTAGAAATCTTCATAAACCATCTATGTTGTTCAAAACAACATATGCAGCTGAATAACATTTTCATAACATTAATCTAATATAAATTTTATTTCATTCTGAAATCAACATTATGTCCATGACAACACATAGTACAATTCAAGTGAATAGGATCCGGAAACACATTGTCAGAAACAGAATCCATGAGACACTTGTGCCTCGTGGGCTGGAATAGACAAAGAATCTCGGTCTCCAGAATAGAAATCTATTCGGAGATTTAGACCAATCAGAACGGTCCTTTCTCGTGTCATTCAGTTGGATTATTTTACCTTGGTATATTTTTGAAGACATTATGACGCACATGTCAATGTCTGGTAGGACTTTTAGTCCCTTATTTTGTTCAAACATAACCCACAAGGTTTTCTTGACAGGCGATGGTGCCATGTTGGTTTGTATTGTATAGCTACAAACAGGATATCCCGACTTGATGTAGCCATGGATGAAAAAAGCGATATGATTGACTACTATTTAAGTTCGAAAACAAGATTCTCCTTTTGTTTCAGCCCATGGGTTACATTAACCTTAATTTAAAGAAGTGTCCCATGGATTTTCGACGATGCCAGAAACAAGTTGTAGCAACTTGTATAAATCTGTTTCCTAACATTAATTTACGAAACAAATATGTTTATTGTTGGGGTTCTATATGCTACTAGTCACAAAATACCTTTTAAAGCATGACAAACCTTCATTTAAATATGGTAAAAGGCTTTAATGATTCAGTGACCAAATTTTATTGTCTTACTGACGATGTGAATAGATAATACTGAGAAGTTTTAAAAATAGCTATAACTCTAAGGTGTGGGGGGGGGGGGGGGGGATATTTGTGTACATTGCTAATTTTTCCTGCTATAAATATAAAACCATAATCAAATTTCATCTAAAAATAAACACTTTGAAATTATCTGAAGTGAAAATGTATTTTGGTGAATGTGTATGTCTCCTCAAATTAAGTACATGTATCACACTTGTGACAAATCAAAAGCAGAGAAATTTATCAACTTGATCCCATGTATTTTGATTTGGCTACGGATATAGCGGAGCTTGATTGTGTGTGTATATGCTGTGATTGCTTCTCTGTACTGTTACAGTATTATTTTTACATTACTTGTATTTCTAATGCCTGTATGAAAGATGATTGGGACTTCTCAATTAAAATCTCTGAAGAAAGATAAAGTAGTCATCACTTTGCTCATATGTGAGTCTGTACTGCTTTCTCGTTATCAACTACCCTTGGTAGGCAGATATCTAAAGATCATATCAGAAATTTTTTTATGAGATTGTAGAAATGTTTGCTATTATTGTATTGCTGGAACTTCCAGATCTGTAACCGAAAGGTTAAGCGCATTTAACTTGTTAAATTATAGACAGGTACATTTCCAAAACCTGCCTCTGATTGATGTTGAATTTTATTTAGAAGTTTTAAGTTGATGTTTATCACGACAGACCATGTAAAACTCTTAGGTCTGTATCTCTAGGTCAAGGCCATCCCGAGAGGCCAAAGAGTAAATAATTGTCTGAAGTATTCTCAAGTAATACATTATGATGGTGTGAATGATAATTTACTGTGATTTTATTGCTTTGAAGTTTAGACATAACCAGTTGTGTGTGTGTTTTTTTTATAATCAGAAATCATTAACAATACTGCACAAATTATTTTCATTTGGATATTTATTCAGAAAGTTTAAATGTTCATGTATACAGGGTCAAAGGTTACACATCATTCTAACATAAATAGAATTTATCATTTCCAACATAAATTGAATTTATTATTTCCAACATAAATTGAATTTATGAAATGACCGACATATGTCTTTCTCTTATATTTCATCCTCTGCTCCATGTGAAAGTTATGTTTTATAAAAGAATTATCTGCATGCAGCCAAACATGCTTTATATAAATCATTTATAGCAATTTTTTCAAATTACAACTTTGGAGTGAATTAAAAAGAGATAATTGAGGCCATTAAGGTTGCAATAGACCTCTGGAACTATTAAAAGGTCCACAAGTAATTACCTATTTTCACTTTCTGTAATTTGGTTTGTTGGAGAAAAAATATCATTCAATTTTGACCACCTTTTCTTTAAAACAAATTCCTTCAAACATAAAATTAGATCACTATTTTAATTGTTTATTTTATACATATGATTACGATGTTTTTTTCTTGATGTTTCTTTTCTTTTAGACTTAGATATCTAGTGTCTGTTCTACATGGTTAGACAATTTGAGTACTTATCTGGTCATTGTGTTTATTTTCGTGTTGTTATTTAAGTTTCTTGAATTCTCGTGGAAAAATATTATCTGCTGTTAGAGTGAGAGTACATGTACATGTACTCCCAAGTCAATATTTTTTTTTGCATAAAATTGGAGAGTTAATGATTTATTTATATTTCATATTATTTAAAAAATCAAGTGTCTAGATACATTTATGTATATGAATTGAAAGAAAACATCGCTGTAAGGTCTAATGTATCATGAAGGTATATCAAAATTGTAATTACCTGGATAGGATTTAATAAAATGGTTTCCTTAATTAGGTCCATCGTCACCTATTGAAATTAAAACCTACTCACTTTTATTTAAACAAATTGTATTTAAAAGATAAACAGATTTAAGTTTGTTCAAATAGTGAAAAGAAAATATGACATGATTTTAAAAAATGCATAGGCTGGGTTTTTAAAGCAAATTTTGTTTATATTTTATATGATAAATTAACCTTTTTGTAAAAAACATATTGTTAGATCTAGGCAGTTTCAGGATTTTGCCTGAAATATGCAAGCAAAAGCAAAACAATGTATATTATCTTCAGGAGTAAATTTGGAAATGAAGCACTACATAGGAATAATGTAGTAAAATGATGGAATTTTTAAATGATTTTGTCCAGGAATGCTTGCCGTTTTTTTCTATGAATAACCAATATCATCTAAATTGCCAATTAATTTAATTTTTATGATAGTGTAGTTTTGGAAGTATTATAATGTAAAGTGTTTTTTAATTCAAAATTTTCACAAAAAAAATATGTTTTTAGGGATGAATTCATAAAACCTATATGTATAAGACAACTTTATAGAATGGTCAGTTATTATGGATGTCGAATGGTTGAATATTGTAACAAAAATAAATATATTCTTGAGCTTACCCGGTAAATTAAAGTAAAAGAGAGAGATTTTTTTTTTAACTTAATAGCAGAAAAAAAATTAAAGGTTTGTGTGATAATCTGAACCAGATAGATAAAAAATTACAGAACTGTTGATTTCAGAATTTTATGCATTACCAAATTATAAAAAAAACACCAACATATACAGGGCTATATATATATATATGTACACAGGTAAACAAAAGCCACATACGTTTGTGTTCACTAATTTGTTAAAGAATCACATAAATATTTACACAGAGTATGCATTTATATGACTTTTCATGCTATAGAAAGTGAATTGTCTCCCCTCACACATCTACAAAGTAGTATCAATCATGATTCATGTATATCATGTTGAATAACCAAAAACTTTCAAATGGAAAAATGCTGAATTATTTCCATTGCATAATAGACTTATGGAATCAATGCTTCTAAAGACTATGCAAAAGATTGTGATAATACCACTGTTAAGAAAGTGTCTTAAAATAATGGAAATTACAACAAATCAATGATAATGGCAGTCATCCTCCTCCCAAAATCTTTTATTCCTGGTGTGGCTTATAAAAGGATATTTCAAATCAATATCCTTGTTCCCACAGGTGCTCAAATTAATGGAATCATTATTTAAGAAAACGTTGTGTAAACCTAAACACGTTATGTCCCATACAAAAATTCCACCAGTTATCTCCCTTTATGTTGCTAAAAGATTTTTGACTTGCGTGGAAATAAGTATGTATATTCATCTAAGATCCTGCTGTGTAATTAATCATGTATGAAAAAAATAAACGGAAAAATAGCACTTATGGGAGATATTCATGTTAGTCAAATACATATAGAACCATAAAAGGATATTGCCATCATCTATTTAACTTTGTCGTAAATTTAAATTGTAGTCTGTTGTTGTTGTTAACGTTGTGATGTGTTGTTCTGGTACATCAGAGTGCTATATGTAAGATTAAGTGAATATATGATATATGAATTCCAGATAAAATTATGACCTGTAAAGAAAACAATTGAGTAAGTACGGGGGTATTTATTTTCTACAAAATATTTATGAAAGTGATGTATGTCAGGGCTCAGAATTGGTGGTTTTCCTTAGTCACTCGGATACCAAATTACTCCTCCGGATACCAACCCCCATATTCCTGCGGGTACTCTGCCCGATTGACCAAACTTTGGTGTACATGTATATGGCGTATATGTACCTGAATCGGTTCTTATATAAATAATTAGACCCTGCTTATCATAATAAATACATGTATACATACATGTAATGTACATTTAGCTTAAATAAAACATTTATGATTTTAAGTGATGTAATGCATATTTAACGTAAATGAAACATTTATGAAAGTTTTAAAGGTTATTAATTAACACCATCAGAAGTATTTTGATGACTGTATGTAAGTTGTACAATACTATGCAATTTGTGGAGGTTGTTTGTTGTTAAGTTAGATCTGTTAGAGTTGAGAGAAGTTTGGAGTTGGTGATGTTCCCAGCACAACATGCTGGGTTACTATAAATAGGTTGTTATCATGTTCAAACCCTGGATCTGCCCATCAATTTTCTCATTAGATCAGTTTATGATAATTATGTTTAAAACAGAAATTTATTGAAAAATAATAATCTTTTAAAAATTTCATCTGTTGATCAAGAAAATGTTGAATTGCTAGATATGAATAGGTTGTTTTATTTTGCAAATATTGCCATTTCAAAATTCATTCTCATATACTCAGTAACAAGACTCAATTCAGTCCAGTCCTGATCAACAATGGAAGACAATTAATTTGTCATGACTTCAAACTTCCTTATCATTTTTTTTTTTTTGAAAAGAAAGAAGTTAAACACTATGTTGTCATCTTCAATGAATCCTTTAACATGAAGATACATAGAAATGATTTTGAAATAAATTCACTTTGTGAAATAATATATTAAGATGACCAGGTTTTGGACATGGAAGACTAAAAGTTCACGTATGTTCACTTTATGTTCTGTTTTTTTTAAAAGGTTTACTAACAGTTTGAAAATAAATCACCTTTATGTCAAACTTGTGATGTCATTTTGTTTTGCCCACTCACCTAAAGCAACGATGTCGTGTTGGTATAGACCTACTTGACCAAAAATACTATGTACGTGGGAATACCTCCAACTTGCCTCGCTGGTAAAAGTCGATCTTTGTGTGATATGAAGATGGACGTTTTTGTGTTTGCTTGTTAGTGTGTTTACTTGTTGTGATGACAATGATGACTCGGTTCTCATTTTGAGAATTGATGCTTGCTTGAATGTGACCAAAATTTACATGGCGGGTGTCGTCGATGAAGCAGAAGACGCTTACTCTTCCGGAACACCTGGTCTTATTCTCTTGTGCTTTTACGATAATCTCTATGTAAATCTTTCTTTTGTTCCTATTTTGCCCCTAGTTTAATCTTTTTTGAGTTCGGATTGTTGTTTTGTTGACGCTTTGGTATTCTCTGATTTTTTTAAGTACACAATGTACGTACCAGTGGTGGAGCATGGCAAGGAAAATTAACCATGAATGTACAGATACGGGAAACTTTTGGGTAGGAAGATGGCGTTTCTGGAGTTATAATGCTTGATAAGGTATCCATTTGGAAGGCTGTAAGTTTTGATAAGTCAGTCATGTTTATTCATGGTGCGCTTTACGTGATGACACAGAAAAGGAATAATCTGTAGTCATTATATATATAATTAGTTAATGTATCTTCAATGGGTCTCAGGGAAACCAGAGGGTATTCCTGTTTACTCCAATCCTTAGTTTACCCTGTGCATGTATGAACGACCAACAATAAGCGACTATGTAAAGTATATACTTGATGGATAGTTCATTCGATAGTCGAACATACTTAGAAGATTGTTCCTTCTGAAGCAATACCTGACAGAAAAACGAATGAAGCACTTATAGTATGTTCAATTAAACAGAATATGACAATGGTCATATCGTTTATGGGTGGCATTTGTATAGGAAAACAGATCTAAACTTGCCAAAAGTCTAAAAAAAAATTATGCCAATAACTTGAGTTTAAGTCCAGAAATATATGTAACAAATTATCAGGGCCACAGGTGCTTGTGGACATGAATTTGACTATTTTTTCATTGAATGTAGAAGGTAATACACATATACGGTGATTCATAATGATATAATGCTAAATTATAAAGTTTACAATAACAACCTATGCAGCGTAGCCTTATAGGTTTTTATAAGGCTACGCTGCATAGGTTGTTATTGTAAACTTTATAATTTAGTGATCAGGGCTATGTACTGTAAACAACTATATCATGGGCATATTGTTTGACTTGAGATAATCACGACAGATCCTGAAAACAGTGTTCGTATCCGTCTACTTAAAATATGATTCATTATCATAAATGATGGGTACTGTTTAGAACACATCACCCAACCCATGGATCATCTCAACCGTAACAGCATCCTATATCTGACTTCCAACATGGCTTAAGACATCTTCGCTAGCCAAGGGTTACGATCCGCACACTCTTCAACCCCTGGATATCGAGGATGGGCTTAAGAAAGAAGAGGTCATGCGAGAATCAACTGATCTTGCACACAATGGTGAACTTGTAATGCAGTTCTCCTCGATCTGTCAAAAGCATTCGACAAGGTCCCACAATGAAGCAAACTAAATTATTGTAGAATCCGAGGAAATACTCTCCGATGGATCAAGACAGAAGAGAGAATTACGTCACTGTTTATATCGCATTGTGTGTTACAGGGGAGGGGCAGAGGAAAAATCGGACGTCAAGAGGATCAGTAATTACGTGTTCGTAAATTTTACAATATACTATGTGTACAGATTGGTTGCTTAAATGTGTTTTCGTCCGCTTTTCAACCAAGTAGCTCGATCTTCCATCAGATAAAGAAGAGATAAGAAAATAAATAGAAGGGGAAACGTTGAAAGGATAGAAAAAGGGAAGAAAGGAGGGAAGGAACTGCCTTTCCTTTAGTGTATGTGCTATTTCTTTATTCTGTTTTTTTTTTTCAATGCGATTCCAAGGCCTTTTGGTTGTCTGTCCTTACTCTGTTATTGTCACTGGTCGCGTAGCTTCATCGCCATGTCCGGACTGGAAGTAGGGTACGAAACCAACGCCAATTACACCAGGTCTGGGGTTCATTTTGAAGTACCTATATATCTCCATTATATGTTTGTGATATTGTACATATTCACGATCTATTATTTTAATTAGAAAATCCAGAAGTTGAACTTAGAGAACTTTCTGTGGGGAGTAGCCGCTGATATGGAACTAGCTACAAGTATTTACACGTCACAAACATTTATTTTTATCGCTGGGAACTATCACACATTTGAAAGTTATTTAAAAAAAAACAATGATATATGCTTCTATCCATAACGTCAAAGACTTAAGTGAAATGAAATCTAAAACCTTAATTAGGTGTCATATTATCAAAACTGATGAACATCGACATCACATGATGGTTATAGGCGCAACATATCGTACAGTTCATCGACCTACTTGTTATGGATATGAATTATTGAATCATCTTGCGCAATATAATATTCAAACTCATAAGGTTTTATAACATCAACCACTAACATTATTTTTGAACATTCGTCCACAAACAATGAAATGACTTAATCCCTTCCTGAGTTACGTATACTGTAGAAAGGAATTGGAGTTTGGCAAATTATCAAAAAAAAAACTCGTTGTGAATGCATTTGAGATATTATACGGATACACGAACGATCGATACTTTCCGAATATAAAGCCATAAACGGCTTCTGTCTCTAATTAAGACAGACTACATTGTACTGCTGTAATAATAGATTACATTTTTTTGTAACACTGGCAAAGTTGCTTTACCCATTCATCATGGAAAGTGCATTGCCCATAAATTCCGGAACTTGGAACTTGTTAAACTTTATATAAATGTGTTAGCTATAAAGTGCACACGAAATGCACATTTAGGTAGATACCGCACGAAAGACTCTTGGAATTGTGACAAAGACGGAAAGACTTGTTTTGGTTTTTCCTCGCAGAATGTTCTACTTCTTATTTTCACAGATAATTATTAATTAATATCTTAATTAGTCCTTGTTTTGGTTCATATCTTGTATAGAGCGAAATAGACGATGAAAATGTCGGGGAAATACTATGACTTTTAAGAAATGACAAAGCGGCATTTAAATGGCTGTGTGTATTTTTCTTTCGTAAAATTCTTAATTCAAGTAAAAGTTTGATCGAAGTGTTAATTTTTCAGCTCTGACAAATAAATGATCTTTCAAGTATAACGTGTGTGGACGTGGCACACACTCCCCCGTCGATATGTTTTACAGTCCTATACTTAAAGTGGCCAAGTTTTCCTGACAATAACTGAGTGGTCAAACCCGCAGTAGACACGCGAACCAGTAGTTATCTCCACTTTCTAGACAAATATAAAGTACCCTCTTTAATTCTCCACACTATTAATGCGGTTCTGATCATCAGAAACATTACAGTAATTAGATGGGTAGAAAGATGATTTGGACATAAAAAAGGGTATGCAGTCCTTTTGCAACACTCGACATTTATATATTTGTTCTTCTCTCGCTCTGTATTCCTCTTGTTCGGTAATGTCTGCCTTATGAACACCGTTTTCATATGACCATGGTTGTTGCGGATATGTAAATACACTCTTAATAATTAAACAGTAACCGAATAAATTAATTTCACCCATTTTAAGTGCTATAAACTAAATCAGTCATGTTAATTGTAGCTTTAAAGTATCTTTCAACAAGCAGTTTCAATGCGATGCCATATGATTCACTTAGATCTAGGTACATGTACATGTAGCACATATTTACCTTCATGTTCGAACTCGGAATATAAATGTATATTCGTCTAGGATGTTTAGGAACACAAAAAGGCAGCATCCCACTGCAATATCGATTGAAGTACATGTAACTGATTATGTGGACCCTAGCTGTAGAATCATGTGCTTACTCAAGTCTATGGACCCTAGCTGTATAATCAGGCGCTTTCTCATTTGGTGTCTTTGGATACTGGCTTTAGAATCAGGCGCTTTCTCATTTGGTGTCTTTGGACACTGGCTTTAGAATCAGGCGCTTTCTCATCTGATGTCTTTGGACACTGGCTGTAGACTCAGGCGCTTTCTCATTTGACACCTTTGGACACTGGCTGTAGAATTAGCAGTTTTCTAATCTTACGTCGTTAGTCTCTGGACGTAGAATCAGAGGCTTTCTCATTTTAAGTCTATGGACCCTGGCCGTAGAATCAGACGCTTTCTCATCTGACGTCTTTTGACACTGGCTGTAGAATCAGGCGCTTTCTCATGTACACTGGCTGTTGAATTGGCAGTATTCTAATCGTAGAATCAGATGCTTTTTAATCTGACGTCTGATAGGGGAACAAAAAAGGATCCGATTTTTTTCACCAATAAAAAGATTTGTAATCTCTGTTTTATTATTTTTTTATGTCTGTTAGTTTGTTTACTTTTCGCGTTGCCTTCCCTCTTCGTATACATTATGTAGGCACATGGATACTTTAGTTATACATGTATACTATTTGCCGCTGTGTGAAGTCATTGTAACTAAACCCTAGTCAATTACAAGGTAAGGATATCCAACGTTCAGGTCTTTAACACTTGTCATATTATGATATCTATTGGAATTGCATATAGGTTCAAGTTACCATTACGTACAATAATTCCTTTCAACCAAATGCATAATCGTTTTGATCAATGATTTTAACATTTACGGAAAAGCATCGGGAAAATCAATTTCTTGTAATTCGTGAACTTTATTTTTCAATACATAATTATATTAGAATTGCCATATCAATTTCGGTAGCGGAACAAAACGAATTTGAGTTGTGAATTTTACAATGTTTATTTTTAAGTTGGTAACCATGTGCAGTGGCGTAGCTAGGGCTGTTTTGAAGTGTACGCAGGTGTGATGCCGAGGACAACACCCGAAGTGTTGAAAAGAAGTGGGTACGGGAGGGGGATACGTCCACCTCCCGGAAGGAAGGTCTGGGGGTGTCCACTAAAAAAAAAAAAACCGATTTCCTAAAGGTCTTTGAAGCATTTTAACGTTTTCAAGTGCCAACTTTCAGGTACAAAGAATTAAAGAATAAACCCTCATTTTCTTGTACAATGGTCTCATTATTTATAAATGTATTTTAAATGTTTTTAAATTATGTGTACGCACCCGCGTACAGGAAGCAACGCCTAGGGTAACTGACAAAATAATACCACAATTATCATCACTCCATTCAACAGACAAAAACAAAACAAACGAACAAAGACAAACAAACAATTTCGTATACAAAAAACAGCCACACCTAATGTGTTAGAAAGTTTCAATTTCAATTTTATTTATCGTATTTCATAATCATATACACTTTATATTATTATTTACATAATATTAACAAGAAATATTGCTGTCGTTGCGGACAAAATGTGAGTTCCTAGTTTCGTGAGTGTAAGTAATACTGGAAGGTACGCAATCTCCAACAGAGAATCTCATTTATCCGAACAACACACAGTTCGAACAATCTTGATATAGTGTTATATCAGCGTAACAACTTAAGAACTATTTCTTGATCGAAACAAAATTTAAAAAAACAGCTCATTATAATTAATCTATCAACAATTAGGAATTGTTTAGTAAAAACCGAAGCGTTTGGATTAATGAGATTCCATTTAAAATACACAATTTTGCTAATAACGATCGTCGGCCTCTACACTAACACGTAACTAAAATCAATAATTAAGGTAACCTAACCCTGATGCGACAAGGTAAGACATCACTGTACATATAAACATTTGTTTGGAAGATGGTGAAAACACCCCAGAAAAGTGTACATATGTACATTGCCACTCTGACGAACATCCGGTTATACTTTCCCATCTTAAGTTCTAAATAAACCCTGCCGTACCGCTCATTCGTGTTTTCTGGGGACATACTGTGGCTTAAACCAACATGATTTGAAGTTCTTAATATTGCCTCTCCTGCACTCGAACAATGGCCTACACACATATATATGCACTTGCTGCATATTCTTTCATCCTCTCCTCTCCACAAACATCTGGAACACATAAAAAGCAAGTTGGAGTGTAACAATGAATACAAGTGGTTTGAGTGGTTTGCGCTAGTGTTTTATTGTTAACTCAATTACGAAGCGCTTTTTTCGGTAGTGTTACTACATATGTATGTACCTTTACGTCCTTCATGGGAATGTAGACCTAAACATGAACAGGACAAACAATTGACAAATGGTTTTATTGAAAACACGTTTAAGTTACGTTATCACTAGGCATGGCGCAATCAGGGTCTTGTGTATTGGGTTGACCGCTACAAGTCAGAAGTTTTAAACTGAAATGAAACTTTTTGGGAAAAGTTATTTATCACTGTCTTGTAATAGAAAGAGAACACAAACAACATCGGTAGAGGATTGTGAAGTTAACCATTGGGCAAAGCTTGGCACCAACTCGCAAGATACTAACCATTTCATGTAGCAGAGGTTCCTCATTCCTGGTCATACACATACATGATTTGTAGGTTATATCTATATCTCACTGATAAAGTGGGACATTTTAGGATATAATAGCAAAGGTGGACTGCTGAGATACACGATTCATAAAGCATTTATTTGAGCTATTTTAATTTTCCGCTAGTACGCAAAGAGCCGGTCGGGTAGCATACTTTGGTTGTATCTGATAACACACCGCATTCATTGATCTTGAACCGAAAGAGTGATTTATCCAAAATGATAAAACAGGTTCATAACTATTGTAAAATGAATCAAGTTTGTATTCATATATCCATGGCTACACGAGGTTGCAGTACTTTTTGATGCGTTATTACATACATCACATATGAAAATGTATTTTCTAGGCGACACAATGGAAGGAGCTGGTTTCAGGGTGAGGGAACGACAGTCGTCTTTTAGCGATCTCAATATTCCTGCAGGCTAACAGAACGGAAGTCATCACTCCTATCAGCTAGGGACACTAGAAACAGCGCCTAGATAATTATAGCAACACTGCTCCATATCCGGTGTAATGTCCAAGGCTAATTCCCCAATATGATATAAACTCGACCAGGAAGTACTGTTCATCTATTGTACACCTCTAAAGTAACATTATGTATGAACACATCTTAACTAGAATCACCATCCAGCCCAGGCTGCTACTGAAATATTACAAACGTATTATTCCTCAAGCTATGTCATAAAACATTTATACCTGCCGTATGTTCAAATGACACTGCCTGTATACATACAAATGCATAACTAATTCGAAAATATTTAAGAGCCCGAAAATTAACTTAAATTGAAATTATTTTTAACTATGTGCCACTTGCCGAATACACTGTTTTTGCTTCAGATATTAGTTGATAAGCAAATGAACATATGTGACAAAATAAATTTTGGAAACATTAAAACATGTTTCATTTTTGATGATATGATATTTATGAATAGCATTTCAACATATAACGTTTTAGATTAAAATATGATAAAGAATAAAATATTTTGCCAATGTTTTTGCCGAATCGCTTACCAGAATACTAATGCTAGTTAAATAAGGGGATGATTTTGATAATAATATTAGGAATTATTATTTAATGATTATCTCTACAGCAGTAACCATTTGAACGATTGCAAGGAATGTTGTCCGGATGGCATCTAGGAAATGTTTCTTGTTTTTTTTTATTCTTTGCATAGCAAGTTTTCGTATTGGCGGATATCGTATTTACAAGGATATTCTCCAGTTCAAGGACAGCGAAATGGATTACCTGTTTCTTATATCTAACAAGACATTACAAACATCTACATAATATTTGGATATTGATAAAGATATTGCTCAAACATGTATTCTAAACATGCGGAAAGATATAGATACAAGCATATCTTCATATTAATATGTTGAGTTCGGCTTCTTGAAATTTAAAAAAATCAACATGAAATATTACACACACATAATCAGTGTTCATGTAACTAATCACATTTAAATTTAAAAGGTACTTTCTTAAGTTTTGAGCCATAAACACAATATCTTGTATATATCAAGGTTAGAATGAAATGTAGTATTAAGCCCCTACAACGGAGCCAGCTATTACTCGACGTTCCTACTGTCCTTTACCAAGCAACAACTAGTCATGTTGTCTTATCACCAAGCAACCACTAGCCATGTCTCATCACCAAGTCACCAATAGTGATGTTGTCTCAACACAAATCAACCATTAGCCAAGTCTTATCACCAAGTCACCAATAGTGATGTTGTCTCATCACATAGCAACCACTATCCATGTCTTATCACCAATCACCACTAGTCATATAGTCTCATAACCAAGTCACCACTAGCCATGTATTATCACCAAGTCACCACTATTCATGTTGTCTCATCACCAAGCAACCACCAGTCATGTTGCCTCATCACCAAGCAACCACCAGTCATGTTGTCTCATCACCAAGCAACCACCAGTCATGTTGTCTCATCACCATGCAACCACTAGCCAAGTTGTTTTATCACCAAGCAACCACTAGCCATGTCTCTTCACCATGTCACCACTAGTCATGTTGTCTCATCACCAAGCAACCACCAGTCATGTTGTCTCATCACCAAGCAACCACCAGTCATGTTGTCTCATCACCAAGTCACCACCAGTCATGTTGTCTCATCACAAAGCAACCACTAGCCATGTCTCTTCACCAAGTCACCACTAGTCATGTTGTCTCACCACCAAGCAACCACCAGTCATGTTGTCTCATCACCAAGCAACCACCAGTCATGTTGTCTCATCACCAAGTCACCACCAGTCATGTTGTCTCATCACAAAGCAACCACTAGCCATGTATTATCACCAAGTCACCAATAGTGATGTTGTCTCATCACAAAGCAACCACTATCCATGTATTATCACCAAGTCACCACTAGTCATGTTGTCTCATCAACAAGTCACCACTAGTCATGTTGTCTCATCACCAAGCAACCACCAGTCATGTTGTCTCATCACCAAGCAACCACCAGTCATGTTGTCTCATCACCAAGCAACCACCAGTCATGTTGTCTCATCACCAAGTCACCACTAGTCATGTTGTCTTATCACCAAGCAACTACAAATTTAGCACACGTACCCATATATTCAGTATATAATTTACAATATACAATTACTAGTATATCAATATATTCATAACCACATCAAGATATTCATTTAATGTTTCATACTACACATGTATACAAATGTACTTATTTCAAATTCTCAGCTTCTTTTGTTCATCGCTGTTGCCAGAATTATTGCTTTACATTGAATTAATTTTGAATTGTTATATATTATAATAATACAAATAAAAATAAAATAATGTTCGTCTTCTTTCTTTGAACTACATTTTGTACAACTACTTAGGTCTGTTGTTTCTTTATTGGATATAAGTGTCTTACAAATGTAACTGGTCGCCATGAGCGGAGAAAATCAACTTAGGAAACCATCTTTTGATATTTTACACAGAACGTTAATCTATAGATTTGACATGTTCTTTTAATACTTATAAAGGATTATTATCGTCCCGAGTTATTAGTTATTAGAGTTTGTTGTGTTTGATATTTCGTTTTTTTACTAGATAATACCATGCTTAGTGTGACACGACCAGAACATTTTCTACTTAACTAAGGAGCAAGATAAATGATTTATTAATATTTAACAATATGTAACAATACTTTTATGTTATTGACAGTATAAGTATTGCTTGAAAATAATAATAGCAGTCGTAAAGTTAACAAACATTTCTTATTATACAAAGTTTAATAACCGCCAATGGATAATTCCTTATTTAATCTTTTCATTTAGATTAAGTTTCCTGAAATTCTGTGTGCATTGAAAGTTCAAACCTTAAGAACAAAAATAAGATATGTCATGTATTGTACGTATATATTGAATTAATGAAGTGTAATAATGTTGCACAATAAACGATTAAATAAAACAGTTGAAAAAGAAAAAGAAAAAAAACCCTTCCAACCTTGGTCAGCAAGCTGTCCATTACTTGAATGAAACAATATTTCACTTGATTTATACTAATTGCTAAATACATTTACACTTTCTTCATGTTTTTATTACACGGTTACTGTTTTTATTAAGTTTGTAAAACATCATTTCCATTTATGAAAACAAGATTTCTTTGTTTATCAAGTGTTATCTTTCATTTCATCTTTTTTAAAAGTAAATAATTATTACGACAAGCTGTAAGAATTAATGAAGAAACCTTCAAATCTTTTTTCCAGAATTAATCATTATCATCCGAGTACTTTAAAAGAGAAAAGAGACTTAACTCGTTTAAGGCCTTATCTGTTGTACTGGTTTTAATTAAAGAGGTTTGAAAGCCGTTTACAAAAAGGGAAAACAGTAATTGGGATGCTTTCTCTACAGAAATCCGATTTTGTCGAGAAAATAATTAGGAAATTTTCCATTAAACGAATCTCAAAATATAAATGATCTGTTAAACGCAACTTAATGGCATAAAACGTCGTATATGACGCATAAGGATATGTCAGCTTGCAGCCTCAGCTGAATGCATCCACAAGTTAAACACAAGCTTAACGAAGGCCTGAACACATGGAAATAATTTTTCATGTGATAAAATGCAATATACATGCATAATCTATTGCACTGAAACGTGGTTGTATAATACCGGAAATCGCTAAATTCTGCATATATACTTCTAGACTACTGCTTAAAAGTACCGTAGTTAAAGAGACACTACATTTAACGGAAACCTATTACGTTCAAGTTCCTTACAACAGTGGGAACTGATGATGAATAAGATAGAACACAATAGACGTCAAGTATGAGTTAAATTAATACATGTACGTGCGAGATTACGTAAGGTTAGTATCTTTTCATAGCCGATAAAGTATTCATCTGAAAATCCATTGATTCACGTCATGAATTATCTATCTTAATTTTAACTATTTCAATCCGGAAGAAAGATCTACCAAAAAGAAATGATCCCCTTGTAAACATTTGTATAACAGTATTATAAGTGTCGGCATGCACTAAAACAGTATGAATCCATTGAACAGCTTAAGAATTCAAAAATCAGTTGTTCTACAAGTGATACTGTAATAATATGAATTGTGGGCAGGTCCGACGCAATTATCATTGATGGAATTAGAGCAAATCCAAAGATACGCTGTGTGGAGATGCCAAGGCTTCAAATACATCATCATCAGTAATAACTACAAGATCTCTTGGACTAACAGGTGTTTTGTGTGAGG
Source organism: Mimachlamys varia (assembly GCA_947623455.1). Classification (NCBI taxonomy): domain Eukaryota; kingdom Metazoa; phylum Mollusca; class Bivalvia; order Pectinida; family Pectinidae; genus Mimachlamys; species Mimachlamys varia. The sequence goes on from OX392529.1 coordinate 40,008,124, forward strand.
TTTGTGTGTGGTTGCAAAAATAAAATTATTCTTGTGGAAATCTTTATTTCTCATTCGAATATGTAGTAATAATGTCTGGAAATACACACTCTCAAGTGCTAGTTTTATCAATGAATATTCGGAGACAATGTCGGAATTCGGCATACATTCGTTTTTTCTGCAATTTGTGTTGTCATCTTCAAAATGCAGCTGGAGAAAATGGAAACATTTTATCAAAAACGTAACTGAACAGTATCATTTCAATCAATGGTGCCTTATTTATGAGAATAACGTTTTTCTTGCGCACTATAAGCGCATACATTCACATATAGGTCCAAATCCTTTATGGGAGCCGAGCTTAAAATATCCTTAACTGACATGGACAATTGCAGAGTTGATTAAGCTCTCTTACAGGACATTGACTGCTGGTGGTATTTGTAAATAGTGTCAGAAAACGACCAGGAATACTACCATGCACTTCTTGATTCAATGCCAGACTTTATTCCATAGGAGGGACAAGTTACTTGACCATGTTGCAATATGTTAATGGTTAGCAATTATACAATATTCGACTCAAAAGACGAAACATATCAGTATTTGTTCCTTCTAGGGAGTAGGGGGATTATAGAAATGGCAGATGATGAATGGGAAAGGTGCATCACTGTAGTTGTGTAGAGGGCATGCAATGTTAAGTTAATTACTACTTACGAAATGACTGGTTATCAAAAAGATGCATTTTGCCGCGAAAGCTGATTTCTTCAAATTTCTATTATATTGGCATTGAACTCAATGTCCGTGTTTGCATTCATTTCAACGAGTTCAGTAATTGTCAAATTCGATTTCATTTTGTATGACACGTATTCTCTAATTGGAATGAATAAAGAACCTGTGTGTCTTTGTGTATTATTTAAAAACAAATTAAATGTCATAATTTCATATTTTGATGAGAAAAGTATAGCTGATACGTGAACCATCAGATGACTCTTTTAACTGAAATCAAGAAACGTTTCCTGACATTCCATACATGGGGAGGATTTAGAAAAACAACGTCTTTGAGGTTCGATAAGAAATGAAATAAAATATCACTCAGCACAAAAATAGATCTAGGTTTCCACAACGTATAAATTTGTCTATACGCCTTAATGTACAAGTGAAGTACAGCAGACTGGGGGTCTAATATCAATCTGATTTACATAAAACATAAACAGAGCCATATTATTGCTATGGTATAAAAATCGTTGACGTAATAAATGTCTATCTCGCGTGCGGGAGTCTGACGTATCTATCGCGCGCAGACAACCGCTTCCCATTCAGCAGTACAAAAGTTTTACTTAATATATACATATATACACAGGGGCTTCGATCAGTTTCCGTTTGAAAATAAAACATCTATAAACCAAGAAGAGACTTCACTTAGGATAGGCACATGTTCGTGCTACATACATTCTTGATTTCAACATTAACATGGATTCAGAATTCGAACTTGACAACATTAATTGTCGTTAGTGACAGGGATGTAAACCACTAGGGATAGTTGTAGTGGGTGAAGCCATTCCCTGTCCTACAAAATACTGCCAGTAAAAATATTTTTATCACTTTAATTGAGCTGTGCTTGCATGCTTGCAGAAATTCTCACTTAAAAATCCCATAAAAAACTGTTAAATGTTAAACGCCGCGTTGAGGAGAAAAAACAATCATTATTAGCTTGTTAAATCATTTCTACAAACTATCTTGCGGGGTCATTTGTGACAAAATAATGAAAAGATACAATTATCTTTTGATCAATATAATCTATAGAAAAATAATAAAAAATAATAAGCAACTGTGTTATTATCCCGCTCTACTAGGGCGGCTAGCCTTAAGTTAGCTGAAGTGAATACCCTACGAATTAATTTAATTTAAAGTCATATATTATTCATTTATATATTATATTTGTGTTAACAACACCAACATGAAGTGACATTATATTTTTTTTGTTATAATGACGTCAGTGCGAAAGCCACATCCCATCAGAACATCACAAATGTCCCTGTATCTAAATGACATTAATGGTATGAGACGTTCTTATGCTTCAGTTCGAATTAGTTTCAGTACAAATATCGTTTTCAAAAAAGTTATAAATGTAGCCAGACTTCGTTCACTGTCATGATTTTGATTGTCATTTTAATGTGGCTTCATACATGAAACTATGGCACTCGATATCTGACGTCCCCGATACCCGTTATCAAGCTCTGCCTTTTACTTAATGAATTGACCGTATTAAGAATAAGTAGCATGGCCCCATTAAAGAACATGTCAGCTTTGTTTTATATACGTTTGCACTATGATGCATTCTATGAAAAGGGTGTGATTGCTGCAGCTATCGGACAAGTAGGAATGCTATTATTCAGAAACACTTTGTGTTATATTGTTATGACAAATATTGAAAAAAGAGCAATATCAAAATTGGATATATGTTCATAATCAAACACTTCCATATGAGACAGAATTAGTCAAACATGTGGACGTCATATGCATTTACACATCACGACCAATCAGCTTGCTTGTGTCACCGTATGCATGGGAAGGATCTCTGCATTCCATCTGGAGTAGTTTGAGTTTGGCACCACGATGAGAATGACGATGTATGACGTCAGAGTGCTGAGGAAATAGAACCAGAACAGAATCCGGTCAGTGACGGCGGCTATCCGCTGCCATTCAGCAACAATAAGTTTGCGCGCGAAGAGTTCGTTTTGATTGCGGCACTCTGCTAGGAATGTACCTATATTTCCGTCTGTCTGTGTGGATTTTGACTCCTCGGGCGAGACAGGCGTCACAAGTGGTGCCGCAGCTTTTCCACTTGACTTTGTTCGCGTGCCTTTTTTCGCGCGATTATTGTTGTCTTTGCTACTTTGTTGAAAGTCGTGTATATCTGGCCACGTATTACGTGAACACTCAGCAGCCTCTTCCTTAAAATCCTCCCGTCGTAACCAAATCACCTCTTGTTCATCATTGTCTTCGACAAATGACGTTGTCATGACGTCATTTTTGTCATATCGTCTGTTTCGGATTGTTTGCTCTTTATCCAACATGGCGGTGTCCTCTTTATCCGGACTGGATGTGTTAGGAATGTTTTTCGTGTCTAGTTTCCCGTGCTTTTTACACCTGTATGCCCCTTCCAATTCATCCTCCTGAAACGAGAAAGCGATCATAACATAAACAAAAGGAAATGGGCCTTTTACAACCACTTAATAACTTTATCTATAATGCCTACATATGCAGTTCAGATCTAGATGGGGGAAAAGCTTGAAACTTTCATCAAGTCATTCGTTTAACACATAATTTTCAAGTATTTCAAATGATACAAGATTAATTAATCTATTTCAACCCAGTTTGAACAGAAAACTCGATTCCTTACTTAAATAACCTATTCCACCTGTCAAATGTGAAAAACAAGAACACAATTCTAACTGGCGGCCATTTTGAAATGACAATCATAACTGGGTATACAGAGATGAAAAAATAAACAATACTTTCCTTTTTATCATTATTTAGCATAATTCTAGACTTGGTCATTATCTCGTGATAAATGTTGGCTACTTACAAACAAACTTACGACATAGGGATTCGAGAGAGGCAGGTTGATGAAAACGATGAATACATTTTATAGTCGCCATTTTAACCTTAATTAAAACTACTTTGTATTCGTGTATGAAACAAAGATGGGCATTTTTAAAATGCTCATTTGTGTGCTTGCTTGTATTGATTGCAAATGATGACTCAATTTTCACTTTGAGGACTTGACTTTTATAACTTTTCTAGCACCTTGCGTATCTTAATTTTGACATGTGGCAGGGGGATGGCAATGAGTGATGCCCAAAATCGTGATAATCAACCATTTATCCGTTATTTAGGATACTAGCATCAAATGCATAGCGTCAAAATGTTTAATTAATTGGATAAGGACTTCTAATGAAATGCATTTTTGCATAAATGTAATGGATGTTTTTTTTCAACAATATAAGATGGTAAATATTAATACAAGCACCCCGTGCAACAGATAGCGACTGAAATATGACCTAAGGTACACGTATAGTCTAATCAAATGTAGTAAGCCAGCAGGAAATTCTTAATACATACAACAGCTTTCATGATTAAAATCATTAACAGATTAATTTGATGATTCTCATAACTCGCTTCCTTTCAGTACACATAGTGTTTAATATGGAATTTTTATTATGTAGTTTTTTGGGTCGCTATGGAACCTCGAAATAAATACTATGACAAGGGACTTGGTCAGAGATATCACAAAAAAATATATTCAATGCTTTAAACGACTACAGAAAATACACAGACATATCTACTTCGTCTGATTATTAGTTTTCTGTACCAGAATACCTATACATTTATGCATTAGACGAGATCCAAACGTCTTAGCTGATCCAGATTATCAGGAGGAGTAACGCGTTGTATCAAGAGTTTAAAACGATGATTTTGCTAAATGACGCAATAGGTTTTGTAGATAAGTACAATGTGGTCTCCTGGTGACATTATGATAAGTTTTTTTTTATATATAAACATACCAGTGATATGGCCTTAGCTACTTTGTATAAATCGTGACATTAGAACAAGTTATTACAATGAACTTACCAATGACTTGACCTAAGCTTCTTTGTGTAGGTCGTGACATTAAAGCAAGTTATCACAATTAACTTACCAGTGAAATGGCCTTAGTTACATTCTGAAGATCGTGGCATTAGAAAAAGTTACTACAATTAACTTACCAGTGACATGGCCTTCGTTACTTTGTGTAGGTCGTGACATTAGAATGAACTTACCAGTGATATAGCCTTAGCTACTTTCTGTAGGTCATGTTTCATCTTCAGTGGCCTTGACAACCACTTTAGTGCGACATGTCTGAGCCAATTAGGAGCCCGTCTTGTCTTCATGCCTCTGTTGTAGAGGTTTATCACCATGACAGCCATGATTACAGACAGTGACGTCATCGTCATCACCACACAGAGGTAGATACCTTTAGGGGAAAAAAGAAAAAAAAACATGGCCGATTTGGTGTTACAGTTATAGCTACATTCATCGAATTTTTTTTACCATATTTGCCCTTCTGAACCTTCGTGAAAAACAAACATGGGGGATTTACCTACAAGAAGTTATGATTTACTACATCAACAGAACGGTTTCGGTCCTAGAATTTGAGTACACAACAAATCACGCTTCACATCCCAAGTCTTCGCGTGTGTAATGGAATAACATATTGTATAATCTTTTTGGATCAACTTAAATACACAACATGTACAACTACAAGTAACGTTTGGACATAACTGGTAAACGTATCACCCGTTCCTGTGACAGACTGCAGTGTTAGAGTACTATTAGGACGAAATGTGTCGTATTATCAACACAAATGTCTTTATTGGTGGGCACAATGCTGTGTTTTATCAGCAGTATTGGGTCAGGACACAAGTCCTACTTTGCTTGACAAATGAAACAGACGTTTATGAAGGCTTGCAATATTAACTTTCAATTAACTTTCGCTGGTATTTTACAAATGCCTAACGAAGACAGTCATTAACACTATCATTATTGAGTATCATAGTCTGTATGCATTATAGACGTTGCCTTTTCTCTATGAATTATCTGTAATATCAGACCAAGCCACACCATCGTAAGTCGTGAAAGCTTTCTGCCAAATTCGCGAATTGCCATTCACTTTCTACACAATTCCGCTTACAAATCGAGTTTTCATTTTGTTGTTGTTGGTATTGTTACATTAAAGAGCTTGGATGCTGCTGCATAAAATACCTTTTGTACATACAATGGAGATTTATAAAGAACTAATCCAAGAATCCCGTCATCCATTGTGAAACTGTAAAGCCTAGCCTGTCACTTAAGCTTTAAAAACGCCATATGGTACTTATACTAGAATAAAACATTCTTCAATATTTATCTTCTTATATTAGCTCCCTCCTAGCCCCTCCCAACAGACAATATACTAACCCGTTTGTAAATCTCGCCAGACATTTGGAAATTGCCATGTACCGTAGCGAGCGTCGAACAGACATAGTACTTAGTAGGTTCGTTTATCCTGTTATTGTTGACGTCTCGAGATGAGTACTATTCGGCAGGCAGATGAACCTTTGTCTGAAGTCAATTCCATATTGGAAACGTAATGTCTACTCTGCGACAGGCAATCACTCTCCCAGACAGAAAGTGGGCGTGTTTGCTTCAAAGACTAACGACCCAGATGTCGTACCAGAGATAGGTGGTCTACTTTAAGCCTCGATCTCCTAAGCCGTCATTATTTTAGGAAGAATTTTTTATTTAAATATCTTTTTGTTTGAATCGCATACGAAGTCAAGTCGTGTACGAGTATTTTCCGAACACCGCTTATAGGGGACCAGGAACAGGACAGACCTGTGTTTCGCAAACTGAAAACGAATCAGCAAGTGAATTAACCGTTTTTAAAAGCGGCCAAATAAAGGACAAGCACAATAATATATGGGTAAAGGGAAGGGGTGCGCTGTCTTTCCTTTGTGTCTCAACGGAGGATAGTATACAACGAAGAAGGCATTACTGTGAGATGTTCCTATTTGTTGGTTGGTTGGTTGATTGTTTTTACGTTCTATTAACAGCCAGGGTCATTTAAGGACGGCCTCCCGTTATGTGCGATGTGGGTTTGTGTGTTGCGAGCGTCGGTATGTTCGTGTAAGCCTTCTTGCGATAGTCCGGATCTTTTACCGATTTTAAGTGCTACCACACTGAAGTATACTGCCTATTTGCCATTACATGTTTTTGTTTCAATCATGTTAGTAATCACGTAAAAATGTTCAAACCTATGTATATATATCAGCATAGCGAATTTTGAGAAATTGCTCGGTTTGGAATGTAGCTAGTATACAGTTTAATGGCGATTAATATTTAATTATTAATTAACTTACAATGAACTGTTAGCTGAATCAATTTAGAAAAAAATAGCCACTTAAGGTCCAATATATTTCATATATTGACCCGGTATCAGCTGATCCGGTATTTAAGTGTTTCAAAGCCTTCATGTATGGGTTAAAGCAGTGATATCAATGCCTTAATTTACATATAACACATATCAAATTATGTTCCAATTTTTTACTACGAAACTTCAAACGCGGGTCCATATATTTAACATTTAATGCCAAAAAAGTAGAAATGCAAGTAAACTCAAGAAATTTTCATAGTACGGAAACGGCACCTGGCTTATATCTTAAAATGATTTTCAGTTATAATATTAATGTTTGTAAATATAGATTATACTTATTTAAATCGTCTTTTTCCACCGGAAGTTGATTTTCACAGTTGCTACATGTACCATGTGACAACTATATATGTAGTAGCTATAACTGACTTGTTGCAGCGTAGAAATAGGTGAATTCACTGCTAATGTACACTCATTAGCACCTTCACCCCTGAAGACGCATTTGAACAAACCAATGGTTGGAATATATGAAAGTGCAGGAATGAATGGGGTAACAATTTTGTCGAAGCCAGCCATTACCGAATTTCATTTTTTATTCTTTTTGAGGAAACTACTAACAAAGCGATATCTACATCCATGGTAATACATTTTATGTCAATACTTCGAAGTGTTCGTTAAAACCAGCCTTTATATTCCTTAATTATTGTTGGTAATGTTCTTAGTCCAACTCAACAATAACTGGCTGAAATGAGTAAAGTAAACTATATACAGTCTAAGGTACGAACGAGTTTTATTTTAAAATGAGGTGACACATCTTCACGTTGTGAATGAACATAATTCCTGTACATACTAAAAAATATGTCGCACCGAGTCAATATCTTAGCGGTATTGGGAAACAAAACGTTCATACAATAGACAAAGTTAATATGGCAAATGTAAAATGTAAGAAAATTCCTCAAGTACTGTGTTATTTCATATCTCACTAACCCTCACTTACTCAATACATATTTAATTATGTTTTAAGATTTTGGAGGGTTATGAAAAACCAACAGAGGTCTGAAACAACTACGATTGGCAACACTAATGAGTGCTAATTTGTGCCATGATAAGGAAAATATCTAACGCTTTCTTGCATTAACCAATGATTTGGAAGATCGGATCATACGTCTAGAAAGTCACAAGCTATTTTTCAAGGACGACTTAGGGTTTTACGGTTACATAGTCTTGCCTTCGTCCGATTGATTGATGTTGATTTCCTGATGTATTGTTTATCCTGTTAAGTTTTTGTGTTTTATCACTCTCTCAAAATGTGACTGACAGCTAGATTTGTAATCGAGTAATGACGAGATAACATAATTTCAGACATACATAATACAGTATGTATTTGGAGTCGGTTATTGGCGTTTGGTGTCGGTTATGCTGGAGTTAATTTTTTAATAATTCATAACTCTGGAATAATTTTTTTTGAAGCATTTGCTATTTATTTCCTTGCCACGATATGACGATATCTGAGAAATGTATCGTCAATCTTTACGACGGTCAGTGTTAATCTGGATATTGTTTTTATCAAAATTTATTTCTAAACATATGAGACATATCCCCTACCTTGTCAAAACAGTTAAACCTACTGGTCTACTTTATCTGTTCTTGTGTGCATTTTCCTTTCGACTTTCCAATTATATGTGTGCTGTAATTCATATCCCCTACCTTGTCAAAACAGTTAAACCTACTGGTCTACTTTATCTGGTCTTGTGTGCATTTCTTTCGACTTTCCAATTATATGTGTGCTGTAATTCTTATCCCCTACCTTGTCAAAACGGTTTAACCTACTGGTTTACTTTATCTATTCTTGTGTGCATTTTCTTTCGACTTTCCAATTATATGTGTGCAGTCCAATCTGCTAACATTCTCATTGACTATCTATATGAGGTCATTTGGTTGCATTTTGATATACTTATAAAAAGAAGCGTAGAATGGCAAGCACGTTAGGATCTAGATTTATTACATCAAACCCTACAGCGGGTGTCCCCTGAGAAAGGCATAACAGCAATATGGAAGTTGAAACTTGTGATTAAGATATCAACGATTCTTAATCAACAAGCATTCGATACGGACCAGTCTTTATAGCTAGAGGTAGCGTACATGTCAGAGAGACTTAAATCTTCCTCTGATAAGCGACCGTGGGATGTAGAGACGGAGGAAACTATCAGCGAGAGTGGAATGGCCAGGAAGATGCTATCGCGGCAGGTTGTTGCTTTAACCTACCATTACAGTAGTTGCATCTAAGGAAAGCACATAGTTACTATACCATCAGCGAACGCATTGTCATCAACATCATTGAATATGAATCTAATGGTATGAACTGTTAAATTTTGAAATAGCCAAATGTCTACCCAAGAAGACTTTATTTCATGTCCACAGCCAGGTAATGACAGGTAATTGGAAAAGTCTAACATCAGCTTAATTCATTTTTTCGGCATACTGTATCTAATTACTAAATTTAAAATGGACAGCAAATATGTGTGTATTAAGTAAGATAATTATGATAATGTGGCAAGGTATCAACTAAAAGACAAAATTAATTGGTAGACGGAATTGAACTATGAATGACTTAGAATTGTTCGACGCTTTATATACAAATGGAAATGGCTCTTTAGTGGTAATAAGGTAAAAAGGGTCACATTATCAAATATTTGCGAAACAGTAAGCTCTAAATACAAGCAAAAGTGTGAGGAATAGCCGCGTACAGTAGGCCAAGCTGTTATAATATATCATTAAAGATCGGAGTTCAACTTTAGACGTAATTGAGTACTGAGACCTGGACGAGAAACTTCCAACCCACATACATGTATATAGAGAAGTTCGTAGGGAACAACATCCTGGGAAGTGTGGCGCGTGTTTCAATTTAATTTTTTATTGAATTGGTTTATAATTGATGAATTCATTATGCAGCAGGTTGAATGGCCTATATTATTGGTAAAACATTTGTGTAATGGAATGAGAGATGCGTGATATGAGGGTAAGTAGCATGTTTACTTATCTTTAGGTTCTTTCAGACCCCAAACCATCACCCAAAAAAATTGCGTGATCAAATTTCAATCCAGACATTGAGTATTGTGTGAAAGAAAGAAAGCTGAAAGCCAACAGAATGTGATAAATTATTGAAAATTATGAACATGTTTGATTGTGATATTTTCATCGCCTAACTATACAAACCTATAAGAGGTACAGCCTCCGATGTGGCGGGCACTTCCTCAGCAATCAGGAGCATAAACATAGAAAACGCCAAGAACACTGAGAGCCCTAGAGTTATCTTCTCACCGGACGTAGGTGGCAACCAGAACGTCAGCAAAGTCAATGTTGACAGCATTACACATGGAACAATAATATTAAAGATGTAGTAGAATGTTTTTCGTCGAATATGAAGAACATATGTCATATCCGGGTGTGGATCTGGACAACACGAATGCGTACGGATATTTTTCTTTAGCTTAACTGAGAGCAGGTCCCATTCACTGTTGTCTACATAGGAACCGAGGTCGATGGGAGTCTCGTTGTGTTCTGAGAAATAATCCATCCACAATCCGCTGTAGATCCAAGATCCAAATCTCAAAATACACTCCTGGTCATCAAACGGAAAATACGTAATGTCCACCTTGCACGAGCTCTTCAACTTAACCGGTACCGGCCACTTGACTGTTCCGTTGTAATTAACCAGTACATAGGTTCCCTGCATGAATCCGGTCGATCCGTCGTCCGCACTGAAATAATAAAGACTTATTTTTAAACATAAACAAAATAAAACGGATTTTCCAGTATACAATAATGTGTTCGGGTGATGCAATTGATAACATTTCACTAAGACGGCCGATCGGACGTGAAAAGGGTCACCTCATCAGTCACGTTTTCTTAAGGTACTCCGGTTTCCTCCCACATCTAGACCCCCTTCCCCCCACCCGACACACGCACATCCCCTTTCCTTCCCGCGCTAATATACGCGCCAACAAGAGTGATCAATACAAGTTGAACTTGTTGTAAAATAAACAAAGTCTATTTTGTATTGTTTTAACTGGCCAAATTTATTTCATCCCTAAGACAGAAAAAATAAAATTGGTATATTGTTACCCCGTAAACCTGCCATTGCTAAGTGTACATGTATCCCATTACTGTTTCATTGCCTCGTTACACTTGGCATCGTTCGTTCAATGCCATCACAGAGTTTACGTTTTGACGATAAACAGCAGAAGTTAATATAATAAGGTTATTACAGTGGATCATATCATGGCATCTACATTTATATTGGTTCCACTTTTTGTCGGCATGCTTCTTTTTATCTTTATTATCTTTAAAGTGAAAATGACTGAATCTATCAAAACAGCACGACATATTTTGTTTTGTTTGTTTTAAAATATTACTTTATCTTGTTAAGCCGTCGCTAGGTGGGCCCAGGCCAACATAGATCCAAGTGGATAAAACACGAGGCTAACTCAAAGCAAATAAAATAAAAGCTTTTATTGTTTTTTTAAAAGTGTAAAATACAAACAAGCGTTAATTATACATCTTATGAGCACCGAAAGTACATCTTACGACGAAAAATGTTATAGTTTAAAGTTTGCGCAAACTAGTGATTTTAATTTGTTTACGCTATCATTTCACATATATTTTGTCACTTTGAATCAAGTCATAGCATCTTTCATAATGGACAAAACTGATCAACAGATTTATACCCATCTTGTATTCCAATAAATAAGAGGAAATGATCTCCAAGGATATTGAGCCATTATCCTTCCGAAACAGACTGCTGTTTCCTGATGATGATGCTTATTCCGTTTTGTTTGCATTTCCTAATTGAAAGTTCCTTATTCTAGTCATGTTTTAAAGACGATCTGCGGCAACAAATCCAGCTTGAGATAAGCGATTCAAACCGTCAGCAAGCGACATAACTAGGTACGTGTGTTAGACATGGCACGAAGAGAATACATTTCTATTCCTTACACACACACGCACATACCCTACTTGAAAAGATCGTTATACCTCAAGGAAACAACAGAATGTAGGCATTTATTGATTATTGTTATCACTAAACATCTCATTGTTTCCATTATAAATATTGCGTTGTTTATTACCAGACGGAATTTTTAATCATACGATTGTTTCTTAATCAGTATTTTGATAAGTTTTATTACGAAAAGATGCTTTAAGGTCAATTTTGCTTGTTGTGATCATCATTCTAACTATTACAATGTTTATGGTGAATGTTGTGATCACCATTCTGACTATTACAATGTTTATGGTGATTGTTGTGATCACCATTCTGACCATTACAATGTTTATGGTGAGTGTTTTGATCACAAGTCTGACTATTGTAATGTCTAATGGTAGTTACTACTCCCTGCTTGAAGCTCAGCTTTATGGGAGTGGAACGACTGGTTCACCCGTGGTCAGTAATATTATGCTGGGGACTTTCGGTGTGCACTTTAAATCGGCAAAAGATCCGGAATATCACAAGAAGGCTTACACGAACACATGGCCGCCTCCCAAGTACACGCGCACTCATCGCATACAGATGGAAGCCGTCCTTAAATGACCCTAGTTGTTAATAAGACGGGGAAAACAATCAAACCAAACCAATCCTACCTATTGGTATATCTATACTGATTATGAACACTACATAGACCGTTATCTACTTGATAATATTTACCATAATAACAAATAATTAATCCCACTTACTCTAGTGTCGATATAATCACATTTTCAATCATACCGTATTTATCTAGGCGTTGCATAACCTATTAATGTCGATACAATGTTCATGAAGAATACGCTTAGGATGATCAATGCCTGACAGTACATTTGAGAATAAAGGATAAAGATCTTTTAACACGCTGCAGTGTTTCGTAGTTTTACTGCTCTGTAAACGTTCGTATTTTACACACTTCTTTTATCTGAACGCTATTGAAGAGAACTACTTTATAGGATATTAAATCGACCAGCCTGTACACTGTTTGTGAGCTCCCTTATCGGAAGCACCGGACGATTTACATTGACTACTCATATATAGCAAGTTATCGCGTGCAACTCTGCACTGTCCTAATGACGCAGGTTGAGCCTTCTGAACTAGCTTTATAGTCGTACACGAATGTACACACGGTATCGATCTAGCGCAAAGCGTTACATTGTCAGAGTCACATATCTAAAACACGTTCTGATTTAACTACACACTTCACACTCGCTGTGTGTTGAATCTTTAAAACAGGTCATACATTTCGAGTGTTAATATTTTTGTGTTTTTTTTTTGTTTTTTTGTTTGATATAGCATTACTGATTTAATATTTCCGCATGTGTTAATACGGAAAATGACGACACATGTTTTGATACAAACTCGTCTTATTAATCTCAAATTCCAATCGATTCAAAATCATAACCATAGCAAATACTGTATGCGTACATATTTGTGTGGTTATCTTATTTTCGCGATTTCGCTCAGAAAGCATCCTGCTGTATTGTTATTTTGCTAACTATGTTTTCTTTATATATTGCTTTCTGCAGCAAGAAGTGTTGCGAGTGCGCAATTCATCATTGCGGTTATCTATTTCAAATGTTATATGTGCTTAAATTTGAGTAATCCAAAATAAGTACGCTTACAGTAACTTATTTAGTATTTCATTAGAGGAATTCAACAAGATAATAGAGATATCTTGGAATAACTTGATTTGTTTGTTTATTATGTCCATTTTTTTATTCATAATTGTTAACATTATATTAGAAATGAGTAAACATATTGACTTTTCATTGGGTTTATTTCGATTACTTTAAAAGTTGTTGGGAAAATAATTTCTTTAGATTTTTTTCATGAGAAATATAGCGGGAATGTTACTTATAAAGCTGCAAAAATGGGGAAGGAATGATTAAAATTTTGAAACATTGTACCAGATGATTAATTGAGATCTATATTTTTTGTGAATTTCAAATGAAAATTAGGAAAAGACAGATACATACCGAAAATTTAATTTTGATCAACAGCTAACTTACTTAAAGTAATATAGACAGTCAATCTGTTCAAACTACCGAGAAAACTTAGATGAACCGAAAGTAGTGAGGACCATCTAACGTACAATAATTACACTGCTTGGATATTTTTGTCACCGAACAATATACTGACAAATAAACATTCTCCTTTACTCCTTTGGACACCATCTTGAATTTGTAGAATTTGGCCATTTGCATGTGTAGAATAGTTTTTCAAGAATATAAGTTGTAACTTAAATTCATGACACATTAAAACTGGTTTTATTCCTTCATCAACAGAACGACTATGCATTATGCATAAATACCATAAAGAATGCATCGTACGAGCAACGGGGGTGATTAACTTTCGAAACCATCAATATGCTGATGGTGTACAGTATGCAGTATGCAAATACAGACTCTATCTGTTTGAGCACTGCGACATTTTATATAACGATGGCCACATTTTATATCTTCATGCGTTAGTTTAGAGCTGAAGAGAATGACATTGATGGCGATAGGCAGCCTGCGTGATTGGCAAAACTTGTAGATTGCATGTCGATCTGTTGCTAGCACATAGTTTTGATACTGCACACGAAACTGTTCAAAGGACTATTTGTATAGGGCATAATTTAGAATGCAAGCTAAATTGCGCTTAACGATTCCATTTAGAGTGTCCATAAAATAGACCAATTTTGCAGGTTATTTAGCACGCTCGATGTTAAACAGACCACATTGTAGAAAAGGACATCAAATGCACGCACTAGATTTAAATGCATTAGTATGTTACAAAAATGCGTATTTCTTACTCTGTATGTTTGAACTATCAATGACCACAATGCGTGGTTGGTAAGCGAATTGCGAATTAATGCTAAAAGGATTAAGTCAAATTTCTTGCGTTATCTGCATGTTTCCATTTTTTTCGGGAAAGGATGGGCACAAACATAAGAAATTTAACAAAAAGAATAACAAACAGACAATTGCAATATACAGTAGTTTGAACCGCTGACCAGCGCTGTCAACATGTGTTTTCAGTATGTAATTTACATAAAACACAAGACCATGTTCCCTCAACACACGACCATGTTCCCTCAACACACGACCATGTTCCCTCAAACTTACACCGCGTTGGTGCAAGCCAGTTGCTTCATTGTCGATATAATTACCCATAAGAGATTTAATCGGGATATAAACATTTAACGTATCATGTTTTGGAAACATTCAGAGTACATACAGTGTAAATATAATGGACTCGAGCCTCTAAATTTGGCACCTTGTAGAAACCGTTGTCGAATGCACAGATAAAATAATAATGTCTTGACCACTCATTCAGAGATTGTGTGTAAAGAATTTCCCTATGTACAAGTGTATATGTGAAACAGACATTAGTTGATACTTACTTGTTATAGATGAAGGTGTCGGGCAGCCAAACATTCCTGGCGGGGATCCGAAGGGACCGGATGCTGTTGAAGACGACCGGGTCCCAATACAGATTTTCGTCAGCCCATTCCTGTAACAACGACATTTTATATTTATTGAAATCATGTGTAATCACAAAGGCAAGCAGCGTCACCAACGGATATGACCTCTGATATAGAGTTATATTAATGTTGTGTTACATCGTCATATTCTACAGTGTCAAAACCAATCATACCATAAACAGGATAATGGTCCCTAAAACAGCTGATACTTACTTAAGTATAAATCAGTTAAAGTGAAAAATGTGACGAAATACCATTAAAAAAACACATTTGTATCAAGGTAGATATATATAAAAAACAAAATGACCAATTATCTGTATGTGTTATCTGAGTGAATTGTGATATCTTTGGGGTTTTGTTTTGGTTTGAAGTATGAAGGAATAATTTCGGTTGGTCTGTATGTATGTGTATCCGTTTTTCTGTCTTCCTATACATGTCGGTATGTGCGAATGTATATGCACGTGTGGATGAATTCACACGTGCGTGTTGGTGTGCGTGTAGACAATAGACCCCCCGCGTGTTAAAATCCAGGCAAATAAGAATGATTTATATAAGTTGGATAACGTGAGTGTATGAAGACTTTAAGGTATGTATGCGTGTATACATGCATGCTACGTATGTATATCATGTTACGATATAAGAGTAAAATACACGTATATGTACTTAATAACCACCTATGTACTAATTGATACTAACAGACTAATTTGTTTTTGTTGGATTTCTTTGAAAGTGTACTTGGTAGAAAAGATGTGAAAAGAGGTAAAACTATATACAATAAATACATGAGCCAAAACTAAGTACAAAAACAATAGATTTCTGCATAGTCAAAGCTACAATTGCCTGCACATTAGGAGCAAGTAGGTATATATGATTCGTATCAGGGTACATATATAGAGGTTACACAACGAGTGGTTGTTGAATATGGAATTTATTTCACTCGAGTTAATTATTTTTTTAAAGTTACAAAAGACACGAGCTTTAGCGAGTGTCTTTTGTAACTTTTAAAAAATAATTAACGAGAGTGAAATAAATTCCATATCCAATAACCACGAGCCGTGTGACCTGTTTCTACCACAATATTAAATCGGCAGTGTCAGTGTTGATTTTTGGAGTGAACCGCAGACTATTTGCGCGAAAACGCATCATCTCGCATATATTCCCGCCATGTTGTGACGTCGTAAACAATCGATGACGACATCAACAATCGTGATTTCCGGTCAAAGTTCAACTTCTCAACCAATCAAAAGTCCGGAAGGTCATATTCCACTAGTGGTATATAACATATATTTATCCAACAGTAAGCACGTTTATACAATGATCTGAGAGTGGAATAACACAGGGTATTCTGGTAGAAACATATATACTGCATATAATTATGACCTTACATGAGTTTCGAGTTCATACGTGATTAATGACACGAGTCTATTTTTTTTTAATAAAGCGAGTCTCTGGTAAAATGTATATATATATTGGTATAATTGCCTCTTTGTGAAAGCGAGGATATAATTATTTATATCGGGGTACATATACATATACAAACATATATATATACTCTATATAATTATGATCTTACATGAGTTCCGAGTTCATACCTGATTGATGAAACTAGACTATTTTTTTTCAATTTAGTGAGCTGCCAGTAAAATGTATATATATTTTGATATACATGTAATTGCTTCTTTGTTAATTCGCGGATATAATGCTGACTTTAAAGTGGGATTTTACTGAAATACCTTACCGAATTCAACCCCGTAAAGCCGCCACGTCACATTATACTGACAACGGGAAAATCAGTTATCATAACCCTAATAGTCCGTTGACCTTCTTACTGATCTAAGTAAGGTATTGTCAAGCAAAGTACTAGGAATTGAGGCAGATAGAAGTAGAAAGAAAGATAGTGATCTCGCTGTATTTTGGTCGTTAAATGCAAATCCCCAATTGATCGAGGGCGAGGGGTCCACATAAGTCGCCTCTAACAATACGTCTTTTTGTGAATCCTCCACACACTGGGGCGCCTCGGTGTAGTAATACAGGTTACATTATCACTACAATCAGTTCAATGTTCAGGAACTGAGTTGTTGTACGGACATGACATTCAACAAAAATGAAAAACGTACATTTACAATTTATTACACTTTGAAAAGTTGACCAACGTTTTTATATAAAAAGGTTTGTGTTGCGTTTCAAAGCGTAGAACACGTGTACACCGGTTGGAGTAAATGTTTGTAAGAATATCATTGAATTCTAAACTAGAGAAGAAAATGAGCCAAACGCATAATGAAAGTAACACAATATGCACAATTAATTACTGTAAGAATTTTTTTCACCTAAATATTTTATTAATATATTATTCCTAGATGACCGTTTATTTGTTGAGATTCGAAGAACGATTGCTATGGGAATAAACTATGAAAAGGTATGGGGCTATCTACTCGACAAGGTGAGCTTTTCCGGATACTCCGGTTTCCTCCAACAATAGACCCCCGCGTGTTAAAATCCAGGCAAATAAGAATGATTTATATAAGTTGGATAACTTGTTTCATAATTGTTGTAAAATAAATTAAGTTTATTAACAAACTATGCCGTTCATAATTTGTACTCTTGGCTGACTTGTTTTTGTTTTCATATGAAGTTGTTCTTATGGAAGAGCGTAACCGATCAGGCAACACACACCTTGCCAAATGTTGCTAGCATGGTTTCACTTTCACAAAAAGCGACGATGTCTTACCATTAATAGCAAGCTGTTTGCTAACCACATCGGTCGTATATAATCCTTGGACCTTTGAATAAAGCACACAACATACTCTTCTACATCAGCTGCTTACATGTACCGCGGTCTTTACTTTAACTATGACCAACGTGTACAGATTACTACTAATATAATCGATACATTTGTATTTTGAGCATTTCGATTTTCCCATCGTGAACTTTTCCTTTCTTGAATGTAACATCCATGCTTCTCCAACCTATGGTGTTTACATGTCGCAGTTATGTCGTTTTTCTAGGTGTTGTCCAAATATCGAGTTTTTTCGTGATATATGTTGGCTGCTGACAAACAAACTTACGACACACGGATTCGAGTGACCAAGGTTGATGAAGACTATGAGATCGTTTATGGTTGCTATTTGTCTCTCTTTAAGAATTATTTTGTATCCTTGTATGATATGAAGATGGGAGATTTTAATATTCGTCTTGTGTGTTTACTTCATGTGATTGAGAATGATGACAGACATTAACGTGGATATTATCTAGATATGCATAGTGGTAGTCGTCGATTAAGCAGGCGACGCTTACTTTTCCAGAACACGTGTATTTATTAATTCACTTGTAATTTTTCAATTGTCACCGGGTAAATCTCGTCATAGTTCATAGCCTGCCCCTTGTTTAATTGATATTGAGTTCGGATTATAGTTTTGTTCAACTTCGATATTCTCTTTCATTTTTCATTGTAGACGTTATTAATGCAACTCCCAGAATATTTACCCCTTCTTCATTTTATACCCATGTTCCCAAGTACTTGCAAAGTTAACGTTCTTACTTAAACTTTCATACAGCAACGCGAACTTACAGATACATTCACATCTATCTATACACATATACTGTGTACACATACCAATTACAACCTTACAGAGTGTATATTTAATACATTGAAAGTATCGCTAAAAATCTATTCGAATTCACAGTAATCACTTTTAGCCATATCTATATTTGTCGAAGATTGGAAGATAAAATATTTGAAAACAGATTTATTTTAAGAAGCTTAGACGAAATCGTTAAGGTTTTTATCGTGAGCAGTGTATCTAACTCCACCATGTCCTTGAGTTATGGTGTATGGATACTGTAATTACGTATAGTACATTTGATGATACGCGCTTAAACCGGTATAGACTCCAGGTTTACGAGATTTAATGGAATCAGATATGAAATGCGGCATTTTGTGTAAATTCAGAGAGCTGGCATCCTGCTAAGATATCATAGATAATGCAGGTGCTGCCTTACCGTGGCCTAAAACCGCCGACTCCGCAGGATTTGCTCACACTCTGAGCTTACCTGTTTGTTAATCCTTAGCAATGGCGTGGATACCTTGACGTGTGTATGTTTGTGTCCGACGATGTGCGGACAACATCTGTTATCGACTTTGTCATTTTGTAAACAACAGAACAATTCGATAGAGATTAAAATCCTTTGATGTTACTAAAAGACCGAGCGGTATCTATTCGATACATTTGCAACCTTTTTGTATTCCTATACGAAGTCCTTTCATTTTTTTTTTAATTTTCTTTTTGAAGCATTTCTTAAAAAAAAGATTATGACTTTGATCTTTGTTTAAAAAAGGCTTTATTCTTTTAAAACGCACGAGGCCATTAAAAGAGATCAATCCGGTCTTTTTCAAAATACTCATCTCTTGACAGATATTAGAAGCAAACTGTCTACATAGTACGTGTTAATCTAGTTATTATAATTCCTATTTCAGATCTTGGTGAAAGTATGCATTTATTTTATGCATTGATATAATTATTATTCTTTTTATGATTCAATTTCCAAAGAAACCCTTTTTAACGATTTAATTAAAAAAAAACAAAGTTGCTCTTCATTTGATCAATTGATCGCTACCCCTGACTTCTACTGTACATCCTGTTTTAACCATTCGTTGCAATTTTCGGCTCTTCCGTTATCAGTTCGCACTCCTGACCTTACAACCTAACATTTATCAAATGTTTAACTTGTTTCCCTAACCTTGGAGTAAACCGCCATTTCTATTGGTTCTAAAACATCCACATTCTGTGGCAGGTCCTGTTGGAAGTTCGAACGAAGTATAAAATAACGACAAACGAGAGAAGACTCCTTACAAATCAAACAGCTTTCCCAGCACGCCAGATAATCATCATTATTAATTCCCCATAGACATGCATCACCGTTCGATCCAGCTCTATTCTTTTCGGGAATTCATTTCTTGGTAGTTTAAAAGTAATCATTTCACGCGTTGCTTGCAAAATTGATGCTTTTAAATTCAATTTAAAATTTTAGATCTTCAAATTATGTTTCCGTGTTGGTAATTTGAAAATGAAATTAAAAATTATCGATATCCCGTGTGTTTGTGGAATTGAGAACATGGCGTGAGTTTATTGATGCTGGGTTTGCGCCAACTGTGTTTCGCAAAGTAACCCAATTCAGACTTTAACATCGGTGTTTTACTGTATACTCATAATGTATATACTCCAATGTACTGTAAGAAAAGACAAAGCTTCGTAACGATTATTTTTTGCAGTTTTGTACAAACTACAAACTATCTACAATGTAGATATCCAGGTATATATTCTACGAAACTGCCAATATCGTTGTTCAAATTACATTATATCATTATAATATAGCATTCCATATATACTTTCCACAACCACGGCTATTAATGTGTCAAATTCATCTATATATGACATTTGAACAGAAAATAATTCCATTTATAGTGGACCTTATAACACATGTTTTGAGGTCATCCTTATTGATTTAGTAATAGAAGAGTACTACGCTTTTTTGTATAACGTTTTGGTATGATATGAATTTGGACGTGTTTGTATATCCTCATTAGTATGCCTGTTTGCTGTGACTGAAATTTAAGCCTCAATTCTCTCTTTGATGCCATGACATTTACTTGGATCTGGATTAGATTTGCATGGAAAGTGTTGTCGATGAAGCAAAAGACGCTTATTGTTCTGGAACATCTGGTCTTGTTCTCTTGTAAGTTTACAAGGGTCTCCATGGTAATATTTCCTTTGGACACTTTTGAATTTAGTTTAATCGATTTTGAGTTTGGATTGCGGTTTTGTTGAGACTTTGGTATTCTCTGATTGTTTGACTGATTATGATAAGCACATGTTTAATGTTTTGCAATTACACGTGAGAGTCATTAAACGTGCTCCCTGTAAAAGACATAACAGTAATTGACTTTTGCCACTTCGCCTAATCTTAGACATAAGGTCTTCAACTTCAGAAATCTACATGACTAAATAATCAAGAGCAATTAGAACTCACTGATAATACGATACCTAACGATTACTCACACAAATCTAAGACAACCAATATTTAATCAAGAAAACCCGTTTCCCCAGAAGAAACACCGCTTCATTAATCATCTTGGTCGAATTGAATGTTGTACCTCGTTCATTGTGATCAATGGAAATGCGAAAAGGGATTGGTTTGATGGAGTCGGGTGACATTTTACAGACAGTTTAATTTTGAATGCAACATAAATCGTCCATCCTGGCACTTTAATGGTAACACAATTATACTGTCGGTAATAAACGTCCTCATGATCTGTACGGAATTGCACTGACCTTGAACGTCTTGATGTTAACAACTTGTTCTCTTAGTCATCTCGAAGTTTGTAGTGCACCGCCAGTGACAAGAGTTATTCTGACTATGTATGAATACATTTATGTCACACGGGATGATAAGTAACACCTCAAAACCCAACACCTATCCCCGTAATGCGTTTAAAGGAAAGGAAATAAGCAATTTAAACTTTAGCAACATTCCATAAGAATCATATTACAATAAATTTCCTAGATTTGTAGTTGTTTGATTTGGTTAATTTAACTTGTCAATTACGGACGTGTGCAATGCATGCATACCCGTGTATGTTTTTGATGGTGTCAGTACATGTTGATTCACTGGCATCCTTTTGATAGCACAGATATGATGACGACTTGATAGTACAATCTCGCTCATATATCATGCCTAAGGCAACTAGAAAAACATTCTACCTGGTCACATTATACCGATATTTGGTAAACCAGTTGCTGCAATTTCCCTAAATGCTGATTGCTAAGCAGGAATTATAGCAACTACTATTTTAAATATTTGTCCTGGGTATGTCCCGGTTTAGGCGTATTACCAATGGTTATCCTAAAAGACGATAGATCAAGACAAATAGTGAAGCATTGTCAAACAAGCCACTAGGAAACAGGAAGTCGAGTTAAATATCAAGATTCCTGATGCTACAATGCAGGTTGCTGATCAATTTATGCTTTTTTCTTTTCTCCGATTAGCAGAAGACAGAGAAGACCGTCTCTGATTCTGCAGAGAGTCCCACATAAATCGCCTCGAATTATGTAGATAGTCCCACGTAAGTCGCCTCCGACTCTGCAGAGAGTCCCACGTAAGGGGCTCTAGATAAGGGGCTCTAGTGCAGTTAATGCTATATATGGGTGCTTTGTTTCATGAATTTGTTGTTGTTTAAGGTGAAGCTTTCCTTTTGCAGTAAACCTCATAAACTGATAGTGGATGTTATATTCCATGATTTGAGTGGTCGTGTATATGTGGTGCAGAGTATAACGCTGTCGCCTTCCACCAAGGTTGCCAGGGTTCGATTACAAAATCAACGAGAAAAGGTCTGGAGTCATTTGCCTAATACCTCCAAGTAGCCAATATCCGACATCATCAAGACCCATAGCGTGCTAACATCCGGGCCACCAAGAGTGAGGCCAATCAGAACGTAGCATAACGGTTTTTTCTTCTTATTCGAGGCGGACGTCACAATATAAACACCTTGAGCTATATAATTATAAAAACACTTCCTACCCATCACACATGTTTAACACATATGGTGTCATTAAGTACGAAAATGTGGCTAAGACATTGGGGTTAGATACCGGAAGCTTTGTGGATTACATGATTACTTGTCAAAAACATTTCTGATTAAACATTCATATAAATCGTACGTATTTTTTTTCTTGTTATACATAGCATATTTCAACATTATGTTTAGCTGTGCAAGGAATACACGATCGATGCTGATAAAGAAAAAAGTCAAAGCAATTAGCACCATCGATGTTCATATATACTTTAACGGAATTTTTAAATTTATATATTATACAAAACAAAACCCGTTGGTGTGAAACTGGGAATTCAATAGTCGATAGTCGAAAGGGGCCTAAAGAACACCAAACGTAATGGAAACAGTACACCAAGCCTTCTCCACCCAAGTTTCATATTTCTTTCTGGTGGTGGCGTATGGCTTACGAGTTGCACTGATGCATGATTTAGCATAGGAATGGCGAGTATTGTCCAATGTATGTAAGGGATATGCAGGCTTAACTTGTCTATAGAGACGAAAGAGTGGTGCAAAATGAAATATGTCTTAATAAAACATTGTGATTATTACACAATACGTCACCGTGTAAAAGACGATATAAGTAGTTTGTTAGATATAATTTATCTGGGGCGAAAGGGATATTATTGCCATATTGTACATTAATATGTTAAAAGTACCTAGTCTAAGAAAGCATTCATGTTTGTGGTATTCACAGTCACTTGGTCAAAGAAGATATTTGTGTTTGTGAGATACACAGTCACTTGGTCGAAGAAGATATTTGTGTTTGTGAGATACACAGTCACTTGGTCGAAAAAGATATTTGTGTTTGCGAGATACATAGTCACTTGGTCGAAAAAGATATTTGTGTTTGCGAGATACATAGTCACTTGGTCGAAGAAGATATTTGTGTTTGTGAGATACATAGGCACTTGGTCGAAAAAGATATTTGTGTTTGCGAGATACACAGTCACTTGGTCGAAAAAGATATTTGTGTTTGTGAGATACATAGCCACTTGGTCGAAAAAGATATTTGTGTTTGTGAGATACATAGTCACTTGGTCGAAAAAGATATTTGTGTTTGTGAGATACATAGTCACTTGGTCGAAGAAGATATTTGTGTTTGTGAGATACATAGTCACTTGGTCGAAGAAGATATTTGTGTTTGCGAGATACACAGTCACTTGGTCGAAGAAGATATTTGTTTTTGTGGGATCCACAGTCACTTGGTCAAAGAAGATATTTGTGTTTGTGAGATACATAGTCACTTGGTCGAAGAAGATATTTGTGTTTGCGAGATACACAGTCACTTGGTCGAAAAAGATATTTGTGTTTGTGGGATCCACAGTCACTTGGTCAAAGAAGATATTTGTGTTTGTGAGATACATAGTCACTTGGTCAAAGAAGATATTTGTGTTTGTGGGATCCACAGTCACTTGGTCAAAGAAGATATTTGTGTTTGTGAGATACATAGTCACTTGGTCGAAGAAGATATTTGTGTTTGCGAGATACACAGTCACTTGGTCAAAGAAGATATTTGTGTTTGTGAGATACACAGTCACTTGGTCGAAAAAGATATTTGTGTTTGTGGGATCCACAGTCACTTGGTCAAAGAAGATATTTGTGTTTGCGAGATACACAGTCACTTGGTCGAAAAAGATATTTGTGTTTGTGGGATCCACAGTCACTTGGTCAAAGAAGATATTTGTGTTTGTGAGATACAAAGTCACTTGGTCAAAGAAGATATTTGTGTTTGTGGGATCCACAGTCACTTGGTCAAAGAAGATATTTGTGTTTGCGAGATACACAGTCACTTGGTCGAAGAAGATATTTGTGTTTGTGGGATCCACAGTCACTTGGTCGAAGAAGATATTTGTGTTCGCGAGATACACAGTCACTTGGTCGAAGAAGATATTTGTGTTTGTGAGATACATAGGCACTTGGTCGAAGAAGATATTTGTGTTTGTGAGATCAACAGTCACTTGGTCGAAGAAGATATTTGTGTTTGTGAGAATCAAAGTCACTTTATCAAAGAAGATACTTGTGTCTGTGAGATACAGTCAACTGGTCTCAGAGAACGTTGTGTTTGTGACATATCAAGTCACCTTGTCTAAGAAACATTTGTGTTTGTGAGAAACAGTCACTTAGTCAAAGAAGATATTTGTGTTTCCGAGATACAGAGTCTAAGAAAACTTTGTGTTTGTGAGATATAGTCATCTGTTGCAACTATTAATAGTTTTTTAGATGCATGATCGATTGATATGGGAAATATGTTATGCTTTCGTGATATACACAATACGTTAGTCTAAGTGATATAAATCTAACGTAAGACGTATACTCACCAAGTTATTATAGATAGGACCAGTTATTGAGATGTATACTTCCCAGGTTGTTATAGACAGGATCAGTTAGTAAGACGTATACTTACCAGGGTATTATAGATAAGACAACTTAGTGAGACGTAGACTTACCTGGTCTATGAACACGTTGGTGGTAAGTACCTGATGTCGCTCATCCTGTAAACAACAAGAACACCTGTGAGTTTACAATTAACATATATCTTAGCAGAAAATTATCTCCGATCAGCTTTATTTAATTAGTAATGTAACTGAAATACAGATCAGTATTTAAGTTTTATCTAAATCATAATGAACGTGTTTCGTTGATAATGGGTTTAATATTATAGGACCATTCGTCTGGAGTACTTTACACGTATCAATAAAAAAAAAGTTTATGCAACGATAATAATTGGTTTTATTTTTTTGTATAAAGTCTACATCCATATAGAAAATGTCAGTATCATTAGGAATGTTTGCGTTATACATGTACATGTATGCATGTTTGTAGCCAATATATATATGGCGGACATGTATTGTCAACCATTAAGGGAATAAACAGTATGTAGGTTGGTTCCCTTTTTGCTACGTATACAGTCCTTTGTGAAAGCGAAATATATTAAGATATATTGTACAGTGGTAAAACAATTAAAATGTTAGTTGAATTATGGATCAATGGGGATCTACAAGACATGACTGTACGACCACGTGTACTAGTACTGTCTGTATTTTTTTCAAGTGTTGAGTAATGCATATGCCTTTTTTTATTGTAAATTCTATTTCATCCAATGAGATCAGTTATTGTACTTGTCTTAATAACAATGATGTATGATAGCGTATATTCTATACATCTGACAAAGAGAGCGCACTTTTCCCGATCGATACCTTCATATAATGTAGTTCACGACCTTGCTTTGGCCTTCGGCTGCAATCTCGAGTCTTCTATGCACGATAACATTCCTTGTTATTGTAGTTCAGACAGAAACGTCGTTTTAAGGTACAGACTATCTATTGAAATTGTCGAGTTTACTAGATACTATTGTTGTTGATAAAAGATATTGAAATGGTCGAGTTTACTAGATACTATTGTTGTTGACAGAAGATATTGAAATTGTCGAGTTGGATACTATTGTTGTTGATAGGAGATATTGAAATTGTTGTGTACACTAAATAGTTGTGTTGTTGATAGAAGATATTGAAATGGTCGAGTTTACTAGATACTATTGTTGTTGATAGGAGATATTGAAATTGTTGTGTATACTAGATACTATTGTTGTTGATAGAAGATATTGAAATTGTTGTGTATACTAGATACTATTGTTGTTGATAGAAGATATTGAAATTGTTGTGTATACTAGATACTATTGTTGTTGATAGGAGATATTGAAATTGTCGAGTTTACTAGATACTATTGTTGTTGATAGGATATATTGAAATTGTTGTGTATACTAGATACTATTGTTGTTGATAGGAGATATTGAAATGGTCGAGTTTACTAGATACTATTGTTGTTGATAGGATATATTGAAATTGTTGTGTACACTAAATAGTTGTGTTGTTGATAGAAGATATTGAAATTGTCGAGTTGGATACTATTGTTGTTGATAGGATATATTGAAATTGTTGTGTACACTAAATAGTTGTGTTGTTGATAGAAGATATTGAAATTATTGTGTATACTAGATACTATTGTTGTTGATAGGATATATTGAAATTGTTGTGTATACTAGATACTATTGTTGTTGATAGAAGATATTGAAATTGTTGTGTATACTAGATACTATTGTTGTTGATAGGAGATATTGAAATTGTTGTGTATACTAGATACTATTGTTGTTGATAGAAGATATTGAAATTGTTGTGTATACTAGATACTATTGTTGTTGATAGGAGATATTGAAATTGTTGTGTATACTAGGTACTATTGTTATTGATAGAGGATATTATAATTGTTGTGTATACTAGATACTATTGTTACTGATAGAAGATATTATAATTGTCGAGTATACTAGATACTAGTGTTGTTGATAGAAGATATTGAAATTGTCGAGTCAGATACTATTGTTATGATAGAAGACAATCTGCCTGGAGACAAGGGAAAGCTCGATACGCGACATTGCCTTACTACATTTATTTATTATTTAAAAAAAGTGGTGGAGATAGATAATGTAGATTACAGTAGGAATATGTGAATCCCACTTTAAAATGGGAAACAACAATAACAGAACTATAGACCGCAAGGCTAACCCACTGAAAATACGGAATGAGTTCTCCAGCAGAAGACAAGCGTTCCAGAGGGGTACGCATGGAGTCCGCCATACTGGCGTAAGTCAAATCTCATAAATGATCATCTATTATCTAAATTCGGTGTCGTTGTTGTTTTTGCTAAATTATAACGTATTTTTGTAAATCGACTATTTGGCTTTGTGGTTCAGTGACGAAACACAATGAACAACGTCTTATTTAACGTAAGTAAAGATATAAGATAATTTATTCCTTAGAGGTCTGTAAATAAACAGGTACAATAAGACATTACATTTCGTCGAGGTATGCAAGTAAACTAGTAAGATATTATATTTTGTAGAGGTATGTAAGTATAAATGTAAGATACGATATTTTGTAGATACGGATGATGTTTGTTAGATATGGTGTTAGTCTTATCCAATGTTGTCATTTTTGTAATACAACAGTATTCCTACAGTGTATTGGTTTATTGTCATGGACCCTTCGAGTCTTTTGTAATGTAGAATAATGTAATGTAAACGGCCATGCTTTAGTGTTTTATTGAATTTAAAAACTTGCGCTGAAATGGCTCTGGTCACATCAAGAATAAGCAGAAGCAAACAATATGTAAAAGGTTCAGTTCTCGTATAGCCTTAACTAAGCGAAATGAGTATTAACTCAAAGCACAAAAAGTCCTTAAATTAGATAAGATGCTTTACCATGATAATTCACCGTGGAAAACCCATGACACATTTCTCTAACATGTGTGTCCCGTGGACTAGAAAAGACAGAGCTTTCGTACTAAAATTGTAGCCAATCGTATTACTTCTTTCAACAAAACATGGGGTTGTGTTTGAACAACATACGGGACAATAAGTCCTACCCGACATTGAAATCGGCACCATGTCTACAGAAATATACCAAGGTTAACTTCTACCACAATACCCCGAGTTATTCCACTCTCAGACCATTGTATAAACGTGCTTACCGTTGGATAAATATATGTTATATACCACTAGTGGAATATGACCTTCCGGACTTTTGCTTGGTTGAGAAGTTGAACTTTGACCGGAAATCACGATTGTTGACTTCGTCATCGATTGTCGACGACGTCACAACTTGGCGGGAATATATGCGAGATGATGCTAAAGCTCGTGTCTTTTGTAAATTTAAAAAAATAACTAACTCGAGTGAAATAAATTCCATATCCAACAACCACTCGTTGTTTAACCTATATTTATCTAACAGAGAGTCACGATGAAACGACCATGCTGATTGGTCGAAATTTCCGAACAGATATCTATTCGGGAGAACGAGATCATTCGTCTATTCTAGCCCACGAGTCATAAACGTTAAAGAAGTATCTCGTCGGTTTCCGACGATGATGATAATTACGAAACAAAGAATATAATATCTTACATTGATATAAAGAAAACAATACCACTGTAATATAATGTTATATAAATAAGCAACAGTTGGCATGTTCTTGTTATGCATTATTGATAACGGATTACACGTTGATTTGAAAGAATAATGAGAAAAGGTGCTTAACGACACATACATTGAATTAAATAGGGAGTGTTTTGACTGCACCCACTAACAGCAGATATTACATACCATTACATAACATTTCAGAATTTTGCAGATGCTGTTATACCAGAACTATTTAACATGTTTTATTTTTCTCATAATCACAGAACGCATGTTTACATAACATCTTTTAAGATATTGCATTAATACACTAAGATTTCACAATCACAAACTTATATTTAAAGGATAAAGACTAGCCGATGATTTCATTGCTTTTCAGATAGAAACAAAAAAATATCTATTGTTTAATGAATTGAAAATTAAAATAACAATTTTGGAAGAAACAACTTATTATGCCCCTTTCAAAAAAAATTACAGTATATTAAGACAGTGCTGAAAACATTTATATATAGCACAAAGAGATTTTTTATTTATTTATTTTCTCAATTCCTGCAAAGTTTGTTTTTCCCTTTTCTTTCCAAAACCAGCTATAATCAGAACAAGAAAAAAAGAAACCTGTTAAGAAAAATAACATCCAAATATCCAAATAATGGTCTTCTGAATTTTGGTCTAGTTTACAAATTAACTACTACAATTGAGGAAATCACCTTCTTAACTTTTATATATTTAGGTGGTCGTTTAATAGAGATGTTTTCCTGATCAGATTTATATTGATGAAACTGACTGAAAATGATACTTTTGAAAGAGATAGAAGAAATATTTGCATGGATGATAAATCAAGGTAATGATTTATGCCGCTTCAAAGAGAATATTGAAAGGGGCTGCAACGTTTTTTAAATTCTTCAAACCGGTTTTTAGTGTGCATGCACTTGTGCTGTGCCAACTGATACTACTACGTTCTTCTACATATGTAACAAGCTCCAGAAATCGATGGCGATCCTGTCAAAAACATATACTGAACCTATCTCAAAGCCTAAGCTAAGAAATAGCAAATGCGATTTTTCAAGACTAAAGTTCAAAAGCATTGTGCATTTAATTACTTGGTTGTTATGCAACCACGACCGTTACTAACCCTATCAACCAGTTAATGTTTACGACGTAGGGAAAAGATTAACATGCATGAATAATCCTATAAGACTTTGACTGCTGTGGTTGTGATTGTATATCAATACATTATCTGTATACAACTCATCCTAACAAAGCCTAACACGCCAAGTCGACCTTTGTTTCTAGCGTCCAGAGGTAGCATGCCTCAATCGGTATAAAAGGAATGCTTCCGTGCAAATTAATTTAGTAAACGTGTCCCCGGGCCCTCACTTAACACAAATATTAATCATAGCCGACCGAAGGGAATCACCTATAAGACATACGTGGGTCAAGGATATAATTATAGGAATGTCTATAGGCGAGGATGATACGATGGAAACATGCCATAAGTCTGATAGGTGAATGTGGGGTCCAGGCCTCCATATCATGTCTGATAGGTTAATGTGGGGTCCAGGCCTCCAGATCATGGCTGATAAGTGAATGTGGGTCCAGGCCTCCATAGCATGTCTGATAGGTGAATGTTGGTCCAGGCCTCCATATCATGTAGGATAGGTGGATGTGGGGTCCAGGCCTCCATATCAAGTCTGATAGGTGAATGTGGGGCCAATGCCTCCATATCATGTCTGATAGGTTAATGTGGGCCCAGGCCTCCATATCATGTCTGATAGGTGAATGTGGGGCCCAGGCCTCCATATCATGTCTAATAGGAGAATGTGGGGTCCAGACCTCCATATTATGTCCGATAGGTTAATGTGGGGTTCAGGCCTCCATATCATGTCTGATAGGTTAATGTGGGGTTCAGACCTCCATATCATGTCTGATAGGTTAATGTGGGGTCCAGACCTCCATATCATGTCTGATAGGTAAATGTGGGCCCAGGCCTCCATATCATGTCTGATAGGTGAATGTGGGGTCCAGGCCTCCATATCATGTCTGATAGGTTGATGTGGGGTTGAGGCCTCCATATCATGTCTGATAGGAAAATCTGGGGTTCAGGCCTCCGTTTCATGTCTGATAGGAGAATGTGGGGTTCAGACCTCCATATCATGTCTGATAGGTGAATGTGGGGTTCAGGCCTCCGTATCATGTCTGATAGGTTAATGTGGGGTTCAGGCCTCCATATCATGTCTGATAGGTTAATGTGGGGTTCAGGCCTCCATATCATGTCTGATAGGTTAATGTGGGGTTCAGGCCTCCATATCATGTCTGATAGGTTAATGTGGGGTTCAGGCCTCCATATCATGTCTGATAGGTTAATGTGGGCCCAGGCCTCCGTATCATGTCTGATAGGTGAATGTGGGGCCCAGGCCTTCTTATCATTCCACACTGTTTCAAATGTATGGTAATCGATGACACCATCATTTAGTTGACGTAATACCTGGTTGTGAGTGAAAGATGACGTAACACACACACATGTTGCACCTTTTGAATTTAGTAATAGATACACATATACCAATATTCGGTTGCGCATGTCACGTATACAAAAACCTCAAAAAAAGTTTACTTTCAGTAAGCAGATGTGCAGTGCATGAAACAGATCTAGTGGCGATATTTTTAAAATCAAGAATAAAAATTTATTGTATGATTTATATTATCACATTATATTGATCTTTTACATACTTTTAAGGTACAATATTGTAAAGTGATGCACTGAGGAGTAAAATTAGGAACTAGTTATGCGATAAATAGGGTCTGTCCGAGGTGTTCCGAAGATGTTATGATAACAGGTTATGATCAACTGTCCATAACTTTGTTCTAATAAAAATATTCCGAAAGGGTACACTTAACGGATATCATAAATGTATCAGTCATGTGATAAAGGAGTCTGAAAGAGGAACTCCGAAGGGTCAAATTGAAGAGGAATGATAAAGCTAAAGGCAATACGATATGGAGATCAAACGATAAACAGCGGCGCTGGGGAAGCAGATACAGTCTCGCAAATATTTCAAGTATCAACTATACAAAAACAGATTGCATTTAAAAGATTATATTCAAAGAAGTTTTTCCAGAAAAAGCTTGTTAATATTCCATAACGTAGGCGTGATAGAGATACGCGTAACACCTCCACATGATCGCTCTGCAAACACATGGAATCTTGTTGAAGGATTTGATATTAACCATATCATTTTCTTCTCTACACAATGACAAACACAGTCGTAAAACTGTTTTGTGTACGTTCTGCAAAAGATTCAATCGCCATTCTTTGGATGCTACAGTCAGTTTTCGCCTGGGTTGTCTACGGTCGTCTGTATAAATCAGCGTCAGTCAGATACTTACTTTTCACAATAGAGATCAGAATGCTTTTAGATAGACCCATTATAAACATTACAAAAACATATCTCAAAATCAACTTAGAGCGTACCGCTACACATCTGACTGGCTCACGCGATATGTGCATTTAGAATGATACTTTTTTAAAAGGCAGATATGCAATGCTTTTATCTCACGATAACATGATATCTCTCTTATATCGCTTGACCGTCGAAATGTAAGGCAGACGTTTATATTTTCCAATAATATTTTATTAAAGTGACGCAATTGTTTTAGATTTTGAAAAGACGTTTTTTCTTCTTTTCTTTTCATTTCGAAACTTGATGATTTAGTCAAGGTTATCCTCAACAAATTGACTGAAGCAGATCATTTCTACAACCCAAAGAAATAATTCGGTGAAAATGATATAATTTCTGAATAGTTTTATCTTTAATACACTCTGAACACTTAATACATTGACTAACCTTCGTATCTGAATCAAAATGATGACACCGACCAGGAAGTTGAAACTGACACGTACAATATGTATATCACGGAAACCAATAAGTTGATTGGTCGACACGAGTATAGGAAATATAATAGCAATATCGGCACAAACAAACTAATACACATTGACGGTATCAAGTCAGTGTCATTTAAGTTTGAAAGCAGTTGTCGCGGAGCCTGCCGATGAGGAGACAGACAGGACACAAAACATCCATCCTATATATATTCCATAATACAGACTATCCCCGTTACTCGGTAAATTTGAGCAGTCATGATGTCGTCTTAAGAAAGTCAGCTGTACAGCAATCTACTATCGGTTTGTCTCAAACTTTTATACATGTGCAGTACTGACTCCGTCATTTATTGTCGTCTACCATGAATTGAATGTGAAAGCATAAACTTATTTTTTTTCTTTTGTCACATCCAGGTCATTGTTACTTTAAATAGATTTGATTTGATTTCTCATAGTTCTGTCGAAATCATTTTCACTCATATTTCGGAAAATATGAAATAAGTATTCAGGATTTTATTGGAATTTCTAAATATTTACATATTAAAAGCATTTGGGGGAGGTGGGGGGTCATTAGAATTTGTCAGATATTTCAGTCTATTTCAGGAATATCTTAAGACAATATACTTCCAGACTTTGTTTCAAATTCAAAGAGTTCCCCCAGATTCAAAGAGATTCGCAATGGAATAAAGAACACGTAATTTAACTTCTATCACAACAATTGTCTTAACATGTGTACTAACAACCGTAATTACTTACCAGGTCCACGATCTGATTGAGTCTCAGGCCAAACTTGACCATTAGTATGGTAGAAGCGTTGATAACGGGTCGGACGGACTTTTCATATCCTACCATGAGGGACTGGTACAGACGTTGCTCGTCAGGGATCCTCGGGGTTGTCGTGCACCACCCTATAATGGAAGGGCCGCCAGTTATTTTACAAAAGTATCTACATGTGTATGTCAGTCGGTGTTTACCAATCTTTATTTGACGCTTCTTCTTGCTTTTGTCGCTTCGATTAATAGCCTGATGTCTAAAATATGTAGCTTAAAAAGAAGACAAAGAAGCTTTGTGGAATCCATTCAAAGAATTTACCTAAAAATTGACTTGTTATAAAAAAGTCCTTTTTTTACCTTCTATTGACACATGTGTAAATAATTCTAAAAATAATGTATGTAGTGATATACTTATTTTAGTTAAATGTTATAACAATAGTTTATAGAAGATATACATTCATTTCTCGACGAACAAATCCAAGCAAAGTAATGGATTCATTTGATTTCTGGTTTAATGTCTTCTTTACACTGTGAATCTAATAGATTTTAGATGAGGTTGGCATTATAAGATTTTATACAAGTCTAAATGTTGTCTAAAGAGACTCTACAGGTATGGTGGTAATAGGAAAAAATTAAAATTGATTTATACTTATTTTTGTTTTTATTTTTGTACCATCATAAAGTATTCAAGATCGTCATTTAGGTATCATATGTAAGAGGGTAGTTGAAAAAGAAATTCGTTAAGTTTAAAAAGGTTTGTATTTCTAAATTCAGCTCTGAATGGCGTTACCTTGTGATGTGATCCATAGCAACGTCACTGACGTCTCTATGACGCGCTCCCAAAATTTCCCGGCATGCTCCATCACGGAAGTGACTTCAGTCTGCAATGAAAAAAATAAAACACTTAATAAGTTATTCCATTATTCGAAATGATACTTTTT
The DNA here is from genome assembly GCA_947623455.1 of Mimachlamys varia. NCBI lineage: Eukaryota > Metazoa > Mollusca > Bivalvia > Pectinida > Pectinidae > Mimachlamys > Mimachlamys varia. The sequence continues at coordinate 40,042,704 of OX392529.1, forward strand.
ATAAGAATTACTTAACACACTTGTTTTACTGAAAAGCAAAGGAGTTATTATAAAAGAATATCTTTCACGAAGAATGGGAATTCGCCTACGATACGATCGAATCCTAAAGAGTAACAAGATGAGATTAACAGCATTCATGCATACTCCCCTGATATGTACTGCTTGTCAATTTCAAAAGACCTGCGGGGCCTGAGTTATGAACTAGTTTGTGACATTTATGTGGTATTCGGCAAGGTTCAGCAATGGTTCAAAATGAAAACAAGGAATTCACATACAAAACCGTATTGCTTCGTATTTTAATTGCTGGAACCTGCTTGATAATTAAACAGACATTCATGGAGAAATTTGACACATGAGGAATGTTACCACAGTGAAATTCAGAAAAAATGGAGGTTTTTTTTGCTATTTTTTTTTTTTTAACCTTTATCATTATTATTTATTTGGACTCACGTATGACACACTTCAGGTTCTTGTGCATCTTAACTCTTTTAACATTTTTTTATGCATACATTATAGAAATTTGCCACAGAATTAATGACCATGCAATGTTTCAACAGTTCTTAATATTGAAATGCAAATTATAGATATGTAGATATATGCTAATTAACATAAAAACACAATGATCGTTTTATTAAAAAAATTATACATTTTCTAGCTGTGTTTAACTTTTACAGTTTCGGACTGTCTATATACATTTTGCAGTGGTGGTTCTACAAAGCTACCCCGTACACAATGCCACTGTTTTTTAATTACTTTTTTGAAGAATTGTATCCTTACTATTGTTCCATGGCTTAGATATACGTGTCTAGAATTAAACCACTCATACAGACACGTTATGCCTTTTACTGTTCTGTACTGTACTGTAAAAAGTACTATTAGAGTAAGTATTTGTTATATCATTATTTCTGCAGTATAAGGTTATATTAATGACGAATTTATGATAGCTCACTTAAAATAATTTTTGTAGTTGTCATGACAAATATTTATTATGCAAATTTCGAGATTCCGACACCTCGCGAATATCATTTTCATTGATAATTTTATCGGCCACTAAATTTCTTGAAAGATTTACATATTCGATACATGCTCAGCATACGTCAGTCAATGCATATGGAAGATGAACGTACCTACTTTCAAATTACATGAACTGATACAGGCCCACCAGGCCTTTGATTGTGTCAAAGAAAGATGGTTTTATGCATAATACCATGTTGAAATTTTCAACGCTTCTGTATCATAATTTGAAAAACTAAACAGAATTGTTCCTGGAAGAGGTCTTGTCCGAAACATTCAAATAGACCTGAAGTACACGCACCAAAAATCCATGATCTAAAAAAAAAAAACGTTTTTAAAATAGAAATAATCGTCCGTGTACATTGCCTCCAAGGCGACTTATTATTAAAATTATTTTTAGTTTTCCTTTCAGTGCAATCAAAATGTCAATATCATTCAATTTCGGAAGGGAAAAGACATTTTACAAAATTACATCATCGCCAATTCACCATTACGAGAGAATTCTAACGAAAGAGAAACTTCAATTTGTATTCCTGACGTATCAACCTGTTTAGATGTGCTCAATGTACGACAATCAAATACGTTAGAATGGAGAAGTATGTGATCGGGAGCTTCATAAACAATGACACTGTCATACATAAAGCATTAGATGATGAGGATGATGATGATGATGACGATGATGATGATGATGATGATGATGATGATGATGATGATGATGATGATATGATGATGATGATGATGATGATGATGATGATGATGACGATGATGATGATGATGATGATGATGATGCTGCTGCTGCTGATGATGATATGATGATATGATGATGATGATGATGATGATGATGATGATGATGATGATGATGATGACGATGATGATGACGATGATGATGATGATGATGATGCTAATGATGATGATATGATGATGATATGATGATGCTGATGATGATGATGATGAAGATGATGATGACGACGACGACGACGATATAACATCGACTATGTGTTGATGATGCTGTATAGAGTGTACAAGGTAGTGTGTTACAAAAAGCTTATGAAAAACAGAGCAAATACAAAAACAAAACCAAATAACAGCCGAGATAAAGAGAATATGAAACATTATTTAAAAAAAATCATTTTAATTGTAAAATAAAGTTTGTTTAATACATAAAAAAAGGGAATTGAGAAACGCTGTTCGTGTGGCGTGTGGGAAATCGAAATTATCACAGGTATGTTTTCAAATCATCGAATGTTTTTTATTGATTTATTTCCAAATGTATGACGTTTTCAAAGATAAACAGACAAAAAGGAAATAAAGGAAAGAAAATGACGGTTCCTAATTAAGCATACATTGCACTAATCCTATTGGAAATATCCTCTAAATATTGCATTACACCTGCGTGCATACAGTCAATGAATCGAAGTGATACTGATTGTAACAGCACACACAGAACCATAATCACTTTAGCAATTGACTTAACTATTCACTATACTTTGGAAGCATGACGTGGTTACCCCATTTATAAACTGACTGCAAAATCACACGACATCATTTATATCCACAACTTCAATTAAACAAGATAACCGACAACGCAAATGAAATTTGCATGTCTAGTTGGCATTTTAAATGCTTATGAATGCTATTTCAAATCAGTTTTGTATCTGAAGTTGCCATTTGAAAACAATTTAATTTTATCGAAAACATAATGAATTTATTGAAATTTAGTACACATCGTTCATACTTCTTAACTAAATTGACATCTTTCGGATAAAATACCACAAAGATGATTTTACAGTAACATTGATCCGAACAAAGTAAAACCCATTTTAATGTACGATGTACCTGATTCTGATGAGGTATACCATGTGTGTATACGGTTCGATCATGTTATGATATATAATTATATACCTTAATAAATATTATAAATGGCAAAGAAGTAGAATATTCAGACAGTGTAGGCAAAATGGTGCTATCACATTTTCGGAGCAATCCGCTCCTTTATCAAGACAAAAAGAAACATACACCAATTACATTACATATAAAAATAAATATTAAAGGTATAATATGAGTGGTTTCATGATTTTTTAAGCTAATAAGCCATGCGGCTAGCGTTAGCCAAAGGCAGAATTTAGAGTGGTCAAATCATCGTCCGCAGAGCACACTCTGTACGAACATCGACAAACAGATCAATGTAAATATCACGGGAAAATAAACTGAATTTATCGAGTCATGCTTTCTATACGTGATTCATGTATCAATGGTTTTGTCTTTTCTCTTGAAAGCAGATCGGTATTAAATGACATTATCAGAATATTGCATACATTTGTACGTAAACATATATTCATATTTGTTATCAAAATAATAACGTTGGCGTCTTTTCACCAGGGATTTTGTTAACGTGCAGCTTTTGAATTTTGCAATAGTTTTGTTGAGACTTCGGTGTCCCCTATGTAACCATTGCAAAAATACAAAATAAAGCTAAATTTTACAGTTATTATTTCGTTGAGAAAATTATAAATATGCATTGTCATGTTCCCATAAATTCATTGAGTTTCGAAATGATATGGTTTTAAGAAAGAACCAATGGCAATGTTTCTACAATATGCAGCGATGGAAACCAAATGCCAATAAGGCTTTCCAGTGTAAAACGAAGCGATAAACAAGCATTGTTCACAGACAGACTCCCGGACATGACATGAGCTCTGGTGGTCTGGGCGTAAGAGTATGTAACGTATATATTGTCGTGTCATCGTACACCATTCCCTTCTCCAGACATAAGCGGACCTATCTATTATAGGTCTACAGAACCTCGCCTACGTGCCCAGGAACGGAAAGAATACATGTATATGATGTTTCATCAACAGCACGTGGCATACAGACTTGGATGTGATAAACTCATTCACTCCGCGATGAGAGCACGTCTTTGAAATCCAGGGGTTACACACAGCGGAAACAATATGTCACGGCGGAATCGAAAGCACGGGGGCAACTATTGAACTGGCTTCCAAGCATTAAAGGCTTAATATACGTAACCTTCGGCAAAACTTGAAGCGGAAATCAAGCCTAATAACTGATTATATTTATAGAGTTTGTTAAGATAAGCTGATATCAGCAATATTCAAGATGAATTCTTACGCGGTTCTTGAATTCTTGAAATCGCTGCATGTTTGGTTTTTTTCTCCCGGTACTCTCCTACACTACTTAAACCTGGCATGTTCTTAAATCATCATTGATGTTAATAGAACGTAAAACACACACACACAAAAAAGAAAAAACACAAATAAAAAACAAACAAAAAGGAATTATAGTATATATTTGATTTACATTTTGGTTTTATTGCTTTTATTATTACATCATGAGTAATATATTTGTTTTTTATATATTTTGGTTTTGAAACGCTTAGTAAGCAAAACCAGCAAACACAGGCCGTCGTTTCATGTTACAAATGTATCTACATAGCCCATCAAGACACTGCTATACACATTGCCATTGTCAGGATCGCTTTCGAAACACTTCAGTCTTCGAGAAGTAATAATGCACATTGCCTTCCTTGTGTCACTGGGAGATAGGCAAACATCGCGTTTTAAATGAATATCAAATTCACAATGTCCGACTGCTTCTACAAACACATTATTTATTGGACATCCACAGACAGTATTTATTGGTTTTCTGAAATTAATGGCTTCGAGAAGCACCAGTAGATATGCGACAAAGATCAGGGCCCCGTAATTGGATCAAGCATTATAGAGATCCCTTTCCTATCTACAAAGTTGTATCAATATTACGTATATATACGGTCATGATATGATAGAGTACGATGCATTCATATATTGATCACAAGCAGAATAATATGATAGAAACAATAAAATAATGTTCTTATTTTTTTACTTATATAATCGAAAGCAGAACAGTCCAGAAGCGTTTTGTAAACTGAACCGTATATTATCAGAAGAAGTCTCTGTAGTCGCCACACAAATTGCTTGCAATACTATCTGTGTGATCTTTTGATGTTGTCTGGTTCCTTAGATATGTTTCTATAATAGAGCTAGAAATGAATCTTTATTTAATGTCAGGGAAAGATCATTCCAGCATCGTAATGTCTTGCTCAAAAAATGATTAAGTGGTTCTCAATGTTCTAACCTATCCCGATAAATAAGAAATTAAACCAATATGTGAGACCAACGAGTCCTGCCAAGGGAACGAAACAGTTGTGCCATACAGTACTGAAACAGTTCTACGATACAGTATTGAAAAAGTTGTACCATACAGTATTAAAACCAGTTTTTCATTCATTGATGTTTGTTTTATGTTTATCTTTTGAGACAAAATGTGATGGATATATCGGTGGATTTCGTTTCTTTGTTAACACAATAAAAATGGATTTCGTTTCTTTGTTAACACAATAAAAAAAGGTAACTCTTTCATAGCTGAATTTGAAATCAAAACAGTACTAATCTTTTTTATAAATTCATAAAATAGAGGGATTTTACGCAACTCCCTTTTGATTCAACGAGAGTTTTTAATTTAGATTTCAAACGGGTTTTTCTTGTTCTATAGGTAGTACATTGTATGTAGCATTAACGACGAGCATTAGAAGGACAAAATAACATTGAATTTAACGTTTTGCATAGTCTACTTCGAACCAATCTCTCAATCGTTACCACAAGAAGGTAAATCATACGTTAACATATTATATGCGTCTTAAACAACGGGGACTTGGGAATTTGCAATTGTACTTGAAAGAATATTTTTCCTGTTTTAGAGGATACAGTCAATTTTCAAAAGTGATTAACTCTAAAACCATAAAACATGTAAAATTAAAATCGCTATTTAGGTAAAAATATAGCGGTAAGAAATCCCCATGTTCCTTTGTCCTATACTTCGATCATAACTGTGGTCGGAATGTGATCCTGACGCTAAAGTTTTGTTTCTTATGTTTATTTTATTTGATTTAAGACGAGAGCCATTATCTTTCTGATTTTGCAGTGAGGGGAAGGGGTGAGGTATAGTTAAGGTCATATTAAAGCATCATCTATCATGCCAGTTCGACAGTTCTCTCCAGTTCGGCTAAACATGTAGACTGGTGTGTCCCAGCATGCCACATTTCCGGTGCCAATTTTCACATGTCAGAACCGGTTGTTTGAAATGAGCCTTTCGATGAAAATTACACAAATCATCACAAGCGAATTCATAAACACATGTCAAATTCTTCAATAGCGGAATGAGTTTTTAAAAGTTCATTATGCTGAATTACAGTTTTATATTTTTGACCTAGAATGAAGCAGATTCAATTAAGATATAAAATGTAAAACCAATTTTCTCAGCACGCAATGTAACAGTTCTTCAGATTTGGTGCAATGCGCACTGTCGTTTTTTCGAATAATTTCTAAACTTGAATAAATGGAGCAAGAATTGGAAAACTAAATAGATCGATTTAACTGTATTATACGGTAATAAAGTCATAAAACGATTCGAGAGTGGTACTGAAATTTTAAAAATGGTGGGGGTTCGAGAAAAATACGTTATAAAGCTGTAATCCATTGAAAAGAGAAGACTATTGCAAGAACCATGCAGAATTGGAGATTTGTATTATATGGGCCCTCTACTTGACGTTGTGGACAGCATAATAAATTTACATTGCAATATCTCAGACTTTTTTTTCTATGTTTAAACATCTTCATGCTCATGCTCCAAAAACCTTTCTTTAGGTCAAAAAGTAGCTGTAACAAATCCCAAGGGTCTTACGTATAAATGTTGTTGTAGGTGAAGATGGATGATCAAAGAGAACAACGTTAACATTGGTCTTTACTGACGGACAGTCCCCCTATTTTTTACACTATAAATCTGAGTGTAATGTAGCAGACCACCACTGACACTGCCTGTCTCAGAGGCTCTGGCCCCGGATCAATCACATCACGTGCGCTTGCTTTATAGATAGATCAGTACCACTGGGGTTTGTCGGTGCGCCATTCATCCGTCTCGTTATTAGACACCCAATTTATATTCAATGTATTAAATTACAACGGAATGAGACCTAACATTTATCACGGGGCCTTAACACTGATGGTCCGGGACAAAATTCAACGGCACGTGCAATACATCAATCCCGCACTTAATATTAATCCCGCACTTATTGGAATCGTCCGTTCGGAAATATACAGAGATACCGACTGGCTTTATCGCGGATTGCTAAGCAATCAATTGAATTCGAGGCGGGCATGGTCGCCACAAATCATTACGGAAGATATTTGCCGGTGTTCTTTGTAAAAGCTACGCTTAAAAACATTGAGATAATGGAGCGAAGATCCCGGCGTTAAAAAGGCGATTACTATTGTACTCTAAGAAAATTCAATATATATAAATGGACCCCGTTGTTGAGATAGTTAAGTCGATACTGCCGCACTGAAACTCTTAAAGGAAGTCATCTCAGATCTCTAGATGTGTTAGCATTTTATCATAGTAATTGAAAAAACCAATCATTGATTTTAAATATGTTTCCATCATAGTGCTCATTAAAGAAAGATAGGAGGTTTGATTGCTAAGACGCATCATGATTTGGACAGTATAGTGTTTGAGGTATGTATAATATGTAATAGTAATTATTTGCTTACAATAACAACATCTGGCCAATACGCCGCGCACATGCTTTGATTATTCATCGAGTCATATAATTTAGGTTGCTACCGCTTCTGTGTGTACTGCAGCCTCTGCAGCAGCACGAGGTGTTATTCTTCTCACACCTTCTCTCTATAAAGCTGCATTACCAATATCGACTTCTCCATTGCGCTCAAATCAACGTAATTAAATAGCTCTTTTATAATCATTGTGTAATCCAATTAATTCCGCCTAATGAACGAAGATATCCCGGACATGAAACTAAGACTTTGATTATTAAGCTTTGTTTCTATAATGGCGGTGGGAACGTTGGCGTGATAACGCCTCTCTCTAAACGTGTAGTGTGTTCGGTTCCTTCAGGATACGAAATCCAGTTCTCGTTTTAAACATTCGGAAAGTCGGGGTACACTGCATTAGTTCTGAATCTGGATGAATTCGCAATTCTCACTCTACATGGTTGAAGCTCAATTCTTTGTACACGGGACATATACAAAGTACAATGTTAGTATATTCGTTATATTCAATATTCCGTTGGTAATGTTAATTACTTGCATTGTCCATTGGTAATGCTCAATACTAATTTTGCCCATTTGGAATTCTCAATACTTGCTCATTAAGGTTCAATACTCGTTTTGTCCATTGGTAATGTTCAAACCTCGTTTTGTCCGTTGGTAATGATCAATACTCGTTTTGTCCGTTGGTAATGTTCAATACTCGTTTTGTCCTTCAGTAATGTTAAATACTCGTTTTGTCCATTGGTAATGTTCAATACTCGTTTTGTCCGTTGGTAGTGTTCAATATTCGTTTTGTCCTTCAGTAATGTTAAATACTCGTTTTGTCCTTTGGTAATGTTACATACTCGTTTTGCCCATTTGGAATTCTCAATACTTGCTCATTAAGGTTCAATACTCGTTTTGTCCGTTGGTAATGTTAAATACTCGTTTTATCCGTTGGTAATGTTAAATACTCGTTTTGTCCGTTGGTAATGTTAAATACTCGTTTTGTCCGTTGGTAATGTTAAATACTCGTTTTGTCCGTTGGTAATGTTCAATGATCGTTTTGTCCGTTGGTAATGATCAATACTCGTTTTGTCCGTTGGTAATGTTCAATACTCGTTTTGTCCTTCAGTAATGTTAAATACTCGTTTTGTCCGTTGGTAATGTTAAATACTCGTTTTGTCCGTTGGTAATGTTCAATACTCGTTTTGTCCGTTGGTAATATTCAATACTCGTTTTGTCCGTTGGCAATGTTATCATTGGTATAGTTTGTCCATTAATATTGCCCAATACTCGGTTTGCCCACATTGGTAAGTCTTACTCGTTCTATCCATTGGTTAGGTTCAGTATTCACTTTATCCTCTGGTAAGGTTTAATACTCGTTTTTGCCATTGGTAAGGTTCAACACTCGTTTTCGCCATTGGTAAGGTTCAACACTCGTTTCGCCATTGGTAAGGTTCAACACTCGTTTTCGCCATTGGTAAGGTTCAACACTCGTTTCGCCATTGGTAAGGTTCAACACTCGTTTTCGCCATTGGTAAGGTTCATTACTCGTTTTCGCCATTGGTAAGGTTCAACACTCGTTTTCGCCATTGGTAAGGTTTATCACTCGTTTTTGCCATTGGTAAGGTTCAATACACATTTTCGCCATTGGTAAGGTTCAACACTCGTTTTTGCCATTGGTAAGGTTCAATACACATTTTCGCCATTGGTAAGGTTCAACACTCGTTTTGGCCATTGGTAAGGTTCAACACTCGTTTTCGCCATTGGTAAGGTTCATCACTCGTTTTCGCCATTGGTAAGGTTCAACACTCGTTTTCGCCATTGGTAAGATTCAACACTCGTTTTCGCCATTGGTAAGGTTCAACACTCGTTTTCGTCATTGGTAAGATTCAACACTCGTTTTCGCCATTAGTAAGGTTCAACACTCGTTTTCGTCATTGGTAAGATTCAACACTCGTTTTCGCCATTGGTAAGATTCAACACTCGTTTTCACCATTGGTAAGGTTCAATACTCGTTTTCGCCATTGGTAAGGTTCAACACTCGTTTTCGCCATTGGTAAGGTTCAACACTCGTTTTCGTCATTGGTAAGGTTCAACACTCGTTTTCGTCATTGGTAAGGTTCAACACTCGTTTTCGCCATTGGTAAGGTTCAACACTCGTTTTCACCATTGGTAAGGTTCAACACTCGTTTTCACCATTGGTAAGGTTCAACACTCGTTTTCGCCATTGGTAAGGTTCAACACTCGCTTTCGTCCTTGGTAAGGTTCAACACTCGTTTTCGCCATTGGTAAGGTTCAACACTCGTTTTCGCCATTGGTAAGGTTCAACACTCGTTTTCGTCATTGGTAAGGTTCAACACTCGTTTTCGCCATTGGTAAGGTTCACAATACTCGTTTTCGCCATTGGTAAGGTTCAACACTCGTTTTCGCCATTGGTAAGGTTCAACACTCGTTTTCACCTTGGTAAGGTTCAAAATACTCGTTTTCGCCATTGGTAAGGTTTAACACTCGTTTTCGCCATTGGTAAGGTTCAACACTCGTTTTCGCCATTGGTAAGGTTCAACACTCGTTTTCGCCATTGGTAAGGTTCAATACTCGTTTTCGCCATTGGTAAAGTTCAACACTCGTTTTCGGAATTGGTAAGGTTCAACACTCGTTTTCGCCATTGGTAAAGTTTAACACTCGTTTTCGCCATTGGTTAGGTTTAACACTCTTTTTCGCCATTGGTAAAGTTCAATATTCGTTTCGCCATTGGTAAGGTTCAACACTCGTTTTCGCCATTGGTAAGGTTCAATACTCTTTTTCGCCATTGATAAAGTCCAATACTCGTTTCGCCATTGGTAAGGTTCAACACTCGTTTTCGCCATTGGTAAGGTTCAACACTCGTTTCGCCATTGGTAAGGTTCAACACTCGTTTTCGCCATTGGTAAGGTTCAATACTCTTTTTCGTCATTGGTAAGGTTCAACACTCGTTTCGCCATTGGTAAGGTTCAATACTCGTTTTCGCCATTGGTAAGGTTTAACACTCGTTTTCGCCATTGGTAAAGTTCAACACTCGTTTTTGCCATTGGTAAAGTTCAACACTCGTTTCGCCATTGGTAAAGTTCAATACTCTTTTTCGTCATTGGTAAGGTTCAACACTCGTTTCGTCATTGGTAGGGTTCAATACTCGTTTCGCCATCGGTTAGGTTCAATACCTCGTTTGCCATTGGTAGGGTTCAATACTCGTTTTGTCATTGGTTAGGTTCAACACTCGTTTTCGCCATTGGTAAAGTGCAATACTCGTTTTATCATTGGTTAGGTTTAACACTCGTTTTCGCCATTGGTAAGGTTCAACACTCGTTTTCGCCATTGGTAAGGTTTAACACTCGTTTTCGCCATTGGTAAAGTTCAACACTCGTTTTCGCCATTGGTAAAGTTCAACACTCGTTTCGCCATTGGTAAAGTTCAATACTCTTTTTCGTCATTGGTAAGGTTCAACACTCGTTTCGTCATTGGTAGGGTTCAATACTCGTTTCGCCATCGGTTAGGTTCAATACCTCGTTTGCCATTGGTAGGGTTCAATACTCGTTTTGTCATTGGTTAGGTTCAACACTCGTTTTCGCCATTGGTAAAGTGCAATACTCGTTTTGTCATTGGTTAGGTTCAACACTCGTTTTCGCCATTGGTAAGGTGCAACACTCGTTTTCGCCATTGGTAGGGTTCAATACTCGTTTTCGCCATTGGTAAGGTTCAACACTCTTTTTCGCCATTGGTAAAGTTCAATACTCGCTTTGCCATTGGTAGGGTTCAACACTCGTTTTCGCCAGTGGTTAGGTTCAACACTCGTTTTCGCCATTGGTAAAGTGCAATACTTGTTTTGTCATTGGTTAGGTTCAATACCTCGTTTGCCATTGGTAGGGTTCAACACTCGTTTTCGCCATTGGTAAGGTTCAACACTCGTTTTCGTCCTTGGTAAGGTTCAACACTCGTTTTCGTCATTGGTAAAGTTCAACACTCGTTTTCGTCCTTGGTAAGGTTCAACACTCGTTTTCGCCATTGGTAAGGTTCAACACTCGTTTTCGCCATTGGTAAGGTTCCATACTCGTTTTCGCCATTGGTAAGGTTCAACACTCGTTTTCGCCATTGGTTAGGTTCAACACTCGTTTCGCCATTGGTTAGGTTCAATACTCGTTTTGTCCAGATGTTAGGTTGAGTATCACCCCGTCCTCAGATTCAATGACAGCACTATCTATCGGTAACGCTCAGTACTCGTTGTGATTGTTTGAATATTTCGGCACCCGTTCTGTTCACTAATGTAGTTATGTTCTTGTGTTTATTTGTGGGGTTCACCATTCGTTCTATGGATGGGCTGGTATCGCAGGGCCCCTATTGTTGATGCTCATGTTAATAAAAATCGCGGCAAATAGATGATGTTTTTACGTCGTCTCTAGGAGTGCGCGCGTGATTACGGTCGATTGCAGAAGGAGCTCGATGGCCTGTGATTAATGTTTAGACGGTTCCAAGTAATAGCTCGTGTCACGTATTCATTTACAAACCAAACAGTGCCAAGGGAACGCAAGGACAATTAGCACAGGATTCGTCCGGGGAGGTCAAATACACTAAAACGGTCACTGGGGAGGTCAATCTCCTTGACTGATCGATTAGAAATTACACACAAAACAGGAATTGTTATTTAGATAAATAAACCATCAAATGGGGAACTCTTACAGGCGGTCGATCTCGTCCGCTACCTAAAGGGTAAATTACGTCCAATTAACTGACAATGAAGACGGTTACACGAAAGTAACAGTTAATCGCAACTTAAACATAGACATTACACCAAAAATGACAAATGCAACCAACAATTTTAACATCACAATTGCAAAATAATTAACAAAAACATCGAAAAGGGTGATATGGTGGTACAGTGGTTAGCGTAAACGCTACATTGTCCAATCTAACGGAAATAGACATCAAGTATGATACCCGCGACCACCTGTTTTATTCAGATTTCTCTAGCTAGTTCCTCCCTCTCTCCTATATAGAATCAAAATTTGGGTCTTGCATTCAAAACATAAACGTTACTTCAAAGCTATTTTGAATACAAATAGCAACAATTAATTAACGTCTGCAGTTGATGATAAAAAGTTGCCTAACAGTTACTGGAACAATAAATGACGCAAATATCAATGGGTGCCGACTTAACATCATCTGAGATGCTGTAAAGATGCAAATCGCCAAGAAATGTTGACTTACAAAAATCTTGTTTGATAGGCAAACCTATATTATCGCAAACTCCACTGTATCAAAACAACTCCGAAACAAATACAGCCTATATATTTTTTGACGACATGTTCTAATGGCGTGGTTATTTTCATTTGGTAAGCTTTTCCAAAAAAAATATATATATATTATGTTGTTATAAAAATACAAGTATTTATTATGAAAACAAAACCAAAAATAAGAGAATATCAAAGCTAGACTCAAAAATGATTAAACCAAGAGCAAAATATGAACAAATGAAAGATTTACGCGGTGACCCTTGGCAAATATAAGAGAATACTACGACCAAGTTTTCTGAAAGAGTAAGTGTCTTCTGCTCATCCATGACAAAGGTGTACCAAAACAACCTCCGATTTTGCCACTGAGTTGTAATTGTCAATATTATAATTGTTTTGGGGTGGTTTTTTTAAATAAATAAATTATATCATCTCGTATATCTTCATAAATAAAATTCACATTGCTGGATGTTTTACTGGGGAGATAAATATGTAGATACGTTATTGTCTACTGGAGGACATATTTATATACGGGGTGCGAGGTGCACGTAAATTATCACATAGATAGATCGAAGTATACGTACAATTTACATGTACATATAGTCACATATATAACACGTGAAGTCACAGTTACGTATAAAAGAAGTTTGGGATTGAGGGGGTGGCATTGATCAATTTACAGCGACCTCTAGGAGTCAGACAAACCTATCTCTGTGTTATGCCGACACTCGGTTTATCACACAACAAGGACTAGCTCGTTATTGATTTGCTCGGCATTCATTGTCTACTCGCGACCCAGCAATGTATGTACAGGGAAACAAAAAAAAAACTATACATATGAAACAAAGTAATCCACACACAAATCAGTGGTAGCATCAATGCTGACGTGGACGAGACAACAATGGCCGACGTATTGACATCTTAAGGGCGTATGCTAGCTTACACACGACACGCATCTTTGAAAAAAACAAAAAATCTTGAAAAATGTAGTTTTTTTATTTAAAAGGAATACGTGTGTATATTATTCGTCTCTTAAAACCACAAAGACGAAACAACAAAATATAGAGTAATGAATAGGATAAAATGTAAATATTACTTTGAATTTAAATAATAAGGGTGATACCTCAATCAATGCTGTACAATGTACAAGGTAACATACAACCTTAACCCTTAAGGTGCCACACCAGTCTCATTTTTTTGTCATCCGTACGCCAGATTAAAACAAAATACTGACATATACATGTATACATTTCATTTCAACAGATCGGGGGTCATATAAGATCCCTCTGGAGTCCAAAGGGGTGCATGTTTTGTTTCACCTTCATGAACATATTTGTGGTCTGATAGTGTTAAAATCTTCACTTTTGTTTCTCTCTATCCATTGATATAATTAGTAACACATTTTTTGTTCGAAACACGCCATTCTTTTTATTTTATTAAATCTATGATAAGTGAGTTTAAACAATGCATTTTTACAGCATGGTAAAGGTACAAGTTCTTTTTTTGAAACTCGGAAAAAGGGTCTCCACTTATTGGGAAAAACAAGAACGGTTGTTGATAATTGGGGGAAAAATTAGGTATATTGCAATTTGTATAATTCTTTTGGGAAGGAGGTTGGTGCTCTACAGCATTGATGGTGTTTATCCTTAAAGGGGCATCCCGGGGAAGTCTACAATGAAGTTCTTGAATGTACATGCTGTTTGCACTACCAGATACATTTTCCTGTTATTTCAATATTCAAAGTCCACTCAAAATGTGTTTATTAGCCACTTGCAAAATTGCATTCCTCGGGAAAGCCCGATAAAAATAGCGCTGATCACGCGTCAAGTGAAAGCGTTCTCGGTCAATTTGACGAAGGGGCCCAATAGGGGACGCGTAATGTATATACATGTACGTCCGATGATGAACCAGACACAAAGTCCGTGTATAAATTTATTGAATCACATTCACATTAATAATTAGACGTTAATTACACACGATATTCATATGAAGAAATTTATGTCGACATCAGTACCTGACTGAAACCGATGCAAATCGCCAGAAACCCACACGACACCGCACTCTTACATTGTACGTGTCATGTGGGTTTCCGACGATGACAACCATAGGGCAAACCTTAATTTCTGTAAAAGTTCTCTTCACGAATCCTCATTTAGAACCATTTCACAAAAGGTGTGCATGCATTGAAAAGTAAAAAAAATAAAATGAAATGATTCCGATTTTTTTAATACAACTCGACGTCTTGAAGATTTTTTTTCAGACTATATACATATTCATCTAAAATCTATCCAACTTTCAGCGTCAACATACTTTAACACTTACAATTATATATGTATCAGGGAAGTCCCTGCACTCATATGACGCACCACGCACTAAACATGTAGAATACATGCAAAATATATATCTCAAATTTGGAACTTGTCGAGAAGATAATTGTCCAATACTTAATCCATTTATAAATGTTATGATTCATTTTACTTTTTTTGTGTAAATTTAAAGGTTCGTTAACATTTTCAACACAACTGCAGACATGGCACATGCATGTATATGGTGTTTTTTTTATGAATTAATGACTTCACTTATATAATGCATATATTTTGGTTCATATCAAATTTAATACTGGGGTCCAAACCCGATAATATTTGTACAATCCGTATTTTATAGATTAGGTATGACAAGATTTTTTTATCCGCACATGATGACATAACATAAATTTATACATTTTTCTCCAAATTGAATCTGTATACATTAAACTCAATCGCCCGGGATACCGGCGTTTTACAACGTAACACCCCCCCCCCCCCCATACGGTTTTTCTTGTATGTGAAAAGGTCTTTCTCTTCAGCAATATAATTCAATAATGCCGTTTTACTGGAATATTATAAAGGGAATATTACAATGCACGCTTTCAAGTTTTACACACGCATTTCATGTAACAGAGGAATGAAAGAGTTATCCCTTGGGAGGCCCCAAAACCAAATCAAAATTGTGTCACCGGCTATCCAGAAGAAAACTGTAACAATGCAGACAATTGGGCTGTTAGTCTCTCCCTTGAATACTTCCCATCCCTCATTATGCTCCTGTAATATAATATTTACGTTAAAATTTGACCATTCGACCACTTTTCGCTTGGTAGTTACATGTAGGTCACGCGGATCGCCATTTTTTGTTTACCGAAGTAGCTTGTTATGCGCATGCGTTATCATATGTGATGCAAAAAAATTTACATGTCCAAATCGTTGATCAACGAATAGTGATTCCCTTTTTTAATTATTAATTAAAATTTTTGAGAACATATTTCAGCGTAAATCGCCCATTAATTTTCCACAAGAGTATACATTTAATTCATATATACAATAATTCTAAATAAGCATAAAAAAATATAGTTTTACCGTGATGCCTCTTTAAATATATCAGAGTTGTTAACTCTTCGGCAAACCTGTACACGATTTACACCTCGACTCCAGGGACTCCCGACTCGTAGTAAACATCACAGCAGGTGAATCTCAACATACAGATAAAGATCACGGGCGCAGATGTGGTTGTTTGCGCATGCCCACTTGGAACTTTGTCATGTCTATCTTCCAGTCAGCAAATAATGTATATGTATACATTGGCATAACCACGATAACGTATAAAATGTTTCCACCTTTATACTTTCACTGATCAAATCAAGATAGATTTTTGGATGTTTCTTAGACTATCGGATATTCTAATGATGTGACGTCATCATATAGCTTTGACCTACGTACCTCCCCACAGGGACCTGTCACAAATACTTAGGTCCCTGTGTATCTCCCCCTCATCCTTACACTCTCTAATGCCAAAATAACTATTGACTGAAAAGGCATGAATTAACCAAAAGGTCTAGAGTTTTGTACAGTGTTCATCACTCATTTCTATGTCATTGTAAATCCCTTTGTTCTTTGGTAAGAGTACCGTAATTTCCTGCGTATTACCCGCACCTGGGTATAGCCCGCGGGAAGTAAATTAAGGCATTTTGGAGGCTTTTGTAAAATAAATTCCAGATAACCCGCACTGGCAGATTGCCACGCGGGTTATACGTCGAATGTATACCCAGTGAGTACAAGTGTGCTTTGTATGTGACTTAGTGATTTATTGTTTTGAATGTTGGAAATCAGAGACATATGATGGAAATATTGTGTTAATTTTGTAAATATATATGTTTATGAGTATAATTAAAGATATATATAAACTTATCAATGGTATTTTATGCTTACAAATAGCGTAGATCTAAATGTTGATAAAAGTGGAAACTACGGTGATTCACAATAAATCGGTCAGAACAGGTATATATAAGTTGAATAACTTGTTTTATAACTGTTGTAATTTAGAAACAGTTTACAGTTTTTGAGAGGTATATATTCATCAACACAATTAATACCAATACCATCTTGTAAAATCAAAATCGATAATAATTCACTTATACAAACATGTAAAGCTGTACACTGAAGGGTACATGGATACCTGAAAATCAGCGAAGGCCTTCAACTTTTGCATTCGGGTGAACAGTATAACATGAAGTAGTATTAGAAGTATACATGTACCACACCAGTCGACATATTGAACTCAGGAATCACGTTGGGGCGAGATTTGGGGATATTTACCCGTATTTTTTCAGGAAAATCTCATTAAAAAATAAAAATTGTATTTCTTTATATAGAAAAATCTCATAGAAATTTTGCTAATCTTATAAAATCCCTCAAATTCTCCAATAGGCTTTAAGAGCAAGAAATATACCTTTGAACTGAACTTAACTAAACTCGGTATCACAATGTACAGTGTACATGTATCACACCAATCGAAATTATGAACTGAACTAAACTAATTTAAGTAAACGCTACACGAAACAAACTAAGATATGCTAAACTCAAAACACAAATATGAAGCAAACGTTTATAACTAAAATTAAATCAAGCAGCAACTAAACTAGTTCTAAAGACACTAACCTAATCTTAACTAAAGTAAAATACAAGATAAGATACTATGTAACACTATACTGTAATCTTAACTAAAGTAAAATACAAGATAAGATACTATGTAACACTATACTGTAATCTTAACTAAAGTAAAATACAAGATAAGATACTATGTAACACTATACTGTAATCTTAACTAAAGTAAAATACAAGATAAGATACTATGTAACACTATACTGTAATCTTAACTAAAGTAAAATACAAGATAAGATACTATGTAACACTATACTGTAATCTTAACTAAAGTAAAATACAAGATAATATACTATGTAACACTAAACTGTTACAGTAATCTTAACTAAAGTGAAATACAAGATAATCCAATTTCAAAACTGGAGTCGGATAATTTCAAATCTACGCTAAGACCAACTTAATTTCAACTCAATTTTACTAAGAAATAATACGTATTCAACTAACACTTAATAAACTTCTGTATCTGTACTGTAATTCTGTAATCTTTATTAAGTATATACGCCTATTCTTCTTTCGGGCCGCCGCAGTGCCAGTGAGGTGTCCCAACACCTACCACAAGCCCTCCACCTCTGCTTGCGAGTTCAAAACCCTCATGGGGCAGTTGCCAGGTACTGACCGTGTAGGTCGTTGGGTTTTCTCCCGGGACTCAGCTTTCCTCTACCTTCAAATCATGGCACGTCCTTCAATGACCCTGGCTGTTAATATAGGACATTAAACAAAAATAAACCAAAGCCATTTGTATTTAGGATAACCAATATAGAATTGAAGGCTTGTTTTTGTTTTACGTCCTATTAACAGCTCAAGTCATTTTAGAAAGTGCCAGTTTTTTGGTTGTTAAGGAAATCCCAAGTTCCTGGAGAATAACCACCGACCTATGGCCAGTTCCCGGCGAATGTTCCAGAAGTGGAGGGCTAGAGGTAGCAGAATGCTAGAAACCTTAACGACTTAGCCAACACGGCCAATAGAACTGTAAGCTTCTGTGAATCAACACAGATGCTTCCCGTAGTCAAAAACTATTCACTTCTGTTTAAACTTGTCTGCGTGGAATGTTAACAGCAAACATATGTTTCGGGTTTACAAATTAGATCATGATTAAACAGAGAAAATAGCATTCACCTCTATACACTTATATACTAATGAATGTCAAATAAAACATGTACAGGTGTATATCTTAGCTAATGATGTTGTATGGCCGGTTAATTACCTGAAGTACAACCAGAGACTAACTAGGTGGGACAATTAATCAGTTAAAGAGGCTGGTTGTGATAACCATCAAACGTAGACGAACTGACCTTTCATATCCGCTGGCGCTATTCCACCATGGATTCCGCCTTGTATAATCAGTCATTTCGTCTACTTTTTGTGATGTGTGAAGTTTTTGAAAGAACTGAAATATCGTGTAGTTTTTATGTGCCTTGGTTGGGAATACCTATATTTGTGGTGTCTCTGGGAAAGGTTCGCATGGGAGGCTACCGTTTTTGTTCCCATGACATACATATACATGTACCATAGTAATTTACTTGGTAGTTGTTAGCCCCTGTTCAACGTTCTCCTTAGATAACCTTTGAGCTTGATAGGACGTTATTCTGAATAAACAGGTTGGCTTTGTCTGTAAAACAAAGATTAATTTTCAGAACACTTTTGATTTTTTCCAAGAAACACATGTTAAAATATTGCCCAATGACCCCTACTTTTTAGTATTTTTCTTTTGTTATTATCGAAAGATATATTTTAAATAATCACTTGAGGGAATATTTCTAAATTTTGATTATTCCTTTCCATTTTTTTTTTTTAAACTTTTAAAAGTAACTTTCTTTGTGTATTTCTTATGAGTTCTTTTCCAAGAACAAATTTATAACCGTTATATCTACAAAAAAGCCCAATAACCGATCCATAATTATGCTAATTTCTGATACAATATACATATAACATTTGTATTAATAAAAAAATGTTAAAACGTGAATTATTATTCAAATCATCACAATCCAGCTTCAGAAGAGGAAAGTACACCAGCACAAATTGAGGCACGCCCTTAAATGCCCCAGTTAAACTAATCTAACGCTAATCTAACACTAATCTAACACTAATCCAAATAAATCCAAACCAAAATGGAAAGACGCACTTGTTCTGTGGGAAGTTTTTTTCAAACATGTCTCAATCAGTTTTATAAAGACCCCCCCCCCCCACCCACCCCCACCCCCCAAAAAAAATGTTACAGAGCGGTAGGTATATGTTATATACATGTATATGATCTGAAATCATTAGATCAGCTCAAGATGGTGCACTGTAAGTCCCAAGATCGCAAAGGATTTCATAGCTCCTGGTGAGATGATGAAATCCACACTTCGCTCGTTATAGCAAAATTAATATAATTCAGTATAAACTATTCCAGGGGTGTGAGATTCCATTATGTGGAATACTTGAGGAAGTCTCGTCTTAAACTCGTTACTCTGACAGGGTCTTTTACAGGTGATTGACGCGTGTGTGTATGTGTTATACATACATAAGATATAAATAGATTATGGTACCGTAGACACTTTACAATTTATTGAAAGCTGGTCTGGAAAGTGTGCAATTAAAGATCTATTTGATCATATATTTCTTTTCACGAACCTCTGATGAAACGGTAGTGAGATAGTAAAACCAACTGGAGTAAATAATGTATCCAACACAAAATCTAGTTTGATGTATAACTGTACTCGTAATACTACTGTTCTCTGTAGAAGTATCTAAAACGTTTAACGTTATAAATGTCAAAAATAAATTATAAAGATTATTTTCGTATTAGCGTCACTTGAAACCAATTAAAAAACAATTCTTTCAATATGCGAGACAAGTAACGCTTTTGTTTGAGATCGACCATTGTTCAAACGGGCCATCTGTGCGACATATATAGCACCGGAAATTACAAAACATGTTTAACAAGGTGTGTAAGTGTCTTATAATTCACATTTGTAAAATATATATATAGAAGGTTATGTCATAAAAAACTTATTTATTCATAAAAATTGCTTTCAAAAGGAAAACATAGCATGCTTATACAAGTTTGAGATTAATTTTAGCAGAGAAACCAATTATAAAGTTTGTCATGTTGTAGAAGCATTGTCATCTCAATGTATTAAAAGCATATGTCTCTTTAGGCTATCTCCAGCATCGGCTCGTTGGATTAAGTTGAATAAGCTTGCCAATACACCACTATAAGAGTCACAGTTCGGTTAATTTAATAATTAAAAGCATTTACGCATCCGATTTGGGATATAAATACACATGGTATATGGTGTACAGGTATACGTATCATAAAGAGTCGACAGTTCTACATAAACACCGACTAAAGCTAACAACGCTTTACACCAATCAGAAAAGGATGTCTAATAAGTAAGCATACCACACGGAATTGGTCTACAGGTACAGTGTATGTACCCAATAATTGGATATCGGATTACCTCCTCCCTTACCTCCCCTAGAGACCGTGGTAAACAGCATTGGTGGTTAGAAAGAGAGAATGTCAAGTTCCTAATCGAGTATCATAGCTCCCAGATAGGTTATAACGCCGTGTCTATAATAACTTTACAAACCAAAGTCTCCCACGACGATAACCCTATACTGTATGTAATTGTACACTGAACACTCGCTACGTAAACTATTAATACTTCACACGACCAGCACAGCCCCCTCCCCTACCCCTATCTCCTACACACGTGCACGTGTAATTCACCCGTAAACATAACACACGATCCCCCTCTCCTACCCCTATCTCCTACACACGTGCACGTGTAACACACCCGTAAACATAACACATGATCCCCTCCCCTACCCCTATCTCCTACACACGTGCACGTGTAATACACCCGTAAACATAACACAGGATCCCCCTCCCCTACCCCTATCTCCTATACACGTGCACGTGTAATACACCCGTAAACATAACACAGGATCCCCCTCCCCTACCCCTATCTCCTATACACGTGCACGTGTAATACACCCGTAAACATAACACAGGATCCCCCTCCCCTACCCCTATCTCCTATACACGTGCACGTGTCATACACCCGTAAACATATCACAGGATCCCCCTCCCCTACCCCTATCTCCTACACACGTGCACGTGTAATTCACCCGTAAACATAACACAGGATCCCCCTCCCCTACCCCTATCTCCTACACACGTGCACGTGTAATACACCCGTAAACATAACACAGGATCCCCCTCCCCTACCCCTATCTCCTATACACGTGCACGTGTAATACACCCGTAAACATAACACAGGATCCCCCTCCCCTACCCCTATCTCCTATACACTTGCACGTGTAATACACCCGTAAACATAACACAGGATCCCCCTTCCCTACCCCTATCTCCTATACACGTGCACGTGTAATACACCCGTAAACATAACACAGGATCCCCCTCCCCTACCCCTATCTCCTATACACGTGCACGTGTAATACACCCGTAAACATAACACAGGATCCCCCTCCCCTACCCCTATCTCCTATACACGTGCACGTGTCATACACCTGTAAACATATCACAGGATCCCCCTCCCCTACCCCTATCTCCTACACACGTGCACGTGTAATTCACCCGTAAACATAACACAGGATCCCCCTCCCCTACCCCTATCTCCTATACACTTGCACGTGTAATACACCCGTAAACATAACGCAGGATCCCCCTCCCCTACCCCTATCTCCTATACACGTGCACGTGTAATACACCCGTAAACATAACACAGGATCCCCCTCCCCTACCCCTATCTCCTATACACGTACACGTGTAATTCACCCGTAAACATAACACAGGATCCCCCTCCCCTACCCCTATCTCCTATACACGTACACGTGTAATTCACCCGTAAACATAACACAGGATCCCCCTCCCCTACCCCTATCTCCTATACACGTACACGTGTAATTCACCCGTAAACATAACACACGATCCCCCTTCCCTACCCCTATCTCCTACACACGTCCATGTAATACACACGTCAACGTACATGTACCACACGACCCCTTCCCCACCCCTACTCCATATGTCACCTACAATTGTACATACGAACACGTTATACACCCCTAAACACCACACGACCCCACCCCCCCCCCCCCCCCCCCACCCTCCCCACCCCTATTTTCTATACACGTCAAGGTAATACACCAGTAAACATACAGCCCTTATCTCGAGCCCCCCTCCCCTTACACTCATATACCATATGAATTAAGTTTGACTTGCCCTTTTCCAATTACCACCAACTCCACCTATATACCCGCACCCCAGCCCTTCTTAATAACCCAACAAGCACACAACATTATCCAGTATTCCAAATACATTTTTAATTTAATCCAGTATTCCAAATACATTTTTAATTTAATCCAGTATTCCAAATACATTTTTAATTGGCTTTACTCCTATTCGCCTGTAACCTTGGGTCTGTCCTGTCCCCATTGCCTCCCCGACCCACGTTCCGATACCCGTCATTTCCCCCTACGATACATATATTTGCTTTACCGACCCCTCATCCCTGTAACCGTGTCCCGGGGACCCGGAAACCCCATTGATCCGTCACTGTAAATAAGTGTTTCACCTCCCTTTACTCCACTATAAAACAATAACGTTACTCCACTATAATACAGCAGTTTTACTCCACTATAATACAGCAGTCTTACCTGTTTCCGTGTTCAATGGTACAGCATGAACTACGCGGAAAGATTTCCCACACACACAGCGAGTTCCATTAATATCGGCATTCCCCATACCCTCCACGATAAAGCACCGCATTCCTACACATATCAGAAAACACACGTCGTGGAGCAATCCGGGGTTATCCAAGCTCCCTTTCTATCAATAGGGTCCACCGAGCCTCGCTATGACTTGCGGATCGATACTGCACCAATAGGTGCTTGCCCTAATCACACGGGCACATGCTCGTCTTGCTGGGAAACCGCAATGTATCAACGGAGCGAGCCACTAGCCAGGGAGGGTTATAATATAAACATATCAATATGTTATGTAGGGCGAAGTGGCGACCTCGGGCCGTGCTCCCTCTGACTCGAGTCGATCATAGCCACGTCAAACATACGCCCCAACGCAATGTACGTCTTTCCCCTCCCTGTTCATGTTTTAATCTTTATCATCAAATTAATAATCGTAGGATGCGAGAAAAATTGTCGGAGTGAGACAGGGGAGGCTAAACGTACGCCGCTCGTAGTTACGCTGTTGGTGGGTTTTTTCATGATTCTTTCACAGAGCGTCTTCCATCTTATAGGCGGCACACAGCTTGGCACGCAGTGACGTATACGTATAGAATAGGTAATACGGCACAGGTGTTGCACTACAGATCTTTCAAGGGTAAACAAGTACATATATTGATTGGGTGTACTGAATAGCATTTCTTATAATTACATGTACAAGCCCCTTTCACTGAAATGATGTCATGTCGTCATTACTGAACTGCATACAAATGTATTTATATTGATGCATACTTACTGATCTTTGTAGATCTTTTTGTTGATCATACATGTATCTATAATACGTACTTGTTTACACGATTTATACAGCAAACTATCACCGAAAAAATAATGTAATACATGAACCTAATCATTACTACTGTCTTAGAATTTGTATTTACATTTTAAATGTCACTTTAGTTGTACATTGTCAAAGTATATATTTTCATGTCAATCCAATGCATTGCACAGTGTACATGCGCTACAGTTCATTTGTTAGATCCTTGTAAAATTAGGATTATGGCAAAACGACATTCGTGTCTATTGCTGAATAATGAACATTACATGTACTTTTACTCACAGGCACTTGTTGCCAGGAGAATAACCATCTATATATATAATATATAGAATTTTCAGTGTCTGATAGTCGATCTTTTGTGAAATTTAACCGCTTGACGTATCAAGCTGAAATTTGGCAACTATTTTCATTAAAGTTTTAGATGATTTATAACATAAAAAGAAAATAGGAATTTTTAGTTTATATATTTTATTTTATTTTTTCAAATTTCGCTATATTCTATACATGTATATTATATATATATAGATGGTTATTTTCCTTGCCACAAGTGCCTGTGCTTTTATTACTAAACAATTCCAATATGAATGCATATATATACATTTATAGTATCGTAATTATTATCAGCATTTTTAGTAAGATAAATCGAGTGAAATGAAGTATCCAATACATTAATACTGGAAACAGCATTGATCAATATAATGAGTACATCAGGACGTGATATTATTTCTATTGTTATAACTGAACAAAAGTTAAGTGGTAAGTATTTTAATGTTTGAACGGCATTGTATAGTACCACTGAATAAAAGTTACTACAAAGTATGTGTAAGAATAACTTAATGATGAAACAAGTAAATAATTACTGAAAATAAAAACAATTAAAGAACTTATTCATCGGTGTCAAACAACATCTATAATACCAAAGGTATCACAAAACATGGTTTAACTAGAAAACTGAATTGGCAAAACAATTTGTTTACTGACAATTATTGATACGATAGACCACATGTATTACAGTTATGACTGACTACTCTATGGTTATAAAAGCTTATATTTTTATGAGTGAACTATATCGACGTGATAATGTTTATGCGTGAAATGATTAATTTAGATTGAAATAAAGTTAATCACTAACAAAACAGCTGAACAGCTTTAACGTAAACACTTTTTTTGTCGTAAAACATTGATGTCATCGCTTTATTGTCGTAAAACATTGATGTCATCACTTTATGGTCGTAAAAGATTGATGCCATTACTTTATGATTGTAAAAATTGACGTTATCACTTTTGTATCGTAAAACATTGATGTCATCGCTTTATTGTGGTAAAACATTGATGTCATCACTTTATAGTCGTAAAAGAATGATGTCATCACTTTGTGATTGTGAAAATTGACGTTATCACTTCTTTGTCGTAAAATATTGATGTCATCGCTTTGTTGTCGTAAAACATTAATGTCATCACTTCGTTATAGTAAAAAATGATGTTATCACTTTGTTGTCATAATACATTAACGTAAACACTTTGTTGTCATAAAACATTGATGTCATCACTTTGCTGTAGTAAAACAATGATGCTATCACTTTGTTGTCGTAAAACATTTATTCATCGCTTTATTATTGAGGTTATCAATTCCTTTTTCTCAAAACATTGATGTCATCTCTTTGCTGTCGTAAAACATTGATGAAGTCGCTTTGTTATTGAGAACATTGATGCCATCGTTTTGTAGTCTTAAAACATTGATGTCACCACTGTGTTGTCGTAAAACATTGATGTCACCACTGTGTTGTCGTAAAACATTGATGTCACCACTGTGTTGTCGTAAAACATTGATGTCACCAATGTGTTGTCGTAAAACATTGATGTCACCACTGTGTTGTCGTAAAACATTGATGTCACCAATGTGTTGTCGTAAAACATTGATGTCACCACTGTGTTGTCGTAAAACATTGATGTCACCAATGTGTTGTCGTAAAACATTGATGTCACCACTGTGTTGTCGTAAAACATTGATGTCACCAATGTGTTGTCGTAAAACATTGATGTCACCAATGTGTTGTCGTAAAACATTGATGTCACCAATCGCTTTATTATTGAGAATATTGATATAAAGATTGTTCCCCATTTTGACTGCATATACGGTAGTATGCCCGCAGTTGGCAACGAACATATTCACTATGGTGCGCGTTAAAACATTATCCGAACAACATAAAAGCTTATATGACCATTGAGGGGGCATTAATTACTCTTAACACCATTATTTAGGTCCAAAACTGGCTGTAACAAATTCTCAGGCTCCTGTGATTATAACCAAATGGTATCACATGTATACCGTCAATATAAAAACAATTTGGATGACAAATAAATATAATATTTACTTTAGCATGGCAAAGCCACTATATCACCTTACAAGGGAGACATGCAATTTGAGAGATTATAAACGACACCCAGCACGAGCCGATTATGACGTCATTGTTTTGGCATCGAAACGGCAACGGTTCGCATCTCAAATTGGCTCCTTTTACGATTTAAATGTCGATAATGAAGCATTGATCGTAATTTAAATCAAATTGAAATCATTATAAGTTAACAGCATTACAGGAAATATAAATATAAGCATTGAAGTGCCTTGATATGGTATTTTAAAGTTTATGGTCATACTAAAAGACATAATTTCGCAGGCAAACATATCGTATTGCGCCTGCGCGCAATATGTTTACCTGCAAAGCTCTGTCAATTATTGTATCGACCATAACGACCATATCAAAACACTGCAATGCTTAAATATCACTTGTTAGGGATATAAATAGTGTCGCGTGTCGTCATTAAATCCCAGACAAATAAAATAGTGTTTTTTTTTTTGCAAAAATCAAATTTCATTTTATTCACAATGTTTGTGTAATAATAAGAATGCTTCTATAATCACTCACTTATATTGCGCATTGATATTAGTTTGTTAAGCGTGACCCGTCTCCTGTATTCTTACACTGACCTTATCACAGTGAAATGCAGTATACAGTTAAAGTACATTGGGTGAATACAATTTGGTTTACTAACGGCATTTATACATATTGAGGTGCAATACAGAATATAAATACTTACTGAACAATATTGATAAGCTAGCAAATCGTCTAAACAATATAGATTTAAAAAACAAGATTATTAGGCAACATTATGTTATAACAGAACTGTACAGTACCTAAGGTTATTCATCTTGTCAAGCCTTTATACACAGTCCTACACACATTGTTAGTGCCGTACATATACATACATTGTGCAGTGTCGTTGTTTTTACCTCTCTACCCTTGACGGGGTAAGGGAGGTAAGCGATACAAGAACACTGAACATTCGAAGACTAAGTGGGCAGCTCTCAACTCAGGCGTGTTAATTAGTTATAACTTAGTGCTGTTAAATATAACATCTGAAGC
This sequence comes from Mimachlamys varia, assembly GCA_947623455.1. Taxonomy (NCBI): domain Eukaryota; kingdom Metazoa; phylum Mollusca; class Bivalvia; order Pectinida; family Pectinidae; genus Mimachlamys; species Mimachlamys varia. The sequence continues at coordinate 40,070,508 of OX392529.1, forward strand.
TACATTGAAAATAACATTCGGACGATGGTATTCAATGGTTTGTGGTTTAATATCAAATATATTTCACGAGTATGGCAGATTTCTTTTTTATATTTTCACGAGTGCGTAGCATGATTTGTTTTTTACTTGCCTACTGGAAAGTAACTAGGCCTAATCCGTCGAAATCACAACCGATCGGGTCCAGTACACAGCTGATTGGGATAAGCTGATCGTAAACGTTGAACCATTCTCATCTTCAAATCTTATATTTTCACTGCTCATCACAGCAGTGAAAATATAAGTTTTATCACTTTGATAATTTTCTATATTTCACAGGCAAAAATGTTATAAAAAGTTTTATTGGGAACTTTCCACTTGTTACCAGAAATATCCTTGTTATACTTTATAATACATTACATTTGTAGGGCGAGTATCCAATCGGTATCAGCCTCAAAATAACAAGAATATCTATATCTAATAGCATCCGCTTGTTTTGTCTATAAGGAAGGATCGAATGATACGGTATATCCTAAAAGCTTGTGTCTTTTATAACTTTGAAAAAAAATTATTCCATACCTTACAACAACTCGGTGTGTAACCTCTATTTACAGAAAAGTGTTTTAAATTGTCCAAGTTATTTTCTTTAACGAGAAAAGTTATGTGTAGTAAATAATCCGTCAGTTATATATCCGGATATTCCGTACCCAGTGTACCATGTTACGGCCGTATTATTAGTGTATTGAGTCACATTCCGCGAGAAAACAACGGAGAGGTGTCCCACTTGTTTTCCTCTTCAATCAAAGATTACAGCCATTGATGGAGTGGTAAGTACAGTAATACGTCCTCCGTACTGATATTGTATAACAGTAACAACATTTACATTAGCTAAACGTGTAAATATAATGTATTCACTTATAACACAATCATATAGCTGATCATAGTAATGTTAGCTGTACGCAAACCGAAAGAGGATGTACACTAGTAGTTATAGGCCTAATTACGGCCTTACATGTAATTACACAATAGAGTTTGATTCGCATTAATTGAACAGTAAACCAATGTGAAATACCATAATGTGATGGCTATTACGATCCAACGGCGTCGTTTTCAACGTATATGCGAAGCAGAAGCAATTAAAGAAAATGGGACAAACCCTTGTTCTATAAATAGATACACGTAGATATTATAGTATTTATATTGTTAAGGACTAGGTACAGCCATATTGGTTGTTACCTGTTTGAAAATGGTAATATTGTTTTAATGTTTCCTTCCAATATATGGCATAAGCTTTATCCCATTATGTTTAATATTGATATAAAATGCAGTTCAGCCCCCAAAATTAAAAAAAATCTGTACTTAGGAAAAAAATATTCAGTAAATAATATCCAAAAGGGAGTGCGCAAATATTTTTCATATAGTTATTTGAAACATTTCAAAACAATAATACAAAGTTACTGCAATGTTCATAGAATGATAACCCAGTGTTAAAATTTCGATATTAGTCTGTAAATCAGAGTATCAGGGAGAAATACTCAGGTACTCCCTCTTAAAAATGTCGTCAATTGCATGCTGTTTTCAGTTCAGGTAAAAGTAGTTACCTGTATCTTGTGGAGGCAATATACAGAGTGTAGGGGGATTATTTTATATTAAAATAGGTCATTTGTCATGTAAATGTAAGTTTCGTCTCAAATAAATGTATAAAATTAAAATAATAACACCGACATAACGTAATTTGTATTTACGATACGGTTACCTAATTACTAATTAAGTTTTAGAAATGTATTTCAATACCCATGTGCCTCAACTGCCGCACATGTTAACATTGGCAACAATTTACGCTAGCGATGTCTGACAGGTGCGTAGCCGAGAACGAATCGGTATAATCAGTGAGTTTATACTGTCCGATCCACGCGGAAGTGTATAATATATACAAATTCCATCAGAATTTATACAAAAAAAATTAAACTTTGTTGACAATTCTTTCAAAATCATTAAATTTACTGAAAAAACACCACCGGAAGTGCCGAAGAAAATCTTTTTACGTGCCGTACATTCGCCCAAAAAAAGGAAAACTTGCAATCGCTAAAAACAATTTATCGTGATAGGAACGGGCAGTTTTTGCTTTGTGACGATATACCAAGTAACGTTTACCTTTACTACATGCTTGATCCAATTTAATTGTTAATTTTGTCGATGTTTCAACATGCCTCTAAGTCAGGCGTTTGAATATCTAAAATAGTAAATAGTTCAAAATGGATGGTAGAGTGGTATATTTCGCTACATGCAACGGGAAGTTATTTAATTTAAGTGATTTGACATAATGTCATAACTCGTCATACCGAGACGGTAAGATTTTTGTTTTGGCTATGCGGCGTGCCACATCAATTTGTCGATCGGCGATGGAAATTTCAAAAATTTGATCCAGATGTGATTGGTGTTCAGATGGTCCGAAGGGTTCTGACTCTCTGACCCGCTAAATGTTTGGACGACAGGTGGGTGCGAGAATTAGAATTCCTCCTTAGCTAAATAGTGGAAATTTTAAGTTTTTCATCTGTTTGAAAATGGCCGCCGCCTAACGTCAAGTGATCAAAAATAGTTAGGCAGAAAGTAATTCTCGCGGGATCTCGCGACGCGCGGCCATTTTTAAACAGATGTCAGGAAACTTGTTTTTTTTTTTAGAAATGGGAGGCAACAGCTAGTTTACGACCTCATGTGACTTGATTAAATGTGTAGGTTAGTAGAAAAATATCTGTCTTTCCATTGTTACCTAATTTTCATGTGATCGAAAAAATGTTTTATACTATAAACACAGCTTAAACAGTGACCCGTGTACGGTCGGTAAAATATCCACTTTTTAACTGAGGGGAAATTCTGACTCTCGCACCCGCCTGTTGTCGAAATATTTAGCGGGTCAGAGAGTCAGAACCCTGCGGACTAGTGTTCAGAATGTGCATAAGTTGCCGTTCTTGTGAGGTGTACGTTCTCTTAATCTGCGTTTTTTTTTTAAATATCAACAAGAAAGCTTTTTAACTTGCATTGTCAGCTTTAACCAAGAATGAAGGGTCGCCAAGGCTTATCTTCTATCGTTTACAAACAGTCAAACACAGGTATATCAGAGAAAGGGGATATGTGACAATGTTTATTACAAGAAAGCAAGCACCCCTTCCCACCATCGCAGTTTCATTGCAAATGGCAACTTTAATATTTAGTGACATGATAATAGTACAAGGGGAGGTAACTCGCAATACTGTATCGTCCGTTCCAACATCCGTCATGGAGATAATTGTAGATCTATACGTGTTCCTACCGATTGGATACTCGCCCCAACATGTAATGTATGAAGTTTTGATGAAGATTGAGATAAACGTATGAAATACAATATCAGAATTCGTTCACATCTAATATCACATGGTTTGATTTTTGTAGAAACTGTTTTGTAAACAATTTCAAACATAGCCAGGTATTTTGTCTTCACCATAAAAGTAAAATAAGATATTGTGTCATAACTTCAGCATTAAATACGAATGAGATCATTTCCTAAGGCGGACACATCGGTAAGTATTTTGGTGACTGTCACTCTATTACAAGAAATTTATAACATTTGTAATAGGACGAGGAAAAGTGATAAAGATAGTGCCACCGCTGGGGCTCGAATCCGCGACCCTTGGCCATCCAGCCCGATGCTCAACCGACTGAGCTAAAGGGAAATTCTCTACAGCTCACGCTTGTAAGGCAGCTGCGTAATCAATGCACATTTTTTTACACATACAAGCCTGTATCCCACTTTTACACATACGAGTCTGTATCCCACTTTTACACGTACAAGCCTGTATCCCTCTTTTACACATACAAGCCTGTATCCCTCTTTTACACATACAAGCCTGTATCCCACTTTTACACGTACAAGCCTGTATCCCACTTTTACACATACAAGCCTGTATCCCACTTTTACATATACAAGCCTGTATACCACTTTGATACTAGAAATTAACGGTACTATCTTCAACTGAAATGCACTTTACCCAGAAAATAAAGTTGTAACTGACAACACTGAGTTTATATATAATATACAAAAACTTGTTATCTACAAGTTCCTCGCGTCAGGATGAAAATAGGGCTAATTTCGAATGGACTTTAGAACCAAAAGCGATACTCTGTTAGACTGTCCATGTAGAGTACGGGACCACAGGGACTAGGCACGGACCTATGTCACTATGAAATGATTGTCAGTTAATTTAGATATATAGTGGGAGGGGCTATATTCGAGAAAGGTAAAAAAAATATCTGACAATCATTTCATAGTGACATAGATCCGTGCCTAGCCCATGTGTACGGGACCAGTCTGGTGTTGTTAGAGGAATGGACTACCTGCCTAAGCATTAGTTCTCTCCGCTAAAGAACAAACCATGTAGAGGCTTTTCAATGGTTTCTCGTTAAATATCAAAATTTGTTTGAGTATGGTAGATTTTCTAAACATTTTCTTGACTGTATGCACGGGTGATACATTTTTTTCCATCTGCTATACGAGTTAACTTTATTTAATATTAAACGGGAAATCTTTTTTTTTTTTTGATAATATGTTTGAGATACCTTAAAGCTTTGAGGCCTAACATTTTTAGCGGTTAAAACTGATCGGGACGGATTGCTAGGTTTACAGAATTTTAAACGTGAAAAAAGGAAGAAAGTAAAAAAAAAATCATTAAATATATCTTGATTTACATAATGTTATGAAGGTATCAAAATGTACCAACCCTATTTAATTTAATCGCAAAGCAATGAAAAAATAGTACAAAAAGAGTTCGCAATTATATCGGACCGTAGCCTATAGCATCACTTTTGGTTGTATAAGTATGGTGTCATAAGCAGTGATGGTTTCAGTTTTATCAAGTTGATATTTTCACTTGTACAAATATAATAAAAAAAACTTTCACTAATCAAGCTGTCAGGATCGGAACACGTGACAAGTTGTGTATACACAGTTGTTAGCAACCAAATTTTCGTATGAAGCAAAATGTTAATTATCTATTTTTATCTTACAAAAAACAACGAGTTGCGTGTACGCTTACCGTTTTTAATATGCCAGAAAAGTCATGCCGTTAATATTCTGTTCTCTCCTGTTGCAGATACGAAACTAAGGTTCGATAACGTTAACAATGGCGGAAGGAGCCCCCCATCCAGACCCTCACTCTGAAGACAGCACACAACCCAGCCTGTCAGACTCCCACCTTCTGGAATGTCCGATCTGCCTGGAGCAGTTACGTCAGCCGAAGTCTTTGCCGTGTCGTCATTCTCTTTGTGAGGACTGTTTGAGTAGCTACATCGTCAGTGAGGTGTCGGGGACGAGTGGCACGGCGACCTCCTTTACCTGTCCGGTATGTAGGACGTTAACTCAGCCCGTGGACAAATCAGAGGACATAGAAAAATGGGCCCTGCAGTTCCCGACCGACGGTGTTGCCATAGAGATGATACGGCTAAGAAACAGGACGGCAGAGCAACATTACTGCATGCCTTGTCAGAGAAGAGATGGAAACATGGTACCTGCACAATTCTGGTGCAAAATGAATCAGTCATTTTTCTGTGAGTCTTGTAAAATAGATATGCATGATTATTTCCACGTTGGATGTGATATCGTAGATATGAAGGCTTACAACGACTGGCAATTCGGACAAAGGACGTCCGACAAACGATGCGACAAACACGAGAAGAAGATTGCTTACTATTGCGAGGATCACAAGTCCCTGGGTTGCAGTAAATGTATCACTGTTGGTCACAGGAAATGTGAAGATGTGTCAACAACAGAAGATTACTGTGAGAAACTAAATAGTAGCTCCCGGCTTGAGGAAAGAAAGAAATATCTACAACAAGGAGCAGACGACCTGGAATCAATGATAGATGGATTTTGTTTACAACAACAGAGTATTACAGACGACAAAGATGCGGTATTGAAAAGTATCGACGACCTACAGGAACGTATGGATAAACGTATCAGAGAGATGAAGAAGGAAATCATAGATGACGTCATCACGGCGTACAAACGGGAGAGAGAAAATTTGAAGGTGACCACCCAGAAATGCGAACGGCTGAAGGTCGCCATACAGAATACATTAGAGTTGTCAACTACAGCTCTACAGAAGAACGACCATACGGACACGATCCGGCTTTACCAGAAAGGTGAGACGGAGCTCGAGGCATGTAAGGATCTGTTGAAAGAAATGAAGATGTCAATTTCAACAGTCAATATTGAACATGAAATCGATTCGGACGTGACAAGTCTAAACTTCGGTAGAGTCGTTGTCCGAAAGCAAAGAAAACATTTCCCAGACGTCTTAACTCTCGGCAAACCATTATCTCAGTGTGAAGTACGAGAAATAAGAAAGGTGAACATCAAATGTCCATCTGATCAAAATGTTTGTGATGCTCATGGTGTTGTTTACTTCCCTGACGGCAGAATTATGGTGGGAGATTGCAATAATAACAAGATCAAGTTAATCAACGACGCGGGTGACGTCGTGGACGAGTTGAAATTAGATGGAAATCCTTGGGATCTGTGTATGGTGGATAACACCACTGTGGCGGCCGCTATAGAGAGTCCCGGAGGTATACATGTAGTGTCTGTCACACCCTCCAAACTTACACTGTCGACTGTAATAAACAAAAACAAACAATATTACGGTATAACGTACAGAGATGGTGAGTATATCGTGAGTACAGGATCCGAAGTCTGTAGTGTTAGGAACGACGGGACGACCAAGTCGTTATATCGATATACTGACGGGGTATACGCATTGTCAGATGTTTCCAAGGACGGACATATCTTTATCGCCCATTACACCAGCAGAACTGGTAGTACGGCTGTTGGTAGTTTGTCTACTGACAACAAGTACACGGACGTGTTGAAGGTCGGTGTGGTTAACCAAGCGTATGGAGTGGACGTAGACGTGGAAGGTAACGTCTATGTCTGTGGTTACATCTCTAACAACGTGGTACAGATGTCCGGGGACGGGACCAACATCCGGGAACTGTTAACGGCAGCGGACGGTATAACAAACCCACTAGCTATATCTGTGTGTGGTGATAAACTGGTGGTGACAAACTTCTCCGGTCAGAGCAATTACATCCAGGTGTTTCAACTTTTATGATTGCAGAGTAAATCGTACACAACTTGATAGTCTAGTCCTGGTAAGACATTAATAGAAGCATTTTTTATTGATTAAAAAATCTATCCTGTAAATGAGAATAACAGGTTAAATTAGAAGTGGCTCAGGGTAAAGAGAATATCTGATAATAACTGCATTACAAATATCGGGTATGGTATATAACAGTACCTTGTTGTCAAAGAAGTGTCAAATTACACCTTTTATGTTTTGTTGACGTTGTTGTACTAACAATCAAAGCGTAGGTTGTAAATCTTATGTAGATGTGAACAATAATTTATGTATGTGTTCAAGTCGCTATCGTTGATTGTGTTAAAACATTAAATGTCCACTTCTTCCTGAATTAGGATCGGAGATGATTGCTGTTTTAAACAATCTCTTAAATTTTACCTTAAAAAAGCATTGCTTTTCTGATTTGGAAATGAAGTGGGAAATAAAAAAGATAATTAAGATGGTTTATAATAATTGCAGCCAGACTCAGATTTCAGGAAAGCTGAATGACTAAATACTATTGCTTTACGCAGATATATGGGAAGATCTTCATCTTTACGCAGATATATGGGAAGATCTTCATCTTTACGCAGATATATGGGAAGATCTTCATCTTTACGCAGATATATGGGAAGATCTTCATCTTTACGCAGATATATGGGAAGATCTTCATCTTTACGCAGATATATGGGAAGATCTTCATCTTTACGCAGATATATGGGAAGATCTTCATCTTTACGCAGATATATGGGAAGATCTTCATCTTCGTTTAAAATGTTATATCTCCTTTATTGTACACGGACGTGTTGAAGGTCGGTGTAGTTAAGTGTGCGTATGGAGTGTACGTAACGTCATTCATATTCAAATGATTCTTTATTATTGATTACTGTATGTATTACCAACTTCAATGTACTTACAGTGTTAATAGCGTAGTCGATGAAGCTTGGTACAAATGAACGATGCAGTCACCTTGTTTCATTGGAACGGCCCAATGACATGGTTACAATAGAACGGCCCAATGACCTGGTTACAGTAGAACGGCCAAATGACCTTGTTACAGTAGAACGGCCCAATGACCTTGTTCCAGTAGAACAGCCCAACGACCTTGTTACAGTGGAACGGCCAAATGACCTTGTAACAGTGGAACGGCCAAATGACCTTGTTACAGTAGAACGGCCCAATGACCTTGTTCAAGTAGAACGGTCCAATGACCTTGTTACAGTGGAACGGCCCAATGACCTTGTTCCAGTAGAACGGCCCAATGACCTTGTTACAGTAGAACGGCCCAATGACCTTGTTCCAGTAGAACGGCCCAATTACCTTGTTAAAGTAGAAAGGCCCAATGACCTTGTAACAGTGGAATGGCCCAATGAACTTGTTACAGTAGAACCAGTAGAACGGCCCAATATCATTGCTACAGTAGAACAACCCAATGACCTTGTTACAGAAGAACGGCCCAATGACCTTGTTACAGTAGAACGGCCCAATGGACAATGGCCATGTTAAAATGGAAGGACCCAATGGCCTTGCTACTTTGGAACGGCCCAGTGACCTTGTGATAGTGAACGGCCCGGTGACTTTTTTAAGTGGAGCGACCCAGTGACCTTGTTTCAATGGAACATCCAAGTGACCTTGTTACAGTTGAACGGTACAGTGACCTTGTTACAGAAGAACCGTACGATGACCTTGTTAATGTGAAACTGTTCATTGACTTTGTTACAACGGAACGACCCAGTGACCTTGTTACAATGGAACCGCCCATTGACCTTGTTACAACGGAACGACCCATTGACCTTGTTATAGTGTAACCGCCCATTGACCGTGTTACATGTACGACGGAACGACCCAGTGAACTTGTTATATTGGACCAACCAAGTGACCTTCTTATAGTGGAATTGTCCAGTAACCTTGTTACAACGGAACGACCCAGTGACCTTGTTACAATGGAACGACTTAGTGACCTTGTTATAGTGGAACGACCCAGTGACCTTGTTATAGTGGAACGACCCAGTGACCTTGTGATAGTAGAACGGCCCAATGACCATGTTACAGTAGAATGGCCCAATGACCTTGTTACAGAAGAATGGTACAGTGACCTTGTTACTGTGAAACTGCTCATTTACCTTGTTTAAAGTGGAACCGTCCATTGACCTTGTTACAACGGAAAGACCCAGTGAACTTGTTATAGTGGAACGACCCAGCGACCTTGTTACAATAGAACGGCACGATGGCCTAGTTACAGTAGAACGGCACAATGGCCTTGTTACAGTAGAACGGCCGAATGACCTGGTTACAGTACAACGGCCAAATGACCTTGTTACAGTAGGACGGCCCGATGACCTTGTTACAGTAGAACGGCCCAATGGACAATGGCCTTGTTGAAGTGGAAAGGCCCAATTACCTTGCTACTTTTGAACGGCCAAGTGACCTTGTTATAATGAACGGCCTGGTGACTTTGTTATAGTGAAACGACCCAATGACCTTGTTAAAGTGGATTGACCCAGTGACCTTGTCATAGTGGAACGACCCAATGACCATATTATAGTGGAACGACCCAGTGACCTTGATATAGTGGAACGACCCAGTGACCTTCTTATATTGGAACGACCCAGTAACCTTGATATAGTTGAACGACCCAGTGACCTTCTTATATTGGAACGAGCCAGTGACCTTGTTATAGTGAAACGACCCAATGACCATGTTATAGTACAACGACCCAGTGACCTTGTTATATTGGAACGACCCAGTGACCTTGTTATAGTGGAACGACCCAATGACTATGGTATAGTACAACGACCCAGTGACCTTGTTATAGTGGAACGACCCAGTGACCTTGTTTAGTGGAACGACCCAGTGACCTCGTTATAGTGGAATGACCCAGTGACCTTGTTAAAGTGGAATGACCCAGTGACCTTGTTATAGTGGAATGACCCAGTGACCTTGTTATAGTGGAACGACACAGTAACCTTGTAATAGTGGAACGACCCAGTGACCTTGTTATAGTGGAACGACCCAGTGACCTTGATATAGTGGAACGACCAAGTGACCTTCTTATATTGGAACGACCCAGTGACCTTGTTATAGTGGAACGACCCAGTGACCTTCTTATATTGGAACGACCCAGTGACCTTGTTATAGTGGAACGACCCAATGACCTTGTTACAACGGAACGACCCAGTGACCTTGTTATAGTGGAATGACCCAGTGACCTTTTTATAGTGGAACGACCCAGTGACCTTGATATAGTACAACGACCCAGTGACCTTGTTATATTGGAACGACCCAGTGACCTTGATATAGTGGAACGACCCAGTGACCTTCTTATATTGGAACGACCCAGTAACCTTGTTATAGTGGAACGACCCAATGACCTTGTTACAACGGAACGACCCAGTGACCTTGTTACAACGAAAAGACCCAGTGACCTTGTCATAGTGGAACGACCCAGTGACCTTGATATAGTACAACGACCCAGTGACCTTGTTATATTGAAACGACCCAGTGACCTTGTTATAGTGGAACGACCCAATGACCGTGTTATAGTACAACGACCCGGTGACCTTGTTATAGTGGAACGACCCAATGACCTTGTTATAGTGGAATGACCCAGTGACCTTGTTATAGTGGAAAGACCCAGTGACCTTGTTATAGTGGAACAACCCAGACACCTTGATATAGTACAACGACCCAGTGACCTTGTTATAGTGGAACGACCCAGTGACCTTGTTATAGTGCAACGACCCAGTGACCTGGTTATAGTACAACGACCCGGTGACCTTGTTATAGTGGAACGACCCAATGACCTTGTTATAGTGGAATGACCCAGTGACCTTGTTATAGTGGAAAGACCCAGTGACCTTGTTATAGTGGAACGACCCAGTGACCTTGTTATAGTGGAACGACCCAGTGACCTTGTTATAGTGGAACGACCCAGTGACCTTGTTATAGTACAACGACCCGGTGACCTTGTTATAGTGGAATGACCCAGTGACCTTGTTAAAGTGGAACGACCCAGTGACCTTGTGACTATGGAACGACCCAGTGACCTTGTAACTCTGGAACCACCCAGTGACCTTGTTATAGTGGAACCAACCGGTCACCCTGTTTAGTGGATCGACCCAGTGACCTTGTTATAGTGGAACGACTTAATGACATTGTTGAAGTGGAACGACCCAGTGACCTTGTGACTGTTGAACAACGCAGCGACCTTGTTTCTGTTGATAAAACAAAATGCACTTTTTTCCAATAGGGTTTTATTGCCATTATTCGTTCTGTTGATATTCTACATTAGTTTCATGAAGTTGTTCTTATTTGTGTATTTTTATTCACCTTTTTAAATATTAATTAACTGAAGAAAACATGTTAATACGCTAAAAATTTGTTTTCGAAAAATAATTGTCCATCCTATTGATATCCTAACCGTATCATATTTATTCTAATTATGCCTTCGTTAGCATTTCAGGTAAATAAGCCAGTCAGTGTGATGTGTTTAGAAATTCTTTACTTAAACAAGTTTTCATAATGCATAATAAGATTAATAGCATACTTTTCAACAAATGATAAAAAGTTGAAGTCATACCGAAACAAAAAGATATCTTGCATTGGATATCCGGAGAGTATGATAGTGAACAATCGTGTAATATTCTTAAATATTGCGGATCACAGATGGAATGTGTCCCGCACTGACGAAAACTCTGGCTGAATTCAAGAAGAATTTGAAGACGTTTCACGTCTACATTTTAGGCCCTTTATACAGATCACATGACTATACTGACGCCTATTGGTGTATGTATTTATACACTGATTATTAACTTAATGAATGATGGTAATTGTAAGACTGGCTTTGTTTTTGTATTACAAGAAATAACATTATCCCCATTTTGTGAAGTGTTTTTAGTAATTTTAAAAATTATATAGAACCCTATATAAATGTTATGTAATATTGTTATAATACTTATTATACTATGACCATTAGTTAAAACTGTAAATACCTTGATATTTTTGTGTCGGTTGCATCCGTGGTAAAGTAAAGAAGGTGACCGGTTACTTCGTGGATATGTACTAATCCACTACAGATTAATTCAATTTGAACCAGTAAGTGATAATAAGCGGTAATAAACAGTTTGAAAAACTTACATCACTATTTGTTTTTAGCTCACCTGGCCCGAAGGGCCAAGTGAGCTTATGTGATGGTGCAGCGTCCGTCGTCCGTCCGTCCGTCCGTCCGTCCGTCCGTCCGTCGTCCGTCGTCCGTCCGTCCGTCCGTCCGTCCTGTGTCCGTCAACTTTTTCCTTTAAATGACTTCTTCTAAAATACTGAAAGGCCCAGTGACATGAAATTTGGCTGGTAGATTTCTTGGAAGGAGCTGAACAAAGTTTGCGAAAAAAAATCACTTTGACCTAATTTCAAGGTCACAGGGGTCAAAAATGTCGAAACCTTCAAACAACTTCTTCTAAAATACCGTCAGGCATAGAGACTTCATATTTGACCAGTAGCTTCCTTAGATGAAGCCAAATAAAGTTTGCGAAAAGAAATGACCTTGACCAATATTCAAGGTCACCGTGAGGTTAAATCTATTTTAACCTTTTAAACGACTTCTTCTGAAATACCAAAAGCCCTAGAAGCATGATATTTGGCTGAAAGGTTCCTTGGATGAAGCCCGACAAAGTTTGCGAAAAGAAATGACCTTGACCTATATTCAAGGTCACAGGGGTCAAATCTGTTAAAACCTTTAAACGACTTCTTCTGAAATACCAAAAGCCCTGGAAGCATGATATTTGGCTGAAAGGTTCCTTGGATGAAGCTGGACAAAGTTTGCGAAAAGAAATGACCTTGACCTATATTCAAGGTCACAGGAGTAAAATCTGTTAAAACCTTTAAACGACTTCTTCTGAAATACCAAAAGCCCTAGAAACATGATATTTGGCTGAAAGGTTCCTTGGATGAAGCCTGACAAAGTTTGCGAAAAGAAATGACCTTGACCTATATTCAAGGTCACAGGGGTCAAATCTGTTAAAACCTTTAAACGACTTCTTCTGAAATACCAAAAGCCCTAGAAGCATGATATTTGGCTGAAAGGTTCCTTGGATGAAGCCGGACAAAGTTTGCGAAAAGAAATGACCTTGACCTATATTCAAGGTCACAGGAGTCAAATCTGTTAAAACCTTTAAACGACTTCTTCTGAAATACCAAAAGCCCTAGAAGCATGATATTTGGCTGAAAGGTTCCTTGGATCAAGCCTGACAAAGTTTGCGAAAAGAAATGACCTTGACCTTTATTCAAGGTCACAGGGGTCAAATCTGTTAAAACCTTTAAACGACTTCTTCTGAAATACCAAAAGCCCTAGAAGCATGATATTTGGCTGAAAGGTTCCTTGGATGAAGCCCGACAAAGTTTGCGAAAAGAAATGACCTTGACCGATATTCAAGGTCACAGGGGTCAAATCTGTTAAAACCTTTAAACGACTTCTTCTGAAATACCAAAAGCCCTAGAAGCATGATATTTGGCTGAAAGGTTCCTTGGATGAAGCCTGACAAAGTTTGCGAAAAGAAATGACCTTGACCTATATTCAAGGTCACAGGAGTCAAATCTGTTAAAACCTTTAAACGACTTCTTCTGAAATACCAAAAGCCCTAGAAGCATGATATTTGGCTGAAAGGTTCCTTGGATCAAGCCGGACAAAGTTTGCGAAAAGAAATGACCTTGACTTATATTCAAGGTCACAGGGGTCAAATCTGTTGAAACCTGCAAACGACTTCTTCTGAAAGACCAAAAGCCCTAGAAGCATGATATTTGGCTGAAAGGTTCCTTGGATGAAGCCCGACAAAGTTTGTGAAAAGAATGACCTTGACCTTTATTCAAGGTCACAGGAGATAAATCTTTTAAAACCTTTAAACGACTTCTTCTGAAATACCAAAAGCCCTAGAAGCATGATATTTGGCTGAAAGGTTCCTTGGATGAAGCCCGAGAAAGTTTGCGAAAAGAAATGACCCTGACCTATATTCAAGGTCACAGGGGTCAAATCTGTTAAAACCTTTAAACGACTTCTTCTGAAATACCAAAAGCCTTAGAAGCATGATATAAGGCTGAAAGGTTCCTTGAATGAAGCCCGACAAAGTTTGCGAAAAGAAATGACCCTCACCTATATTCAAGGTCACAGGAGTCAAATCTGTTGAAACCTGCAAACGACTTCTTCTGAAATACCAAAAGCCCTAGAAGCATGATATTTGGCTGAAAGTTTCCCTGGATGAAGCCCGACAAAGTTTGTGAAAAGAAATGACCTTGACCGATATTCAATGTCACAGGGGTCAAATCTTTTAAAACCTTTAAACGACTTCTTCTGAAATACCAAAAGCCCTAGAAGCATGATATTTGGCTGAAAGGTTCCTTGGATGAAGCCTGACAAAGTTTGCGAAAAGAAATGACCTTGACCTATATTCACGGTCACAGGGGTCAAATCTGTTAAAACATTCAAACAACTTCTTCTGAAGTACCAAAAGCCCTAGAGGCATGACATTTGGCTGAAAGGTTTCTTGGATGAAGCCTGACAAAGTTTGCAAAAAAAAAATGACCTTGATCTTGATTTGCCTAGAGACATGATATTTGGCTGGTAGCGTCCTGGGATGAAGCCAAACAAAATTTGAAAATGAAAATGATGTTGTCTTATAAGGTCACAGGGGTAAAATATGTTTAAATCTTAAGATGTTCTTCTAAATGTCTTACATTAAAAGATTTTAGGGGACTTTAGGGTTACACTATAATATAAGTCAGAGATTGATACCAGGTGAGCGATGCAGGCCCATTGGGCCTCTTGTTATTTTTGTATAACTCCGACAAAGTGATATGTTCTATTCGCCTTCTTTCCGTCGCCCGTCCGTAAATAATTTGCATTTTCAACTTCAAAAATTCCTGGACCGATTTAAAGTTGAATTTGACAAAAAGCTTCCATTGCACTATAAATATTAGGTATGTTATCTGAAGTTTAGTTGACTAAAATTCATTATCTTCTTCAAATCGAAAAAAAATGCTGAAATCAAAGTTTCATGAATAAAAACAGAGATGTTGATTGGTTGAGATGTTGAACTTTGACCGGAAATCACGTGGTTAAATGCAACGTGCTGATTGTTGACGTCGTAATCGATTGTTGACGTCGTCACAATTTGGCGGGAATATATACGAGATGATGTTTTTTCGCGCAAATATTTCGCGGTTTACAGAGGACAGCACTGCAACTGCGACTTGATATCATTGTGGTAGAGGTCAAACGACTCGTGGTTATTGGATATGGAATTTATATCACTCTCGTTAATTATTTTTAAAAAGTTACAAAAGACACTCGCTAAAGCTCGTGTCTTTTGTAACTTTAAACAAAATTAATAACTCGAGTGAAATAAATTCCATATCCAACAACCACTCGTTGTGTAACCTCTTTAACTTACACATGACTTTTTGGTGCATTTGCTGAAAGCGATAAGGCCCTATCGGCCTCTTGTTTAATTACAGGGGAATAAACCTTTCTGCTTATCTCTGATTTACCTAATCACCCTTTAACAACTGGATCCTGGTCAAATAAAGCATGACGGATTGGCTTTTCTACTCCACGCCAGAAAGCATAACTCTTGGAAGTATTGATTAATCGTCTGTGTTGGTCAACTTACCGGACAGAGAGTATATTTAACTTTTATTATCTTTGCCCACACTTGGAAAATGTTCCACGAGGCATTTCCATTACTTTAATGATCTACTCTGCTACCTTGGCTATCAGCAATCACATATATGTATATTTAACTGTTATCTAAGGGTTTAAAGGAACATGGTCGATCGGAATATTAAATATTTCTTTAATCATATCCAATAGCTTAAGATGTCTCCTGTTATATCTAGCCAATTGTAGCTTACTAAACTAGCCTAAAATACGACAAACTTAAGATAGATCAGTTCAGATAAGAAAAAACTACAGATCAGTGGAGGATTTTTGTGAAGGAACACAAACCTTTAATCAAAGTTGTGACGGACTGTGTTATCTATTCCGTCTGTCACGATGGTGAATGCGATAGGTATTGTTTGCGTAGCACTGGCTGCACAAGGTAAAATGTCTATATGTTTCCTAAACAAGCATTGTACTAAGAAATTTTCTAAGTTACTGTACAACAAAAAATGGCAATGCTCAATAGTTGAAGAAATTGAAATAATATACTATTTTGTCTTACATTCGTGCCTACTAGAGATTTGATGAGAAACTTAATGTACGCCATTTTAGAATTTGATATCAAATTTCCTATTACACTATCTGCGATACACCTGAGTGCATAATTCTATACTGTTAACCAAGATTCTTTCGCGGTTGCTAATTTTCTAGTTATCCGCATCACAGCTCTGTGTAGTTCGCGGCCATTAACTTTCGTGAAACAGACTATACATGTCCATGACTCTATACTTTCCAGTTTACTATATCTGATAAAGTGAGGCATCAACACTATATTTCGAAAGAGTATTTAGAATGTCCTGTCATATCGTGCGCATAGATACCTTATTTTTAGTTCATAAAGGGAATTGGTAGCCGAATAATCTACCGTGTATAACGAATAGTTTTATTATCAGAGCGTACAATTGTATCACAACGTTTGACGTTTGAGGGACGAGCGTGTGACAAGCGTGGGACGAGTTTCTGACGAGGAAGGGGCGAGAGGGGGACAAGCGTGGGACGAGTTTCTGGCGAGGAAGGGGCGAGTGGGGGACAAGGGTGGGACGAGTTTCTGACGAGGACGGGGCGAGTGGGGGACAAGCATGGGACGATTCAGGGAGGAGCGTAGGACGAGGATGTGACAAGCGTGGGACGAGTCAGGGACGAGCGTGTGACGAGTAAAAGACGAGCGTCTGGCAAGCATGAGACGAGTTTGTGGCGAGTGTGGAACGGGTAAAGGACGAGCGTGTGACAAGTACATGTAAGGGACAAACGTGGGACGAGTGAGGGACGAGCGTAGGACGAGGGTGTGACAAGCGTGGAACGAGTTAGGGAAGAGCGCGGGACAAGCGTTGGACGAGCTTGTGATGATTAAAAGACAAGCGTGTGACATGCTTGTGACGAACAAGTTACGAGTGAGGGACGAGCGTGGGACAAGCGTGTGACGAATGAGGACAAGCGTGTGGACGATTGAGGGACAAGCTTGTGGCGATTGAGAAACGAGTAAGGGATGAGCGTGTGACGATTAAGGGACCAGTAATGGACGAGCGTGTGACAAGAGTGTGACAAGCGTGTAACGAGTAAAGGACGAGTGTGTGACGAGTGAGGGACGAACGTGTGACGAGCAAGTTACGAGCGTGCGCCGCGTAAGTTACGAGTAATTAATACCACCGTCACATACACGGATTTTTCTTACGAGTCCTTATGGATCGCACAAATTCGTAAAAGCACACGGATCCTAGCGATTTGACCACTTTTAAAAGCGATTTAAGAGTTGTTATTTGTTTGCGGCAAAATTCCACGATTTGTTACGAGTTACTACGGATAAACACGAGCAAATCACGTGCATTTTTTAACTTTTTATCGATTGTTACGAGTATATTACGGAATGTTACGACCCATTGAAGTTTTAAGTGTTAGTCACGACCTATTTATGATTTGTAACGAATAGTTACAATTGAGTTACGAGTATTTACGTGTCCTTACGTGTTTTATTGGCAAAAAATATTTTTAATGTAGCATCTTTCGACAACTTATATCCAACATGTAAATTCACGTAAATCTGAGTAAAAACCACGTAAACCACGTGGTTTAACTGAAAAATCGTAAAATACACGTATATATTCGTAAATTACTCGTTACAACACGTGAAGTGCTCGTAATAATCCGTAAAGCCATGGTAACACGACCTCAATGAAATCATAAAAAACTCGTTATAATACTTAAACAAGTCGTAAACAAACCGTAAACAAATCGTAATACACACTGTTAGGAGGCATTTACGGATTCTTGCGAGCAGTTTACAGAGGGTTACGTTTTATTGCGACCGGTTCACGATATTGATGGATTATTGCGAGCTATTTACTGGAAAATTAATCCGTGGAAAATCGTTAATCATTTAAAAAAATTGCCTCTTTTCTAACGGATCTGTAAGAGTGTCTGCGAGTTATGACAAGTTATTACCTGATACCAGAGAGTAATTTACGGATGCCTGCGATTGGCTGCGGATTAGTGATCCGTAAGGACTCGTAATAAAATACCGTGTACGAGTATGTGAACGGGGCATAAGGGAGGAGTGTGTGATACATATGGGCGGGACGAGCGTGTAACAAGCGTGTGACGAACGTGGAACAAGCGTGGGACGAAAGTGGGATGAGCGTGGAACTAGTAAGGAACGATAAAGTAACGAGTGAGGAACAAGTAAGGAAGAGCGTGTGAAAAGGGTGTGACAAACGAGTAACGAATAAGGGACGAGCGTGTGACGAGTGAGGGACGAACGTGTGACGAGTGAGGGACGAGCATGTGACGAGTGAGGGGCGAACGTGTGACGAGTGAAGGGCGAGCGTATGACGAGTGAGGGACGAGCGTGTGACAAGGGTGTGACGAGTGAGGGACGAGCGTGTGACGAGTGAGGAACGAACGTGTGACGAGTGAGGGACGAGCGTGTGACGAGTGAGGGACGAGTGAGGGACGAGCGTGTGACAAGGGTGTGACGGTTGAGGGACGAGCGTGTGACAAGGGTGTGACAAGCGTGTGACGAGTGAGGGACGAGCGTGTGACGAGTGAGAGACGAGCGTGTGACGAGTGAGGGACGAGCGTGTGACAAGGATGTGACAAGGGTGTGACGAGTGAGGGACGAGCGTGTGACGAGTGAGGGACGAACGTGTGACGAGTGAGGGACGAGTGTGTGACGAGTGAGGGACGAGCGTGTGACGAGTGAGGAACGAACGTGTGACGAGTGAGGGGCGAGCGTATGACGAGTGAGGGACGAGCGTGTGACAAGGGTGTGACGAGTGAGGGACGAGCGTGTGACAAGGGTGTGACAAGCGTGTGACGAGTGAGGGACGAGCGTGTGACGAGTGAGGGACGAGTGAGGGACGAGTGAGGGACGAGTGAGGGACGAGTGAGGGACGAGTGAGGGACGAGTGAGGGACGAGCATGTGACGAGTGAGGGGCGAACGTGCGACGAGTGAGGGGCGAGCGTATGACGAGTGAGGGACGAGCGTGTGACGAGTGAGGGACGAGTGAGGGACGAGCATGTGACGAGTGAGGAGCGAACGTGTGAAGAGTGAGGGACGAGCGTATGACGAGTGAGGGACGAGCGTGTGACGAGTGAGGGACGAGCATGTGACGAGTGAGGGGCGAACGTGTGACGAGTGAGGGCCGAGCGTATGACGAGTGAGGGACGAGCGTGTGACAAGGGTGTGACGAGTGAGGGACGAGCGTGTGACAAGGGTGTGACGAGTGAGGGACGAGCGTGTGATAAAGGTGTGACAAGCGTGTAACGAGTGAGGGACGAGCGTGTGACGAGTGAGGAACGAACGTGTGACGAGTGAGGGACGAACGTGTGACGAGTGAGGGACGAGCGTATGACGAGTGAGGGACGAGCGTGTGACAAGGGTGTGACGAGTGAGGGACGAGCGTGTGACAAGGGTGTGACAAGCGTGTGACGAGTGAGGGACGAGCGTGTGACGAGTGAGGGACGAGCGTGTGACGAGTGAGGGACGAGTGAGGGACGAGCATGTGACGAGTGAGGGGCGAACGTGCGACGAGTGAGGGGCGAGCGTATGACGAGTGAGGGACGAGCGTGTGACGAGTAAGGGACGAGTGAGGGACGAGCATGTGACGAGTGAGGAGCGAACGTGTGACGAGTGAGGGCCGAGCGTATGACGAGTGAGGGACGAGCGTGTGACGAGTGAGGGACGAGTGAGTGACGCGCATGTGACGAGTGTGGGGCGAACGTGTGACGAGTGAGGGGCGAGCGTATGACGAGTGAGGGACGAGCGTGTGACAAGGGTGTGACGAGTGAGGGACGAGCGTGTGACGAGTGAGGAACGAACGTGTGACGAGTGAGGGACGAGCGTGTGACGAGTGAGGGACGAGTGAGGGACGAGTGAGGGACGAGCGTGTGACAAGGGTGTGACGAGTGAGGGACGAGCGTGTGACAAGGGTGTGACAAGCGTGTGACGAGTGAGGGACGAGCGTGTGACGAGTGAGGGACGAGCGTGTGACAAGGATGTGACAAGGGTGTGACGAGTGAGGGACGAGCGTGTGACGAGTGAGGGACGAACGTGTGACGAGTGAGGGACGAGTGTGTGACGAGTGAGGGACGAGCGTGTGACGAGTGAGGGACAAGCGTGTGACAAGAAGTCAATGTAAATGTTGAAAACAGTTTTTGGCTTCAAAGTTTTTTTAAATAATTTATTGCCAAAACAAGAAATAAGGCTTGAGTACGAAATCCATGCTTGAGCATGAGAACGGTTTCATGAATACGGGCCCTGGCAGGTCTTATTCTCTTTTGTTTAAGGTTACTTCATCCATAAGCCATGTTATATCATTCTTAAAGAGTAACTGTAGTGCAAAACCATCTTTAGTGTATGGAAAGATTGGTAAATAGTAAGTGAGATAATTTTCACGAAAAAATTTTTTTTGTAAAAATTACGAAGTTTTGACCATTTTCATAAATTTCTCACCTGAACGCAAATCAGAAAATCCCTGATTTTGCCATACGACCGGAAGTGACGTCACAACGGTGACCGCACTGGTAGACTTGTGTAGTCATTATATTAAAATTATATGAATCGTATCACGACTTGTTATTTGTATAGAGTCTACTATTCAAGAATATGACACTTATTATATATCAAGGTTGTATGGAGTTCATTAATGACCCAACTGATAATTCCAAGGTGTTGTATGCCCCAGGGGGCCGTAATTAGTGGTGAGGGGGGTCGGGAGGGAGTTCCACAGGTGTGCGGCACACGTGGTTATGATCACTCGACCATAAATCAATAACCGCCGGACTCGCTAACATGATTAACAGGTTATTATTTTGCGGAAAGACTTCAAAACATGCACTTGATATGATTAGGTATTAATTTTCTCATATTTTGTTTCATATAACACCGCTAAAACGGCGTGTGTATTCACTGATGGTCACGTTGATGGCATTCACATATCAGCAGGAACTGATCGTAACACCTTTTAAAATGCACGCTGAAAATTTTTAATGCATGTCGGTCGGCTGTATAAATACAAAACTACCTAGTGCTTTAGACCACGGACTTAGATGTAATCTATTTCCATGTATAGACTCGGAACTTCGAAAACCATATATTTTATTAGACTTCAGAGAAGAACAGTTAGTTACGTCATATAAAACGACAAAACCAGCCTTTTTATACGTACAATACGATGTACGTATATAGGAAAATTAAAATATATAACTTTTATCAATGCTTTCGACCTGTATAAACTGTTTTGACGGGTATCACATTTCGACTTCTTTTATCCTTATATATGTTTGAGAAATTATAGGTGTGTTTAAAAGTTAACAGCTTTCTATCCATTGATAATTTATATATGTCTATGCAGTATAAAAAAAAAAATTCAAATAGTGAATATTGTAAAATAAATAGAATATGAGCGAAATCCTGATGTTACCTGTCTTCAGGCACATACATCGAAATAGAAATCAAGAACAATGGATTTCGAATTCTGTTTGAGAAAAAATAAGATTAGATCTTTGAAAACCCCTGTGTTTTACTGACAAGAAATGAACATGGAACATCTTTTGAAAATCAGATGAGAAGATTACTTAATTGGTTTTAATCACAGGCACTTGTGGTCAGGAGAATAGTCATCTAAATATATAGATAATTTGCAAAATATGATTAATTAAAATAAAATATAAAAACTAACTTTAACAATTTTCTTTTTATGTTATTAATTATTATTTCACACACAAAAAAAGAGTGTCTGATAGTCGTTTTTTTGTTAAATTAAACCGCTTGACGTATCAAGCTGAAATTTGGCAATTATTTTCAATATGGTTTTAGATAATTAATAACATAAAAAGAAAATTCGAAAATTCAGTTTTTATATTTTATTTTAATTATCATATTTCGCTATGTTATCTTTATATTTAGATGGCTATTCTCCTGGCCACAAGTGCATGTGGTTTTAATCCGCATTTTATTCATTTATGTTAAAAATAAAAAATATTATTATATATATTATAAATGACACAGACGTATATGTGCATATACGTCCCTGAGACATATCAAGCAAGTTTTCAACAGAACTTTTCTCGTTGAATAGAAGAGTCAAACTCGAAATTAAAAAAGTGTCATATACTGTGTGAGTTGACGGTGGGTTACGGAGATTTCAAAAGATACACGTGCACTCGATAGTCTATGTTCCAGTCGAGATCTACATGTAACTACAGATTTAGAGTACACATTTTGAAGTTATAAAGAGGGGATAATAACCGCAACATACTCAACTATTACAATTTAGTTAACTTTGATAGCCCCCCCCCACCCCTCTCCAATGTTAATTACTTGCTATTTGAGTAACAAGTTACGTGTGAAGTTATCGAACTGACTAGGTAAATTATCCCGCTAATCTGATTACGTAATATAATGGACACTAACATGAGATTTACAATATTCAAAGGTATTATTATAACAGTCACTCTTGAATCATTGGATAAATGATATGTATAACTGACATTATAAATGACACAGAGTATTACAATATGATAGCGCATATATATATATGCAGGGACGTATATGTCCCTGATATATTGGTCCATTAAAATGAATTTGAACAATCAATAAACACTATATTTATGAAAGAATCAAAATAAAGTTATTTCAATGACGATTTCAGATTATTCTCCCGACCCCCATATTATGGTACGTCCCTTAATTTCATTGTATAATACATTTTGAATCATTAATCAACCAGACGTACATACTACTATTACAAAATGTATATATAGAGAGACATAGGCCCCAATTTCTTGTGTTCCCGTTGTGACGTCACCAATACGTGTGCACAACTTTTAGCGGTTCGCGGTGCGCTTAATTAGCGTGTGGCAAAACAGGTAAAAAACCAAACTTCAACCTGTCGTAACTTTGTAACTGGTCGGCCGATTTCGATGCGGTTTTCGACAATGTATTAATGCCGACACAACGAGTCTGATCATTTCAGTTTCTATTTGCACTACAGTTACTCTTTAACGTCAGAGTCGGAGAAACTGAGCTTTCTTTTTTCTGGATTTTATCGCGATATTTGATCCATACATTTCACCCTGAATATATGTAATGAAAGTTAACAAATACCGATAAAATCACTGTCATCATATCATTCGATGTGCTACTTGATGGGGGCTTGCTGCTTTGATTTGCATGTCTCTTATTTACATCAGAACAACACGTCACGCAAATTGTTTAAGGTTGACGTCCCACGAAAAATAAAGCAACGACTGAACTTATTTACACGCCATTGTACCATGAATAGGCAGTGACATCATCTTTCAAAACCATAGGTACCTGACATTTTATAACTACATACATATTTAGACCTAAACACAGTTCTTATGTCACATATTTAAGGAATTAATGCTTTTGTAAAACACCATCACCAATGATACTATAATAATTATATGGAAATGGAATAAAACTTTTGATGTCGAAAAGTCGACCCCATTCCTCAAGAAACAAAAACACACTTTTCTTCATGTACAACAATGTAAACACCTCGAAAGGTGGATAATTGTTCCTCTATGTATTTTCTTTCGGAGGTGAGATGCAATTTTGACTAGAAATTATAGTGAACCTATGAGACGTAGTGCAGTACTTTATTTGTAAAGAACTATTTACAGACGAACGAAAGTAATGACACATAGATATTGATTAGGCCATCATCTGATTATTGTTGGCAAAAATACGCTCATCGTATTTGTTATAATCAATTCCTTAAAAACATAACAATTCGGAATGATAGCAACACATTTGAAACTTTAACAAAGATGTTTCTTGCTTGTGTCTAAACTTGGATATTGATATTAACGTTTCTTTACATAACACAATTTATTACCGTTTTACAAGTGGAATATCGAAAGTGATATTTTTCATTAGTGAGAAATAAATCTTTTTTTCTGATTCGACAAATCGTAACGCTGCTTACAAACTCGTGTGGCTAACATTTTGATATTTTTCACTCATGTTGCGCACTCGTGAAAAATATCAAAATATTAGCCACACGAGCGAAGAATATTTGGTATTACTTAAGACACTGTTAGATATTCTCAATATGTTTTACATGTAAGTGACTGTGACCACAACCCTGAAGGATATGCCGAAAAGTAAGATCTCTATGCAATGAACTTGTATTACCATTACATCAATCTTGAGTAATCCATTCAATTCGTTGATATCTATTTTTATTATAACAAAAGTAGGTTTTCTTTTAATCTATTTTAATCTATTTTAATCCACTTTTAATTTTTTTTAAAATCTAACAACATTCACAGTTGTAAAGCATCAGTAATAACAGCATTAATGTATCACAGGGGTACAGTTTCGTCTTTATTTAAATGACAGATTATGAAATGACATACATGTATCTAGAAATCATCTACTTAAGATAATTCGTATCTTAAACGATGTAAGCCCTGTGTACACAACCATCCTCAAGTTCTCCGGAAACATCGTGCCCGGTATACCGGTCCTGTTGATAGTTGATCGGGTCACGTTCCAAAGGCTGCTGATACAACATCGGTAGGTATGTACACAACTCGTCACTTCAAAGATTTTGTAAAGACTGATGGAACAGTAAGTACAACTACAAATCTTTCGTATTGATTTGTATACCATTTATTTATCACAAATAAAACACCAACTTGTACATACTATGTATTTACTAAGAGGATCTTGATTTAATCGGATGAAATAAGTGAATACCGAAGCGTCAACATAATCATAATCCAAACTCTAAATCGATTAAACCAGGGACAAAATTTGAACAAAGGAAAGATTTACATGGAGACCCTTGCAAAAATATAAGAGAATAAGACCAGGTGTTCCGGAAGAGTAAGCGTCTTTTGCTTTATCGACGACACCCGCCATGTAAATATTGTCACATCCAAGTAAACATCAAGTCTCAAAATGAGAACCGAGTATCATTGTCAATCACAACAAGTAAACACACTAATGAGCATACTCAAAAACGTCTATCTTCATATCACTTAAAGATACAGAATATTTCTCAATGAGACAAAGATTGCGACCATAAAACTTGCCCATAGTACTGATCAACCTGCATCTCTCGAATCCTTTTGTTGTTAGTTTGTTTGTCAGCAGTCGACATCGATCACGAAAATCCCGATATTTAGATCAAGCCCTGGAATACCGAATCAACGGCGACATTTAAACACCATCGGTTGGAGAAGCAGGGATGTTACTATCAAGAAATGGAACGTTAACGATCGGAAAATTGACATCATCACGTTTATCGTATAGCTTTGTAGTAAGCTGTCCATGTTAGTCGTAGTTTAAGTAGAGATCGAGGTAAGCAGCTGATGTAGAAGAGTCTGTTGTGTCCTTTATTTCAAGTTCAGAAGGGTATATACGATCGACGTGGTCAGCAAACTTCATGTTGTTTATAGACAACACATCGTCGATATATCTGAAAGTGAAATTAAAAGATTTGGCAAGGTTTTTGTTACCTGTCCTGATTAGCCCCTCCACAAATTCAGCATCGTATGAAAAATAAAACAAGTCAGCTAAGAGTGGGGCACAGTTTGTTCCCATGGGAATGCCAACAGTCTGCTGGAAAATCTTTCCTCCGAACTCAACAAAAATGTTGTCGACCAGGAATTCAATCATCCGTACTATATCTTCTTCAGTATATTTCCTCTTAGCTTTTGTAGATAAGATAAGTAAGATAAGTAAGATGGAAGATAAGTAAGATAAGTAAGATAGTAAGATAGTAAGATAAGTAAGATGGAAGCTAAAAAAGGATGTGCGTAGTCAATTGAAGGAGAAGTACTACTCAAAGGACAACACAAACTCTTAAAAGAACAACTGAACTAGGTTCATATAACAAATCGCCAAATCTCACATCTTACAATTTGTAACTCAGAGCAACTGCTTGAGAAGTGAATCATCGGATTGTCTTGCCGGTTGGTTGGAGAATGAATACTGGAGGAGGGGGCTTCTGGAAATGTTGCATGTTAAGGGAAAAATGGGGCGAGAGAGACGAAAATATCAGACACCCACGAAAATAATCACGGACAAGGATTTGGCCATACTACAGTAACTGATTATCAAGTGCTTATCATACCCGTACCTGCTCGAAGATCAAGTAAGCTTATTCTGTTGCGCAGCGTCTGTCGTCGGTCTTCTGCCCGTCTATTAAACCTTTTACATAAATCCCTACGGGTCATAAACCACATTGCTGAAACATCCTTTAGGGAGGATATTTAATTTTGTATAAACGGAGAATCTTTTTCTGCCCCACTCTCCCATAACATATATTTTGTTCGATCGATGAATGTTTTATGCTAAATATTTATATTCGCGTCAATGTTATATTAGTTTAATAAACAATTACCACACTTTCGTGAAGTAGAATTGTTTGAGTCGAGGTTAAAATTGAGGTTGGTCAGGATTTTCTACATGGAGGGATATTTTATTTTGTGCCCTATATAAGATTTCACAGCGACCATATCAGCGATTAATAGTTCTATATATTGACTGTCCACGTGTCAGTTTAGCATATGATAGTCGATGTAGATATCACTTATCTACAAAAAAAAAAAATAAACCGATCGACACAACTTCAACCATATAAGTTATCTAACGTGTAAATATATACTAGGGCAAAAGTAGGCAGGTAATCTAATGTTTACATCTAAAACTAGATCACCCTTCACAATTAATCCTGGTACACTTGTAGTACGCCTGTCAAGTCATACGCCAATTTGCCCGTTTTGCGGTCTTCACTGAATCAGTGCTTTTAAAACTCTCATCAACGCTATTTTCTGTACATTGTCTCAACCCCACCCAAACCTGGTTTGACGCCTTCATATTACATAGGTAGAGTGAAGAAAGATCAGAGAGAAAAGCACGGGTAAAAGAAATAAAGTGCCTTTCTCTTGTCCTAGTTTGGCTAATGTAGCGTCCAGTCCTCAGTGGTCAGTTAAGCAATACAGTCTCCCATATACATGATCCAGGCTTACTAGGGATATGTTGTACTATAAGCATGTTGAAAACGGAATGATAGAATGTAAGTTCTAAAACAGGTCGCGGTACGAATTTTCTAGAATCTGCCCTCAATAGCAAATTAGGAATATACACAAATTACTTAAAATGCTGCAGATAATTACAACTAAAATACAACACATTTCTTTATTATAAATATTTAGCACGGTACCACACCTCCTCAAGTAAATAATATATCAGTTAAGAAAATTGGATTCCAGAAGAAGAATATTTCCACGGAAGACGCTATATTTGCTGTTTGAATTCTAATTGGTCGAACATTATACAAAACATAGAGATTATATTGCTGGGTCATCGACTTCAAAAAAGGATTTTTTTTGTATTTCAGAATTAGACAAAGCCTGTGGTGTAAACTGATTAAGCAGGGTACATTTTGTATTGAAGGTATAAACTGTTGAAAATGCTATGAAGTATATATGATAACATAAGATGTTGTGAAAAACATTATGGTATTTCAGACTTCCTCGAAGTCAACTGTGGATAACTTCAAGGAGAAATGTTAGCGTCGTTACTTTAGTCACAGTTTGTTAATGACTTAGAAATGAATTTTGTCAATGATAATCGTACATGGGTAGAGATAATAAGAACAATAAACACCTTCTTACTGATGTATGCTGATGATGCTGTGTTCATATCCGAGTCTCAGCTATGTTGAATTCATTGCAAAATTATTTAAAAAAAACGTTTTGTTCTTAGGAACGGGACAAACATTAGAAATAATGATCAATGGTATGATAGTAACGAAGTAATTGAGATAGTAAACGAATTTAATTACCTGGGGTTGTTAGTGAACTATTATCGGATTTTATCAAGAATCAAAACTATAATTCTATATAAGGGAAAAGGGCGACATTGGCTATGTGTAAAAGTAACATTGTTACGTTGAAGCATGTTAAGCAGTGTTAAATACTTGTGTGAGAAGTGTTTTTAACAAAACATGGGGGTTAAATATGGGGCTTCCATAAGCTCAAGACATTAAAAAAATCTTATTATTTATTGAAAAAATATAAGATGTGAGACAAATCACTATGAATGCCATGTTTTATCTTGGAGTGAAGATAATACCTTTGTAAGTTACCAAGAAGATTAGAATATGTCTTTATTGGTTGAATCTCAAAATAGTAAAAACTGTTTTAAAACAATTGCGGAATTTTATGTAGTTACATGTAAAATTTAGACACGTTTCAGAAATGGTTTTAAAGATATTTCAGTTAAATTTAAAAGATATTATTTGGGCACGAATATATCATGCTATTAATAACTCAATCCTACAGAAATTTCAAATAAACTGAAGACGCTTAATCTCATAAAATATTACCACGATAGGGTCATCTGCCCATGACTTACATATTGAAAGAGAGAGATTCAGAAAGATATTGTTTTAGTCTAATAGAGGGAAGAAGAAGAAAGTTATTTGTTTAGTCTAATAGAGGGAAGAAGAAGAAAGTTATTGGTTTAGTCTAATAGAGAGAAGAAGAAGAAAGTTATTGGTTTAGTCTAATAGAGGGAAGAAGAAGAAAGTTATTGTTTTAGTCTAATAGAGGGAAGAAGAAGAAAGTTATTGGTTTAGTCTAATAGAGGGAAGAAGAAGAAAGTTATTGGTTTAGTCTAATAGAGGGAAGAAGAAGAAAGTTATTGGTTTAGTCTAATAGAGGGAAGAAGAAGAAAGTTATTGGTTTAGTCTAATAGAGGGAAGAAGAAGAAAGTTATTGGTTTAGTCTAATAGAGAGAAGAAGAAGAAAGTTATTGGTTTAGTCTAATAGAGAGAAGAAGAAGAAAGTTATTGGTTTAGTCTAATAGAGAGAAGAAGAAGAAAGTTATTGGTTTAGTCTAATAGAGGGAAGAAGAAGAAAGTTATTGGTTTAGTCTAATAGAGGGAAGAAGAAGAAAGTTATTGTCAGCCTACCCTCATTATATCCTCTTCTAAACTGCTTTAGTTGTGTGGATGAATGGGTTCCACTGGTTCTGAGAGAGGATGTGAATTATGTATCCGAAGTAAACGTGGTTGGTAATGTACAAACTGTAACATGTCTTACATGTATGTTACTTATGCTATCTTATGCGATGAGTTGTAAAAAATAAATAATTCAAATCTAAGATAGCCGGTACGAAAACATGATTTTACGAGATTATGTTCTGGGTGGCAATCTCGTGTGTTGATCTTGATCAATACTAGTATGATTGTGTTTCCTTAATGTTTATTCGATGTTGGATATGTAATACAAGACAATAGAAACGTTTCTAATACATCTGTAGGCAACATACTATCCCATACTATCGTGTTAAAATGATATAGGGATAACACCTTAAAACTAGATAATGCTGGCAGTGGAAGTTAAAAAAATGATACCATATGCAAAAATTAAATACAAAAAGACATAAAATCCAGATTATAACTAGATAAGCTGTTATTTATTAATATAAGTAAGCATGTATCAATATTACAGCGATTTAATCATATTTAATCGATAGTTTGATAAGCGAAATGCCTTTAAATGTTGCAAAAAAAAACTATAAATGTTTCAACAAACAGAACAAAATATCCTTTAAAACATCAGTGTCAATGGCATATCTTTATTCTTTATTTTCAGATACATTGCTGTACATGACCATCGTCTGACTACGTACACAATGGTGGAAGGTGTCCCCATCCAGACCCACACTCAGAAGACTGCACATAACCCAGCCTGAGGAGTTTGATGTCACACGTACTTTTTTCAAGGTATGTTAGACGTGACCATTTAATATGGCGGAGGTGTTTTTATCAAAACTTGTTATTTTACTAAACACTGCAAAATACATGACCAAAATAGACCACAAAGTACATTTTGTGATGGAGAATCGATAATTTCAACCCTATTTTGGTACGTTTGTTGGTTTTTCTGATAGTTTGTGTTATATGCCAAAAAACGCGTGCACGTTTGCAGAATACTGCGAAAGATAATAAAAACGATGAAAATCACTTTTTGTTTCTTTAATATACACTTAAAGAGGCATCACGGTAAAACTATATTTTTTTATGCTTATTTTGTATATTTGAATTAAATGTATACTCTTGTGGAAAATTAATGGGCGACTTACGCTGAAATATGTTCACAAAAATTTTAATTAATAATTAAAAAAGGGGATCACTATTCGTTGATCAACGATTTGGACATGTACATTTTTTTGCATCACATATGATAACGCATGCGCATAACAAGCTACATCGGTAAACAAAAAATGGCGATCCGCGTGACCTACATGTAACTACCAAGCGAAAAGTGGCCGAATGGTCAAATTTTAACGTAAGGATTATATTACGGAAGCATAATGAGGGATGTGAAGTATTCAAGGGAGAGACTAACAGCCCAATTGTTTGCAATGTTACAGTTTTCTTCTTCCTCTGTTACATGAAATGCGTGTGTAAAACTTGAAAGCGTGTATTGTAATATTCCCTTTATAATATTCCGGTAAAACGGCATTATTGAATTATATTGCTGAAGAGAAAGACCTTTTCACATACAAGAAAAACCATAGGGGGGGGGGGGGGGGTTACGTTATAAAACGCCGGTATCCCGGGTGATTAAGTTTAATGTATACGGATTCAATTTGGACAAAATGAATAAATTTATGTCATCATGTGCGGATAAAAAAATCTTGTCATACCTAATCTATAAAATACGGATTGTACAAATATTATCGGGTTTGGACCCCGGTATTAAATTTGATATGAACCAGAATATATGCATTATATAAGTGAAGTAATTAATTCATAAAAAAAAATCATATATATGTATGTCCCATGTCTGCAGTTGTGTTGAAAATGTTAACGAACCTTTAAATTTACATAAAAAAGTAAAGAATCATTAAAACATAATCTGACATAATAATAATAATTAGCTCGTGTTTAGACCAATTTCTAAATGAAATACATTTTCTGAAGGCAAATGTTATTTTAAGAAGGAAAATCAAGGTCTCATTTGTGTCAATTAACCGGAAAGTACCTTAAAACGGCATTGTTTGCTAAATTTGGTGCTCGTCTGCTCAATTTCGCCGCCGCCATTCGACTAATTATAGGAATTTCAACATGGTACGACATGAAAAATTTTGTATAATTTTTTTAACCTCAACAGTTTAGATTATCAAACAATAACATATTTATGTAATATCAAGATTTATTACTAAGCACATCAGTACCATAATTATATTTTTATTATTGTTTTCTATGTTTAAAAAAACATTTCTTATGTTTTCTTGCGAATCGGCACGGAACCGGGAGCAGGATAGTGGTCAAATGATTCGAAAAAAATCACGTGATTTCTCGAATAAAAATAGAACGGGAAGCGCAAATGCCAGGTAGCCGCGATAAGCAAATATTGGCTGACGAAAACAGAGTCACAAGCTAAGACTAGACAAGAAAGAAGCTGAAAGAGACTATTGAAAGATCGGAACAGATGCATCTGACAAACAAAAAGAAATACCACACTATCAAAGAAGACGAAGAGCATGGTGGGACGAAGTGTGGTTGAGTTGACAGTGCTTTCGGATAACAAAAACATACAGCTGATACTTGTACGAAAATACATTCTTCATTCACGTACACTGTAAGATTATGTTCGGTAAATCTTGTAATTAAAACATAATCTTACATAATAATAATAATTAGCTCATGTTTGGACCAATTTCAAAATGAAATACATTTTCTGAAGGCAAATGTTATTCTAAGAACGAAAATCAAGGTCTCGGTTGTGTTAAATAACCAGAAAGTACCTCAAAACGGCATTTTCCGCTAAATTTGGCCCATTTCTGCTCAATTTCGCTGCCGCCATTCGACTAATTATAGGAATCTCAACATGGTACGAAATCAAACATTTTCTACATTTTTTAAAACCTTAATTGTTTGGACCATTGAGCAACAACCTATTTTATTCATATCAGGATTTATTCTTTAACATACTGATGCTTTTGTTATATTTTTATTATCGTTTTCAATATTGAAAAAAACATTTCTTATTATTTTTTTGCGAATCGGCACTGAACGCGGGAACAAGTAATGGTGACGTGATTCGGAAAGTCATGTGATTGCTCGTATAAAAATAGAACCGGAAGCACATGTCATGAACAGGTATACGTAGTCGCGGTAAACAGATATGGCAGCCAGACGAAACCAGAGTCGCATCAGGCTCAAAGGAAGACTAGCCAACACAGAGACTATTAAAATGATCGGAACAGATGCATCTGATCAACAAAAAGAAAACACGACACCAGTCAAAGAAGACAAGACCATGGTTTGACGGACGAAGTACTAGTGCATGTGTGGTTGAGTTGACAGTACTACTTTCCAGGAAAACAAACTGCAAAATGTAAATCTGAGGTTTTGTTGACGAGATAATTTACGGTATGGCAATGCAAGTTACCATTACGTACATAACATGTCCGAGCAGTGTGTGTCAGCAAGTTGGACCCCACAGGAAAAAGAACTCCAAACTAAAGTTTTGACACCGATTCAACAGTGTATCTACATGTACAATTTAGGTAGGTAACAAACTAACAATACTTAAATATTAAGATCTAATCTACGTCTGTCATAACTTCTACGTGTATAACAAGATAATTCACCCTTGGTCGATTAACACGATATTTTCATCCCTGCCTATGTTCGATTTCCTTTTCAATCAAAAATGTATTCAACTCTACAATACTACATTCTACAGGCTTATAGCTATAGGCATGCTTTAATTTTGCACCAAAGAAAAGAATAGCTGAATTTCATAGAAAGAATTGGGAGAACCCAAAACGGGTATATTATTTGTGTATATCAATTCAATAAATAAATGATATTTCTGTAGTAAAGTTAGGCAGTGTTAGGCCCTCGCGCCTAATGTTCGGACTTTTGGCTCAATGGTTAGAACGTTTGCCTTCCAAGTGAGAGTCCTGGGTTCAGTTCCTGACCCGGCCACAACATTTCTTAATTTAAAGATGAAAATAGCTGAATTCAGATAATTAGCTGAAAAGAATCATGTCCGTCTCTATTCCATTTAAGCAGGCCTACTTGAGGTTTTCCTTTTCAAACAATATAATGTAATTTATATAACAGGAGAGGAAAAGTGCACGGCCAGACTGGGGTTCGGACCCAGGATCTTCTGAACTCTAGACGGATGCTCAACCAATTGAGCTATCTGATCAATCATTTCTAGATCTGCTACACAACATAATTTAGGAAGCATTTATATGTTTATTGAATATAGAGTCCGAATATAATTCTATGTCGTGGCTTTGTTTGCCTAGGCTGGTGCTGTTCTATTAAATGAATATATACATTTTGTTTTGTAAATTAGAACAAGCTTAGTCTGACCCAACTCAGGTTGCAGTTTTAAGTCCGAAGTGTTCTAACTATGTATATCTGATCTGCAATATAATGTACAAGCAGAGGGATGAGTTACAATAAAAGTTTATTCTAAAAAATATGTGAGATATTCAATTATTGGCTTCAACACATTTATTTTCTTAAAGTTGAATTTTATTGCAGATATGCATAAAATGTTTACAAGCATAAAATGGCGGGGAGTCTGTGTTTATATATACTCCTTAACATTTTATAAATACATTTTAATTGTAACATGTCCCTGTGACTGATAATTATAAGGGATAGTTTTGTTGGAGTCCTGGAGTTTACAAAATAAAGGGAGATAACTTATATTGTTTAAATTTCATGTCTTATTGGTGTCAACACTGGAAAGATTGTGGACTTTGACTTTAGAACAAGAAGCTGTAGGGTTGGCCAGTATCATCTGGGAAGGTCCGAGACAGTTTCAAAACATAGATGCA
The DNA here is from genome assembly GCA_947623455.1 of Mimachlamys varia. Classification (NCBI taxonomy): domain Eukaryota; kingdom Metazoa; phylum Mollusca; class Bivalvia; order Pectinida; family Pectinidae; genus Mimachlamys; species Mimachlamys varia. The sequence continues at coordinate 40,104,698 of OX392529.1, forward strand.
ATGTTAATTGGACAGGTTTGTAGAGTTAGTCAAAATTGTATATAGATCATATCTATAAAATTGACATGTACCAGTGCATTCACTCTTAGTTTACTCTTATTACCATGAGACTGTGTGATAAACATTTTATTTTAACTCAACTATATACAGTTAAACCAGCTGTCTAAACCCGAAGTCACTGGGACCAAAACTATTAGTCTGTTGTTTAAACAATTGTCGGTTTGTAGAGGTATAAGGTACTGTATAAGTTCTTGGAGTACTTGGCCATATTAGACAGGAATTCTAATTACACAGCGGCCGGTGTAGTCAATGTGAAGTGGAAGGGGAAGGGTATTTGATTATTTTGCCTACTTTTGATCAATACCACATATTTTTTCATATTTTTTTGTGTATCAAAATGGAGAAAATGGAAATTCATAAATTATTTCCAACTCTATATAACATTATGACTTTCTACAGGTTTTATGATTGGACCAAGTCTTTGGAAGCAAGAGTATCTTCTGCTTGGATGCAAAAGAATGAAAGACACAGTTGGCTGACCAAGGTAAGTGTTGGCTTCATAAATACCCTCAGTTAAGTGCAATTTCTCAAAAAAGTTGTCTCTCTATAATGTATATCTTAAATTTGTTTTGTGATTTGTATTTATTTTTATACTCACTGATCATGACCTGAGCCAAAACTTCATCTGTAATTTTCTGATAAAATTTGTCTTAATTTTACATATTTTGTCATGAGAAATGTCTAGGCCATAACTTCTCTTTATAAGCATCAATATCTGTATGAAGATTAAAGTTTAGTGTTCTACAAACATATCTTGGGTCAATATACATTTGCTAAGTACTTGTATAGCTGTCTATTGTCAATTTTGGATATGTATATATGTGAAAATTTGAAAACTGCATGTTGACTTTTTTTTTTCTCAGGTTAATGAAAATGCCTTGCTTTCTCCTGGAAGTGTAACTAAATCACAAGGGGTACACAGGGACTGGATTAGGAATAACACCAGTGCTATGAAGTCTACATTTTCTTAAAACCAAAAATGCATCTCATAAAGGTAAACAATTCAGATAAACTTGATCCAGGAATATTCTCCATGATATCTGAAGCAAAGCAAGCTTAAAAGACTCTCATTGGACAATGTTAATGCAAATATGTCATCAATAGACCAGGAGTTACGTCAGAAAAGATTTTGCTTTCATACTCAAATGAAAAGCATTTCTGCGGTTATTGTTCATATATTGAGTTTCAGTGCAAATATTACATAATTTTGAGTAAATGAATACACTATATAACTGCATTTTATATTTGAAAATGTTATAATGTAGGTCTGTGCCATATTTCAAGGTTAAAGTTAAACTAAAATTTATCATTTTTATATGAAATGAAGTCTTCTTGTATTATTTCCAGATTCCGAAAAATAAATACTTTACGACTGATAATTCTATTTTGTCTTTGTAAATATTGGATTTTGAGTGGAAAGGGAGATAATTTGATTGAATTACCTCCCTTATATACAAAGAAAGGGGTCACAATATGATAATATGCTACAGAAGACAACTAAATGTATATATACAGTAAAACCCTGTTATATCGCCTCCCTTTATACCGCCAAACCCGCTTATCACCATGAATTTATTCAGAACGGATTTCCATCGACATTAATGCACCCGTTTTACCGCCAAACTCGCCTATCGCCATCCGCCATAATATTTCCAGAAAAAATGGTTAAAATAGCACTATCATGACCTCATTAATATCACCAAACTGAGGTCAGAAGGACGCGTTGAAATGTTATTGTTACGTGACTGACTGCCGAATGACAGGTGACTGCCTGTACACACATGGAATTAATAAATCATGGCTATTCCTTTTGTTGTCTTTCTACTGGTAAGTTTTGGAAGTTATGATGAAAACAATATCATGAAACCATTGAAATTCGCGGAAAAAAACATCCCTCTCCTCATCATCATCAAAGGCCGACTCGATGCCGGCATTTATTTTTTGCATTCAAGTTCCTGTTGGTGAAGGAAATCTCCGAGAGTATTGAATTTTTTGAATTTTTGAACCTGATATACCGCCAAACTCGTTATATCGCCAACATCGCTGAGAACAGAAAGTGGCGATATAACGAGGTTTTACTGTATGTGCAAAACTTTTGAAGAAAAAAACATTGATAAGAATTGTTTTGCTTGAATCACCCAGCTTCTCCTTTGAAGGGGATTTTCTTTCAACGTTCTACCTAAGATTCATAAATCAGGGGAAAATTAAAATTGACCTGTCTTGACCCGTACGTTGCCCTGAACTGACTTGCCAGCTCACCAGCTGCACGTGCCCAACATGACACTACAGGTGAGCCACCTATCGGGTAATCCATCTGAAAAAACTATTTCGCGCTAATTCCTTGTAGTCAACCGTGCGAAATTTCTGACAAATACAATGTTTACATGAATTTAATGCCCCTGTCATGAAATGGAAGGGGGGACATATAGTGTATCCATGTCTGTCCCGTCCCATGGTAATGTAACCAGATTATTTAAATAACTACTGATCTGATTGTCATCAAACTTCACATATGTAATAATTAAGCATGTAAAACTTATTTCATATGGGGAAAGGGGGGCATTTATGTCCCACAGTCATTTCTAGTTATGAGGCTTGGTTTATTATCCCCTCGCGACGAAAAGTCGGGGAGAGGATATACCATTCCGTTCGTACGTACATAAGCACTTAAGTACGTACGTATGTATGTTCACTCTTTGTCAGCGCTCTTCGACTTCATTTTTGAACGGATTCTGACCAAACTTCATATATGGGTCCAGCATGGTAATACCTTGAACGAGTTCGTGTTTCAGGGTGCCAAGGTCAGGGTCAAAGTCACCGTTACTATTTATAGAAAATCTTTGTCAGCACTCTTGCAACTTCATTTCTGAACAGATCCTCACCGAACTTCATATATGGGTCCAGCATGGAAATACCTCGAACAAGTTCGTTTTTCAGGGTGCCAAGGTCAAGGTCACGGTTACTATTTATAGAAAATATTTGTCAGCTCTCTTGCAACTTCATTTTTGAAGGTATCCTGACAAATTTCATATATGGGTCCATCATGGGAATACCTCGAATGAATTCGTGTTTCAGGGTGCCAAGGTCAAGGATAAGGACAGCGTTACTATTTATAGAAAATCTTTGTCAGCACTCTTGCGACTTCATTTCTGAAAAGATCCTCACCAAACTTCATATATGGGTCCATCATGGGAATACCTCGAATGAGTTCGTGTTTCAGGGTGCCAAGGTCAAGGATAAGGTCAGCGTTACTATTTATAGAAAATCTTTGTCAGCACTCTTGCGACTTCATTTCTGAACAGATCCTGACCAAACTTCATATATGGGTCCAGCATGGGAATACCACGAACGAGTTTGTGTTTTAGGGCGCCAATGTTAAGGTCAAGGTCACCGTTACTAATTATAGAAAATATTTGTCAGTGCTGTTGCGACTTCATTTTTGAATGGATCCTGACCAAACTTCATATATATGCCAATTAAACCTTCTGAACAAAGGAGAATGCTTATATATGCAATTAGATACACACATAATATAATCACTATCAGGAAATGAAGTTGCTAGTGTGATGCGTAACCAGATACTGTTGAATGCATAACAATATATATCATATTTATCTGGCAACTAGCCCATGCCTGATAATAAGCCCATCCATGTCTATTGCATTTCAGTGCAAATGACAACTGATGTTATTACAATGTCCTGCAATAGCCCCAACCCCCATTTTGCGTCAGAGTTCATGTGTTAGCACGCGAGGGGATTTGTATCGTTTGCGATGCCTTGTTTTTTTTAAAGTCCTATTAACAGCCAGGTCATTTAAGGAGGTTTTGGAGGTGGAGGAAAGCCTGAGTACCCCAAGTAAAAACCACAGAGCTACGTTCAGTACCTGGCAACTGCCTCGCTTTGGTTTTGAACTCGCAAGTTCTCAGGGTTGGAGGACTAGTGGTAGAATGTCGGAACACCTTAACGACTCGGCCACCACAAGGACTAGTTAAACCGATTGATACAAATATATAGCACGACTGTGTCATGATAAACCGGAAAGAGTACTTGACATGCAAACTAGCAAAATTATCTCATCTAGGAATGAAGTCAAAAAATAAATTTCATCCTTAATGTTTCAGGGTTGCAGGGGGTGGTGGGGGGGGGGGGGGGGAGGGGAGGTTGTGTAGAAATACAAATACTTTTCCTAGCCATCTGTCTGCCCAATGAAGTTTGTCAGCACTTCTTTCTTTCTTTCATACATTTCCAGCAAACTTGAGAGTAGAATTTTTATACACCTGTCAAAAATAATGGTATGGCGTTGTGCGTCCGTTAGTCGTAAACTTTAATTTGTCCGGAGAACTTGCTAGGCTTGACCACCATGACATTAAGTTGTGTTTAACTGATTGACAGTTTGATTTGACAATATTTTCTAGAGTTATGGCCCTTTGGAACTTTGTATCTGATGCAATTTGGGGCATTATGTAGAAAATGTCAGAACTTTTTTTTTTTTTGTGTTTACAAGCCATTATACTTCCGATATGGTATGACAGGTGCATCATGCCTCCGCTCACGGTGCTCTTGTTCGCTTAGTCAGCCTCAAAACTGTTAGCAGTGTGGGAATGTTTGTGCTGTTAGTCTTCTGTTTAGCAATGTGACATATACTATCCACTGTAGAAATTGAATGGTATCAAATATTTTCGCGTGTGGATACAATGTACATCTGGGAAAATTTTTTGTCAGCGATATAAGTGAAAATTTCCACACCACGGAAGTATTTCAGTTTTACGGTACATGTATTTGCACAAGATCAAAATATCTTAAGGGGTGTAAGTTCAAGGTCACAGTTTCTATTTTTAGAAATTCATTGTCAGCACTCTATAGTGACTTCATTGCTTCATGGATTTCATCAAACTACACAAACTAATACAAAATCAAAATATCATTGATTAGTTGAGTTTTAGGGTTATCAGGTCAAGGTCAAGTTCACTGTGCCTATTTTTAGAAAATAATTGTCAGCGCTCTAATGGTTTCCTTTACTAATGGATTTTCATCAAACCACACAATCTTATACATACAGAGTTAAAATATCTTTGACAAGTTGCAAGTTCAAGTTTCATGGTTGTCGGGTCAAGGTCACTTGCTTTTTTAGACAATGATTGTCAGCACTGTAGGGGCTTTATTTCTTCATGGATTTTCACCGACTTCACACACATGTAGAGGATTAACATGTCATGGACAAGTTCAAGTTTCAAGATTGTTTGGTCGAGGTAAATCAAAATTGGCATACTTATATTGCGTATATCGGCTTATTTTATATGTGGAATTGTTCAGAATGCAGGCAATGTGAGAAACAAAAGAGTCCAGTGGCTCTGCGATTCTGTTGCCTCATTTTAATGCCAACTCATGAACTTGTCTCTCAAATTTATTCACTCAGATTTGTAAATTCCGGAATATTCGAAAAGTGTATGAAACATATCTAGAGGGTTAAAATTGTTAAAATTCCATTAAATGTTATGTTTTCTCAACTGATGAGATAACCGAACACAAAGATAACATGCTATCCCATCATTTCACTCCCAGTTTGAACTAATGCTGAACAACGTTTCTTGCATTTGTGTTTAGTTTAGCTACCTTCAGCTGATTCGTTCATCATTCCAGTACACTGTAAGATTATGTTCGGTAAAGCTTGTAATAATAATAATAATAATAATAGACTTTATTTAAACTTGATAACACGTTGAGCTTAAAGCTCATCTTACACATGGTCAAGATACATATAAAATATACAATATTTACAACATTAATTAATACAAAGTTTGTAGCTGTCATTACAAATTACTCCATAAAAAAATAAAAATAATAATAATCATAACATTTATAAATGGATTAAGTATTGGACAATTATCTTCTCGACTAGTTCCAAATTTGAGATATATATTATACATGTATTCTACATATTTAGTGCGTGGTGCGTCATATGAGTGCACGGACTTCCGTGATAAATATATAATTGTGTTAAAGTATGTTGACGCTGAAATTTGGATAGATTTTAGATGGTTATATAGATAGTCTGAAAAAAATCTTCAATACCTCGAGTTGTATAAAAAAAATCGGAATCATTTCGTTTTATTTTTTTACTTTTCAATGCATGCACACTTTTGTGAAATGGTCCTAAATGAGGATTCGTGAAGATAACTTTTTACAGAAATTAAGGTTTGCCCTATGGTTGTCATCGTCGGAAACCCACATGACACTGTTAAACGTACAATGTAAGAGTGCAGTGTAGCTTTTATGACCATTGAGGGGGCATTTTTATCGAAAATTGATCTTAACCCCCCCAAATGTGTAAAATTACTCGAAACATCCTATTTTAGGTCCAAAACTAGCTGTAACAAATTCTCAGGTACCTGTGATTTGCATCGGTTTCAGTCAGGTACTGATATCGATAAATGATGCAGAGATGTCGACATACATTTATTCATATGCATATCGTGTGTAATTAACGTCTGATTATTAATGTGAATGTGATTCAATAAATGTATACACGGACTTGGACCTGTACATTACGTATCCCCTCCCTATGGGCCCCTCGTCGACTTGTGACAAAATAGTCATGTGATTGACGCCTGATCAGCGCTATTTTTATCGGGCTTTCCGAAGGAATGCAATTTTGCAAGTGGCTAATAAACACATTTTGAGTGCGCTTTGAATATTGAAATATCAGGAAAATGTATCTGGTAGTGCAGACAGCATGTACATTCAAGAACTTCATTGTAGACTTCCCCGGGATGCCCCTTTAATGATTGACGAACCTTCGATTTTGGAATAAATATCTCTTTCATTTGAAAACTACAGAATAAGAGAACGTCTTCGTCACAAGAACGGCAACTTACGCACATTCTGAACACCAATTACATCTGGATCAAATTTTAAAAAAAATGTCCATCGATGATCGACTTTACGTGGTACCCCACATAGCTAAAACAAAATCCTTACCGTCTGCGGTATGATGAGTTATGACAGTATGTCAGATCTCTTACATCAAACATCTTCCCGTTGCGTGAATGTAGCGAAATATACTCCTGTGCCTTCCATTTTCAACTATTTACGTTTTTAGATTTTCATACGCCTGACTTAGAGGCATTGTGAAACATCGACAAAATTAACAGTTAAATTGGATTCAAGCATGCAGTAAAGGTAAATGTTACTTGGTATATTGTCACAAAGCAAAAACTTTCCTATCACGATAAACTGTTTTAGCGACTGCCAGTTTTACTTTTTTGGGTGAATGTACAGCACGTGAAAAGATGTTCTTTGGCACTTCCAGCAGTGTTTTTTTTCATGTAATTTAATAATTTTGAAGAATTGTCAACAAAGTTTAATTTGTGTTGTATAAATTCTGATGGAATTTGTATATATTATACACTTCCGCGTGAATCGGATAGTATTAACTCACTGATTATACCGATTCGTTCTCGGCTTCGCACCTGTCAAACATCGCTAGCGTAAATTGTTGCCATTGTAAAGTTGAGGCACATGGGTATCAAAAAACGTTTAAACTTAATTAGTAATTAGGTAACCGCATCGTTAATGTAAATTACGTTATGTCGGTGTTATTATTTAAATTTTATACATTTATTTGATACAAAACTTACATTTACATGACAAATGTCCATTTTGATATAAAATAATACCCCTGTATTGTCTCCACGAGATACGGGTAACTACTTTTACCTGAATTGAAAACAGAATGCAATTTTAAAACTGGCAATCATTCTATGGCAATGCAGTAACTTTGTATTATTTTTTTAAATGTTTCAAATAACTATATGAAAAATATTTACGCACTCCTATTTGGATATTATTTACTGAATATTATTTTCGTAGGTACAGATTTTTACAATTTTTGGGGCTGAACTGCATTTCATATCAATATTTAACATAATGGGATGAAGCTTTTTACCATTTATTGAAAGTATACATTAAAATTTCAATATAACCATTTTCAATCCGGTGACAACCAATATGGCTGTACCTAGTCCTTAACGAAATACGTTGTCAATAATTAATAAACATTTATGTGATTATTATTAGATCCCTCGAGAAATTCTGTGATATATCTTAGTGATCTCCATTAAATCTAGCTTCTGAGCACATTGATAAACTAATAAGCATAAACTTAAGGTTTGTTTTTTGATAACGTAATGTAAATGCAATGCGATTTGTTCTGTAAATGATAAAAGCTTTTATGCCGGAGGGTCCGTGTCTTCAATAACACAAATTGTCAAAAGTGTACACTCTTTTAGGATAATGCTTTTTATTTGTGCTCCAATAATTTCTAAAACGAGGTACTAGGTCATGATCACTAGGTTAGTTGCCGGATATCCCGTACCCGGTGTTACGGCAGTATTATTAGTGTATTGAGTCACATTCCGCGAGGTAGATAGGCCTAACAACGGAGAGGTGTCCCACTTGTTTTCCTCTTCAATCAAAGATTACGGCCATTGATGTAGCGGTAAGTACAGTAATACGTCCTCCGTACTGATATTGTATAACAGTAACAACATTTACATCAGCTAAACGTGTAAATATAATGTATAATATAATCATAGTAATGTTAGACGTACGCAAACCGAAAGAGGATGTATAGGCCTATACATAACGACCTGCATGTATACACAATATACAAATGTTGTACGATTGGCATTGTTGATCAATGTCGGATATCATTATTCGGTCGCTATCCGTATCTAACGGCGTAATGTTCAATTATAAGTAAGGAAGAAGTAATAAGAAAATAGGGTAAACCCTCTTTCTATAAATAGATTTTGAAGGGTCGTCAGAGCTTCTCTTCTCTCGTATAAAACAAACAGTCAAAACACAGATGAAAACCAGATAAATATAAACGTTGTTAATGTTCATCAAAAGAAAGCAACCATCCCACACCCCAACCCCTCCCTAATCGCAGTTTCAAAAACATTTTGCTAAGTGATCTGAAGTGAAATCGTTCGAGGGGAGATAACTCGAAATACCGTACAGTTCCATCATACGTCTCGCTCTAAAATGTGACGTATAAGGTATTTTGATGAAGTTTAAGATGTATCTTGATGATGAAGATATTGTGATACTATGATGATGAGGATTATTTATTTCATGATGATGTTGGTATTATGATGATGACAAAAAGATGTTGTTTTTGATACTGATGACGATTGTAACGCTTGATGATGGTGATGATCGTGAAGTTTGATGATGATGATTATGATCATGATGATGATGATAATAATGATGATGATGATGATCGTGAGGTTTGATGATGATGATGTTCGAAGGTGGGGACATTGCGTTATACCATGATGTTGATATTTTGATGAAGTTTAAGATGTACGTACGAAATGCACTATCAGAGTTAGTACACATCTAAAGTCACGTTGTTTGTTTTTTGTAGAAACTGTTTTGTGAACTAATTCGAACAAGCCAGGTATTTTGTCTTAATCATTAATGTAAAAAAAAATTGTATCAAAATATAAGCCTTAGCCACGGATGAGATCACTAAACAAGGGGAATACATCGATAAGCATTTTGGTGACATTACATGAAAGTTTGAAAACATATACATATGTAAGCCTGTGTCCCACTTTGAAGTAATTAACGGTACCGTCTGGGACTGAAATGCATTACACCTGGCAAATGTAATTGACAACGCTGAGTTAATAATGATGTACAAAATACTTATTACTTACAAGTTCTTAGAGTTAGTTTGAACGCACTTTTTTAAAAACCAAAAGCGATAATCTGTTAGATTGTTCATGGACCGGTCCGGGACCCATCAGTTTTCGTCAGAAGAATAAATCACCTGCCTTAGAAATATTTCTAATGATGGTAATGGGATTGGATTTTTTTATGATGAAGATTGCGATTGCATGTTGACGAGGATGACGATGATATCACACCAATGTTATAATGATGGTGTTGTACCATGATGGGGATTATATGATATAATTATGATGGTGATGGCATGGCGTATGATGGCGATGATGAAGTGATATCACGATGATGGTTGGGTACGTGATGGTGATAATATGGCGATATTATGATGATTATGGTATCATGGAGATGACGATTTGGTGTTATACTGATGATGGTTATTATGCCTTGATGATGATGATATTGTGATACTATGATGATGATTATTTATTTCATGATGATGTTGGTATTATGATGATGAAAAGAGAATGCTTTTAATAATGATGACGATTGTAACGTTTGATGATCGTGATGATCGTGAGGTTTGATGATGATGATGATGTTGATGATGATAATGATGATGATGATGATGATGTTGATGATGATGATGATGATGTATTAATGTTGCTAATGGTGAAGAATTATGTATGTGAGCAGAAATGTAAGTGAGCTTGTGTTGTAAATACGTATTTTTTGTAAAATCTTTGAAAAATAAAACAAATACACGTTTTGCGTGAAAATCAAAATAGGCAGATTAAAAAAAACGACTGCAATATAGCTAGATTAAAACATTTTTATTTTTTAATCTGTTTTACGAGTGAAATATATTTTACATTCCACTGGATTTGATTGATTTTTCTTTTTTATTACATTGCCCAGTAACTTATTATTTCATTTTTTAACTTTACGGTCACAGCTGATCAGGACAGAGTATAAGGTTTACAGAATATTAAAACTCCCTCAGATATAATTTTTCTTTCTTTTTTTAAAAAAATGGAAAAGCAAAACACTTATTTAATAAGTATTTCTTGATTTACAAAATGCTATGAAGGTTTCAAAATGTACCTACACGTACATGTAATGTAATTAATGAAAACAACAGTACAGAACACGTGCGCAATGATATCAGACCTTTACCTATATCATCATTATTGATTATATAAGCAGTAATGCCTTAAGTTTTATCTCATTATCAAGTTGATATTTTCTAATATTTCACTAGTAAAATGTAATAAAAACTTTCACTTATCAAGTTGACTTGATTGACACACGTAGCAAGTTGCATATCCACAGTTGTCTACAACTAAATTTTCGGATACATTTACATGTAAAATATATATTTGTATATGATGTATCTTAATTTCCGTTATCCTCCTATTGCAGATACGAAACTAACTTTTGATTACGTTAACAATGGCGGAAGGAGCCCCCTATCAAGACCCTCACTTTGAAGACAGCACACTACCCAGCCTGTCAGACTCCCACCTTCTGGAATGTCCGATCTGTCTGGAGCAGTTACGTCAGCCCAAGTCTCTGCCATGTCGTCATTCTCTTTGTGAGGACTGTTTGAGTAGCTACATCGTCAGTGAGGTGTCGGGGACGAGTGGTACGGCGACCTCCTTTACCTGTCCGGTATGTAGGACGTTAACTCATCCCGTGGACAAATCAGAGGACATAGAGAAATGGGCCCGGTATTTCCCAACCGACGGTGTTGCCATAGAGATGATACAGCTAAGAAACAGGACGGCAGAACAACATTACTGCATGCCTTGTCAGAGAAGAGAGGGAGACATGGTACCTGCGCAATTCTGGTGTTCTACCACTCAGTCATTGTTCTGCGAGTCTTGTAAAATAGATATGCATGATTATATTCACGTTGGATGTGATATCGTAGACATGAAGGCTTACAACGACTGGCAATTTGGACAAAGGACGTCCGACAAACGATGCGACAGACACAAGAAGAAGATTGCTTACTATTGCGAGGATCACAAGTCCCTGGGTTGCAGCAAATGTATCACTGTTGGTCACAGGAAATGTGAAGATGTGTCCACAACAGAGGATTACTGTGAAAAACTGAATAGTAGCTCCAGGCTTGAGGAAAGAAAGAAATATCTACAACAAGGAGCAGACGACTTGGAATCCATGATAGATGGATTTTGTCTACAACAACAGAGTATTACAGACGACAAAGATGCGGTGTTGAAAAGTATCGACGACCTACATGAACGTATGGATAAACGTATCAGAGAGATGAAGAAGGAAATTACAGATGACGTCATCACGGCGTACAAACAAGAAAAAGAAAATCTGAAGAGGTCCACACAGAAATGCGAACGACTGAAGGTCGCCATACAGAATACATTAGAGTTGTCAACTACAGCTCTTAAGAGGAATGACCATACGGACACGATCCGGCTTTACCATAAAGGTGAGACGGAACTCGAGGCGTGTAAGGAGCTACTGAAAGAAATGAGGATGTCAATTTCAACAGTCAATATTGAACATGAAATCGATTCGGACGTGTCAAGTCTAAACTTTGGTAGAGTCGTTGTCCAAAAGCAAAGAAAACATTTCCCAGATGTCTCAATTCTCGCCAAACCTTTATCTCAGTGTGAAGTACGAGAAATAAGAAAGGTGAACATCACATGTCCGTCTGATCCAAATGTTTGTCTTCCCCGTGGTGTTGTTTACTTCCCTGACGGCAGAATTGTGGTGGGAGATTACAATAATAACAAGATCAAGTTAATCAACGACGCAGGTGACGTTGTGGACGAGTTGAAATTAGATGGAAATCCTTGGGATCTGTGTATGGTGGATAACACCACTGTAGCGGCCGCTATAGGGAGTCCCGGAGGTATACATGTAGTGTCTGTCACACCCTCCAAACTTACACTGTCGACTGTAATAAACAAAAATAAACCATATTACGGTATAACGTACAGAGATGGTGAGTATATCGTGAGTACAGGATCCGAAGTCTGTAGTGTTAGGAACGACGGGACGACCAAGTCGTTATATCGATATACTGACGGGGTATACGCATTGTCAGATGTTTCCAAGGACGGACATATCTTTATCGCCCATCACAGATACGATACTGGTAGTACGGCTGTTGGTAGGTTGTCAACTGACAACAAGTACACGGGCGTGTTGAAGGGCGGTGTAGTTAATTATGCGTATGGAGTGGACGTAGACGTGGAAGGTAACGTCTATGTCTGTGGTTGGGAGTCCAACAACGTGGTACAGATGTCCGGGGACGGGACCAACATCCGGGAACTGTTAACGGCAGCGGACGGTATCACACGACCACTAGCTATATCTGTATGTGGTGATAAACTGGTGGTGACCAACGGCTCAGGTCAGAGCAATTACATCCAAGTATTTCAACTTGTATGATTGCAGAGTAAATCGTACACAACGTGATAGTCTAGTCCTGGTAAGACATTAATAGAAGTATTTTGTATTGATTTAACGAATCTATCTTGTAAATGAGAATAACAGGTTAAACTAGAAGTGGCTCAGGGTAAGGAGAATATCTGATAATTACTGCAATACAAATATCGGGTATGGTATATAACAATACCTTGTTGTCAAAGAAGTGTCAAGTTACACCTTTTATGTTTTGTTGACGTTGTTTTACTATCAATCAAAGCGTAGGTTGTAAATCTTATGTAGATGTGAACAATAATTTATGTATGTGTTCAAGTCGCTATCGTTGATTGTGTTAAAACATTAAATGTCCACTTCTTCCTGAATAAGGATCGGATATGATTGCTGTTTTAAACAATCTCTTAAATTTTACCTTAAAAAAGCATTGCTTTTCTGATTTGGAAATGAAGTGGGAAATAAAAAAGATAATTAAGATGGTTTATAATAATTGCAGCCAGACTCAGATTTCAGGAAAGCTGAATGACTAAATACTATTGCTTTACGCAGATATATGGGAAGATCTTCATCTTTACGCAGATAAATGGGAAGATTTTCATCTTTACGCAGATATGTGGGAAGATCTTCATCTTTACGCAGATATGTGGGAAGATCTTCATCTTTACGCAGATATATGGGAAGATCTTCATCTTTACGCAGATATATGGGAAGATCTTCATCTTTACGCAGATATGTGGGAAGATCTTCATCTTTACGCAGATATATGGGAAGATCTTCATCTTCGTTTAAAATGTAATATCTCATTTATTGTACACGGACGTGTTGAAGGTCGGTGTAGTTAAGGTTCCTGTCTACTGACAACAAGTACAAGGACGTGTTGAAGGTCGGTGTAGTTAAGGTTCCTGTCTACTGACAACAAGTACAAGGACGTGTTGAAGGTCGGTGTAGTTAAGGTTCCTGTCTACTGACAACAAGTACACGGACGTGTTGAAGGTCGGTGTAGTTAAGTATGCGTATGGAGTGGACGTAGACGTGTAAGGTAACGTCTATGTCTGTGGTTACATCTCCCACAACGTGGTACAGATGTCCGGGGACGGGACCAACATCCGGGAACTGTTAACGACAGCGGACGGTATCACACGACCACTAGCTATATCTGTCCGTGGTGATAAACTGGTGGTGACAAACTACTCCGGTCAGAAGAATTACATCCAGGTGTTTCAACTGGCATGATTCCATTGCAAAACAAGATCCAGATTAGACTTGATAGTCTTGTCCTTGTCTGGCATTTAACAGGGCAATGCTTTTCTAATTGGGAAATAATAAAAAAAAATAATTTTAAGATTGTTTATAATAACTGCAGCCAGACTCATTTCTTAGGAAAGCTAAATGGCTAACGATATTTGTTGCACGTTGATAATAATATGGGACGAACTTCATTTTCGTTCAGAATAAAATCTCCCATCTATTGAATGAAAGCCAGCTGTCAATTATTTCTCTTACTTATTATATTCATGAGTACCGAGAACAGCATAAAACTTGTGACCGTGATTGTATAAATAAAGAGGTTTCTCCAATATGATATATAACATATTCTGTTTTATACTTATTATCTAAACCCCTCGCACAAGGTCGATTATCGGCATATTCCGTGTATATTTAAGGACGCTGCTGTGACCTGATTAGCTGATTGATTTCGGCATATTCTCCGCATAATATTTACATTTTCTCTGTATTGCCACTATATATCACTACCTAGGCCAGTTCCATGTTATGCGACCATAATACTGGAGTGGTTATAATGACGTCATTACGATTGTGACGTCATACTCATAACATTGGAGATAGCTGGCCGATACTGGCTGTTTGGCTGTTCCCTTTATTAGAAATGTACCTTAAATTTCAGAACAAATGTAGAATATAAATAAAAATGTAATTAATTTATTATTAAAACCGATGGGGAAATGTAAATATAAGCATTAAACAGCATTTCATGCTGTTTACTTTTGAGGGAATATGCACGAACTCTTGATAAGCAACGGAACAAATATGACGTCATAACCGTCTTGACATTATCTTGATAATGACTGACGCAAGCCATCAATGGTTAAGAGTGTCTCAACCAGCAGACCATTGCCAGAGAGATAATGCTGATGGACCGAAAAATATGCCACGAAGAGATGCTTCATCTAACATTTCTATCTCTTTTTTTTCGTTGGAGTTTATCAAAGAAATTGTTCGGCAAACCAACAGGTAACCATGCACTTAGATCTATATCATAAGAAAATATCTTAAATGTGTGGTGTGGAAAAAGAATTCGGAGGAATGCAACTATCAATATTCATCCATCATGGCTCTTTATTTTCTAAATCATAGTTTTGTTTATGCTTATACTAGTACTATCATAAATACAGTTTATTTGATGCTCACTGTAGTATAATTTCCGTCCTGCAGTCTGTATACTTAATATACAATACATCCCGTCCTATAATGGTTACACGATACAGTCCCGTCGTGTAATTGTCACAATACACTCCCGTCCTGTAATTGTCATAATACACTCCCGTCCTGTAATGCTCATACAATACACTCCCGCCCTGTAATGCTCATATAGGGATTGAACGGCGTTGTTTTAATTTTCATGCCGGTATGAATGCAAATCGGTTACATCCATATTGACCATGAAGCCCGCTAGACGGCGTTGTTTTAATTTTCATGCCGGTATGAATGCAAATCGGTTACATCCATATTGACCATGAAGCCCTAGCGGGCTTCATGGTCAATATGGATGTAACCGATTTGCAGGCTTCATGGTCAATATGGATGTAACCGATTTGCATTCATACCGGCATGAAAATTAAAACAACGCCGTTGAATTCATATATTTACATTTTTACTACTGAACAATTGTCTAATTTATTTTCTTATTTATTGAACAACTGGTTAATCAACTGCGTTTGTTATTGCGCCGTCCTTTAAACGAAAAAGGCGGAACAGCCATAATTTGCGTAAAATTGGCGCCAATAATCTACCGTAGTCATTTGAACGTTTGACGCGGGGGCGTTCTCCATGTTATCCGAAGCGGAGCCGTAAACTCCCATTGAACAAGACTAATATATTACGTCATAAGTAATTCACGTGAATGAATGTATTCATACTGTATTCATGATGTATTCATAGTCTAATGTTTGTTGTTTTCAGTTGGTATGTTCATATAGAGAAGAAACAATCAGAATGTAAATATACAATACACTCCCGTCCTATAATGGTAATACAATGCACCCCCGTCCTGTAATGCTCATACAATACATAAAAGCATATATTTTGATGAGCAAACTATATAGACGTGAAAATGTTTATGCGTGAAATGATTAATTTAGATTGAAATGAAGTTAATCACTAACAAAACAGCTGAGCAGCATTAGCGTAAACACTTTGTTGTCGTTAAACATTGATGTCATCACTTTATTGTCGTAACACATTTATGTCATCACTTTATTATTGATAAAATTGAGGTAATCACTTTGTTGTCGTAAAACATTGATATCATCACGTTTGGTTTTAAAACATTGCTGTCATCACTTTGTTGTCGTTAAACATTCATGTAATCACTTTGTTGTCGTAAAACATTGATGTCATCACGTTTTGCTGTAAAACATTGATGTCATCACTTTTTTCTGTCGTAAAACATTGATGTCATCACCTTGCTGTCGTAAAACATTGATGTCATCACGTTTTCTCGTAAAACATTGACGTTAAAAACTTGTAGTCATAAAACATTGAACGTAAATCATCGATGTTCTCCCTTTGTTGTCGTAACCATTGATGTCATCGCTTTATTATTGTGAAAATTTACGTCATCGCTTTGTTGTCGTGAAACATTGATGTCATTGTTTTATTATTGAGAACATCGATATAATCAAAAATCAAAAAGCACGGAGATAGTGCATACATTGATGTCATAACTTTGTTGCAGAACAATTTTATGACAGAGAAATATTTAATTACTCAATCCTAGCTGAACAGAATGATAGAAAGAAGTATTGACTAAACAACACTGATGCAACTGCGTTATGCAACGCCTTAAACAATACGGATAAGACATTATCCGAACAACATTGCAATCATAACATTAAATCGTAACAACATTAAAATCATAACATTATATCGGAACAACATTGAAATCATAACATTATATCGGAACAACATTGAAATCATAACATTATATCGGAACAACATTGAAATCATAACATTATATAGGAACAACATTTAAATCATAACATTACATTCTATATAGGAACAATATTGAAATCATAACATTATTTAGGAACAACATTGAAATCATAACATTATATAGGAACAACTTTGAAATCATAACGTTATATCGGAACAACATTGTAGTCAAAACATTATATCGGAACAGCATTGAAATCATAACATTATATCGGAACAACATTGAAATCATAACATTCTATCGGAACAACATTGAAATCATAACATTATATAGGAACGACATTGAAATCATAACATGATATAGGAACAACTTTGAAATCATAACATTATATAGGAACAACATTGAAATCATAACATTATATCGGAACAACATTGAAATCAAAACATTAAATCGGAACAACATTAAAATCAAAACATTATATAGGAACAAAATTGAAATCATAACATTATATAGAAACAACACTGAAATCATAACATTATATCGGAACAACGTTGAAATCATAACATTATATCGGAACAACATTGAAATCATAACATTATATCGGAACAACATTGAAATCATAACATTATATAGGAACAACATTGAAATCATAACATTATTAAGGAACAACATTGAAATAATAACATTATATAGGAACAATATTGAAATCATAACATTATATCGGAACAACACTGAAATCATAACATTATATCGGAACAACATTGAAATCATAACATTATATAGGAACAATATTGAAATCATAACATTAAATCGGAACAACATTGAAATCATAACATTATATCGGAACAACATTGAAATCATAACATTATATCGGAACTACATTGAAATCATAACATTTTATCGGAACAACATTGAAATCATAACATTATATCGGAACAACATTGAAATCATAACATTATATAGGAACAACATTTCAATCAAAACATTATATCGAACAACACTGAAAGCATAACATTATATAGGAACAACATTGAAATCATAACATTATATCGGAACTACATTGAAATCATAACATTATATAGGAACAACTTTGAAATCATAACATTATATAGGAACAATATTGGAATCATAACAATATATCGGAACAACATTGAAATAATAACATTATATAGGAACAATATTGAAATCATAACATTATATCGGAACTACATTGAAATCATAACATTATATCGGAACAACATTGAAATCATAACATTGTATCGGAACAACATTGAAATCATAACATTATATAGACAACATTGAAATCATAACATTATATCGGAACTACATTGAAATCATAACATTATATAGGAACAACTTTGAAATCATAACATTATATCGGAACTACATTGAAATCATAACATTATATAGGAACAACTTTGAAATCATAACATTATATAGGAACAATATTGGAATCATAACAATATATCGGAACAACACTGAAATCATAACATTATATCGGAACAATATTGAAATCATAACATTATATCGGAACTACATTGAAATCATAACATTATATCGGAACAACATTGAAATCATAACATTATATCGGAACAACATTGGAATCATAACATTATATAGGAACAACATTTCAATCAAAACATTATATCGAACAAAACTGAAAGCATAACATTATATAGGAACAACATTGAAATCATAACATTATATAGGAACAACATTGAAATCATTACATTATATAGGAACAATATTGAAATCATAACATTGTATAGGAAAAACATTGAAATCATAACATTATATCGGAACAACATTGAAATCATAACATTATATAGGAACAACATTTCAATCAAAACATTATATGGGACAACATTAAAATCGTAACATTTTAACGGAACAACATTGAAATCATAACATTATATCGGAACAACATTGAAATCATAACATTATATCGGAACAACATTGAAATCATAACATTATATAGGAACAACATTGAAATCATAACATTATATCGGAACTACATTGAAATCATAACATTATATAAGAACAACATTGAAATCATAACATTAAATCGGAACAACATTGAAATCATTACATTATATCGGAACAACATTGAAATCATAACATTATATAGAAACAACATTGAAATCATAACATTATATTGGAACAACATTGAAATCATAACATTATATCGGAACAACATTGAAATCATAACATTAAATCGGAACAACATTGAAATCATAACATTATATCGGAACAACATTGAAATCATAACATTATATCCGAACAACATTGAAATCATAACATTATATCGGAACAACATTGAAGTCATAACATTAAATCGGAACAACATTGAAATCATAACATTATATCGGAACAACATTGAAATCATAACATTATATCGGAACATAATTGAAATCATAACATTATATCGGAACAACATTGGATTTTTAAAGTTTTGCTAAACACATGTATTCACTTTAGCACTGGACACGCTACAGTACTTATGGCTGGACACCGCTAATACGATTACCTTACATAATTTACAATATTGTTTTTACAGTCATTGACAACATTAAATTAACCGTACCAATGATTACTATAAATAATGTCACTTTAAGAATAAAAACTGAAGTACAGGACACCATTGATATAACATCTAAACAACATCGATATATCATGATCACTGACCAAAATTGATTTAACAACGTTAGCGCTATCATAACAACAGTGCCAGCAATGCAACTGGTTATAGCCACAAGGACCTGCAAATTTGTTACAGCTAGTTGTGGACCTAAAATAGGATGTTAAGAGTAATTTTACACTTTTGGGTGGTTAAGATCAATTTTCGATAAAAATGCCCCCTCAATGGTCATAAAAGCTAATATGACCATTGAGGGGGCGTTTTATCGAAAATTGATCTAAACCCCCAAAAAGTGTAAAATTACTCTTAACACCATTATTTAGGTCCAAAACTGGCTGTAACAAATTCTCAGGCTCCTGTGATTATAACCAAATGGTATCACATGTACACCGTCAATATAAAAACAATTTGGATGACAAATAAATATAATATTTACTTTAGCATGGCAAAGCCACTATATTACCTTACAAAGGAGACATGCAATTTGAGAGATGATAAACGACACCCAGCACGAGCCGATTATGACGTCATTGTTTTGGCATCGAAACGGCAACGGTTCGCATCTCAAATTGGCTCCTTTTACGATTTAAATGTCGATAATGAAGCATTGATCGTAATTTAAATCAAATTGAAATCATTATAAGTTAACAACATTACAGGAAATATAAATATAAGCATTAAAGTGTCTTGATATGGTCTTTTTAAAGTTTATGGTCATAATAAAAGACATACTTTCGTAGGCAAACATATCGTATTGCGCCTGCGCGCAATATGTTTACCTGCAAAGCTCTGTCAATTATTGTATCGACCATAACGACCATATCAAAACACTGCAATGCTTAAATATCACTTGTTAGGGATATAAATAGTGTCGCGTGTCGTCATTAAATCCCAGACAAATAAAATAGTGGGGTTTTTTTTGGGAGGGGGGGGGGCAAAAATCAAATTTCATTTTATTCACAATGTTTGTGTAATAATAAGAATGCTTCAATAATCACTCACTTATATCGCGCATTGATATTAGTTTGTTAAGCGTGACCCGTCTCCCGTATTCTTACACTGACCTTATCACAGTAAATTGCAGTATACAGTTACAAAATATACATGTATATTGGGTGAATACAATTTGGTTTACTTAAGGCATTTATACATATTAAGGTGCAATACAGAATGTAAATACTTACTGAACAATATTGATAAGATAGCAAATCGTCTAAACAATATAGATTTAAAAACAAAATTATTAGGCAACATTATGTAATGACAGAACTGTACAGTACCTAAGGTTACACATCTTGTCTAGCCTTTATACACAGTCCTACACAGAGTGTTAGGGTCGTACATATTTATACATTGTGCAGTGTCATTGTTTTTACCTATCTACACTTGACGGGGTAAGGGAGGTAAGCGATACAAGAAAACTGAACATTCGAAGGCAAAGTTTTATTGGGAACTTTCCACTTGTTACCAGAAATATCCTTGGTAAACTTTATAATATATCACATTTTTAGGGCGAGTATCCAATCGGTAGCAGCCTCAAAATAACAATAATATCTAGATCTAATATCATCCGCTTGTCTTGTCTATAAAGTAGGATCGAATGATACGGTATATCCTAAAAGCTTGTGTCTTTTGTAACTGAAAAAATAATAATTCCATACCTAACAACAACTCGGTGTAACCTCTATCTACAGAAAAAATGTTTTGATTCTTCCAAGTTAATTTCTTTAACGAGAAAAGTCATGAGTAGTAAATAATCCGTCAGTTACATATATATCCGGATATTCCGTACCCAGTGTACCATGTTACGGCCGTATTATTAGTGTATTGAGTCACATTCCGCGAGGTAGATAGGCCTAACAACGGAGAGGTGTCCCACTTGTTTTCCTCTTCAATCAAAGATTACAGCCATTGATGTAGCGGTAAGTACAGTAATACGTCCTCCGTACTGATATTGTATAACAGTAACAACATTTACATCAGCTAAACGTGTAAATATAATGTATTCACTTATAACACAATCATATAGCTGATCATAGTAATGTTAGCTGTACGCAAACCGAAAGAGGATGTACACTAGTAGTTATAGGCCTAATTACGGCCTTACATGTAATTACACAATAGAGTTTGATTCGCATTAATTGAACAGTAAACCAATGTGAAATACCATAATGTGATGGCTATTACGATCCAACGGCGTCGTTTTCAACGTATATGCGAAGCAGAAGCAATTAAAGAAAATGGGACAAACCCTTGTTCTATAAATAGATACACTTAGGTATTATAGTAGGACTAGGTACAGCCATATTGGTTGTTACCTGTTTGAAAATGGTAATATTGTTTTAATGTTTCCTTCCAATATATGGCATAAGCTTTATCCCATTATGTTTAATAGGATATAAAATGCAGTTCAGCCCCCAAAATTAAAAAAAAAATCTGTACTTAGGAAAAAAATATTCAGTAAATAATATCCAAAAGGGAGTGCGCAAATATTTTTCATATAGTTATTTGAAACATTTCAAAAAAATAATACAAAGTTACTGCAATGTTCATAGAATGATAACCCAGTGTTAAAATTTCGATATTAGTCTGTAAATCAGAGTATCAGGGAGAAATACTCAGGTACTCCCTCTTAAAAATGTCGTCAATTGCATGCTGTTTTCAGTTCAGGTAAAAGTAGTTACCTGTATCTTGTGGAGGCAATATACAGAGTGTAGGGGGATTATTTTATATTAAAATAGGTCATTTGTCATGTAAATGTAAGTTTCGTCTCAAATAAATGTATAAAATTAAAATAATAACACCGACATAACGTAATTTATATTTACGATACGGTTACCTAATTACTAATTAAGTTTTAGAAATGTATTTCAATACCCATGTGCCTCAACTGCCGCACATGTTAACATTGGCAACAATTTACGCTAGCGATGTCTGACAGGTGCGTAGCCGAGAACGAATCGGTATAATCAGTGAGTTTATACTGTCCGATCCACGCGGAAGTGTATAATATATACGAATTCCATCAGAATTTATACAAAAAAAATTAAACTTTGTTGACAATTCTTTCAAAATCATTAAATTTCCTGAAAAAACACCACCGGAAGTGCCGAAGAAAATCTTTTTACGTGCCGTACATTCGCCCAAAAAAGGGAAAACTTGCAATCGCTAAAAACAATTTATCGTGATAGGAACGGGCAGTTTTTGCTTTGTGACGATATACCAAGTAACGTTTACCTTTACTACATGCTTGAATCCAATTTAATTGTTAATTTTGTCGATGTTTCAACATGCCTCTAAGTCAGGCGTTTGAATATCTAAAATAGTAAATAGTTCAAAATGGATGGTAGAGTGGTATATTTCGCTACATGCAACGGGAAGTTATTTAATTTAAGTGATTTGACATAATGTCATAACTCGTCATACCGAGACGGTAAGTTTTTGCTTTGGCTATGCGGCGTGCCACATCAATTTGTCGATCGGCGATGGAAATTTCAAAAATTTGATCCAGATGTGATTGGTGTTCAGATGGTCCGAAGGGTTCTGACTCTCTGACCCGCTAAATGTTTGGACGACAGGTGGGTGCGAGAATTAGAATTCCTCCTTAGCTAAATAGTGGAAATTTTAAGTTTTTCATCTGTTTGAAAATGGCCGCCGCCTAACGTCAAGTGATCAAAAATAGTTAGGCAGAAAGTAATTCTCGCGGGATCTCGCGACGCGCGGCCATTTTTAAACAGATGTCAGGAAACTTGTTTTTTTTTTTTAGAAATGGGAGGCAACAGCTAGTTTACGACCTCATGTGACTTGATTAAATGTGTAGGTTAGTAGAAAAATATCTGTCTTTCCATTGTTACCTAATTTTCATGTGATCGAAAATGTTTTATACTATAAAACACAGCTTAAACAGTGACCCGTGTACGGTCGGTAAAATTTCCACTTTTTAACTAAGGGGAAATTCTGACTCTGACTCTCGCACCCGCCTGTTGTCGAAATATTTAGCGGGTCAGAGAGTCAGAACCCTGCGGACTAGTGTTCAGAATGTGCATAAGTTGCCGTTCTTGTGAGGTGTACGTTCTCTTAATCTGCGTTTTTTTTTAAATATCAACAAGAAAGCTTTTTAACTTGCATTGTCAGCTTTAACCAAGAATGAAGGGTCGCCAAGGCTTATCTTCTATCGTTTACAAACAGTCAAACACAAGAAAGCAAGCACCCCCTCCCACCATCGCAGTTTCATCGCAAATGGCAACTTTAATATTTAGTGACATGATAATAGTACAAGGGGAGGTAACTCGCAATACTGTATCGTCCGTTCCAACATCCGTTATGGAGATAATTGTAGATCTATACGTGTTCCTACCGATTGGATACTCGCCCCAACATGTAATGTATGAAGTTTTGATGAAGATTGAGATAAACGTATGAAATACAATATCAGAATTCGTTCACATCTAATATCACATGGTTTGATTTTTGTAGAAACTGTTTTGTAAACAATTTCAAACATAGCCAGGTATTTTGTCTTCACCATAAAAGTAAAATAAGATATTGTGTCATAACTTCAGCATTAAATACGAATGAGATCATTTCCTAAGGCGGACACATCGGTAAGTATTTTGGTGACTGTCACTCTATTACAAGAAATTTATAACATTTGTAATAGGTCGAGGAAAAGTGATAAAGATAGTGCCACCGCTGGGGCTCGAATCCGCGACCCTTGGCCATCCAGCCCGATGCTCAACCGACTGATCTTAAGGGAAATTCTCTACAGCTCACGCTTGTAAGGCAGCTGCGTAATCAATGCACATTTTATTTATACATACAAGTCTGTATCCCACTTTTACACATACGAGTCTGTATCCCACTTTTACACGTACAAGCCTGTATCCCTCTTTTACACATACAAGCCTGTATCCCACTTTTACACATACAAGCCTGTATCCCTCTTTTACACATGCAAGCCTGTATCCCACTTTAACACGTACAAGCCTGTATCCCACTTTTACACATACAAGCCTGTATCCCACTTTTACATATACAAGCCTGTTTACCACGTTGATACTAGAAATTAACGGTACTATCTTCAACTGAAATGCACTTTACCTAGAAAATAAAGTTGTAACTGACAACACTGAGTTTATATATAATATACAAAAAACTTGTTATCTACAAGTTCCTCGCGTCAGGATGAAAATAGGGCTAATTTCGAATGGACTTTAGAACCAAAAGCGATACTCTGTTAGACTGTCCATGTAGAGTACGGGACCACAGGGACTAGGCACGGACCTATGTCACTATGAAATGATTGTCAGTTAATTTAGATATATAGTGGGAGGGGCTATATTCGAGAAAGGTAAAAAAAATATCTGACAATCATTTCATAGTGACATAGATCCGTGCCTAGCCCCTGTGTACGGGACCAGTCTGGTGTCGTTAGAGGAATGGACTACCTGCCTAAGCATTAGTTCTCTCCGCTAAAGAACAGCATATGTAGGGCTGTTCAATAGTTTAATATCAAGATTTGTTTGAGTATGGTAGATTTTCTAAACATTTTCTTGACTGTATAGCACGAGTGATAATATATTTTTTTTCCATTTGCTATACGAGTTAACTTTATTTTATATTCAGCGGGAAATCTTTTTTTTTTGATAATATGTTTGAGATACCTTAAAGCTTTGAGGCCTATTATTTCATTTTTAGCGGTCAAAGCTGATCGGGACGGATTGCTAGGTGTATAGAATTTTAAACGTCAAAAAAGGAAGAAAGTAAAAAAAATCATGAAATATATCTTGATTTACATAATGTTATGAAGGAATCAAAATGTACATTGTACCAACCCTATTTAATTTAATCGCAAAGCAATGAAAAAATAGTACAAAAAGAGTTCGCAATTATATCGGACCGTAGCCTATAGCACCACTGTTGGTTGTATAAGTATGGTGTCATAAGCAGTGATGGTTTCAGTTTTATCAAGTTGATATTTTTACTTGTACAAATATAATAAAAAAAAAATCACTAATCAAGCTGTCAGGATCGGAACACGTGATAAGTTGCGTATACACAGTTGTTAACAACCAAATTTCGTATGAAGTAAAATGTTAATTGTCTATTTTTATCTTACAAAAAACAACGAGTTGCGTGTACGCTTACCGTTCTTTATATTCCGTTATCTCCTGTTGCAGATACGAAACTAAGGTTCGATAACGTTAACAATGGCGGAAGGAGCCCCCCATCCAGACCCTCACTCTGAAGACAGCACACTACCCAGCCTGTCAGACTCCCACCTTCTGGAATGTCCGATCTGTCTGGAGCAGTTACGTCAGCCCAAGTCTCTGCCGTGTCGTCATTCTCTTTGTGAGGACTGTTTGAGTAGCTACATCGTCAGTGAGGTGTCGGGGACGAGTGGTACGGCGACCTCCTTTACCTGTCCTGTATGTAGAACGTTAACTCACCCCGTGGACAAATCAGAGGACATAGAGAAATGGGCCCGACAGTTCCCAACCGACAGTGTTGCCATAGAGATGATACGGCTAAGAAACAGGACGGCGGAACAACATTACTGCATGCCTTGTCAGAGAAGAGATGGAAACATGGTACCTGCACAATTCTGGTGCAAAATGAATCAGTCATTTTTCTGCGAGTCTTGTAAAATAGATATGCATGATTTTTTCCACGTTGGATGTGATATCGTAGATATGAAGACTTACAACGACTGGCAATTCGGACGAAGGACGTCCGACAAACGATGCGACGAACACAAGAAGAAGATTGCTTACTATTGCGAGGATCACAAGTCCCTTGGTTGCAGTAAATGTATCACTGTTGGTCACAGGAAATGTGAAGATGTGTCGACAACAGAGGATTACTGTGAGAAACTGAATAGTAGCTCCCGGCTTGAGGAAAGAAAGAAATATCTACAACAAGGAACAGACGACTTGGAATCCATGATAGATGAATTTTGTCTACAACAACAGAACATTACAGACGACAAAGATGCGGTATTGAAAAGTATCGACGACCTACAGGAACGTATGGATAAACGTATCAGAGAGATGAAGAAGGAAATCATAGATGACGTCATCACGGCGTACAAACAGGAGAGAGAAAATTTGAAGGTGACCACCCAGAAATGCGAACGGCTGAAGGTCGCCATACAGAATACATTAGAGTTGTCAACTACAGCTCTACAGAAGAACGACCATACGGACACGATCCGGCTTTACCAGAAAGGTGAGACGGAGCTCGAGGCATGTAAGGATCTGTTGAAAGAAATGAAGATGTCAATTTCAACAGTCAATATTGAACATGAAATGGATTCGGACGTGAGAAGTCTGAACTTCGGTAGAGTCGTTGTCCGAAAGCAAAGAAAACATTTCCCAGATGTCTCAACTCTCGCCAAACCATTATCTCAGTGTGAAGTACGAGAAATAAGAAAGGTGAACATCAAATGTCCGTCTGATCCAAATGTTTGTCTTCCCCGTGGTGTTGTTTACTTCCCTGACGGCAGAATTGTGGTGGGAGATGACGATAATAACAAGATCAAGTTAATCAACGACGCGGGTGACGTCGTGGACGAGTTGAAATTAGATGGAAATTCTTGGGATCTGTGTATGGTGGATAACACCACTGTGGCGGCCGCTATACAGAGTCCCGGAGGTATACATGTAGTGTCTGTCACACCCTCCAAACTTACACTGTCGACTGTAATAAACAAAAATAAACCATATTACGGTATAACGTACAGAGATGGTGAGTATATCGTGAGTACAGGATCCGAAATCTGTAGTGTTAGGAACGACGGGACGACCAAGTCGTTATATCGAAATACTGGCGAGGTATACGCTTTGTCAGATGTTTCCAAGGACGGACATATCTTTATCGCCAATCACACCAGCAGTAAGGCTGTTGGTAGGTTGTCTACTGACAACAAGTACACGGACGTGTTGAAGGGCGGTGTAGTTGATTGTGCGTATGGAGTGGACGTAGACGTGGAAGGTAACGTCTATGTCTGTGGTTGGTACTCCAACAACGTGGTACAGATGTCCGGGGACGGGACCAACATCCGGGAACTGTTAACGGCAGCGGACGGTACCACACAACCACTAGCTGTATCTGTCTGTGGCGATAAACTGGTGGTGACAAACTACTCCGGTCAGAGGAATTACATCCAGGTGTTTCAACTTGTATGATTGCAGAGTAAATCGTACACAACTTGATAGTCTAGTCCTGGTAAGACATTAATAGAAGTATTTTTTATTGATTTAACGAATCTATCCTGTAAATGAGAATAACAGGTTAAATTAGAAGTCGCTTAGGGTAAGGAGAATATCTGATAATAACTGCATTACAAATATCGGGTATATGGTATATAACAATACCTTGTTGTCAAAGAAGTGTCAAATTACACCTTTAATGCTTTTTTGGCGTTGTTTTACTAACAATCAAAGCGTGCGTTGTAAATTGTATGTAAGTGTGAACAATAATGTATGTACATTGTATGTGTTCAAGTCGGTATCGTTGATTGTGTTAAAACATGAAATACTCACTTCTTCCTGAATTAGGATCGGAGATGATTGCTGTTTTAAACAATCGCTTAAATTTTACCTAAAAAAGCAATGCTTTTCTGATTGGAAAATGAAGTGGGAAATAAAAAAGATAATTAAGATGGTTTATAATAATTGCAGCCAGACTCAGATTTCAGGAAAACTGAATGACTAAATACTATTGCTTTACGCAGATATATGGGAAGATCTTCATCTTCGTTTAAAATTTAATATCTCATTTATTGTACACGGACTTGTTGAAGGTCGGTGTAGTTAAGGTTCCTGTCTACTGACAACAAGTACACGGACGTGTTGAAGGTCGGTGTAGCTAAGTATGCGAATGGAGTGGACGTAGACGTGGAAGGTAACGTCTATGTCTGTGGTTAAAGCTCAAACAACGTGGTACAGATGTCCGGGGACGGGACCAACATCCGGGAACTGTTTACGACAGCAGACGGTATCACACGACCACTAGCTATATCTGTATGTGGTGATAAACTGGTGGTGACAAACTACCCAGATATGAGTAATAACATCCAAGTACTTCAACTAGTATGTAGACAATCGACTTGATAGCCAATTCCTTATATATCATGAACATTTTTTTAGAGTTGTGTCTATCGGACTCATTAGACTTATAGTGTCTTTGAATAAAAAGAAGAGAGTGAAGTTATATTACCACTGTAATAGTTATTAAAGAGTGTCTTACTAAAATGAATTGTTTATCACACACTTGATTTTCTGATGACATTGTCAGACTAAAAACAACTGAGTTGAACTGTAATGAATCCAATATCCGGAATGTTAAACAACTTAGCATTGTGGTGAATATAAAGGAAATATTAGTCTCGGAAATAAAACCTAAATTTTTCTCAGTTATTCTGTGGACCAAATCTGTATATCATCATTCATATTCAAGTGATTCTTTGGTATTGATTACTGTATGTATTACCAACTTCAATGTACTTACAGTGTTAATAGCGTAGTCGATGAAGCTTGGTACAAATGAACGATGCAGTCACCTTGTTTCATTAGAACGGCCCAATGACCTGGTTACAATAGAACGGCCCAATGACCTGGTTACAATAAAATGGCCCAATGACCTGGTTACAATAGAACGGCCCAATGACCTGGTTACAGTAGAACGGCCCAATGACCTGGTTACAGAAGAACGGCCCAATGACCTGGTTACAATAGAACGGCCCAATGACCTGGCTACAGTAGAACGGCCCAATGACCTGGTTACAATAGAACGGCCCAATGACCTGGTTACAATAGAACGGCCCAATGACCTGGTTACAATAGAACGGCCCAATGGGCTGGTTACAATAGAACGGCCCAATGCCTTTGTTACAGTAGAACAGCCCAATGGCCTTTTTACAGAAGAACGACCCAATGACCTGGTTACAGTAGAACGGCCCAATCCCCTTGTTACAGTAGAACGGCCCAATGGACAATGGCCTTGTTGAAGTGGAACGGCTCAATGACCTTGCTACTTTGGAACGGACAAGTGGCCATGTTATAATGAACGGCCTGGTGACTTTGTTAAAGTGGAACGACCCAGTGACCTTGTTACAACGGAACAACCCAGTGAACTTGTTACAATGGGACGTCCCAGTGACCTTGTTACAACGGAACGTCCAAGTGACCTTGTTACAATGGAACGTCCCAGTGACATTGTTACAGTTGAACGGCACAGTGACCTTGTTACTGTGAAACTGCTCATTGACCTTGTTAAAGTGGAACCGTCCATTGACCTTGTTACAACGGAAAGACCCAGTGAACTTGTTACAACGGAAAGACCCAGTGAACTTGTTATAGTGGAACGGCCTGGTGACCTTGTTAAAGTGGATCGACCCAGTGACCTTGTTAAAGTGGATCGACCCAATGACCTTGTTAAAGTGGATCGACCCATTGACCTTGTTACAACGGAAAGACCCAGTGAACTTGTTATAGTGGAACTACCCAGTGACCTTGTTAATGTGGATCGACCTATTGACCTTGTTATAGTGGATCGACCCAGTGATCTTGTTAAAGTGGATCGACCCATTGACCTTGTTACAACGGAAAGACCCAGTGAACTTGTTATAGTGGAACTACCCAGTGACCTTGTTACAGTGGAACGACTTAGTGACCTTGTGGTAGGGGAACGACCCAGTGACCTTGTTAAAGTGGATCGACCTATTGACCTTGTTACAACGGAAAGACCCAGTGAACTTGTTATAGTGGAACTGCCACGTGACCTTGTTATAGTGGAACGACTTAGTGACCTTGTGGTAGGGGAACGACCCAGTGACCTTGTTAAAGTGGATCGAGCGAGTGACCTTGTTATAGTGGAACAACCCAGTGACCTTGTTATTGTGGAATGACCCAGTGACCTTATGACAGTGGAACAACCCAGTGACCTTGTTATTTTGGAATGACCCAGTGACCTTTTTATTGTTGAACAACCCAGTGACCTTGTTATTTTGGAATGACCCAGTGACCTTTTTATTGTGGAACAACCCAGTGACCTTGTTATAGTGGAATGACCCAGTGACTTTTTTATTGTGGAATGACCCAGTAACCTTGTGACAGTGGAACAACCCAGTGACCTTGTTTCAACAGGCACTTTTTCCCAATACGTTTTTATTGCAATTATTTGTTCAGTTGATATTCTACATTAGTTTCACGAAGTTGTTCTCATTTGTGTATTTTTATTTACATTTTTAAATATTAATTAACTAAAGAAAACATGTCAATAGCCTAAAAATTAGTTTTCGAAAAATAATTGTCCATCCTATTTGATATCCTAACCGAAACATATTTATTCTAATATTCTAATTATGCCATCGTTAGCATTGCACAGTAAATAAGTTACAGCCAGTCAGTGTGATGTGTCTAGAAATTCTTTGCTTAAACAAGTTCTCATAATGCATAATAAGATTAAAAGCACACTTTTCAACAACTGATAAAAGAGTTGAAGTCAGACCGAACAAAAAAGATATCTTGGATACCCGGGGGGGGGGGGGGGCGTATGATAGTGAACAATCGTGTGATATGATTAAATATTGCGGGTCACAGATTGAATGTGACCCGCACAGACAAAAACTCTGGCTAATTTCAAGAAGAATTTGAAGACGTTTCACGTCTACATTTTAGGCCCTTTATACAGACCACATGACTATACTGACGCCTATTGGTTTATGTATTTATACACTGATTATTAACTTAATGAATGATGGTAATTGTAAGACTGGCTTTGTTTTTGCATTACAAGAAATAACATTATACCCATTTTGGTAAGTGTTTTTGAGTAATTTAATAAAATTATATAGAACCCTATATAAATGTTGTGTAATATTGTTATTATACTTATTAGACTTTCATTATTAGTTAAAACTGTAAATACCTTGATATTTTTGTGTCGGTTGCATCCGCTGTAAAGTAAAGGAGGTGACCGGTTACTTCGTGGACATGAACTAATCCACTACAGATTACTTCAATTTGAACCAATAAGTGATAATAAGCGGTAATAAACAGTTTGAAAAACTTACATCACTATTTGTTTTTATTTTAGTATAACTCCGACAAAGTGATATGTTCTATTCGCCTTCTTTCCGTCGCCCGTTCGTAAATAATTTGCATTTTCAACTTCAAAAATTCCTGGACCGATTTAAAGTTGAATTTGACAAAAACCTTCCATTGCACTATAAATATTAGGTATGTTATCTGAAGTTTAGTTGACTAAAATTCATTATCTTCTTCAAATCGAAAAAAAAATGCTGAAATCAAACAGAGAGTACCAATGCGTCAACAAAACCATATTCAAACTCCAAATCGATTGAACTTAAACTTGTGAAAGGTACAAGAGAAAAAGACCAGCTAATCTGGAAAAGTAAGGGTTTCCGCTTCATCGAGAACACTTGACAAGTAAGTTTAGGTCACATCTATGTAAATGTCACGTCCTCAAAGTGAGAATCAGACATATTTCTTTATCACAATCACAAGTAGGCATACTAATGAGCATATGGTATTAAAAAAACGTGCAATGTTTTATCATTTAAGGATACAATGAAATTTCTCAATGAGACCAAGAATGGATTACAAAACTTACTCTTATTCTTCATAAAAAAAATAAACTATATGCCGGGCGTAAAGAGACAATCACAAACATTTTTAAAGATTTAAAGATGCAGACTACTCACCACAAAACACAATTTCTGGACATAAAGAGGGCATACTATTTAATATGAACTAATTTCAAATAAATTTCCTATATATGCTCTTTTGAATCAGATAGCAAAGAGTTCATTAAAGGCAATATTGTGGCAGATCCCACACTGGAAACGTTTATGTTATTTCACTTACACATGACTTTTTGTTGTACTAAGAAATTCTCTAAGTTACTGTACCACAAAAAAATGGCACTGCTCAATACTTGAAGAAATTGAAATAACATACTGTTTTGTCTTGCATTCGTGCCTACTAGAGATTTGATGAGAAACTTAATGTATGTCATCTTAGAATTTGATATCAAATTTCCTATTACACTATCTGCGACCACACCTGAGTGCATAATTCTATACTGTTAACCAAGATTTTTTCGCGGTTACTAATTTTCTAGTTACCGCATCACAGCTCTATGTAGTTCGCGGCTATTAACTTTCATGAAACAGACTATACATGTCCATGAACCTCTACTTTCCAGTTTACTTTATCTGATAAAGTGAGGCATCAACACTATATTTCGAAAGAGTATCTAGAATGTCCTGTCATATCGTAACAGATAACGTACGCATATATACATTATTTGTAGTTCATAAAGCGAATTGGTAGGCGGATAATCTACCGTGTATAACGAATAGTTTTATTACCAGAGCATACAATTGTATCACAACGTTTGAATTGTGAGGGACGAGCGTGTGACAAGCGTGGGACGAGTTTCTGACGAGTAAGGGGCGAGTGGGGGACAAGAGTGTAACGAGGAAGGGGCGAGTAGGGGACAAGCGTGGGACGCGTTTCTGACGAGGAAGGGGCGAGTGGGGCACAAGCGTTGGACGAGTTTCTAACGAGAAAGGGGCGAGTGGGGGACAAACGTGTGACGAGTTTCTGACGAGGAAGGGGCGAGTGGGGAACAAGCGTGTGACGATGAAAGAATGAGTGGGGGACAAGCGTGGGACGAGTTTGTAACGAGGAAAGGGTGAGTGGGGGACAAGCGTCTGACAAGCGTGGGACGAGTTTCTGACGAGGAAGTGGCGAGTGGGGTACAAACGTGTGACGAGTTTGTAACGAGGAGGAGGCGAGTGGGGGACAAGCGTGTGACGAGTAAAAGACGAGCGTGTGGAAAACAGTTTGTGGCGAGTTTGGAACGGGTAAAGGACGAGGGTGTGACAAGCGTGTAACAAGTAAGGGACAAGCGTGGGACGAGTTAGGGACGAGCGTAGTACGAGGGTTTGACATGCTTTTGACGAACAAGTTACGAGTGGGGGACGAGCGTTGGACAAGCGTGTGACGAAAGAGGGACAAGCGTGTGACGAGTGAGAAACGAGTAGCCTTGGTCCAAACCCGCCGTACTTGCAAGTGCGAGCTGTCTACTTGCAAAAACGTGGACAAAATTTGGGGATCCGTACGTGGCGAGTACCGCCTCAGTACGGATTTGGGACCACGCAGACACGCCGTAGCACATTAAGTGCATGAGGAACTTTCGCTGCGTTCGGGATGCGGTCGAGCTACGGATTCACCTACATTTGTAAGTACGGGTGACGCACTTAGATCGTGCGTGCGTGCTGCGCACGTGATGAGTGCGTGGTCTGTGCTCACCCGGCACTTCCCCAGTTCTACTGTCCAATAAGCACTCAGAACTGACGTGGACCGTACCGAGTAAGCACGTGCTCCGCGCTTACAACACACGTTTCGTTGCTCATGTTGAAATTATTTTGTTCTTATGCTATTATAACTTATTAATTGTATTATTGAATAAAGAACTGGTTTGCCTTAAAAGTGCTTGTCTTCCTTGATTTATACTTTGAAAAAATGTCAAAGCTCAAGATTAAATGGTGCATGGAGCAAAATGGTTACAAAAACTTCCCCCCAACCTGCCCCAAAAAAACGAATCCGTAATTTTCGCAAACGGTAAATTTATTATGACCATTTGTTAATTTGGGGGGGGGGGGGGGGGGGCTATAAAAGTAAGAAGTGAGGACGGAACCATTCTGGTTTATAGTATATAATATTAAAGTTAATATTTTAAATAAGCAAAAAAATACATTTTATTATATGTAACGAGCAAGTTACGAGTGAGGGACAAGTGTGTGACGAGTAAGGGACGAGCGTGTGACGAGTGAGGGACGAGCGTGTGACGAGTGAGGGACGAGCGTGTGACGAGTGAGGGACGAGCGTGTGACGAGTGAGGGACGAGCGTGTGACGAGTGAGGGACGAGCGTGTGACGAGTGAGGAAAGAGCGTGTGACGAGTGAGGGACGAGCGTGTGACGAGTGAGGGACGAGCCGTAATTTTCGCAAACGGTAAATTTATTATGACCAATTGTTAAAAATGACTGGGGTTTTTTTTTTGGGGGGGGGGGGGGGGGGCTATAAAAGTAAGAAGTGAGGACGGAACCACTCTGGTTTATAGTATATAATATTAAAGTTAATATTTTAAATAAGCAAAAAAATACATTTTATTATATGTAACGAGCAAGTT
This sequence comes from Mimachlamys varia, assembly GCA_947623455.1. NCBI lineage: Eukaryota > Metazoa > Mollusca > Bivalvia > Pectinida > Pectinidae > Mimachlamys > Mimachlamys varia. The sequence continues at coordinate 40,139,914 of OX392529.1, forward strand.
ACGAGTGAGGGACAAGTATGTGACAAGTGAGGGACGAGCGTGTGACAAGTGAGGGACGAGCGTGTGACAATGATGTGACAAGCGTGTGACGAGTGAGGGACGAGCGTGTGACGAGTGAGGGACGAGCGTGTGACGAGTGAGGGACGAGCTTGTGACGAGTGAGGGACGAGTGTGTGATGAGTGAGGGACGAGCGTGTGACGAGTGAGGAACGAGCGTGTGACGAGCGTGTGACGAGCGTGTGACAAGCGTGTGACGAATGTGGAACAAGCGTGGGACGAAAGTGGGATGAGCGTGGAACTAGTTAGGAACGATAAAGTAACAATGAGGAACAAGTAAGGAAAAGCGTGTGACAAGGGTGTGACAAACGAGCGTGTGACGAGTGAGGGACGAACGTGTGAAGAGTGAGGGACGAGCATGTGACGAGTGAGGGGCGAACGTGTGACGAGTGAGGTACGAGCGTATGACGAGTGAGGGACGAGTGAGGGACGAGTGTGTGACGAGTAAGGGACGTGCGTGTGACGAGTAAGGACGAGCGTGTGACGAGTGAGGGACGAGCGTGTGACGGGTGAGGGACGAGCGTGTGACGAGTGAGGGACGAGCGTGTGACGACTGAGGGACGAGCGTGTGACGAGTGAAGGACGAGCGTGTGACGAGTGAGGGACGAGTGTGTGACGAGTAAGGAACGAGCGTGTGACGAGTAAGGACGAGCGTGTGACGAGTAAGGACGAGCGTGTGACGAGTGAGGGACGAGCGTGTGACGAGTGAGGGACGAGCGTGTGACGAGTGAGGGACGAGCGTGTGACGAGTGAGGGACGAGCGTGTGACGAATGAGGGACGAGTATGTGACGAGTAAGGGACGAGCGTGTGACGAGTAAGGACGAGCGTGTGACGAGTGAGGGACGAGCGTGTGACGAGTGAGGGACGAGCGTGTGACGAGTAAGGACGAGCGTGTGACGAGTGAGGGACGAGTGTGTGACGAGTGAGGGACGAGCGTGTGACGAGTAAGGGACGAGCGTGTGACGAGTAAGGACGAGCGTGTGACGAGTAAGGACGAGCGTGTGATGAGTAAGGACAAGCGTGTGACGAGTGAGGGACGAGCGTGTGACAAGTGAGGGACGAGCGTGTGACGAGTGAGGGACGAGCGTGTGACGAGTAAGGGACGAGTGTGTGACGAGTAAGGGACGAGCGTGTGACGAGTAAGGACGAGCGTGTGACGAGTGAGGGACGAGCGTGTGACGAGTGAGGGACGAGCGTGTGACGAGTGAGGGACGAGCTTGTGACGAGTAAGGACGAGCGTGTGACGAGTGAGGGACGAGTGTGTGACGAGTGAGGGACGAGCGTGTGACGAGTGAGGGACGAGTAAGGGACGAGCGTGTGACGAGTGAGGGACGAGCGTGTGACGAGTAAGGACGAACGTGTGACGAGTGAGGGACGAGCGTGTGACGAGTGAGGGACGAGTAAGGGACGAGCGTGTGACGAGTGAGGGACGAGCGTGTGACGAGTAAGGACGAACGTGTGACGAGTAAGGGACGAGCGTGTGACGAGTAAGGGACCAGCGTGTGACGAGTAAGGACGAGCGTGTGACGAGTGAGAGACGAGTGTGTGACGAGTGAGGGACGAGCGTGTGACGAGTAAGGACGAGCGTTTGACGAGTAAGGACGATCGTGTGACGAGTGAGGGACGAGTGTGTGACGAGTGAGGGACGAGCGTGTGACGAGTGAGGGACGAGTGTGTGACGAGTGAGGGACGAGTGTGTGATGAGTGAGGGACGAGCGTGTGACGAGTGAGGAACGAGCGTGTGACAAGCGTGTGACGAATGTGGAACAAGCGTGGGACGAAAGTGGGATGAGCGTGGAACTAGTTAGGAACGATAAAGTAACGAGTGAGGAACAAGTAAGGAAGAGCGTGTGACAAGGGTGTGACAAACGAGCGTGTGACGAGTGAGGGACGAACGTGTGAAGAGTGAGGGACGAGCATGTGACGAGTGAGGGGCGAACGTGTGACGAATGAGTACGAGCGTGTGACGAGTGAGGGACGAACGTGTGACGAGTGAGGGACGAGCGTGTGACAAGGGTGTGACAAGCGTGTAACGAGTAAGGGACGAGCGTGTGACGAGTGAGGGACGAGTGTGTGACGAGTGAGGGACGAGCGTGTGACGAGTGAGGAACGAACGTGTGACGAGTGAGGGACGAGCGTGTGACAAGGGTGTGACGAGTGAGGGACGAGCGTGTGACAAGGGTTTGACGAGTGAGGGACGAGCGTGTGACGAGTGAGGGACGAGCGTGTGACAAGTGAGGGACGACCGTGTGACAATGATGTGATAAGCGTGTGACGAGTGAGGGACGAGCGTGTGACGAGTGAGGGACGAACGTGTGACGAGTGAGGGACGAGCGTGTGACAAGTGAGGGACGAGCGTGTGACAAGGGTGTGACAAGCGTGTGACGAGTGAGGGACGAGCGTGTGACAAGTGAGGGACGAGCGTGTGACAATGATGTGACAAGCGTGTGACGAGTGAGGGACGAGCGTGTGACGAGTGAGGGACGAACGTGTGACGAGTGAGGGACGAGTGTGTGACGAGTGAGGGACGAGCGTGTGACGAGTGAGGGACGAGCGTGTGACGAGTGAGGGACGAGCGTGTGACAAGAAGTCAATGTTAATGTTGAAAACAGTTTTTGGCTTTAAAGTTAGATTTTTTAAATAATTTATAGCCAAAACAAGAAATAAGGCTTGAGTACGAAATCCATGCTTGAGCATGAGAACGGTTTTATGAATACGGGCCCTGGCAGGTCTTATTCTCTTGCTTAAGGTTACTTCATCCATAAGCCACGTTATATCATTCTTAACGTCAGAGTCGGAGAAACTGAGCTTTCTTTTTCCTGGATTTTATCGCGATATTTGATCCATACATTTCACACTGAATACATGTAATGAAAGTTAACAAATACCGATAAAATCACTGTATCATATCATTCGATGTGCTACTTGATGACGGGCTTGCTGCTTTGATTTGCATGTCTCTTATTTACATCAGAACAACACGTCACGCAAATTGTTTAAGGTTGACGTCCCACGAAAAATAAAGCAACGACTGAACTTATTTACACGCCATTGTACTATGAATAGGCAGTGACATCATCTTTCAAAATCATAGGAACCTGACTTTTTTATAACTACATGCATATTTAGACCTAAACACAGTTCTTACGTCACATATTTAAGGAATTAATGCTTTTGTAAAACACCATCACCAATGATACTATAATAATTATATGGAAATGGAATAAAACTTTTGATGTCGAAAAGTCGACCCCATTCCTCAAGAAACAAAAACACACTTTTCTTCATGTACAACAATGTAAACACCTCGAAAGTGGATAATTGTTCCTCTATGTATTTTCTTTCGGAGGTGAGATGCAATTTTGACTAGAAATTATAGTGAACCTATGAGACGTCGTGCAGTACTTTATTTGTAAAGAACTATTTACAGACGAACGAAAGCAATGACACATAGATATTGATTAGGCCATCATCTGATTATTGTTGGCAAAAATACGCTCATCGTTTTTGTTAAATCAATTCCTTAATTACTTAGCAATTCGGAATGATAGCAACACATTTGAAACGTTAACAAAGATGTTTCTTGCTTGTGTCTAAACTTGGATATTACAATGTAATATTAACGTTTCTTTACATAACACAATTTATTACAGTTTTACCAGTGGAAAATCGAAAGTGATATTTTTCATTAGTGAGAAATATAACTTTTTTTCTGATTCGACAAATCGTAACGCTGCTTACAAACTCGTGTGGCTAACATTTTGATATTTTTCACTCATGTTGCGCACTCGTGAAAAATATCAAAGTATTAGCCACGCGAGCGAAGAATATTTGGTATTACTGAAGACACTGTTAGATATTCTCAATATGTTTTACATGTAAGTGACTGTGACCACAACCCTGAAGGATATGCCGAAAAGTAAGATCTCTATGCAATGAACTTGTATTACCATTACATCAATCTTGAGTAATCCATTCAATTCGTTGATATCTATTTTTATTATAACAAAAGTAGTTTTTCTTTTAATCTATTTTAATCTATTTTAATCCACTTTTAATTATTTTTTTAAATCTAACAACATTCACAGTTGTAAAGCATCAGTAATAACAGCATTAATGTATCACAGGGGTACAGTTTCGTCTTTATTTAAATGACAGATTATGAAATGACATACATGTATCTAGAAATCGTCTACTTAAGATAATTCGTTTCTAACGATGTATAGCCATGTGTACACAACAATCCTCAAGTTCTCCGGAAACATCGTGCCCGGTATACCGGTCCTGTTGATAGTTGATCGGGTCACGTTCCAAAGGCTGCTGATACAACATCGGTAGGTGTGTACACAACTCGTCACTTCAAAGATTTTGTAAAGACTGATGGAACAGTAAGTACAACTACAAATCTTTCGTGTTGATTTGTATACCATTTATTTATCACAAAAAAAACAACTTGAACATATTATGTATTTACTTAGAGGATCTTGATTTAATCGGATGAAATAAGTGAATACCGAAGCGTCAACATAATCATAATCCAAACTCAAAATCGATTAAACCAGGGACAAAATTTGAACAAAGGAAAGATTTACATGGAGACCCTTGCAAAAATATAAGAGAATAAGACCAGGTGTTCCGGAAGAGTAAGCGTCTTCTGCTTCATCGACGACACCCGCCATGTAAATATTGTCACATCCAAGTAAACATCAAGTCTCAAAATGAGAACCGAGTATCATTGTCAATCACAACAAGTAAACACACTAATGAGCATACTCAAAAACGTCCATCTTCATATCACTTAAAGATACAGAATATTTCTCAATGAGACAAAGATTGCGACCATAAAACTTGCCCATAGTACTGATCAACCTGCATCTCTCGAATCCTTTTGTTGTTAGTTTGTTTGTCAGCAGTCGACATCGATCACAAAAATCCCGATATTTAGATCAAGCCCTGGAATACCGAATCAACGGCGACATGTAAACACCATCGGTAGGAGAAGCAGGGATGTTACTATCAAGAAACGGAAAGTTAACGATCGGAAAATTGAAATCATCACGTTTATCGTATAGCTTTGTAGTAAGCTGTCCATGTTGGTCGTAGTTTAAGTAGAGATCGAGGTAAGCAGCTGATGTAGAAGAGTCTGTTGTGTCCTTTATTTCAAGTTCAGAAGGGTATATACGATCGACGTGGTCAGCAAACTTCTTGTTGTTTATAGACAACACATCGTCGATATATCTGAAAGTGAAATTAAAAGATTTGGCAAGGTTTTTGTTACCTGTCCTGATTAGCCCCTCCACAAATTCAGCCTCGTATGAAAAATAAAACAAGTCAGCTAAGAGTGGGGCACAGTTTGTTCCCATGGGAATGCCAACAGTCTGCTGGAAAATCTTTCCTCCGAACTCAACAAAAATGTTGTCGACCAGGAATTCAATCATCCGTACTATATCTTCTTCAGTATATTTCCTTTTAGTTTTTGTAGATAAGATAAGTAAGATAAGTAAGATGGAAGATAAGTAAGATAAGTAAGATAAGTAAGATAGTAAGATAGTAAGATAAGTAAGATGGAAGCTAAAAAAGGATGTGCGTAGTCAATTGAAGGAGAAGTACAACTCAAAGGACAACACAAACTCTTAAAAGAACAACTGAACTAGGTTCATATAATAAATCGCCAAATCTCACATCTTACAATTTGTAACTCAGAGCAACTGCTTGAGAAGTGAATCATCAGATTGTCTTGCCGGTTGGTTGGAGAATGAATACTGGAGGAGGGGGTTTCTGGAAATGTTGCATGTTAAGGGAAAAATGGGGCGAGAGAGACGAAAATATAAGACACCCACGAAAATAATCACGGACTAGGATTTGGCCATACTACAGTAACTGCTTATCAAGTGCTTATCATACCCGTACCTGCTCGAAGATCAAGTAAGCTTATTCCGTTGCGCAGCGTCTGTCGTCGGTCTTCTGCCCGTCTATTAAACCTTTTACATAAATCCCTACGGGTCATAAACCACATTGCTGAAACATCCTTTAGGGAGGATATTTAATTTTGTATAAACGGAGAATCTTTTTCTGCCCCACTCTCCCATAACATATATTTTGTTCGATCGATGAATGTTTTATGCTAAATATTTATATTCGCGTCAATGTTATAATAGTTTTATAAATAATTACCACACTTTCGTGAAGTAGAATTGTTTGAGTCGAGGTTAAAATTGAGGTTGGTCAGGATTTTCTACATGGAGGGATATTTTATTTTGTGCCCTATATAAGATTTCACAGCGACCATATCAGCGATTAATAGTTCTATATATTGACTGTCCACGTGTCAGTTTAGCATATGATAGTCGATGTAGATTTCACTTATCTACAAAAAAAAAAATAAACCGATCGACACAACTTCAACCATATAAGTTATCTAAAGTGTAAATATATACTAGGGCAAAAGTAGGCAGGTTATCTAATGTTTACATCTAAAACTAGATCACCCTTCACAATTAATCCTGGTACACTTGTAGTACGCCTGTCAAGTCATACGCCAATTTGCCCGTTTTGCGGTCTTCACTGAATCAGTGCTTTTAAAACTCTCATCAACGCTATTTTCTGTACATTGTCTCAACCCCACCCAAACCTGGTTTGACGCCTTCATATTACATAGGTAGAGTGAAGAAAGATCAGAGAAAAAAGCACGGGTAAAAGAAATAAAGTGCCTTTCTCTTGTCCTAGTTTGGCTAATGTAGCGTCCAGTCCTCAGTGGTCAGTTAAGCAATACAGTCTCCCATATACATGATCCAGGCTTACTAGGGATATGTTGTACTATAAGCATGTTGAAAACGGAATGATAGAATGTAAGTTCAAAAACAGGTCGCGGTACGAATTTTCTAGAATCGCCCCTCAATAGCAAATTAGGGATATACACAAATTACTTAAAATGCTGCAGATAATTACAACTAAAATACAACACATTTCTTTATTATAAATATTTAGCACGGTACCACACCTCCTCAAGTAAATAATATATCAGTAAAGAAAATTGGATTCCAGAAGAAGAATATTTCCACGGAAGACGCTATATTTGCTGTTTGAATTCTAATTGGTCGAACATTATACAAAACATAGAGATTATATTGCTGGGTCATCGACTTCAAAAAGGATTTTTTTTGTATTTCAGAATTAGACAAAGCCTGTGGTGTAAACTGATTAAGCAAAGTACATTTTGTATTGAAAGTATAAACTGTTGAAAATGCTAAGAAATATATATGATAACATAAGATGTTATGTAAAACATTATGGTCTTTCAGACGAAGTCAACTGTGGATTATTTCAAGGAGAACTGTTAGCGTCGTTACTTTAGCGACAGTTTGTTAATGACTTAGAAATTAATTTTGTCAATGATAATCGTACATGGGTAGAGATAATAAGAACAATAAACACCTTCTTACTGATGTATGCTGATGATGCTGTGTTCATATCCGAGTCTCAGCTATGTTGAATTCATTGCAAAATTATTAAAATAAAAAAAATCGTTTTGTTCTTAGAAACGAGACAAAAATTAGGAATAATGATAAATGGTTTTATAGTAACGAAGTAACTGAGATAGTAAAGGAATTCAATCATCTGGGGTTGTTGGTGAACTTTAATCGGAATCGAAACTATATTTCTGAATAAGGGAAAAGGGCGATATTGCCTGTGTGTAAAAGTAACATGTTTACGTTGAAGCATGTTAAGCAGGGTTAAATAATTTTGTGAGAAGTGTTTTTAAAAAACGTGGGTGTTAAATATGGGGCTTCTAATAGGCTCAAGACATTTAAAAAAATCCTATTATTTATGAAAAAAAAGTAGTTTTAAAGATATTTCAGTTAGATTTAAAAGATATTATTTGGGCACGAATATATCATGCTATTAAATAACTCATTCCTACAGAAATTTCAACAAAACTGAAGACGTTAAATCTCATAAAAATATTATCAAGATAGGGTCATCTGCTCATGACTTACATATTAAAAGATGGATATTGAGAAATATATTGGTTTAGTCTAATAGAGGGAAGAAGAAGAAAGTTATTGTCAGCCTACCCTCATTATATCCTCTTCTAAACTGCTTTAGTTGTGTGGATTGATGGGTTCCACTGATTCTGAGAGAGGATGTGAATTATGTATCCGAAGTAAACGTGGTTGTTTATGTACAAACTGTTACATGTCTTACATGTATGTTACTTATGTTATCTTATGCGATGAGTTGTAAAAGATAAATAATTCAAATCTAAGATAGCAGGTACGAGAACATATCTGAGATTATGTTCTGGGTGGTAATCTGGTGTGTTAATCTTGATCAAAGTGATTATTGTGTTTCCTTAATGTATGTCCGATGTTGGATATGTAATACAAGACGAAAGAATTTTTTCTAATAGATTTGTAGGCAACATTTTCTCCCATACTATATCGTGTTAAAATGATATAGGGATAACAGCTTAAAACTAGATAATGCTGGCAGTGGAAGTTAAAACAATGATACCATGTGCAAAAATTAAATACAAAAAGACATAAAATCCAGATTATAATTAGATAAGCTGTTATTTATTAATATAAGTAAGCATGTATCAATATTACAGAGATATAATCATATTTAATCGATAGTTTGATAAGCGAAATGCCTTTAAATGTTGCAAAAAAATATAAATGTTTCAACAAACAGAACAAAATATCCTTTAAAACATCAGTGTCAATGGCATATCTTTATTCTTTATTTTCAGATACATTGCTGTACATGACCATCGTCTGACTACGTATACAATGGTGGAAGGTGTCCCCATCCAGACCCACACTCAGAAGACTGCACATGACCCAGCCTGAGGAGTTTGATGTCACACGTACTTTTTTCAAGGTATGTTAGACGTGACCATTCAATATGGCGGAGGTGTTTTTATCAAAACTTGTTATTTTACTAAACACTGCAAAATACATGACCAAAATATACCACAAAGTACATGTTGTGATGGAGAATCGATAATTTCAACCCTATTTTGGTACGTTTGTTGGTTTTTCTGATATTTTGTGTTATATGCCCAAAAACGCGTGCACGTTTGCAGAATACTGCGAAAGATAATAAAAACGATGAAAATCACTTTTTGTTTCTTTAATATACACTTAATGATTGACGAACCTTCGATTTTGGAATAAATCTCTCTTTCATTTTAAAACTACAGAATAAGAGAACGTCTTCGTCACAAGAACGGCAACTTACGCACATTCTGAACACCAATTACATCTGGATCAAATTTTAAAAAAATGTCCATCGATGATCGGCTTTACGTGGTACCCCACATAGCCAAAACAAAATCCTTACCGTCTGCGGTATGATGAGTTATGACAGTATGTCAGATCTCTTACATCAAACATCTTCCCGTTGCGGGCATGTAGCGAAATATACTCCTGTGCCTTCCATTATCAACTATTTACGTTTTTAGATTTTCATACGCCTGAATTAGAGGCATTGTGAAACATCGACAAAATTAACAGTTAAATTGGATTCAAGCATGCAGTAAAGGTAAATGTTACTTGGTATATTGTCACAAAGCAAAAACTTTCCTATCACGATAAACTGTTTTTAGCGACTGCCAGTTTTACTTTTTTGGGTGAATGTACAGCACGTGAAAAGATGTTTTTGGCACTTCCAGCAGTGTTTTATTTTAAGGTAATTTAATGATTTTGAAGAATTGTCAACAAAGTTTAATTTGTGTTGTATAAATTCTGATGGGATATATATATTATACACTTCCGCGTGAATCAGATAGTATTTAGTCACTGATTATACCGATTCGTTCTCGGCTTCGCACCTGTCAAACATCGCTAGCGTAAATTGTTGCCATTGTAAAGTTGAGGCACATGGGTATCAAAAAACGTTCAAACTTAATTAGTAATTAAGTAACCGCATCGTAAATGTAAATTACGTTATGTCGGTGTTATTATTTAAATTTTATACATTTATTTGATACAAAACTTACATTTACATGACAAATGTCCATTTTAATATAAAATAATACCCCTGTATAGTCTCCACGAGATACGGGTAACTACTTTTACCTGAATTGAAAACAGAATGCAATTTTAAAACTGGCAATCATTCTATGACAATGCAGTAACTTTGTATTATTTTTTTAAATGTTTCAAATAACTATATGAAAAATATTTACGCACTCCCATTTGGATATTATTTACTGAATATTATTTTCGTAGGTACAGATTTTTTCAATTTTGGGGGCTGAACTGCATTTCATATCAATATTTAACATAATGGGATGAAGCTTTTTACCATTTATTGAAAGTATACATTAAAATTTCAATATAACCATTTCCAATCCGGTGACAACCAATATGGCTGTACCTAGTCCTTAACGAAGTACGTTGCCAATAATTAATAAACATTTATGTGATTATTATTAGATCCCTCGAGAAATTCTGTGATATATCTTAGTGATCTCCATTAAATCTAGCTTCTGAGCACATTGATAAACTAATAAGCATGAACTGAAGGTTTGTGTTTTGATAACGTAATGTAAATGCAATGCGATTTGTTCTGTAAATGATAAAAGCTTTTATGCCGGAGGGTCCGTGTCTTCAATAACACAAATTGTCAATAGTGTACACTCTTTTAGGATAATGCTTTTTATTTGTGCTCCAATTAATTTCTTAAACGAGGTACTCGGTCATGGTCACTAGGTCATTTGCCGGATATTCCGTACCCGGTGTTACGGCCGTATTATTAGTGTATTGAGTCACATTCCGCGAGATAACAACGGAAAGGTGTCCCACTTGTTTTCCTCATCAATCAAAGATTACAGCCATTGATGGAGCGGTAAGTACAGTAATACGTCCTCCGTACTGATATTGTATAACAGTAACAACATTGACATCAGCTAAACGTGTAAATATAATGTATAATATAATCATAGTAATGCTAGAGTACGCAAACCGAAAGAGGATGTATAGGCCTATACATTACGACCTACATGTATACACAATATACAAATGTTGTATGATTGGCATTGTTGATCAATGTCGGATATCATTATTCGATCGCTATCCGTATCTAACGGCGTAATGTTCAATTATAAGTAAGGAAGAAGTAATAAGAAAATAGGGTAAACCCTCTTTCTATAAATAGATTTTGAAGGGTCGTCAGAGCTTCTCTTCTCTCGTATAAAACAAACAGTCAAAACACAGATGAAAACCAGATAAATATAAACGTTGTTAATGTTCATCAAAAGAAAGCAACCATCCCACACCCCAACCCCTCCCTAATCGCAGTTTCAAAAACATTTTGCTAAGTGATCTGAAGTGAAATCGTTCGAGGGGAGATAACTCGAAATACCGTACAGTTCCATCATACGTCTCGCTCTAAAATGTGACGTATAAGGTATTTTGATGAAGTTTAAGATGTATCTTGATGATGAAGATATTGTGATACTATGATGATGAGGATTATTTATTTCATGATGATGTTGGTATTATGATGATGACAAAAAGATGTTGTTTTTGATACTGATGACGATTGTAACGCTTGATGATGGTGATGATCGTGAAGTTTGATGATGATGATTATGATCATGATGATGATGATAATAATGATGATGATGATGATCGTGAGGTTTGATGATGATGATGTTCGAAGGTGGGGACATTGCGTTATACCATGATGTTGATATTTTGATGAAGTTTAAGATGTACGTACGAAATGCACTATCAGAGTTAGTACACATCTAAAGTCACGTTGTTTGTTTTTTGTAGAAACTGTTTTGTGAACTAATTCGAACAAGCCAGGTATTTTGTCTTAATCATTAATGTAAAAAAAAATTGTATCAAAATATAAGCCTTAGCCACGGATGAGATCACTAAACAAGGGGAATACATCGATAAGCATTTTGGTGACATTACATGAAAGTTTGAAAACATATACATATGTAAGCCTGTGTCCCACTTTGATATAAGTAATTAACGGTACCGTCTGGGACTGAAATGCATTACACCTGGCAAATGTAATTGACAACGCTGAGTTAATAATGATGTACAAAATACTTATTACTTACAAGTTCTTAGAGTTAGTTTGAACGCACTTTTTTAAAAACCAAAAGCGATAATCTGTTAGATTGTTCATGGACCGGTCCGGGACCCATCAGTTTTCGTCAGAAGAATAAATCACCTGCCTTAGAAATATTTCTAATGATGGTAATGGGATTGGATTTTTTTATGATGAAGATTGCGATTGCATGTTGACGAGGATGACGATGATATCACACCAATGTTATAATGATGGTGTTGTACCATGATGGGGATTATATGATATAATTATGATGGTGATGGCATGGCGTATGATGGCGATGATGAAGTGATATCACGATGATGGTTGGGTACGTGATGGTGATAATATGGCGATATTATGATGATTATGGTATCATGGAGATGACGATTTGGTGTTATACTGATGATGGTTATTATGCCTTGATGATGATGATATTGTGATACTATGATGATGATTATTTATTTCATGATGATGTTGGTATTATGATGATGAAAAGAGAATGCTTTTAATAATGATGACGATTGTAACGTTTGATGATCGTGATGATCGTGAGGTTTGATGATGATGATGATGTTGATGATGATAATGATGATGATGATGATGATGTTGATGATGATGATGATGATGTATTAATGTTGCTAATGGTGAAGAATTATGTATGTGAGCAGAAATGTAAGTGAGCTTGTGTTGTAAATACGTATTTTTTGTAAAATCTTTGAAAAATAAAACAAATACACGTTTTGCGTGAAAATCAAAATAGGCAGATTGAAAAAAAAACGACTGCAATATAGCTAGATTAAAACATTTTTATTTTTTAATCTGTTTTACGAGTGAAATATATTTTACATTCCACTGGATTTGATTGATTTTTCTTTTTTATTACATTGCCCAGTAACTTATTATTTCATTTTTTAACTTTACGGTCACAGCTGATCAGGACAGAGTATAAGGTTTACAGAATATTAAAATTCCCTCAGATATAATTTTTCTTTCTTTTTTAAAAAAAATGGAAAAGCAAAACACTTATTTAATAAGTATTTCTTGATTTACAAAATGCTATGAAGGTTTCAAAATGTACCTACACGTACATGTAATGTAATTAATGAAAACAACAGTACAGAATAAGTGCGCAATGATATCGGACCTTTACCTATATCATCATTATTGATTATATAAGCAGTAATGCCTTAAGTTTTATCTCATTATCAAGTTGATATTTTCTAATATTTCACTAGTAAAATGTAATAAAAACTTTCACTTATCAAGTTGACTCGATTGACACACGTAGCAAGTTGCATATCCACAGTTGTCTACAACTAAATTTTCGGATACATTTACATGTAAAATATATATTTGTATATGATGTATCTTAATTTCCGTTATCCTCCTATTGCAGATACGAAACTAACTTTTGATTACGTTAACAATGGCGGAAGGAGCCCCCCATCCAGACCCTCACTCTGAAGACAGCACACTACCCAGCCTGTCAGACTCCCACCTTCTGGAATGTCCGATCTGTCTGGAGCAGTTACGTCAGCCGAAGTCTCTGCCGTGTCGTCATTCTCTTTGTGAGGACTGTTTGAGTAGCTACATCGTCAGTGAGGTGTCAGGGACGAGTGGTACGGCGACCTCCTTTACCTGTCCGGTATGTAGGACGTTAACTCACCCCGTGGACAAATCAGAAGACATAGAGAAATGGGCCCAGCAGTTCCCGACCGACAGTGTTGCCATAGAGATGTTACAGCTAAGAAACAGGACGACAGAGCAACATTACTGCATGCCTTGTCAGAGAAGAGAGGGAAACATGGTACCTGCACAATTCTGGTGTTCTACCACTCAGTCATTGTTCTGCGAGTCTTGTAAAATAGATATGCATGATTATTTCCACGTTGGATGTGATATCGTAGATATGAAGGCTTACACCGAGTGGCAAATCGGACAAAGGACGTCCGACAAACGATGCGACAGACACAGGAAGAAGATTGCTTACTATTGCGAGGATCATAAGTCCCTGGGTTGCAGTAAATGTATCACTGTTGGTCACAGGAAATGTGAAGATGTGTCCACAACAGAGGATTACTGTGAGAAACTGAATAATAGCTCCCAACTGGAAGAAAGAAAGAACTATCTACAGCAAGTAGCAGACGACTTGGAATCCGTGATAAAGGACTTTTGTCTACAACAACAGAGTATTACAGACGACAAAGATGCGGTATTGAAAAGTATCGACGACCTACAGGAACGTATGGATAAACGTATCAGAGAGATGAAGAAGGAAATCATAGAAGACGTCATCGCGGCGTACAAACAGGAGAGAGAAAATTTGAAGGTGACCACCCAGAAATGCGAACGGCTGAAGGTCGCAATACAGAATACATTAGAGTTGTCTGCTACAGCTCTACAGAGAAACGACCATACAGACACGATCCTGCTTTACCAGAAAGGTGAGACGGAGCTCGAGGCATGTAAGGATCTGTTGAAAGAAATGAAAATGTCAATTTCAACAATCAATATTGAACATGAAATCGATTCGGACGTGAGAAGTCTAAACTTCGGTAGAGTCGTTGTCCGAAAGCAAAGAAAAGCTTTTCCAGATGTCTCAACTCTCGCCGAACCATTATCTCAGTGTGAAGTACGAGAAATAAGAAAGGTGAACATCAAATGTCCGTCTGATCAACATGATTGTGTTGCCCGTGGTGTTGTTTACTTCCCTGACGGCAGAATTGTGGTGGGAGATGACAATAATAACAAGATCAAGTTAATCAACGACGCGGGTGACGTTGTGGACGAGTTGAAATTAGATGAAAATCCTTGGGATCTGTGTATGGTGGATAACACCACTGTGGCGGCCGCTATAAAAAGTCCCGGAGGTATACATGTAGTGTCTGTCACACCCTCCAAACTTACACTGTCGACTGTAATAAACAAAAATAAACGATATTTCGGTATAACGTACAGAGATGGTGAGTATATCGTGAGTACAGAATCCGAAGTCTGTAGTGTTAGGAACGACGGGACGACCAAGTCGTTATATCGATATACTGACCGGGTATACGCGTTGTCAGATGTTTCCAAGGACGGACATATCTTTATCGCCCATCACAGAAACAGTACTGGTAGTGCGGCTGTTGGTAGGTTGTCAACTGACAACAAGTACACGGACGTGTTGAAGGTCGGTGTGGTTAACCGTGCGTATGGAGTGGACGTAGACGTGGAAGGTAACGTCTATGTCTGTGGTTGGTACTCCAACAACGTGGTACAGATGTCCGGGGACGGGACCAACATCCGGAAACTGTTAACGACAGCGGACGGTATCACACGACCACTAGCTGTATCTGTGTGTGGTGATAAACTGGTGGTGACAAACTACCCCGGTCAGAGCAATTACATCCAGGTGTTTCAACTGGTATGATTGCAGAGTAAATCGTACACAACGTGATAGTCTAGTCCTGGTAAGACATTAATAGAAGCATTTTTAATTGATTAAAAAATCTATCCTGTAAATGAGAATAAAAGGTTAAATTAGAAGTTGCTCAGAGTAAGGAGAATATCTGATAATAACTGAATTACAAATATCGGGTATATGGTATATAACAATACCTTGTTGTCAAAGAAGTGTCATATTACACCTTTTATGTTTTTTGGCGTTGTTGTACTAACAATCAAGGCGTAGGTTGTAAATCTTATGAAGATATGAACAATAATTTATGCATGTGTTCAAATCGCTATCGTTGATTGTGTTAAAACATGAAATGTTCACTTCTTCCTGAATTAGGATCGGAGATGATTGCTGTTTTAAACAATCGCTTAAAGTTTACCTAAAAAAGCAATGCTTTTCTGAGTGGGAAATGAAGTAGGAAATAAAAAAGATAAGTAAGATGGTTTATAATAATTGCAGCCACACTCAGATTTCAGGAAAGCTGAATGACTTAATACTATTGCTTTACGGAGATATATGGGAAGATCTTCATCTTCGTTTAAAATGTTAAATCTAATTTATTGTACACAGACGTGTTGAAGGTCGGTGTAGTTAAGTATACGTATGGAGTGGACGTAGACGTGGAAGGTAACGTCTATGTCTGTGGTTGGAACTCCAACAACGTGGTACAGATGTCCGGGGACGGGACCAACATCCGGGAACTGTTAACGGCAGCGGACGGTAGCACATACCCACTAGCTATATCAGTCTGTGGTGACAAACTAGTGGTGACAAACTACTCAGATATGAGTAATAACATCCAAGTACTTCAACTTGTATGTAGACAATCGACTTGATAGCCAATTCCTTATATATCATGAACATTGTTTTAGAGTTGTGTCTATCGGACTCATTAGACTTATAGTGTCTTTGAATAAAAAGAAGAGAGTGAAGTTATATTACTACTGTAATAGTTATTAAAGAGTGTCTGACTAAAATGAATTGTTTATCACACACTTGATTTTCTGATGACATTGTCAGACTAACAACAACTGAGTTGAACTGTAATGAATCCAATATCCGGAATGTTAAACAACTTAGCATTGTGGTGCATATAAAGGAAATATTAGTCTCGGAAATAAAATCTAAATTTTTCTCAATTATTCTGTGGACCAAATCTGTATATCATCATTCATATTCAAGTGATTCTTTGGTATTGATTACTGTATAAATAACCAACTTCAATGTACTTACAGTGTTAATAGCGTAGTCGATGAAGCTTGGTACAAATGAACGATGCAGTCACTTTGTTTCATTAGAACGGCCCAATGACCTGGTTACAATAGAACGGCCCAATGACCTGGTTACAATAGAACGGCCCAATGGGCTGGTTACAAAAGAACGGCCCAATGACCTTGTTACAGTAGAACAGCCCAATGCCTTTGTTACAATAGAACGGCCCAATGACCTTGTTACAATAGAACAGCCCAATGACCTTGTTACAGTAGAACGGCCCAATGACCTTGTTACAGTAGAACGGCCTAATGACCTTGTTACAGTAGAACGGCCCAATGGCCTTTTTACAGTAGAACGGCCCAATGGCCTTTTTACAGAAGAACGACCCAATGACCTGGTTACAGTAGAACGGCCAAATGACCTGGTTACAGTAGAACGGTCCAATGACCTTGTTTCAGTAGAACGGCCCAATCTCCTTGTTACAGTAGAACGGCCCAATGGACAATGGCCTTGTTGAAGTGAAACGGCTCAATGACCTTGCTACTTTGGAACGGACAAGTGGCCTTGTTATAATGAACGGCCTGGTGACTTTGTCAAAGTGGAACGACCCAGTGACCTTGTTACAACGGAACAACCCAGTGAACTTGTTACAATGGAACGTCCCAGTGACCTTGTTACAATGGAACGTCCAAAAAACCTTGTTACAATGGAATGTCCCAGTGACATTGTTACAGTTGAACGGCACAGTGACCTTGTTACTGTGAAACTGCTCATTGACCTTGTTAAAGTGGAACCGTCCATTGACCTTGTTACAACGGAAAGACCCAGTGAACTTGTTATAGTGGAACGGCCTGGTGACCTTGTTAAAGTGGATCGACCCAGTGACCTTGTTAAAGTGGATCGATCCAATGACCTTGTTAAAGTATGATAGTGAACAATCGTGTGATATGATTAATTATTGCGGGTCACAGAGTGAATTTGACCCGCACAGACAAAAACTCTGGCTAATTTCAAGAAGAATTTGAAGACGTTTCACGTCTACATTTTAGGCCCTATACAGACCACATGACTATACTGACGCCTATTGGTGTATGTATTTATACACTGATTATTAACTTAATGAATGATGGTAATTGTAAGACTGGCTTTGTTTTTGCATTACAAGAAATAACATTATACCCATTTTGGTAAGTGTTTTTGAGTAATTTAATAAAATTATATAGAACCCTATATAAATGTTGTGTAATATTGTTATTATACTTATTAGACTTTCATTATTAGTTAAAACTGTAAATACCTTGATATTTTTGTGTCGGTTGCATCCGTGGTAAAGTAAAGAAGGTGACCGGTTACTTCATGGACATGTACTAATCCACTACAGATTAATTCAATTTGAACCAGTAAGTGATAATAAGCGGTAATAAACAGTTTGAAAAACTTACATCACTATTTGTTTTCATTTTAGTATAACTCCGACAAAGTGATATGTTCTATTCGCCTTCTTTCCGTCGCCCGTCCGAAAATAATTTGCATTTTCAACTTCAAAAATTCCTGGACCGATTTAAAGTTGAATTTGACAAAAACCTTCCATTGCACTATAAATATTGGGTATGTTATCTGAAGTTTAGTTGACTAAAATTCATTATCTTCTTCAAATCGAAAAAGAAATGCTGAAATCAAACAGAGAGTACCAATGCGTCAACAAAACCATATTCAAACTCGAAATCGATTGAACTTAAACTTGTGAAAGGTACATGAGAAAAAGACCAGCTAATCTGGAAAAGTAAGGGTTTCCGCTTCATCGAGAACACTTGACAAGTAAGTTTAGGTCACATCTAAGTAAATGTCACGTCCTCAAAGTGAGAATCAGACATCTTTCTTTATCACAATCAGAAGTAGGCATACTAATGAGCATATGGTATTAAAAAAACGTGCAATGTTTTATCAATCAAGGATACACGGGAATTTCTCAATGGAACCAAGAAGCGATTACAAAACTTGCTCATAGTCTCCATAAACAAATAAACTATATGCCGGGCGTAAAGAGACAATCACAAATATTTTTAAAGATTTAAAGATTGCAGACTACTCACCACAAAACACATTTGCCAGTTTTGAAAGCTGCTGTACGGTCTCTGGATTCCTTTCCTTAAGGAACACCGCCAACTCTCTCTGACACAATATAACCAACTGTTCAGTGGAACGACCCAGTGACCTTGTTATAGTGGAACGACCCAGCGACCTTGTTATAGTGGAACGACCCAGCGACCTTGTGACTGTGGAACGACCCAGTGACCTTGTTATAGTGGAACGACCCAGTGACCTTGTTATAGTGGAACGACCCAGTGACCTTGTTATAGTGGAACGACCCAGCGACCTTGTTATAGTGGAACGACCCAGCGACCTTGTGACTGTGGAACGACCCAGTGACCTTGTTATAGTGGAACGACCCAGTGACCTTGTTTCTGTTGATAAAATAACAGGCACTTTTTCCCCAATAGGGGTTTATTGCCATTATTCGTTTTGTTGATATTCTACATTAGTTTCAAGAAGTTGTTCTCATTTGTGTTTTTTTATTTACATTTTTAAATATTAATTAAATGAAAAAAAACCATATTAATAAGCTAAAATAGTTTTCGAAAAATAACTGTCCATCCTATTGATTAGTTTCATGAAGTTGCTCTCATTTGTGCATTTTTTATTTACATTTTAAAATATTTATTAACTGAAGAAAACATATAAATACGCTAAAAATTAGTTTTCGAAAAATAATTGTCCATCCTATTGATATCCTAACCGTATCATATTTATTCTAATTATGCCATCGTTAGCATTGCAAAGTAAATAAGTTACAGCCAGTCAGTGTGATATGTTTAGAAATTATTTACTTAAACAAGTTTTCATAATGCATAATAGGATTAAAAGCATACTTTTCAACAAAATATAAAAAGTTGAAGTCATACCGAAACAAAAAGATATCTTGCATTGGATATCCGGAGAGTATGATAGTGAACAATCGTGTAATATTCTTAAATATTGGGGGCACAGATGGAATGTGTCCCGCACTGACGAAAACTCTGGCTAAATTCAAGAAGAATTTGAAGACGTTTCACGTCTACATTTTAGGCCCTTTATACAGACCACATGACTATACTGACACCTATTGGTTTATGTATTTATACACTGATTATTAACTTAATGAATGATGGTAATTGTAAGACTGGCTTTGTTGGTGCATTACTAGAAATAATAGTATCCCCATTTCGTAAAGTGTTTTTGAGTAATTTCAAAAATTATATACAGCTCTATATAAATGTTATGTAATATTGTTATAATACTTATTATACTATGATCATTAGTTAAAACTGTAAATACCTTGATATTTTTGTGTCGGTTGCATCCGCTGTAAAGTAAAGGAGGTGACCGGTTACTTCGTGGACATGTACTAATCCACTACAGATTAACTCAATTGGAACCAGTAAGTGATAATAAGCGGTAATAAACAGTTTGAAAAACTTGCATCACTATTTGTTTTCATTTTAGTATAACGCCGACAAAGTATCCAAGTGATGTATTCTATTCGCCTTCTTTCCGTCGCCCGTCCGTAAATAATTTGCATTTTCAACTTCAAAAATTCCTGGACCGATTTAAAGTTTAATTTTGACAAAAACCTTCCATTGCACTATAAATATTAGTTATGTTATCTGAAGTTTAGTTCACTAAAATTCATTATCTTCTTCAGATCGAAAAAAATGCTGAAATCAAAGTTTCATAAATAAAAACAGAGAATACCGATGAGTCAACAAAATCATATTCAAACTCCAAATCGATTGAACTTAAACTTGTGAAAGGTACAAGAGAAAAAGACCAGCTAATTCGGGAAAGTAAGCATTTTCTGCTTCAGGACTCGCACAACTAAATCATTTACTATATCTTATTACCAAATATTTTAGCTAATAAATTTAATATTTAAAGTTCAGCAATAGTGACAACTGTCTAGATTCATAGATACGTACCTTACAAAGACTACAAAGTGAGTTTTTGGAGAAGTTTCGTGGCATATTGGGGTGTCACTGTGTCCAGAAGTTGACAACCGGAAGTTTACAGGCAAAACCGGTGACCCTTAACAGAAACGCCCCCATCTATTTTGACCCTGTATAAATCTGCACATATACATGGAAAAATATTAAAAGTATACATTTTTCAAAAGTTCAGTATTTGTACATTTCATTCATGCAGAAATCTGACATAAGTTCCTCCTTAAATTTCCATAGTGGACCAGTAATTAGCCGGAACACATTTACATAGGAACTACAAACGTACATGTATACTGTATGAAACACATTTTGATTGGATGATTTAGTTGTGTTAGTCCTTCATCGAGAACACTTGACAAGTAAGTTTAGGTCACATCTATGTAAATGTCACGTCCTCAAAGTGAGAATCAGACATCTTTCTTTATCACAATCAGAAGTAGGCATACTAATGAGCAAATGGTATTAAAAAAACGTACAATGTTTTATCATTCAAGGATACAATGAAATTTCACAATGGGACCAAGAAGGGATTACAAAACTTACTCTTACAAAATAAACTATATGCCGGGCGTAAAGAGACAATCACAAACATTTTTAAAGATTTAAAGATGCAAACTACTCACCACAAAACACAGTTTCAGGACATAAAGAGGGCATACTATTTAATATGAACTAATTTCAAATAAATTTCCTCTAAATGCTCTTTAAAGGCAATATTGCGGCAGATCCCACACTGGAAACGTTTATGTTATTTAACTTACACATGGCTTTTTGTTGGACTAAGAAATTCTCTAAGTTACTGTACCACAAAAAAATGGCACTTGAAGAAATTGAAATAACATACTATTTTGTCTTGCATTCGTGCCTACTAGAGATTTGATGAGAAACTTAATGTATGTCATCTTAGAATTTGATATCAAATTTCCTATTACACTATCTGCGATACACCTGAGTGCATAATTCTATACTGTAAACCAAGATTCTTTCGCGGTTACTAATTTTCTAGTTATCCGCATCACAGCTCTATGTAGTTCGCGGCCATTAACTTTCGTGAAACAGACTATACATGCCCATGAACCTATACTTTCCAGTTTATTATATCTGATAAAGTGAGGCATCCACACTATATTTCGATAGAGTATCTAGAATGTCCTGTCATATCGTAACAGATAACGTACGCATATATACATTATTTGTAGTTCATAAAGCGAATTGGTAGGCGGATAATCTACCGTGTATAACGTATAGTTTTATTACCAGAGCATCCAATTGTATCACAACGTTTGACGTGTGATGGACGAGCGTGTGACAAGCGTGGGAAGAGTTTCTGACGAGGAAGGGGCGAGTGGGGGACACGTTGGGACGAGTTTCTGACGAGGAAAGGGCGAGTGGGGGACAAGCGTGGAATGAGTTTCTGACGAGCGTGGGACGAGTCTGGGACGAGGGTGTGACAAGCGTGGGACGAGTTTCTGACGAGGAAGGGGCCAGTGGGGGACAAGCGTTGGACGAGTTTGTGACAAGCGTGGGACGAGTCAGTGACGAGCGTGTGACTAGTAAAAGACGAGCGTCTGACAAGCATGGGACGAGTTTGTGGCGAGTGTGGAACGGGTAAAGGACGAGCGTATGACAAGTAAGGGACCAGCGTGGAATGAGTGAGGGACGAGCGTAGGATGAGCGTGTGACAAGCGTGGAACGAGTAAGGGATGAGCGTGGGACAAGCGTTGGACGAGTTTCTGACGAGGAAGGGTTGAGTGTGGGACAAGCGTGGGACGAGTTTGTGACGAGGAAGAGGTGAGTGGGGGACAAGCGTGGGACGAGTTTCTGACGACCGTGTGACAAATAAAAGACGAGAGTGTGACAAGCGTGGGACGAGTTTGTGACGAGCGTGTGACAAGCGTAGGGACAAGTGAAAGACGAGTTTGTGGCGAGTGCGGAACAGGTAAAGGACGAGGGTGTGACAAGCGTGGGACGAGTGAGGGACGAGCGTAGGACGAGGGTGTGGCAAGCGTGGAATGAGTAAGGGACGAGCGTGGAACAAGCGTTGGACGAGCTTCTGATCATTCAAGGACGAGCGTTTGACATGCTTGTGGCGAACAAGTTACGAGTGGGGGACGAGCGTGGGACAAACGTGTGACGAATGAGGGACAAGCGTGTGACGATTGAGAAACGAGTAATGGACGAGCGTGTGACAAGGGTGTGACAAGCGTGTAACGAGTAAAAGACGAGTGAGGGACGAACGTGTGATGAACAAGTTACGAGCGTGTTACGAGCGTGTGCGCGTAAGTTACGAGTTATACCACCGTCACATACACGAATTTTTCTTACAAGTCCTTATGGATCGCACAAATTCGTAAAAGCACACGGATCCTAGCGATTTGGCCACTTTTAAACGCGATTTAAGAGTTGTTACGTGTGTGCGGCAAAATTCCATGATTTGTTACGAGTTACTACGGATAAACACAAGCAAATCACGTGCATTTTATAAACTTTGTATCGATTGTTACGAGTATCTTACGGAAAGTTACGATCCATCGAAGCTTTAAGTGTTAGTCACGACCTGTTTTTGATTTGCAACGAATAGTTACAAGTTAGTTACGATTATTTACGAGTTCTTACGTGTTTTATTGACAAAAATGTTCTTAATGTAGCATCATTCGACAACTGATATATATCCAACAGGTAAATTCATGTAAATCTGAGTAATAACCACGTAAACCACGTTACGATCAGCTTTCAGATCTAATGGACATGTCTGTATGTACCTTTACTCTTGTAGTTTGTACATACAAAGTTAGATATTTTTGTATATATGTTTATATATTTTCGGCGATATAATGCACCACTGTAACAACTGAATCGACAAAGCATGCTCTGCCAGCTGAGTGACAGAGACCACATCTAACACTATGTAAATGTAAAACCGACCCGCTCCTTTACACTAGTTCCGAAGAACCACCATTGCAGAATTAAGTAAGGCTCCATTGTACATACGTTTAAAAAAGTATGTACATAATAATAGAACAGGGAAAACACATTCATGCCGATTGCCCCGACTAGAAATTCAACCCGGGTCTACGTTGATAATCCACGGCCTTACCGATTGAGCAAAAAACAACATGTTCTCTGATCAGCTGAGTGACGGAGACCGCATTTAACACTATGTACGGATCGACACAGGGGTCTTGTTTTAGTTGTGGTAATTCGTCAAACAGTAAAGAATTCAAAACAAAATTACAGAATACTGAAGCATCGACAAAACAATAAACCGATCTCAAAGTCGATTAAACTAGGGACAAAATAAAGAATAAAGAAAGATCCACTCGGAGACTCTTGTAAAAGTACACAATAATAAGACCAGGTGTTCAGGAATTAAAAGCGTCTTCTACGACATGTACATCTTGGTCACATCCAAGTAATGAAATGAGAACCGAGTCATCATTGTCAATCAAAATAAGTAAGCAGACTAATGAGCATACTCAAAAACGTCTATCTTCATATCACACACAGATACAGAATATCTCTCAATGAGACAAAGATGGCGATTATACAACTTGCCCATATTTCTGATCAACCTACATCTCCCGAATCCCTGTGTTGTTAGTTTGTTTGCCAGCAGTCGACATCGATCACGGAAATCACGATATTTAGAGAAAACCCAAGAATATCGAATCAACTGCGACATGAAAACACATGTAGGTTGGATGAATTGTTTATACATCACGAAAGATTACAGATCACTTTAAGTACTGGCAGACACTGATCAGAAACTATTTCCAGATTTTAATGTTGCTATATTTGTTCAGGTTTATTTGGTCAGCTATACATATCAGCAAAGGGAACCTCTGGTTCATCAAAATACCTATATTCTCACAAATTTAATTAACGATGCAAACTGATATATGTATCATATTTTTTATCAATATTCACTGTTTGTAAAAGCACAAAAGGCGTAAAATAATCAGCGAAAAACCTTTTATTCGGTCACATTTGATGTACTGTACAGACTTCTTGATGTTTCTAACTTTGTTTCCGCTAATATCTGATTGATTTGTTTCTCATCTTTTTACCAACTGAAATAAAACTGTAAGTAGTTTACTAACATACGTTGCATTTAAATACACCCACCATACAAATAAAATTATGGGTAATATCTCTAATGCATCCGGAAGTAATTTCAGTACCATTCAATGGTCCACCTAGCGTCGACCTTGATGCTTGCCTGGAGGTAGAACAGGATGGCCGTATCTCTGATCTGGATGGCAGCCGAATATTCATCGATAAGTGGTATACTTTAGCTCAGTGGTGCATGGATTGGCATTGAAATGTTTAAATTTATTAAGTGGTAATATGACATTGCTGGCAGATTGTCTCAAGTTTTGATAGCCATAGCATGCTGAAGTAGCCTTGATCTTATTTCTGAGATGATATCGTAAGTTGTATGAGCACTCCTATCTCCAGGAAAGTTTGCCTGTTTGCCAATATGCATGTTATGATATTTGCTTGGTAAGTTGTACACTATATGATATATGTATTCTCTATCATTAGAGTCCGAAATCCTTTTTTTGTTGTTGTTATTCTCCATACCTACCAACCAAACTTAAAATCCCGTAAGCAACAGTAAGGAATGCTCCCTCCTGATGTTAGCTGTAGCAACTGTCAGAAATACTCTCTTCTGGTGTTCGCTAAAGCAACTGTCAGAAGTACTCTCTTCTGATGTTCTCTATACGAACTGGCAGAAATACTCTCTTCCGGTGTTTTCTAAAGCAACTGTCCGAAAAAAAATCAAAACCACAATCCGAACTCAAAATCGACCAAATCCGAGGCAAAATAGGAACAAAGGAAAGATTCACACGGAGACTCCCTAAAAAATTACAAGAAAATAAAACCAGGTGTTCCGGAAGAGTAAGCGTCTTCTGCTTCATTGACGACCTCCGCCATGTTAATTTTGTCGCATCCAAATAAACATCAAGTTCTCATAACGAGAAGTGAGTATCATTGTCAATCACAACAAGTAAACACACTAATGAGAATACTCAAAAACGTCCATCTTCATAACACTTAATGAAACAGAATATTTCTCAATGAGACAAAGATGGCGACCATAAAACTTGCCCATAGTTCTGATCAACCTGCATCTCTCGTATTGTTAAATTGTTTTATCACAGTCGACATCGATCGCAAAAAATAACGATACCTAGAGCAAGCTCTAAAATATCGAATCAATGCGACATGTTAACATCATTGGTTGAAGAGAAGGGATGCTACTATCAAGAAATGGAAAGTTCACGATCGGAAAATTGAAATTATCATTTATCGTATAGCGTAGGAGTAAGCTGTTCATGTTGGTCGTAGTTTAATTAGAGATCGAGGTAGGCAGCTGATGTAGAAGAGTCTGTTGTGTTATTTATTTCAAGTTCAGAAGGGTATATACGATCGACGTGGTCAGCAAACTTGTCATCGATAAATCTGAAAGTGAAATTAAAATATTTGGCAAGTTTTTCGTTACCTGTCCTGATTAGCACTTCCACAACTTTAGCCTCGTATGGAAACAAGAACAGGTTAGCTAAGAGTGGGGCACAGTTTGTTGGCGTGGGAATGCCAACAGTCTGCTTTAAAATCTTTCCGCCGAACTCAACAAAAACATTGTCGACCAGGAATTCAATCATCCTTACTATATCGTCTTCAGTATATTTCCTCTTAGCTTTTGTCGTGTTCACAAAGTATGCTCAAAGATAGCTCACTACCATATAATTAGTATTATCGTCGTCGTCCGCCTTTCTTGGAAAAGAAAGCTCTCAGAATTAGAGACAAATGTTTTGATGGACGAAACATTTTTGAGAAGGAGGTGATCAAGACTGATCAGAAGAGCTTTTGTTTTTTCAAAATCCACATCCCATTAATGCCACTTCTGCAGTATACGGTGTAACAATAAGACTGAAGCCCCGATTTAATGGTACTAAGAATGGTAGTAAGAAGTTTTGATAATGGCTTGGTTGAACAATGAGACGTGCCAGCGATAAAACGTTGCTTATCAGGATCCTTGTGTAGTTTATATCCAATATAGCCGAGGTAATTCAGCGCCTTAATCATTAACGGGTATTTCAAATGATTGTAATACTGATGTATGGTTGGAAAGGATTTCATGTTTCGAAAAACCGGTCAATGCGTAAGTAAGGTTACCTTGGGTAACAAACAGGCAAGTTTCTCTTTGCAAACAATGAATGCACTAGTGTTTGCAAACCGAGATCAGGTTATTAGATGCCTTGTCTGCAGGCACAACTACATACTTGCCATGTTGGTTGTTGAGTGTTGTTCGAACATCGAGGTCAAGAGATATCGACAAGAGTTTAGTTTTCATGTCATATAGCAAACTGCTTATTCTTTTCTGAAATAAAGACCTGATAGATTTAACCCACTCTGAAAGTGAATCCAATTCAACATGTTGACGTTTAGCTCATTGTCTGGCATTATCTTCCACAGAATCCATAAGAATCTTAAACTTCACATCCCATTTGATGGATTGAGTCTCGCGATACTAAGACCTTTCATAAAAAGCTCCCGTAGCTTTATGTTTGGGATGATATTCAGATTGCCGGTTACTATATGTCCGGCTTGGCAATAGCAATATGGGGATGAAGAACATAAGCATATTCTCCGTCGATTTTCTCTATACCTACATTTGTACCGTCCGAAATCCACACAGCTGCTTCTTGATAAACATTTTAAACGAGTAATACATTGTAGTTGTTGTAACGTCTCTGTCGGTTGAAGTACGTTGTAACAACAATATAATCGATATAACCTGTCTCATGTAGCCACATATTTCACCTTTATCAAATCTAAAGAAAATGTCCGTACAATGTAGTTGTTTAAACCTAGGAAATTGTAAATTAAATAGATGATGTGATACTTGTCTTATACTTGTCTTATACATTTGAGTATGTTCACAAAAAGTTAAATTGTAACTGTGTATTAAGGATTATCGACCACCACTACATCTAAGACATAATAGCTAAAAGATACAAGCTATATATAGCTCGTTAGCCAAATGTATATATTGACAAAAATATTGTAATACCATATAAGATTTTTGCAAGACAAGGGGTGTAAGATAGGGAAATTCCACCCAAGGGGTTTTGCCAAATTTGAAAATCCCGAGTGTGGAATTTTCCTATGTGAGACCTTGGGTCATGAAAACAAATTTTTCTCTCATTTCATCTATCTGAATAAGCTCAAAAACCATTAAAATACTTTTGACTTGCCACCATTTTGAAGATATCAACTTTTCCCTTGAACTTTTTTGACGAAAACAAATGATACAGTGAGATTATCCATACCCTATATTTGCAAACTTTGTTTGCGCAGAAAAAACAATCTCAGGTTCCTAATGTTCGCTGCTAAAATATCATGGAAGGTTTTAATTTCTTCACGTTGCCATTTTTCTCTTTTCGTCTTCAGATTTTACCGAACTCGTGACGACACGTCATTGTTGCGCCATTGGGACGGCACGCCGTAGCTATATTTTATGGGTAGATGTGTAATACAACCACAGCGATCATAGCTGTATTGCACTATGCAGTCCAGTATTACACACCTAGAAATGAGAGAATTTTGTGTACTTTCCTTCGTGTAACGAAAAACGTTGAATTCAGCAATAGACATACATTAGAGCATTCAGTATAATAAAGCTAACAATTTGAGCATGATTTGTTGATTGGATTAAATACAAACTCAGTCATTTTCTAATAGTGTGAGACTGTCTCGACGTTCTGGTTTCCTATGATAACAAACATGCTATCCAACCATATATATACTTACATCAATTAAACTCATGATGTCGAAAAAATCAACCCCATTCCTAAAGAAAAAACAATCCCAATTTCTCCATGTACAACAATGTGAACACCTCGAAAGCTGGATAATTGTTTCTCTATGTATTTTCCTTCGGAGGTCAGATGTAATTTGAACTAGAAATTGTAGTGAACCTTTATGAGACATCGCGCAGTACTTTATGAGACAAACAAAGCTTCCAAGAATTATTTACAGACGAACGGAAGCAATGAAGCATGACACGGACACATACCAACTTGATTAGGCCATCATCTGATTATTGTTAGCAAAATACGCTCAACGTTTTTGTTATTATTAATTCTTAAATTTTATTTCGGAATGATAGCAACACATTTGAAACTTGAACAAAGATGTTTCTTGTGTTTGTCTAAATATGGATATTGATATAAATATTAACGTTTCATAACATAAAGCAATATGTTTGTGTTTAAATATAGATATTGATATAAATATTAACGTTTCATAACATAAAACAATATGTTTGTGTCTAAATATGGATATTGATATTAATATTAACGTTTCATGACGTAACACAATATGTTTTACATGTTAGTGTTTGGAATTACAACCCTGAATGACATGCCGAAAAGTAAGATTTCTATGCATTGAACTTGTGTTACCATTTGCATCAAACTTGAGTAATCCATTCAATTCGTCGATATCTATCTTTATTATAACAAAAGAGTTTTTCTAAGAGATTGTGTTCTATCTTTTAATCTAATGTAATTTTTATAAATCTAACAACATTCACGGGTATAAAGCATCAGTAATAACAGTATTAATGTATCACAGAGGTACGGTTTCGTTTTTATTTAATGACAAATTATAAAATGACATACCTAGAAATCATCTACTTTAGACACTTTGTATCTTAATCGATGTAATAGCCATGTGTACAAAATAATCCTCAACTTTTCCGGAAACATCGTGACCGGTATACCGGTCCTGTTGATAGTTGATCGGGTCACGTTCCAAAGGCTGCTGATACAACATCGGTAGGTGTGTACACAACTCGTCACTTCAAAGTTTTTGTAAAGACTGATGGAGCAGTAAGTACAACTATAAATATTTCGTATTGATTTGTTAACTAAGAGGATCTTGACTTAATCGGGTAGTTAGATAAGTAAGGTGTAAGCTAAAAAAGGATGTTCGTAATGCGAGTACAACTCATAGGACAACACAAACTCTTAAAAGAACAACTGAACTTAGTTCATATTACAAATCGCCAAATTTGACATCTTACTTATTTGTAGCTTAGAGCAACTTCCTGAAAAGTGAATCTTCGGATTGGATTGCTGGTTGGAAGGAGACTTGATAGTGGAAAGGGGTTTCTGGAAATCGATACTGTTGCATGTTAATGGAAAATGGGGCGGGAGAGAAGAAAATGTCAGACAGCCTCGAAAATAATCATGAACTAGAAGTTGGCCATACTTCAGTAGCTGCTACCTTATTTGAAGCAACTATTGTTTATCAAGTGCTTATCATACCCGTACCTGCTCGAAGATCAAGTGAGCTTATTCCGTGTCGCAGCGTCTGTCGCCGGTCTTCCGCCCGTCCATTAAACCTTTTACATAAATCCCTACTAGTCATAAACCACATTGCAGATTTTGACCAGAAACATCCTTTAGGGAGGATATTTAATTTTGTATAAACGGCGTGTCTTTCTCTGCCCACTCCACCATAACATATATTTTGTTCGATTTATGAATGTTTTGTGCTAAATATTTACATTCGCGACAATGTTAGATTAGTTTAATAAACATTTACCACACTTTCGTGAAGTAGAATTGTTTGAGTCGAGGTTAAACTTGAGGTTGGTCAGGATATACTGCATGGAGGGATATTTTCTTGTTGTGCCCTATATAAGATTTAACAGCGACCATATCAGCGATTAATAGTTCTATATATTGACTGTCCACGTGTCAGTTTATAATATGATAGTCGATGTAGATATCACTTATCTGCAAAAATCAATTAAACTGATCGACGCAACTTTAAACACGTAAGTTATAATCTAACGTGTAAATATATACTAGGGTAAAAGTAGGCAGGTTATCTTATCTTTACATCTAAAACTAGATCACCCTTCGCCATTTATCCTGTAGTACGCCTATCAAGCAATCTTATGTTTACATCTAAAACTAGATCACCCTTCACAATTAATCCTGGTACACTTGTAGTACGCCTGTCAAGCCAAACGCCGATTTGTCCGTTTTGCGGTCTTCACTGAAACAGTGTTTTAAAAATTCTCATCAACGCTATTTTCTATAAATTGTCTCCATCCCACCCAGACTTGGTCTGAAGCCTTAATATTGCATAGGTAGAGTGAAGAAAGATCAGAGAAAAGCACGGGTAAAAGAAATAAAGTGCCTATCTCTTGTCTTATTTAGGTCAATGTAGCGTCCAGTCCTCAGTGGTCAGTTAAACAATACAGTCTCCCATATACATGATCCAGACCTACTAGGGATATGTTGTACTTTAAGCATTTTGAAAACGAAATTATAGAATGTAAGTTCAAAAACAGGTCGCGGTACGAATTTCTGGAATCTGCCCTCAATAGCAAATTAGGTTTATACACAAATTACTTATAATGATGCGATAATTACAACTAAAATACAACACATTTCTTTATTAGAAATATTTAGCACGGTACCACACCTCCTCAAGTAAATAATAAATCAGTTAAGATTTAGGTAAGGAATATAGAAAACTTAACAGCTCTCTATCAATTCTGAATATTCTGAGATAACTTGATTGGTAAGCGAAGAAAGGCTTAACGAAATACCTGCTACTGCAGATAGAATGTTTATGTGTTGTCTCGGTAACATATTATTCTCTGTGCTTAAGAATACTTTACGAGTAGAGTGAATGTATAATAAAATAAACGACGCGAAAATTGGATTCCGGAAGAAAAATATTTCCACGGAAGACGCTATATTTGCTGTTCGAATTTTAATTGGTCGAACATTATACAAACATAGAGATTATATTGGTGGGGCATCGACTACAAAAAGGAATTTTTATTTCAGAAATAGACAAAGCCTGTGATGTTTACTGATTAAGCAAGTACATTTTGTTTTGAAAGTATAAACTGTTGAAAATGCTAAGAAGTATATATGATTACATAAGATGTTATGTAAAACATTATGGTCTTTCAGACTTCCTCGAAGTCAACTGTGGATTATTTCAAGGAGAAATGTTAGTGTCGTTACTTTAGCAACAGTTTGTTAATGACTTAGAAATGAATTTTATCAATGATAATCGTACATGGGTAGAGATAATAAGAACAATAAACACCTTCTTACTGATGTATGCTGATGATGCTGTTTTCATATCCGAGTCTCAGCTATGTTGAATTCATTGCAAAATTATTTAAAAAAAACGTTTTGTTCTTAGGAACGGGACAAACATTAGAAATAATGATAAATGGTTTTATAGTAACGAAGTAATTGAGATTGTAAACGAATTTAATTACCTGGGGTTGTAGTGAACTATTATCGGATTTTATCAAGAATCAAAACTATAATTCTATATAAGGGAAAAGGGCGATATTGGCTATGTGTAAAAGTAACATTGTTACGTTGAAGCATGTTAAGAAGTGTTAAATACTTGTGTGAGAAGTGTTTTTTAGTTACATGTAAAATCTAGACACGTTTCAGAAATGGTTTTAAAGATATTTCAGTTAAATTTAAAAGATATTATTTGGGCACGAATATATCATGCTATTAATAACTCAATCCTACAGAAATTTCAGCAAAACTGAAGACGCTAAATCTCATAAAAATATTACCACGATAGGGTCATCTGCCCTTGACTTACATATTGAAAGAGGGAGATTCAGAAAGATATTGTTTTAGTCTAATAGAGGGAAGAAGAAGAAAGTTATTGGTTTAGTCTAATAGAGGGAAGAAGAAGAAAGTTATTGGTTTAGTCTAATAGAGGGAAGAAGAAGAAAGTTATTGGTTTAGTCTAATAGAGGGAAGAAGAAGAAAGTTATTGGTTTAGTCTAATAGAGGGAAGAAGAAGAAAGTTATTGGTTTAGTCTAATAGAGGGAAGAAGAAGAAAGTTATTGTCAGCCTACCCTCATTATATCCTCTTCTAAACTGCTTTAGTTGTGTGGATTAATGGGTTCCACTGATTCTGAGAGAGGATGTGAATTATGTATCCGAAGTAAACGTGGTTGTTAATGTACAACATGTAACATGTCTTACATGTATGTTACTTATGTTATCTTATGCGATGAGTTGTAAAAAATAAAGAATTCAATCTAAGATAGCCGGTACGAGAACATATCTCAGATTGTGTTCTTGATGGTAAGTAATCTCGTGTGTTGATCTTGATCAATACTAGTATGATTCTGTTTCCTTAACGTATGTTCGATGTTGGATATGTAATACAAGACAATAGAAACTTTTCTAATAAATTTGTAAGCAACAATTTCTCCCATACTATCGTGTTAAAATGATATAGGGATAACACCTTAAAACTAGATAATGCTGGCAGTGGAAGTTAAAACAATGATACCATGTGCAAAAATTAAATACAAAAAGACATAAAATCCAGATTATAACTAGATAAGCTGTTATTTATTAATATAAGTAAGCATGTATCAATATTACAGAGATATAATCATATTTAATCGATAGTTTGATAAGCGAAATGCCTTTAAATGTTGCAAAAAAAACTATAAATGTTTCAACAAACAGAACAAAATATCCTTTAAAACATCAGTGTCAATGGCATATCTTTATTCTTTATTTTCAGATACATTGCTGTACATGACCATCGTCTGACTACGTACACAATGGTGGAAGGTGTCCCCATCCAAACCCACACTCAGAAGACTGCACATAACCCAGCCTGAGGAGTTTGATGTCACACGTACTTTTTTCAAGGTATGTTAGACGTGACCATTCAATATGGCGGAGGTGTTTTTATCAAAACTTGTTATTTTACTAAACACTGCAAAATACATGACCAAAATAGACCACAAAGTACATTTTGTGATGGAGAATCGATAATTTCAACCCTATTTTGGTACGCGTGCACGTTTGCAGAATACTGCGAAAGATAATAAAAACGATGAAAATCACTTTTTGTTTCTTTAATATACCCTCAATGATTGACGAACGTTCGATTTTGGAATAAATCTCTCTTTCATTTGAAAACTACAGAATAAGAGAACGTCTTCGTCACAAGAACGGCAACTTACGCACATTCTGAACACCAATTACATCTGGATCAAATTTAAAAAAAAATCTCCATCGATGATCGACTTTACGTGGTACCCCACATAGCTAAAACAAAATCCTTACCGTCTGCGGTATGATGAGTTATGACAGTATATCAGATCTCTTACATCAAACATTTTCCCGTTGCGTGCATGTAGCGAAATATACTCCTACATATACATTTATTTGATACAAAACTTACATTTACATGACAAATGTCCATTTTAATATAAAATAATACCCCTGTATTGTCTCCACGAGATACGGTTAACTACTTTTACCTGAATTGAAAACAGAATGTAATTTTAAAACTGGCAATCATTCTATGACAATGCAGTAACTTTGTATTATTTTTTTAAATGTTTCAAATAACTATATGAAAAATATTTACGCACTCCCATTTGGATATTATTTACTGAATATTACTTTCGTAGGTACAGATTTTTTCAATTTTGGGGGCTGAACTGCATTTCATATCAATATTTAACATAATGGGATGAAGCTTTTTACCATTTATTGGAAGTTACATTAAAATTTCAATATAACCATTTTCAATCCGGTGACAACCAATATGGCTGTACCTAGTCCTTAACGAAATACGTTGTCAATAATTAATAAACATTTATATGATTATTAATAGATCCCTCGAGAAATTCTGTGATATAACTTAGTGATCTCCATTAAATCTAGCTTTTGAGCACATTGATAAACTAATAAGCATGAACTTAAGGTTTGTTTTTTGATAACGTAATGTAAATGCAATGCGATTTGTTCTGTAAATGATAAAAGCGTTTATGCCGGAGGGTCCGTGTCTTCAATAACACAAATTGTCAAAAGTGTACACTTTTTTAGGATAATGCTTTTTATTTGTGCTCCAATTAATTTCTTAAACGAGGTACTCGGTCATGGTCACTAGGTTATTTGCCGGATATTCCGTACCCGGTGTTACGGCCGTATTATTAGTGTATTGAGTCACATTCCGCGAGATAACAACGGAGAGGTGTCCCACTTGTTTTCATCTTCAATCAAAGATTACAGCCATTGATGTAGCGGTAAGTACAGTAATACGTCCTCCGTACTGATATTGTATAACAGTAACAACATTGACATCAGCTAAACGTGTAAATATAATGTATAATATAATCATAGTAATGCTAGACGTACGCAAACCGAAAGAGGATGTATAGGCCTATACATAACGACCTACATGTATACACAATATACAAATGTTGTACGATTGGCATTGTTGATCAATGTCGGATATCATTATTCGGTCGCTATCCGTATCTTACGGCGTCATATTTAAATATATGACAGGAAGAAGTAATATGAAAATAGGTTAAACCCTGGTTCTATAAATAGTTTTTGAAGGGTCGTCAGAGCTTCTCTTCTCCCGTTTAAAACAAACAGTCAAAACACAGATTAAAACCAGATAAATATGAACGTTGTTAATGTTTATCTAAAGAAAGCAACTAAGCCACACCCAACCCCTTCCTTATCGCAGTTTCATAAACATTGATATGAAGTGAAATCGTACGAGGGGAAATAACTCGAAATATCGTACAGTTCCATCATACGTCTCGCTCTAAAATGTGGTGTATAAAGTATCTTGATGAAGTTTAAGATGTACGTACGAAATACATTATCAGAGTTAGTACAAATCTAAAGTACCGTTGTTTGTTTTTTGTAGAAACTGTTTTATGAATTAATTCGAACAAGCCAGGTATTTTGTCTTAATAAAATTGTATCACAATATAAGCATTAGCCACGAATGAGATCACTAAACAAGGCGAATACATCGATAAGCATTTTGGTGACATTACATGTAATTTTGAAAACTACATATGTAAGCCTGTGTCCCACTTTGATACTAGTAATTAACGGTACCGTCTGGGACTGGAATGCACTACACCTGGCAAATGTAATTGACAACGCAGAGTTAATAATGATGTACAAAATACTTATTACTTACAAGTTATTAGAGTTAGTTTGAATTTCGAATGCACTTTTTTAAAAACCAAAAGCAACACTCTGTTAAATTGTTTATGGACCGGTCCTGACCCCTTCTGTTGTCGTCAGAAGAATAAATCACCTGCCTTAAAAATGTTTCTAATGATGATAGAGGGATTGATTTTTTTATGATGAAGATGGCATTGCATGTTGACGAGGATGACGATAATCAATGTTATGGTAATGGTGTTGTACCATGATGGGGATTATATGATATTATTTATGATGATGATGGCACGGCGTATGATGGCGATGATAAAGTGATATCACGATGATGATAGGGTACATGATGGTGATAATTTGGCGATATTATGATGATTATGGTATCATGGAGATGACGATTTGGTGTTATACTGATGATGGTTATTATGCCTTGATGATGATGATATTGTGATACTATGATGATGATTATTTATTTCATGATGATGTTGGTATTATGATGATGAAAAGAAGATGCTTTTAATAATGATAACGATTGAAACGTTTGATGATCGTGATGATCGTGAGGTTTGATGATGATGATGATGTTGATAATGATGATGATGATGATGATGATGATGATGTTGATGATGATGATGATGTATTAATGTTGCTAATGGTGAAGAATTATGTATGTGAGCAGAAATGTAAGTGAGCTTGTGTTGTAAATACGTATTTTTTGTAAAATCTTTGAAAAATAAAACAAATACACGTTTTGCGTGAAAAATCAAAATAGGCAGATTGAAAAAAAAACGACTGCAATATAGCTAGATTAAAACATTTTTATTTTTTAATCTGTTTTACGAGTGAAATATATTTTACATTCCACTGGATTTGATTGATTTTTCTTTTTATTACATTGCCCAGTAACTTATTATTTCATTTTTTAACTTTACGGTCACAGCTGATCAGGACAGAGTATAAGGTTTACAGAATATTAAAATTCCCTCAGATATAATTTTTCTTTCTTTTTTTTAAAAAAAATGGAAAAGCAAAACACTTATTTAATAAGTATTTCTTGATTTACAAAATGCTATGATGGTTTCAAAATGTACCTACACGTACATGTAATGTAATTAATGAAAACAACAGTACCGAATTAGTGCGCAATGATATCGGACCTTTACCTATATCATCATTATTGATTATATACGCAGTAATGCCTTAAGTTTTATCTCATTATCAAGTTGATATTTTCTAATATTTCACTAGTAAAATGTAATAAAAACTTTCACTTATCAAGTTGACTTGATTGACACACGTAGCAAGTTGCATATCCACAGTTGTCTACAACTAAATTTTCGGATACATTTACATGTAAAATATATATTTGTATATGATGTATCTTAATTTCCGTTATCCTCCTATTGCAGATACGAAACTAACTTTTGATTACGTTAACAATGGCGGAAGGAGCCCCCCATCCAGACAGCACACAACCCAGCCTGTCAGACTCCCGCCTTCTGGAATGTCCGATCTGTCTGGAGCAGTTACGTCAGCCCAAGTCTCTGCCATGTCGTCATTCTCTTTGTGAGGACTGTTTGAGTAGCTACATCGTCAGTGAGGTGTCGGGGACGAGTGGTACGGCGACCTCCTTTACCTGTCCGGTATGTAGGACGTTAACTCACCCCGTGGACAAATCAGAAGACATAGAGAAATGGGCCCAGCAGTTCCCGGCCGACGGTGTTGCCATAGAAATGATACGGCTAAGAAACAGGACGGCAGAGCCATATTACTGCGTGCCCTGTCAGACAAAAGGAAGCATGACCTCTGCACAGTTCTGGTGTAAAACTAACGAGTCGTTTTTCTGTGAGTCTTGTAAAGTAGATTTCCATGATATGGTTCACGTCAGCTGTGATATCGTAGACATGAGAGATTCTAGGAATTTCATTCTCGGGCAGAAAACATCTGATAAACGATGCGACAGACACAAGGAAGAAATTGCTTACTATTGCGAGGATCACAAGTCCCTGGGTTGCAGTAAATGTATCACTGTTGGTCACAGGAAATGTGAAGATGTGTCGACAACAGAAGATTACTGTGAGAAAATGAATAGTAGCTCCAGGCTTGAGGAAAGAGAGAAATATCTACAACAAGGAACAGACGACTTGGAATCGATGATAGATGAATTTTGTCTACAACAACAGAGTATTACAGACGACAAAGCTGCTGTATTGAAAAGTATCGACGACCTACAGGAACGTATGGATAAACGTATCAGAGAGATGAAGAAGGAAATCATAGATGACGTCATCACGGCGTACAAACAAGAAAAAGAAAATTTGAAGGTATCCAGCCAGAAATGCGAACGGCTGAAGGTCGCCATACAGAATACATTAGAGTTGTCTGCTACAGTTCTACAGAGGAATGACCATACGGACACGATCCGGCTTTACCAGAAAGGTGAGACGGAGCTCGAGGC
This sequence comes from Mimachlamys varia, assembly GCA_947623455.1. Taxonomy (NCBI): domain Eukaryota; kingdom Metazoa; phylum Mollusca; class Bivalvia; order Pectinida; family Pectinidae; genus Mimachlamys; species Mimachlamys varia. The sequence goes on from OX392529.1 coordinate 40,178,235, forward strand.
ATGTAAGGATCTGTTGAAAGAAATGAAGATGTCAATTTCAACAATCAATATTGAACATGAAATCGATTCGGACGTGACAAGTCTAAACTTCGGTAGAGTCGTTGTCCGAAAGCAAAGAAAACATTTCCCAGACGTCTTAACTCTCGTCAAACCATTATCTCAGTGTGAAGTACGAGAAATAAGAAAGGTGAACATCACATGTCCATCTGATCCAAATGTTTGTCTTCCCCGTGGTGTTGTTTACTTCCCTGACGGCAGAATTGTGGTGGGAGATTATAGTAATCAGAAGATCAAGTTAATCAACGACGCAGGTGACGTTGTGGACGAGTTGGAATTAGATGGACGTCCTTGGGATCTGTGTATGGTAGATAACACCACTGTGGCGGCCGCTATAGACAGACCCGGAGGTATACATGTAGTGTTTGTCACACCCTCCAAACTTACACTGTCGACTGTAATAAACAAAAATAAACCATATTACGGTATAACGTACAGAGATGGTGAGTATATCGTGAGTACAGGATACGAAGTCTGTAGTGTTAGGAACGACGGGACGACCAAGTCGTTATATCGATATACTGACCGGGTATACGCATTGCCAGATGTTTCCAAGGACGGACATATCTTTATCGCCCATCACAGATACGGTACTGGTAGTACGGATGTTGGTAGGTTGTCTACTGACAACAAGTACACAGACGTTTTGAAGGGCGGTGTGGTTAACCAAGTGTATGGAGTGGACGTAGACGTGGAAGGTAACGTCTATGTCTGTGGTTGGTACTCCAACAACGTGGTACAGATGTCCGGGGACGGGACCAACATCCGGGAACTGTTAACGGCAGCGGACGGTATCAAACGACCACTAGCTATATCTGTCCGTGGTGATAAACTGGTGGTGACAAACAAGTCAGATCAGCAAAATTACATCAAAGTGTTTCAACTGGTATGATTGCAGAGTAAATCGTACACAACGTGATAGTCTAGTCCTGGTAAGACATTAATAGAAGTATTTTTTATTGATTTAACGAATTTATCTTGTAAATGAGAATAACAGGTTAAACTAGAAGTGGCTCAGGGTAAAGAGAATATCTGATAATTACTGCATTACAAATATCGGGTATGGTATATAACAGTACCTTGTTGTCAAAGAAGTGTCAAATTACACCTTTTATGTTTTTTGGCGTTGTTGTACTAACAATCAAGGCGTAGGTTGTAAATCTTATGAAGATATGAACAATAATTTATGCATGTGTTCAAGTCGCTATCGTTGATTGTGTTAAAACATGAAATGTTCACTTCTTCCTGAATTAGGATCGGAGATGATTGCTGTTTTAAACAGTCTCTTAATACCTAAAAAAGCAATGCTTTTTTGATTGGGAAATGAAGTGGGAAAATAAAAAAGATAATTAAGATGGTTTATAATAACTTCAGCCAAAATCAGATTTCAGGAAAGCTGAATGACTAAATACTCTTGCTTTACGCAGATATATCGGAAGCTCTTCATCTTTGTTTATCTCATTTATTGTACACGGACGTGTTGAAGGTCGGTGTAGTTAAGTATGCGTATGGAGTGGACGTAGACGTGGAAGGTAACGTCTATGTCTGTGGTTTCACCTCTTGCAACGTGGTACAGATGTCCGGGGACGGGACCAACATCCGGGAACTGTTAACGACAGCGGACGGTATCACATACCCACTAGCTATTTCTGTCTGTGGTGATAACCTGGTGATGACAAACAGCTCAGTAATTACATCCAGGTATTTAGATTTGTATGTAGACAATCGACTTGATAGCAATTCCTTATATATCACGAAAATCTTTCGAACTCATTAAACTTGACAATGGTTATCGTGTCTTTGAATAAAAAGAATAGTATGTAGTTATATTACTACTGTAATAGTCATTCACACTTGATTTTCTGATGACATTGTCAGACTAACAACAACTGAGTTGAACTGTAATGAATCCAATATCCGGAATGTTAAACAATTTAGCACTGTGGTGCATATAAAGGGAATATTAGTCTCGGAAATAAAACCTAATTTTTTCTCAATTATTCTGTGGACCAAATCTGTATATCATCATTCATATTCAAGTGATTCTTTGGTATTGATTACTGTATGTATTACCAACTTCAATGTACTTACAGTGTTAATAGCGTAGTCGATGAAGCTTGGTACAAATGAACGATGCAGTCACCTTGTTTCATTAGAACAGCCCAATGACCTGGTTACAATAGAACGGCCCAATGACCTGGTTACAATAGAACGGCCCAATGGGCTGGTTACAATAGAACGGCCCAATGACCTGGTTACAATAGAACGGCCCAATGGGCTGGTTACAATAGAACGGCCCAATGACCTTGTTACAATAGAACAGCCCAATGACCTTGTTACAGTAGAACAGCCCAATGACCTTGTTACAATAGAACAGCCCAATGACCTTTATACAGTAGAACAGCCCAATGACCTTGTTACAGTAGAACGGCCCAATGGCCTTTTTACAGAAGAACGACCCAATGACCTGGTTACAGTAGAACGGTCCAATGACCTTGTTTCAGTAGAACGGCCCAATCCCCTTGTTACAGTAGAACGGCCCAATGGAAAATGGCCTTGTTGAAGTGGAACGGCTCAATGACCTTGCTACTTTGGAACGGACAATGGCCTTGTTATAATGAACGGTCTGGTGACTTTGTTAAAGTGGAACGACCCAGTGACCTTGTTACAACGGAACAACCCAGTGAACTTGTTACAATGGAACGTCCCAGTGACCTTGTTACAATGGAACCGTCCATTGACCTTGTTACAACGGAAAGACCCAGTGAACTTGTTACAACGGAAAGACCCAGTGAACTTGTTATAGTGGAACGGCCTGGTGACCTTGTTAAAGTGGATCGACCCAGTGACCTTGTTAAAGTGGATCGACCCAATGACCTTGTTAAAGTGGATCGACCCATTGACCTTGTTACAACGGAAAGACCCAGTGAACTTGTTATAGTGGAACTACCAAGTGACCTTGTTAAAGTGGATCGACCTATTGACCTTGTTATAGTGGATCGACCCAGTGATCTTGTTTAGTGGAACGACCCAGTGACCTTGTTATAGTGGAATGACCCAGTGAACTTGTTATAGTGGAACTACCACGTGACCTTGTAATAGTGGAACGACTTAGTGTCCTTGTGGTAGGGGAACGACCAAGTGACCTTGTTAAAGTGGATCGAGCGAGTGACCTTGTTATAGTGGAATGACCCAGTGACCTTGTTATAGTGGAATGACCCAGTGACCTTGTGACAGTGGAACAACCCAGTGACCTTGTTATTGTGGAATGACCCAGTGACCTTGTTATTGTGGAACAACCCAGTGACCTTGTTATAGTGGAATGACCCAGTGACCTTGTTATTGTGGAATGACCCAGTAACCTTGTGACAGTGGAACAACCCAGTGACCTTGTTTCTGTTGATAAAACAACAGGCACCTTTTCCCAATACGTTTTTATTGCAATTATTTGTTCAGTTGATATTCTACATTAGTTTCACGAAGTTGTTCTCATTTGTGTATTTTTATTTACATTTTAAAATATTAATTAACTGAAGGAAACATGTCAATAGCCTAAAAATTAGTTTTCGAAAAATAATTGTCCATCCTATTTGATATCCTAACCGAAACATATTTATTCTAATATTCTAATTATGCCATCGTTAGCATTGCACAGTAAATAAGTTACAGCCAGTCAGTGTGATGTGTCTAGAAATTCTTTGCTTAAACAAGTTCTCATAATGCATAATAAGATTAAAAGCACACTTTTCAACAACTGATAAAAGAGTTGAAGTCAGACCGAAAAAAAAATATCTTGGATACCCGGGGGGGGGGGGGGCGTATGATAGTGAACAATCGTGTGATATGATTAAATATTGCGGGTCACAGATTGAATGTGACCCGCAAAGACAAAAACTCTGGCTAATTTCAAGAAGAATTTGAAGAAGTTTCACGTCTACATTTTAGGCCCTTTATACAGACCACATGACTATACTGACGCCTATTGGTTTATGTATTTATACACTGATTATTAACTTAATGAATGATGGTAATTGTAAGACTGGCTTTGTTTTTGTATTACAAGAAATAATATTATACCCATTTTGGTAAGTGTTTTTGAGTAATTTTAGAAATTATATAGAACCCTATATAAATGTTGTGTAATATTGTTATTATACTTATTAGACTTTCATTATTAGTTAAAACTGTAAATACCTTGATATTTTTGTGTCGGTTGCATCCGTGGTAAAGTAAAGAAGGTGACCGGTTACTTCGTGGACATGTACTAATCCACTACAGATTAATTCAATTTGAACCAGTAAGTGATAATAAGCGGTAATAAACAGTTTGAAAAACTTACATCACTATTTGTTTTCATTTTAGTATAACGCCGACAAAGTATCCAAGTGATGTATTCTATTCGCCTTCTTTCCGTCGCCCGTCCGAAAATAATTTGCATTTTCAACTTCAAAACTTCCTGGACCGATTTAAAGTTGAATTATGACAAAAACCTTCCATTGCACTATAAATATTAGGTATGTTATCTGAAGTTTAGTTGACTAAAATTCATTATCTTCTTCAAATCGAAAAAAAATGCTGAAATCAAAGTTTCATGAATAAAAACAGAGAATACCGATGCGTCAACAAAACCATATTCAAACTCCAAATAGATTGAAACTTAAACTTGTGAAAGGTACAAGAGAAAAAGACCAGCTAATCCGGAAAAGTAAGGGTTTTCACTTCATCGAGAACACTTGACAAGTACGTTTAGGTCACATCTATGTAAATGTCACGTCCTCAATGTGAGAATCAGACATCTTTCTTTATCACAATCAGAAGTAGGCATACTAATGAGCAAATGGTATTAAAACAACGTCCAATGTTTTATCATTCAAGGATACAATGAAATTTTCAATGAGACCAAGAAGGGATTACAAAACTTACTCTTATTCTTCATAAAAAAATAAACTATATGCCGGGCGTAAAGAGACAATCACAAACATTTTTAAAGATTTAAAGATTGCAGACTACTCACCACAAAACACAATTTCAGGACATAAAGAGAGCATACTATTTAATATGAACTAATTTCAAATAAATTTCCTCTAAATGCTCTTTAAAGGCAACATTGTGGCAGATCCCACACTGGAAACGTTTATGTTATTTTTCCCCTACAATTACCCGTGTTATTCCACTCACAGATCATTGTATAAACGTGCTGACTGTTGGATAAATATATGTTATGTATCATTAGTGGAATATGACCTTCCGGACTTTTGATTGGTTGAGATGTTGAACTTTGACCGGAAATCACGTGGTTAAATGCAACGTGCTGATTGTTGACGTCGTAATCGATTGTTGACGTCGTCACAATTTGGCGGGAATATATACGAGATGATGTTTTTTCGCGCAAATATTTCGCGGTTTACAGAGGACAGCACTGCAACTGCGACTTGATATCATTGTGGTAGAAACAGGTCACACGACTCGTGGTTATTGGATATGGAATTTATTTCACTCGAGTTATTTATTTTTTTTAAAGTTACAAAAGACACGAGCTTTAGCTTTATTACTCGTTGTGTAACCTCTTTAACTTACACATGACTTTTTGGTGCATTTGCTGAAAGCGATAAGGCCCTATCGGCCTCTTGTTTAATTACAGGGGAATAGACCTTTCTGCTTATCTCTGATTTACCTAATCACCCTTTAACAACTGGATCCTGGTCAAATAAAGCATGACGGATTGGCTATTCTACTCCACGCCAGAAAGCATAACTCTTGGAAGTATTGATTATTCGTCTGTGTTGGTCAACTTACCGGACAGAGAGTATATTTAACTTTTATTATCTTTGCCCACACTTTGAAAATGTTCCACGAGGCATTTCCATTAATTTAAGGATCAGACCACTTTTTGTACTCTGCTACCTTTGTTATCAGCATTCACATATATGTATATTTAACCGTTATCTAAGGGTTTAAAGGAACATGGTCGATCGGAATTTTAATATTTATTTAATCATATCCAATAGCTTAAGATGTCTCTTATTGTATCCAGCCAATTGTAGCTTACTAAGCAAGCCTAAAATACGACAAACTTAAGATAGATCAGTTAAGATAAGAAAAAAACTACAGATCAGTGGATGATATTTGTGAAGGAACACAGACCTTTAATCAAAGTTGTGACGGACTGTGTTATCTATTCCGTCTGTCAATTGTTTCTTGCAGACAATAAGGCCGACGATGGTGAATGCGATAGGTATTGTTTGCGTAGCACTGGCTGCACAAGGTAAAATGTCTATATGTTTCCTAAACAAGCATTGTACTAAGAACATTTCCCAGTTACTGTACAACAAAAAATGGCACTGCTCAATATTTGATAAATTGAAATAACATACTATTTTGTCTTGCATTCGTGCCTACTAGAGATTTGATGAGAAACTTAATGTATGTCATCTCAGAATTTGATATCAAATTCCCTATTACACTATCTACGATACACCTGAGTGTATAATTCTATACTGTTAACCAAGATTCTTTCGCGGCTACTAATTTTCTAGTTATCCGCATCACAGCTCTGTGTAGTCCGCGGCCATTAACTTTCGTGAAACAGACTATACATGTCCATGAACCTATACTTTCCAGTTTACTATATCTGATAAAGTGAGGCATCAACACTATATTTCGAAAGAGTATTTAGAATGTCGTGTCATATCGTAACAGATAACGTACGCAACATTATTTGTAGTTCATAAAGCGAATTGATAGCCGGATAATCTACCGTGTATAACGAAAAGTTTTATTACCGGAGCATACAATTGTATCACAGCGTTTGAGTTGTGAGGGACGAGCGTGTGACAAGCGTGGGACGAGTTTCTGACGAGGAAGGGGCGAGTGGGGGACAAGCGTGGGACGAGTTTCTGACGACTAAGGGGCGAGTGGGGGACAAGCGTGTGACGAGTTTGTGTCGAGGAAAGGGTGAGTGGGGGAAAAGCGTGGGACGAGTTTCTGGCGAGGAAGGGGCGAGTTGGAGACAAGCGTGGGACGAGTTTCTGACGAGGAAAGGGTGAGTGGGGGAAAAGCGTGGGACGAGTTTCTGGCGAGGAAGGGGCGAGTTGGAGACAAGCGTGGGACGAGTTTCTGACGAGGAAGGGGCGAGTGGGGGACAAGCATGGGACGATTCAGGGAGGAGCGTAGGACGAGGATGTGACAAGCGTGGGACGAGTCAGGGACGAGCGTGTCACGAGTGTGGAACGGGTAAAGGACGAGCGTGTGACAAGTAAGGGACAAGCGTGGGACGAGTGAGGGACGAGTGTGGAACGGGTAAAGGACGAGCGTGTGACAAGTAAGGGACAAGCGTGGGACGAGTGAGGGACGAGCGAAGGACGAGGGTGAGACAAGCGTGGAACGAGTAAGGGACAAGCGTGGGACGAGTGAGGGACGAGCGTAGGACGAGGTTGTGACGAGCGTGTGACAAGTAAGGGACAAGCGTGGGACGAGTGAGGGACGAGCGAAGGACGAGTGAGGGACGAGCGTAGGACGAGTGAGGGACGAGTGTGTGACAAGTAAGGGACAAGCGTGGGACGAGTGAGGGACGAGCGTAGGACGAGTGAGGGACGAGTGTGTGACAAGTAAGGGACAAGCGTGGGACGAGTGAGGGACGAGCGAAGGACGAGGGTGTGACAAGCGTGGAACGAGTGGGGGACGAGCGTAGGACAAGCGTTGGACGAGCTTGTGATGATTAAAGGACGAGCGTGTGACATGCTTGTGACGAACAAGTTACGAGTGAGGGACGAGCGTGGGACAAGCGTGTGACGAATGAGGACAAGCGTGTGACGATTGAGTGACAAGCGTGTGGCGATTGAGAAACGAGTAAGGGACGAGCGTGTGACGATTAAGGGACGAACATGACATTGTGACAAGCATGTGACGAGTGAGGGACCAGTAATGGACGAGCGTGTGACGAGTGAGGGACCAGTAATGGACGAGCGTGTAACAAGAGTGTGACAAGCGTGTAACGAGTAAGGGACGAACGTGTGACGAGCAAGTTACGAGCGTGTTACGAGCGTGCGCCGCGTAAGCACGGAGTTTTCTTACGAGTCCTTATGGATGGCACAAATTCGTAAAAGCACACGGATCCTAGCGATTTGGCCACTTTTAAAAGCGATTTAAGAGTTGTTATTTGTTTGCGGCAAACTTCCACGATTTGTTACGAGTTACGACGGATAAACACGAGCAAATCACGTGCATTTTTTAACTTTTTATCGGTTGTTACGAGTATATTTCGGAATGTTACGACCCATCGAAGTTTTAAGTGTTAGTCACGACCTGTTTATGATTTGTAACGAATAGTTACAAGTGAGTTACGAGTATTTATGAGTCCTTACGTGTTTTATTGGCAAAAAATATTTTTAATGTAGCATCATTCGACAACTGATATCCAACACGTAAATGCACGTGAACCTGAGTAAAAACCACGTAAACCACGTGGTTTAACTGGAAAATCGTAAAATACACGTATATATTCGTAAATTACTCGTTACAACACGTGAAGCGCTCGTAATAATCCGTAAAGCCATTGTAACACGACCTCAATGAAATCATAAAACACTCGTTATAATGCTTAAACAAGTCGTAAACAAATTAAACCGTAAACAAATCGTAATACAAACTTCATTTACGAATTCTTGCGAGCAGTTTACAGAGGGTTACGTTTTATTGGGACCGGTTCACGATATTTTTGGATCGTTACGAGCTATTTACGGGAAAATTAATCCGTGGAAAATCGTTAATCTTGTCAAAAAATTGCCTCTCCTCTCACGAATCTGTAAGAGTGTCTGCGAGTTATGACAAGTTATTACCTGATACCAGCGAGTTATTTACGGATGCTTGCGATTGACTGCGATTTAGTGATACGTAAAGACTCGTAATAAAACTACTGTGTATGTGAACGGGGCATAAGGGAGGAGTGTGTGATAAGTGTGGGACGAGCGCGGGACGAACGTGTGACGAACGTGTGACGAGCGTGTGATGAGCGTGTGACGAGCGTGGGACGAACGTGGGATGAGCGTGGGACGAGCGTGGGACGAACGTGGGATGAACGTGGAACAAGCGTGGGATGAGCGTGTGACGAGCGTTGGATGAGCGTGTGACGAGCGTGGGACGAACGTGGGATGAGCGTGGAACTAGTTAGGAACGAGAAAGTAACGAGTGAGGAACAAGTAAGGACGAGCGTGTGACGAGTGATGGACGAACGTGTGACGAGCGTGTGACAAGGGTGTGACAAGCGTGTGACAAGTAAAGGACGAGCGTGTGACGAGTGAGGGACGAACGTATGACGAACGTGTGAGGAGCGTGTTACTACCGTGAGATGAGCGTGTACCTATGGTATAAAATGATAATCAGCTTTCAGATCTAATGGACATGTCTACATGTACTTTTACTCTTACATTTTGTATGTATGTTTAAGTCTCATGTTTGTAGTGCTAATGGGCATAATTTGCATATTCTTTTGACTTATTTCACCCGCTTTTTAGTGTTTTATGTTTGCAGGTGTTTATTTTAAAGTTCTGTGTGGGATTTGCTTTATTTATGTTATTTTTCTTCTTGTTTGTCGAAATACAAGCTCCCGCGATCTCTTGTTCCTGTTCTCGATTTTCGACGTAAAATGCTTGTTATCTTGTATAATCAGCATGAGAGTAGCGTACATGCGCAATGCTTGATAAACACGTATTCATCGATCAATTGACATTTCCTATATATGGGAACACGTTTAATACGCTCCTAAATGACTAATTCGTCCAATACTGTGAGGGTAGATGCTAGTGCTTATAAGTTATTAATTTGTCCAATACATACGAGGGTAGAAGTTAGCGCTTATAAGTTATTAATTTGTCCAATACATACGAGGGTAGAAATTAGCGCTTATAAGTTATTAATTTGTCCAATACATACGAGGGTAGAAATTAGCGCTTATAAGTTATTAATTTGTCCAATACATACGAGGGTAGATGTTAGCGCTTATAAGTTATTAATTTGTCCAATACATACGAGGGTAGAACTTAGCGCTTATAAGTTATTAATTTGTCCAATACATCGTGTACATATAAGGGTAGATGTTAGCGCTTATAAGTTATTAATGTGTCCAATACATATACGGGTAGATGTTAGCGCTTATAAGTTATTAATTTGTCCAATACATACGAGGGTAGAAGTTAGCGCTTATAAGTTATTAATTTGTCAAATACATACGAGGGTAGAAGTTAGCGCTTATAAGTTATTAATTCGTCCAATACATACGAGAGTAGAAGTTAGCGCTTATAAGTTATTAATTTGTCCAATACATACGAGGGTAGAAGTTAGCGCTTATAAGTTATTAATTCGTCCAATACATACGAGAGTAGAACTTAGCGCTTATAAGTTATTAATTTGTCCAATACATATAAGGGTAGAAGTTAGCACTTTTAAGTTATTAATTTGTCCAATACATACGAGGGTAGAAGTTAGCGCTTATAAGTTATTAATTTGTCCAATACATACGAGGGTAGAAGTTAGCGCTTATAAGTTATTAATTTGTCCAATACATATAAGGGTAGATGTTAGCGCTTTAACTTACTTATTTGTCAAATTAAAACGAGGGTAGATGTAACTGCTCATAAGTTACTAATCCGTCCAATACATACGAGGGTAGATGTTAGCGCCAATACGTTACTAAGTCGTTTAATACTTAAGAGGTTAAATGTAAGCTACAGGTTCGTTAGCTGTAGATACATATTCAGGAATAGCTCATCATCACTACCCAACACAGTCTCAGGTAGGATGGAGGACATGGAGAGGCTGCAGCAAGAATAGCAAATAACCGTTCTCCAACATTAGCCTGACTTCGTCGATTCGGCAGTTCACCTGATCAGCGTGTCGTACTTTAAACATACGATGCTGTTTAACGTTATTTGGTTATACGGCGATACGTGGTATGCTGTATATCATTGGATCTGAGATTACGTAACATTTGGCTATACAAATATTCGCCGCAATGCTGTGCACTATACAACCTTCATTTTCAGTAACATGTGCATGTCAGAGCGGTTGGGAAGCCTATAACGGATCCTGTTATATTGTGTCTAGCATAAAGGAAGATTGGCTCACAGCATCGGTAAGTTTTAAACAAAAAAGGCTTCTGCAAGACATTCTTTCTCTCTCGAATGTTTATTTCGCACAAAAATGGCTTATTTCCTTAAACGGGGCTTGTTCATCATCCTGCAACTTGTCGAATTATTCAAAACATTAAGGATACCTATCAAATGCGAATTATAAACATAGTAAGCTGGGGGGAAACAAGGATGTTACTATCAACAAAAGGAATATTCACGACTAGAAAAGCATTACCGCTCCTCCTCTCCCTTATCGCACATCTCAGCAGTAAGCCTCACGTGTTACTAGTTTAAGGAAGAAGAATAGAGGAATGTGTTCTCTGCGATGTACCATTACACCTGCAGTGGGAAAACTATTTAAAACTTAAAGATTATCAGCCAATCTTCTGATTTGACGGCTAGGTACTACGACATTTTTTTCTCGGAATTTCCCATCTGGGTTCCAGCTTTGAATTATCCGTGGTGGAAAATCAGTAACACTTTACATGGGTTTCCCTAAAATAATTCAGATTAATTGTCAAATTTTCAAAGTTTTAGCTAAAGTGAATTTAATGTTGCTGACAATTTGTGTCTGTGATCTGCAAGAGGTAGTTTATTTGCTTTATCACGGAGGCTTGCAGAAGTAATGCAGGAATTCTTTGTCTTAATTAAACATCTTTTTCATCCTTTATTTATAATTATAGTTGCCATATTTCCTGTTATATTAGAATAGAACTTCAAACAGATTTAGCCTTCAGACACGTTTACAGGAATACTTTATTATTGAGGTGGTGGTGAAACGTAATTGTTAAAAGAAGAAAATATTTAAAGGTCACATTCTCAGTCATCACTATAAACAAAATGTAGCGACCATATCAAATTATTGAATTTCATTTTAATGACTCGAATGATTACAACTTGCAGACAAGCTGCGGAGTAGATCATGGTCATCTTGTTGAGGTCACAGATGTCCACGAGGAGCATTTCCTGGAACATTTAATCTCTAGACACCACGGTAGGTTATTGTGTTTAATCTCTAGACACTACGGTAGGTTATTGTGTTTAATCCCTAAACACCACGGTGGGTTATTGTGTTTAATCTCTAGACACCACGGTAGGTTGATGTGTTTAATCTCTAGACACCACGGTAGGTTATGGTGTTTAATCTCTAGACACCACGGTAGATTATTGTGTTTAGTATCTAAACACCATGGTAGGTTATTGTGTTTAATCTCTAGACATCACGGTAAATTATTGTGTTGAATATCTAAACACCATGGAAGGTTATTGTGTTTAATCTCTAGACATCACGGTAAGTTATTGTGTTTAATCTCTAGACATCACGGTAGGTTATTGTGTTTAGTATCTAAACACCATGGTAGGTTATTGTGTTTAATCTCTAGACATCACGGTAGATTATTGTGTTTAGTATCTAAACACCATGGTAGGTTATTGTGTTTAATCTCTAGACATCACGGTAAGTTATTGTGTTTAATCTCTAGACACCACGGTAGGTTATTGTGTTTAATCTCTAGACATCACGGTAAGTTATTGTGTTTAATCTCTAGACACCACTGTAGGTTATTGTGTTTAATCTCTAGACACCACGGTAGGTTATTGTGTTTAATCTCTAGACACCACGGTAGGTTATTGTGTTTAATATCTAGACATCACGGTAAGTTATTGTGTTTAATCTCTAGACACCACGGTAGGTTATTGTGTTTAATCTCTAGACACCACGGTAGGTTATTGTGTTTAATCTCTAGACACCACGGTAGGTTATTGTGTTTAATCTAAACACCATGTAGGTTATTGTGTTTAATCTCTTAACACAACGGTAGAATATTGTGTTTAATATCTAAACACCATGGTAGGTTATTGTGTTTAATCTCTAGACACCACGGTAGGTTATTGTGTTTAATCTCTAGACACCACGGTAGGTTATTGTGTTTAATCTCTAGACACCACGGTAGGTTATTGTGTTTAATCTCTACACATCACGGTAGGTTATTGTGTTTAATCTCTAGACACCACGGTATGTTATTGTGTTTAATATTTAGGAATCATGGTAGGTTATTGTGTTTAATCTCTATGAACCGCGGTATGTTAATGTGTTTAATCTCTAGACATCACGGTAGGTTAATGTGTTTAATCTCTTAACACCACGGTAGGTTATTGTGTTTAATCTCTAGACATCACGGTAGGTTATTGTGTTTAATTTCTAGACATCATGGTAGGTTATTGTGTTTAATCTCTAGACATCACGGTAGGTTATTGTATTTAATCTCTAGACACCACTGTAGGTTATTGTGTTTAATCTCTAGACACCACGGTAGGTTATTGTGTTTAATCTCTAGACACCACGGTAGGTTATTGTGTTTAATCTCTAGACATCACGGTAAGTTATTGTGTTTAATCTCTAGACACCACGGTAGGTTATTGTGTTTAATCTCTAGACACCACGGTAGGTTATTGTGTTTAATCTCTAGACACCACGGTAGGTTATTGTGTTTAATCTAAACACCATGTAGGTTATTGTGTTTAATCTCTTAACACAACGGTAGATTATTGTGTTTAATATCTAAACACCATGGTAGGTTATTGTGTTTAATCTCTAGACACCACGGTAGGTTATTGTGTTTAATCTCTAGACACCACGGTAGGTTATTGTGTTTAATCTCTAGACACCACGGTAGGTTATTGTGTTTAATCTCTACACATCACGGTAGGTTATTGTGTTTAATCTCTAGACACCACGGTATGTTATTGTGTTTAATATTTAGGAATCATGGTAGGTTATTGTGTTTAATCTCTATGAACCGCGGTATGTTAATGTGTTTAATCTCTAGACATCACGGTAGGTTAATGTGTTTAATCTCTTAACACCACGGTAGGTTATTGTGTTTAATCTCTAGACATCACGGTAGGTTATTGTGTTTAATTTCTAGACATCATGGTAGGTTATTGTGTTTAATCTCTAGACATCACGGTAGGTTATTGTATTTAATCTCTAGACACCATGGTAGGTTATTGTGTTTAATCTCTAGACACCATGGTAGGTTATTTTGTTTAATCTTAACACAATGGTAGGTTATTGTGTTTAATCTCTAGACACCACGGTAGGTTATTGTGTTTAATCTCTAGACACCACGGTGGGTTATTGTGTTTCATCTAAACATCACGGTGAGCTATTCTGTTTAATCTAATCCATCTTCCCAATTTTATTGAAAAAGTCCTAACCAGGACACCTTGTTGTCTCTCGGTACAAGTAACACCCTGCTGTCTCTCGGTACATGTAACACCCTGTTGTCTCTCTGTACATGTAACACCCTGTTGTCTCTCGGTACATGTAACACCCTGTTGTCTCTCGGTACATGTTACACCCTGTTGTCTCTCGGTACATGTAACATCCGTTGTCTCTCGGTACATGTAACACCCTGTTGTCTCTCGGTACATGTAACACCCTGTTGTCTCTCTGTACATGTAACACCCTGTTGTCTCTCGGTACATGTAACACTCTGTTGTCTCTCGGTGCATGTAACACCCTGTTGTCTCTCGGTACATGTAACACCCTGTTGTCTCTCTGTACATGTAACAGCCTGTTGTCTCTTGGTACATGTAACATTCTGGTGTCTCTTGGTACATGTAACATTATGGTGTCTCTTGGTACATGTAACATTATGTTGTCTCTCGGTACATGTAACACCCTGTTGTCTCTCGGTACATGTAACACCCTGTTGTCTCTCGGTACATGTTACACCCTGTTGTATCTTGGTACATGTAACAGCCTGTTGTCTCTCGGTACATGTAACAGCCTGTTGTCTCTCGGTACATGTAACACCCTGTTGTCTCTCGGTACATGTAACACCCAGTTGTCTCTCGGTACATGTAACACCCTGTTGTCTCTCGGTACATGTAACATCCTGTTGTTGTTACACCCTGTTGTATCTTGGTACATGTAACACCCTGTTGTCTCTCGGTACATGTAACACCATGTTGTCTCTCGGTACATGTAACACCCTGTTGTCTCTCGGTACATGTAACACCCTATTGTCTCTCGGTACATGTAACACCCTGTTGTCTCTCGGTACATGTAACACCCTGTTGTCTCTCGGTACATGTAACACCCTGTTGTCTCTCGGTACATGTAACACCATGTTGTCTCTCGGTTCATGTAACACTCTGTTGTCTCTCGGTACAAGTAACACCCCTGTTGTCTCTCGGTACATGTAACACCCTGTTGTCTCTCGGTACATGTAACACCGTGTTTTCTCTCGTTGCATGTAACACTCTGTTGTCTCTCGGTACAAGTAACACCCCTGTTGTCTCTTCTAGCCCATCACCGGACTGACTTCAGGTATTGGTTGGGCGGAACAGACATGTATACGGAGGGAAAATGGCAATGGAGTAACAATGATCAACACATAGTCTATAGTAAATGGAATCCAAGCCAACCTAACGACCAACACGGCCAGGACTGTATGGTTATGCAGATCGACAGTCACCATAGCTATGGATGGGACGATCAGAGGTGCCACGAAAAGAATAAGTTTGTTTGTGAGATAAGGTACGTTTGTAAATAATGACACGTTAAAATAATTTTGAAAATAACACAATAATACTCTTCGTATAAGCTTTTACTATTTCTCTCGCCAGTTAATGATATGCAGTAATGAAGTCTGTTAGATGTAGCAAAGCTCTTGACGTAGTTTCTGGGGTAGCATAAGAAATTCACGGATGTTTTTTTTTATAATAATAAGTTTTTTTTATTTATTTATTTTTTTTTTTTTTTATCGTTGTTCAATTTCGCGAATCACATTTTAGGTCTTTTTTTCTGAACAACTCCCAATGTTTCCTGGTGTCTGTTACTACATATAAAGCAACGAGCTGCTAGGTAACCAAAACATGGCATTAATATTCGACCTACAAGTGGAAAAATGATGTAGTGGTTACGATCTCAAAATTTGTACAAGGTTTTTGATATTTTCTTAAATTTTAACACATTAACGCGTAAATAAAATTAAAACCCTCGCAAATATGAGCATATTGACAATATTATAAAAAAAGTGACGGACTAGTTTGCATTGAATGACGCATATTCCCGTTATCTCAAGCTACAAGAAAATGTTTATGAAGTACATGTATGTATCTACAAAAATGTACATGGTTTATGTTAACCAGGGTCAGTATTGTGCAAAGCCTATATTAATAGTAATGTTTATTATTCTCGAGGCACCGATAATGTCATCTTCGCAGACATATTCAGCTGTATGGCATAGTTAAATCAGGAGATGAAGTTAGGATGCATACCGCTTGATACAGCAAAAACATTAGCTAATAGATAGAGCTAGTCAATGTCAAAAATGAATCAATACTATAGGCCTATCTCAAAAGTGTTGTTATCTCCCTTGTTTCCCCTAGCATGGCTACATTTGGAAGTGTTTTTGAAACAAATTCGCGCCATATAATTATGATGTCATAAGTGAAATGACGTCATCCGATTGTCACCATCAAATCATCACAATTTTAAACACTTTACGGAAGTCCATATTGTATCCACTATTGTGGCCAATCAAGGGGAATAACAACACTTTTGGGATAGGTCCATAGACCTATCTCAAAAGTGTTGTTATCTCCCTTGTTTTCCCTTTCAGGCTACATTGGGAAGTGTTTTTGAATCAAATTGGCGCAATGTAATAAATGGGAATTACGTCATCCGATTGTCACATGGCGCCAACACATGGCGCCAACACATGGCGCCAAATCATCACAAAAACACTTCCCAGAAGTCCATCTTTAATCCAATATTGTGGCCTATCAAGGGGAATAACGACACTTTTTAGAAAGGCCTATCGAAGTACATGAAGATGAGTTTTGATTTGAGCTATAAAGTCAAAGAATCTATATTCATATCTCAAACGAATATGGTGATTCCGTTTTACAATGTCTCTCTCTGCACTTTATAAAGATGTAAGGTTGTAAGTTACACTAAACAGTAATCAAATTATTTTTTTTTCAGTCGACACTGGACACAATTCGGGTGAAATGAATGTAAACGCTATCTGGAATACAAATCAAAATAAAATAATATGAATTATAGGGATATTCAATGGTTTGCCGTTTAATATCAAATGTATTTCACGAGTATGGCAGATTATTTTCATATTTACACGAGTGCGTAGCACGAGTGAAAATATAAATAAAAATCTGCCACAAAAGTGAAATATATTTTATATTAAACGGCAAACCATTGAATTTTCTTTATATTACATTTTGAAAGAGGACTTAAGAAACTTTCATTATTTTTTCCTTACGTGCCTACTGAAAAGTAGCTCTAGGCCTAATCCGTCGAAATCACAACCGATTGGGTTCAATACACGTCTGATTGGGATAAGCTGATCGGAAAAGTTGAACCTTTCTCATCTTCCGATTCATTACATATTAAATCCTGCAGCAGTTTCTCATCAATATTTACTATTGATGCCATTTCTTCAATACCATCTTTCCCAAATAGACAAGTTCTAGCAGACGACAACAATGCCGAGCCTCCAATGCCAGGGGGCAATGGGGGAGTTTGATTCGATCAAGGGGAACAACTCAAACACCAGTTCCGGTGTCACGTGAAAAAATTACCCGGGTTGAAAACTACCCACCGTTGAAATTTACGGCGGATCACTTTTTCACGGGACGAATTACAGAAATATCGATTGGGTTTGTTTTTCTACAGATGGTCGTGTAAGATTTCTATTGTGAAATAACGACACCGGGTAATTTTTGCAACGTGAAATAATGATCCCGGGTAGTTTTTTTATTGGCGGGTCACTTTTTCACGCTACACTTAAAAAGCACTATATTTTCACTGCAAAATCATATATTCACTGCAAAGTCTTATATTTTCACCGCAAAATCTTATATTTTCACTGGTCATCACTGCAGTGAAAATTCCATTTAAATTCCCAGTGAATCTACAGCGATATATGGGTAAGTTTCGAAAGCACGCACTGAAAAAACACTATTATTGTTTATTTCATCACTCAGATTATTTTTTCATTAAATAATGTTAGTAACACTTCGAATATACAAGTGCATTGTGCGTACACACACTGAAACTCCGGTAGTGACGCGGTCGAGAAATTTGCCATTGTTTGCTTTACCGCATCAGTGGAATGATTGCCAACATCCATTTGTTATAAAAGTATCCGTCACGAGTTAACATATATGACAGACTTACAAACATCTGAAACATTGATCTCTATACATAATTTGAATGTAAGGATGTATCACTATTGATTAAGTCGATTCTATCTGAATTTAGATCAAAGAAAAGGGACATAGAAAGATTATGAATAAACCATCGACCTTATTTGTAACTTTCATATTATTATTTAAATCGCATATCGACATATCAGAAAGCTAGGCCGAAGGATTTGGACGAATTCCCGTTACCAGAACTAAAGACTGGAAACCTAGAAGGTACACAGACAAATAGACCAATGTTTCATTTAGATAATTTATATGGCATGATGAAGTTGGTCCCTGGTAATGTTTCCGGTAATTCATTATCACTTTGCAAGACTTTTCGTTTCGGTTAGTTCGTGTACAATGGCGTTGACATTGTGAAAGAATGAACAAATTCAGTTTCAATTAGATCAATGGCATTACGAAAAGTAGCAGTTCCCATTATTTCCATGAAACTGTTGACGACGGGGCCTTTAGATTCAACTAGATATTTGTTTTAGTGAACAAAAACCTATGTCTCTTCTTTAATGGTTTCAAACCTACGGACCAAACAAGATATGCATGAAAACATTGCACAGATTTTAGTTTCACCAGGATATCTTAGTACTTCGACCTATTTTTTTAAGAGGAGCTGCCCCCTACTTTATTACAAATTGAACTAGTTCTAAATATAATTGTACCATTACAACAGACCTCAAAACTGACACCTTATTCTGAAATGATGCCTGCCAGGTGAACACTAGCATGTCAGGAAGGACCTCATTATATTCTTTGGTGTTACGTCATATTTAATGATAGGGGGTGGTAGACTCTACTGGCAGATTTTCTAGTTCCCGAGGTTGCTAGAGCCTCCATAGCCACACTTATGCAACTACACACACTAAACACTTACAAGAAACATCTCAACAACTATATTGAATGAATTGGGCCATCCTCACAGAGGGTGATAAATCATTTATTAATTAAGGTTTATGATTAGAGTACACTCCTGGTTTTTTTTGTGTTATAACCCCATAATAAAAAAACAGATTTTAAGTTAATCCTTATAATTTTATAAACGTCGACGTCATTTTTTTACGTTATAGGCTGATAACATAATTTATTAAGTAAATTGAAATGCTACATGTAGTTTCAAACAAGATTAAATCATTTAATGATAAATGACAATTATAGATTATGAGATAACATTACTCATATCCAAAATACATTTTATCAAACATAAAATAAAAAGCAAATGTGGGGTTAGTCAAATAAAAACCGCCAAAACATAAAATAAAAAACCAAAGTGTGGTTAACCGCATAAAAACCGCCCACGTAAGATTATCAAGAATTTAGTGGGAGGCAGTGGGAAGGATTTCAAAATTTTAATATTTTTTTCTTGTTTAAAAAATATTACTCGAAAGCTGATGCTGTAAATGTCAAAGATGGCTGCCTGATATGAATGGTCCTGATGAAATATGAGGGGTCTGTGGACCCCCATAGGACAATTTACCAGCCCTTGGTCTATCATAAAGGGACATAACTCCAATAATATAAATGGAGAGTAATTCATTTAAACAAGGGACCTAACTCTTACAAATCCTCAAGCAATAAAGATACGTGTTTCCGATACATAAGATATGCTAGCTAAATGCTTAGCTGCCTTTTATCTCATTCGAGCAGTGGCACGGTTAATAATATACACATTTTCTTTGAACACGATTTGAAATTATGCAGAATTAGTTTAATTTTACTTCTAAATTCATAAATTAAAGGGAATTTACGCACCTGACCCTTCTGCTTCTACATTAGTTTAGAAATTTTGGATTCCAATCTTTTCATGTCTTCATGTAAAAACTTTCCTTAATTCATAGTTTGTCGTAAGTGTAATCAATTTTGTTTTCGGATCATGGTTTTGTTTACGCTAATGTATTCTCTTCTCCAACCTGTGAAAAATGCCCTAGTGGTGCCATAACATTTTTCTGGCAGAATTTTTCACCCACAGCTGCCGAGCCGTTTTAAAGTTTATTTTAAGTTCTGATACTATTGAAAAATCTCGCATGATTAAATTGTTTTTAACTGCAAATTTGTGGATTAATAGCATCTAGTCAGAGTTCTAAATGTCAATGTCATCTATATATAACAAAATGTAAAACTAAGAATCAAAGATAGAATTAAAACATTCCAAAACTTGGATTACCTTTTCAAGTTTGTTATTTTTATATAACCTTTCAAAATTCAACAATGAGATCAGTCTAGTTACGTTATCTGAAATATAATCCCATGAAAAGTATCCCATTCACTTAACATATATATAGTCCGTACCGACATTAGAACAGTCAATATATTTACAGTCTACACTGATATTCACTCGATAACCATTGTACTGCAAACTAGTGTCATTTTCCAATAACTATACTTGAGAACGTGCAAAATTTCTATGACGTCGACAACAATACATGAGGGCGGAGCTATGCAAATTATCCCGTTCGGATCACAATTGTATGACGTCATCAACAATTGACATGGGGGGAGTAGCTACCGCTTATGCAAATTTCATGCTGTTACATTTATTGAACTGTTTTCACGTTTGTAAGTTTTGAAATGAAATAAAGTCTGCAGATGGGGCTAAATTGAACAGAAAAATTATGAACCATTTACAGGAAAATACTGTAAATATAAGAATTAACCTTTGATTTTGTTTAGTTTATGTGATCATAAATCCAATGGAGCAGTCGGTAAATTTAACGTAAACGCTTCGCGTTTACGCAATTTACCGACTGCTCCATTGGATTTATGATCTCATAAACTAAACAAAATCAAAGGTTAATCCTTAAGTAACGTTGAAGGAACTCATCGACGCTTCAACGACATACATCCACAGGGCCGGAATATATGTTTTTATATTTTCATTTCTTTAATTCATGAGGAGGCCAGCCTGTTGCCACTCCAGCAGAAACATGTGGAGAATGTGAAGAAGGGGAGCTGAAGAAGTGACAGTAGTCGTATTAAAGGCCCAATATACGTAAACTTTCGGCAAAACTTGAAGAGAAAATCAAGCTTAATAACTTATTATATTGATAGATTTAGTTAAGATTAACTGATATCAGCAATATTCAAGATGAATTCTTTCGCGGTTAGCGGTACAGCAGCAGTTGAAACACGCTATTTGTAAACACGCGTCCATTTCGAACAGTCCTCTACCTTCGGTTTGTTGTTGAAGTGGGCCCACCAGAATTTTTTTCAATTCTTTGGATTTTTTTTTCAAGAGTTTCTTGTTAGTTACCGTTCAGGTTTACTTCGTTTTAGGTTAATTTTTGCATGGTTATCAACTAGATTTCTTTTCAGGATTTTTCAGAATCACCAAAATTTTCCTGAAGTTACGATATTGGGCCTTAAGAAAAAGCTCTTTGACGTATAATGGAATTCATATAAAGAGAGAAAAAATATCACATCTGATCTACTCATGAAGTTCTAACACCTCGTGTAGGTGTTGGAGCAGTGACCCCAAATAGTAACGCTGTGTCGGACCTGAAGACAATAAAGTGATTAGTGCTGGACCTTAAATGGGGTAAAATATTGTTTACTATGTTTGCTGTAAATGTGTAGATGTGTACACGTAATACGTACCGTAATGTACATGTAACATTAGTATTAGTAAGTGATGGCTGCTTTAATGAGTGTATGGATTGGTGATATAATACAGTTCATTCATACCATAAATCAGCAGTTTTGTTATCTGTAAACGATCTGTACCGAGTTCATCACCTATTGATATGTACATCATCATAATGAGAAAAAAGTTTTCATTATATGAATCTCTAGAAATAACTTTTTTCGCGTTCTGACAACTTGTCAGAAAATGTCGTCTGCATTTAGACAAACGCTTTAATCAAAATCATATTAAACCTTTAGCGCGGGCGTTTCTAAGAAAACAGAATTAGCTCGTGACGCCCCCCCCCCCCCCCCCCCGGAGCAAGTAGATCAATAAAGTCAGGGCTGTATATAAAATGCATTGTTAAGTGCTCTAATTATTTTATCTTGAAAGTTTAGTATAAACAATATTTAGTCTATAGCATAGTTAATTAGATTTAGCGTTTTTAATAATTGAGTTGAGTATATTGGTGCTTTCATACTAATTATATACATAGTGCTTAGTTAAATAACAAATACATCGTATTTACTTGTTGATCTATTAACTTTATATATCACATAACTGATCCGTTTTCTAACTCGTTTAATAAATTCCATATTACATCGACACTCGTGTAAGATCCTCTATATCAATGATTAAAATTATGTAAACTGTCCCCAAATTGAAAGTGTCTTAAAGGACATCCGTCCAATGTTATGGCAACTGAAGAAATCAAAAATGAAAACAAATGTGCATAGAATTAGAAAGTCATGGGAACAGAAATATGCGTACTCAAAATATGTGCTAGAGTGAACAGCAATTAATTTTAAAGCAGAACCGAAATTTTGACTGAGGAGGCATTCATGTGGCAAGAGCCAGACAACAACTTGCTGCACAAATGAGAGGTTGCCTCCCTTCAATCACTATAACAGATTACGCGACCAAAAATGATAACCGACCCTGATATTTGTGTTGGTAAGGCTATACTAATAGTGATATATATCCACTTGGCTTTATTACAAACTTACTAAAGCTTTTTGAACTTAGCAACCAAATGCTTGGTACGATTGTACGGACCAATGTTAGTAACGAACTACTTGTAAAAAGTATAAATCGTTCAAGAGATCATGTGCGCTTGTAGTTATAATAATACAATTTGTAGCTTAGATTGTCGTTCGTAAATACGACAGTTACGACTTAATATGTTATTACAAGAAGGTGCCTACCTCCGAAACGCAAAATATCGAGTCAAGCGAATGCTTTTTTTAATCACAGAAACGGGCTGTTATTTTGATATTACAACTACATAAAATGTACATATTTCTGACGACAAGATCAGATCAGGGTACCGACTAGTATGTGATATTTTACATGATTATTTTGTAAATATACCTGAAAATATTGGCAAGAATGCCCACTTTTCAAATTTAAGATCCCGTCCAAGCGTTGTGAATTTTTCAAACAATACAGCAATACGATTCCGATGACTTTTAGTAAGGTAAAAATCATCAGTGTTTCGAAGGCAATCTCTTTAATACCCGCAGCTGAAAAATCCACTGATGTTTTTTTCTGCTCAACTACTTCAATCCTGTTATACCTCCTGCTTTAAAAATCTTTCAGTTTTAAAACAAATTCTTATCACTCTAACAAGCTCAGGTCATACCATTAAATAAGAAATAAAGTTTATATGTACAAACAGTAATACAGACTTAGCAGATTTCCAACAATCAAACCCAAACTAGTTTCAAGCTATTTGCCTGGGTAAAAAGGCAAACGAAAATTAAATAAAAAAAACCAAAACAACATAATATCAATAATTCCATTATAACAATTGAAGTTAATATTAAAGTTACGTATATTTGGCCTTTAATTACTTGAGATGTATATAGATTACATGTTGACATTTTAATTAAAACATGTATTAGATCTACGTGATTCAGACAACTTGCTGGGTGAACTTTTATAAACTTTGAACCAAGCAAGGCTAACAAAATATATATCATTCATTTAATTTATCAAATTAAAACTATTGCCATATAATAACATTTTCTTGTAGCCAGCAAAGTAGAAATGTACTGCTAAAATGGAAATCTACTCCAGCTATAGACTTGATTTTTGATAAGTAATTTTAATCTTTGACATGTACATAGAAACAGAACAATGACATGTACCACATACGGTTTTTAAATAATAATGCACTTGATTACTTACGTAACGGTATCTAAATTAATTACAATGTCTTTAGACGTTGAAACAAAGCCAATTTACAAAAGGTAAACATTACACGTTTTGACAAAAAATTAAAGTTTTGAGTCTTGCTCTTGTCGATTTCTGAATTGAGTTGACCTTGAAACAAGAAAAATTGAATCTCTGCTGTTCATGTTGAATTTGTTTGAAGACCAGCTCAATTTCTTTCCCCATGAAATTTACTAAAGCAAGATTCATGCATAAATTGCAATCAACGCGGCTTTTTCAACAATTAAAGTTCTTTCCGATAGTTGCCCTATCCATGCACGTTTAATTATTGGTGTAATGTTAAATATCCAGCCCGTCATTGTAAGATAATAAAACAGCTTTATCCTGCACGCTGATAGTACAACTCAGCATAATAAATAGACAACAAAACAATGAAACCAATTTCAAATGTCTGATTTATTTTTGTTAATAAATTCATAAAATATCAAAGTATTCAAAACCCGTAATAGATCCATTTTTATCAGATCAAGGACACTAGCTGTAGTGAAAGTCATGTACTGCCTCGAAATTCTCCCTCCAGCTACCAATATTGCATTTTGTTTAAGTGTTAATTCACGGTCCAGATACAATATAACAATAACGCACATGTAGGCCTAGCAATCTGGCCCCGGTTTTATCAACGATCCTTAACTAAAGGAAATTCCTTAACTTAAAAATCTCCATAGGAAAGCATTACAGAATTTAAGGGGTAAATCCTTAGCTAAGGAACTTTCCTTAAATTCTGTAATGCTTTCCTATGGAGAATTTTAAGTTAAGGGATTTTCTTAAGTTAAGGATCGTTGATGAAACCAGGGCCTGGTCCTGTATGAACGGAACCTGAATGTTCAACTATATCGACATTTCACCTTTCCGAAACACGTCTGGCTTCTCGCCCAATTACACTTTCAGGTATTGCAACCTCACTTATCAGAAGATAAAAAACCTCGTATTTAATCGGCTCCCTTTTTGAACTAGTCAAAACGATGACTGACGCACACTCGCTGAGACTGCGCACCGGGTCAAGATATTAGTTTTTCCGAGGACATGACATAAAATTTGATAACTTTCAATACAAGTGGACGTCAAAACGTAGATTCGCACATTCATCAGAATATACCTTTCGTTCAGATCATAAAACCAATGGAGCTCGAGGTAACGCGAAACGTTTAAAAGCGTTTACGTAAAGTTTATCGACTGCTCCATTGGATTTGTGATCTAATAAACCAAACAAAATCACAGATTTATTCTTATATTATCAGTATTTTCTCTAAATGGTTCATAACTTTTCTGTTCAATTTAACCCCATCTGCTAACATGTATTTCGTTTCAAAACTTACAAACGCGAAAACGGTTTAATAAATGTGATAACACGAATTTTGCATGAGTCGTAGCTAACTCCGCCCATGTCAATTGTTGATGACGTCATACAATTGTGATTCGAACGGGATAATTTTGCATAGCTTTGCCCACATGTATCGTTGTCGACGTCACATAATTTGCCATGTTCTCAAGTATAGTTATTGAAAAATAACTCTAGTTTGCAGTACAGTGGTTATCGAGGGAATGTCAGTGTAGACTGTAAATATCAAATTTGAATCTCTTGTTGGTCGATATATTTCATAAGATGATACATTGATTAATTGGCCTTGAACACTTTAATTAACTACTTCTTCGTTAATTAAATTTATTTAAAGACCAACACAAATCACAACTTTGCAGTTCTTTGTTTTTTTCATGATTTATATGTAACTTTAAGGACAATTCAATATAGCGGGGATGTTTTTACCAAAACTTGTTACTTTACTAAATACTGCAAAATACATCACAAAATAGACTACCAAGTACATTTTATGACAGATAATGGATAATTTCAACCAAAATTTGGTTCTTTTGGTGGTTTTTCAGATATTTTTGCTATATGCCCCGAAACAAGATAACGTGTGCAGAAAACTTCAGAAGATAATAAAAACAATGAAATTGTTTTTTTTTTTTTGTTTCTTTAATATACACAGAATGATAGATGAGCCTTCGTTTATGAATAGATATCTCTTTCACTTGAGAACCGCAGAAGAAGAGAACCTACTCGTCACAAGTACGGAAACTTATGCACATTCTGAACATCGATCACATCAGGATCAAAGTTTAGAAATTTCCATGGCCATCGACAAGAAAAACAATTTCATTGGATTCAAGCATGCAGCAAATATAAATGTTAATCTGTTAGCCATTACAAAGCAAAACATGCCCTTTCCTATCACGAATAATTGTTTTAGCGTTTAACCTGTGTTGTATGAATTCTGGCGAAATTCGTATATATTATACTTATCGGAGAGTACGAACTCACTGATTATACCGATTCGTCCCCTGGCTTCGCACTTGTCAAACATCGCTTGAGTAAATTGTTGCCATTGAAAACATGTGTTGTAGTTGAGGCACATGGGTATCAAAATACATTTCTCAAACTTATTATTATTTTAATAACTCCACTGTAAGCCTAAATTGCGTTATGTCTGTGTTTTTATTTTATGTTTACACATTTATTTGACACAACCAAACATTCATATGAGAAATACACTATCATAATATAAAAAATAATACCCTTATATCGCCTCGACGAGGTTAATGTAACTACTTTTACCTGAAATGAAAACAGCATGCAATGGACGACATTTATTAGAGGGGGTACCTCTGTATTTCTCCCTCATCCCCTGTCTAACCGACTAATATTGAAATTTTAACACTGGGCTATCATTCTATGAACATTGCAGTGACTTTGTATTATTCCTTTGAAATGTTTTAAATAGCTGAATATTATTTTTGTAAGTACAGATTTTTAAAATTGTTGGGGCTGAACTGTATTTTATATCAATATGAAACAAAATGGGATGAAGCTTATGCCATTTATTGAATGGAAATGTTGAAATGTCAATATTACTATTTTCAACAAGGTAACTACCAATATGGCTGCACCTAGTCCTTAATCATTACAGGTACAGTTGTGGCTTATCTTTTAAATACTGACACCTTGGAAATATGACATCAAGGTGTGTGTTATCTAAAGTTTTAAGTACAGTTCCACCTAAGATTCATGCAAAAGCGGATAAGTGAGTTGTCTAGAAATAACTCCAATTAAGTTTTTATACAAAAAGGGGAAATTTTTAAGAACAATGACAAAAGAAAAAATATTATTTGAAAAGCGACGCCCTTCTAGGCCCCATTTTTATGATACCCCCAAAAGGGACCCCTTTTTACCACTGTTACATAGTGAAAATGGCTAGTTTGATACTTGCATAATAAACATACAATGCAATTACTTTATTATTTTGATTATTTACTTGAAACTACAGAATTTTCCCTAAATGAAGATGTTGGCATGGTTGGTGTGACATAACCCTATAAAAAGGCAACATGATGCATCGGAGTATTAAACGATTGTTTTACATTATATTTGTCTACTTATAAATTAGGTTAATGGAAGTTACCTAACCTAACCTAAAATAGAACAAAATTAAGGCAGATCAGTCTATATCAGAAAAATCTACATCTGGAGTATTTGAATGATTCTTTCAGTGAAGGGACAAGGATCTTTAATCTAAGTTATAAATAAAAAATGTGAGATCCATGACATGTGTCAATGTGAAAGATCATAAGACTGGCAATGGTGCATGCGATACGGCTTGTTTGCGTAGCACTAGCTGCACAAGGTAATTGTCTATTTTCATTCTTTACCAAGCATAGTATTTCATTGAAACCGCAAACCTTTATAAACTCCATATCTGAATAAGTTGAATTCTTCTTAGTGGTCTTCATAACATGTCGTCTTGCTTTTATGCCTACTTTGAGTTTTGATGAAAATATAAGATGCATGGCAAGTTTAAAATAGGGTTTCCTACACAATATGTGCGAGATAAAAGCAAAATCCACATATATAAAGCAAGGTTACGTCTTACTTTATTGCACAAGTGTATGTACAGCGTGTAAAAACTCGCAGAATCAACATTCGGGTAATGTATGCATAACGAGCTAAGTGTTTAGATACCGTACGCTTGAACATCCACATACTTATAAGAACGTATCAGAGCGTATGAAGTGTGTGACTAGCGTAGGCGGGATGTGCTTACTGCAAACACAGCGATCACATGACATTATTTATAAAATAGCACCGATAAATCACCGCTAATAATTTAGGATACAAAGAAGACATCGTGTCGGTCAGGGGCCGAGGCAGGAAGAAGAAAAAGGCGCCATGACCCACGTCTTCACCGAAACTCTAGGACTCTAGAAATATCTAGGATTAGTGCTGTCCCAATTGTTTCAAACCGTTCGCCTTTTGAAATATCAATAACCTGACCGAAACAACCGTTATGGATGAGTTATTAATTGGACCAGACGTTCCAGGCTGTCCAAAGACCAAGAAGAAAACACAAGAGTTTCTGAATAAAACTGAGGTGTACCGCCTAGAGAACAAACAGAAAGTTCCGGAATCGGTTTCAATGAGTGTCTGAGTTTTTGATGCTGATGGGATGCCAATGGCATTTACATAGATGAATTCGTTATCTGCATGTACATGCACCATCAGTACAACTGAATAAAACGTTTGAAACTGAAATACTTGGGCCCTAGCTATCTTTGGCGGTCATAAGTGCGCCACGTGCATTTTACTAACGCTATTCATGAGGAAAGATGGAACAAACAAACCCTTTGTCCATTATAACAGTGAGGACTTCGTGAACGATGAGTTAATTGGTTTTGGGATGGCCATTCCGCCTGCACATACCCACTTGCTCCTTAGTACAAAACTTCAGGGCAAGATCGATTGACATCCTGAGATGTTGGATCTTGTTACAGAGTTCCAACATAGAGACCAGATTGCTGTCGCCTCGCGATTTCTGCATCCTAGGTTGTGTTCTTATCTCCCTATTTGCACGGCATTGCTCTGATAATTTGTACGATGACTATGCAGTATTCCTGTTAAAGCGCAACCCATCTTCAGTCAGAGTTGACAATGAACTGCTGTAGGGAATGTCGATTCTCTTAACGGGTGTGTTGGGAAGTAAGAGAGAACCAATTGCTTATTTGATAATTTGAGTAGCTGTACGTCCACTCCACTTCTGAAAAGTTCGGTTATCAAGCAGACGAGATCGACGAGCTACACACTGGAACTGTATACATACATTGTAGCAGAAACAGCAGCATGGTGTATATACGCAAGATGTACACTCGATGCTTTACTTGGACGTTACTTTAACGTCCAATTGCAGTGATATTACATACAGATGTTCGGAAGCCGGAACGAGCATGTCGGTGTTCGGAAGTTCCCAACACAGTCTCAGATAGGATGAAGGAGAGGCTGCAACAAGACTACTTAATTTAAGAAAGATAAACGGCCAGATGATTACGTCATACATGTCATGCCGCGCTACTTCCGAACTGCATTATCCAAGTTAAGACTCGGGTGTCTACCCATGATGATAGAGACGGGCAGATACAGGGACGTTCCTGTAAATGAAAGACTGTGTCCTTTTTGTAATGATAAAATTGGGGACGAGATACACTTTTTATGTGAATATGGCCACACATTTGAAAAATTGATTTTATGAATTTAAACTCTAGCGATAAATAATAATTCTTTTATTTAGTACAATGTAAAGACTTGCAATTTTTATTAGCCAAAACTGTTTATCTGCAGATAAAACATAGACGCCAACTTTTAATTGATAGAGATTTGTAATTATACTTTCATAGAAAAGTGAAATCGTTTATGTCTCATGAGTTTTTATAACGTATTATAGCACATTGATTTTGATTTTATTGTGCAATGATAATTGAAGTGAAATATTTGATTGTATTTTCAAATACAGAATAATATAAGTTATAAAGAGTTATAGAATTTTATCTCAATTGGTATATTGTGAAGAAAGAAAATTGTCTTATTATGAATTATCGATGCATATTGTACATAATGTAATAATTTATTCGTATAGCGTCTCATAAGTCGAGTTCGGCTGGGCATCACATTTTAGCGTACTCAAAAAAATGTATTTTCATTTTAATATAAAATTGCTTTGATAGGTTATTATGTATATGATGCGTGGCACTTAAATAAATAAACTATTGATTGATTGGTTAATTGACTAAATAACCGTTCTCCAACATTTGCCTGACTTCATCGCGTTGGCACTTTATATTACCAGATCAGCGAGTCACTCGTTCGCATTGGATGAGTCTATATATTATGGTATAATATTGTTATAACAAGTGGTCTCTTTGTATGCTTTCTTTCCAAACGTTCAATATGCTACATTTGATATGTATATCACTTGTCTATATAAATATTCGATGCATTGAAATATACCTGACATTTATCTTCAGCGATCTGTGGATGTCCAAACGGTTGGGTAACATATGATGGATCATGCTACATTGTGTCTGACATAAAAGAAGATTGGTTCACATCATCGGTAATGTTAAACAAACAAGGTGTATGCAAGACATAACTAATATGTCATTTCATTTATATTAAACATTCTATTGGAGTGTCTGTAATAAAATTTTAGATCGCACTGCAAACAAAAATTCTTCCAAGATTTCTTCCAAGAGAAAAACAAAAGTCAATAGTTGTTCACGATAACCATAACAATATGTGTTCGAAGAGAACAAACGCATGTGTTCCGGAAGGGTACCTGACTTCTTAATCAACGATACCAAGAATATATAGCAAAGTCACAGATTAATAGCTTGTACCAGGGTAAAGACAGTAAAATGACAAGACACTCTCTTTTGCACATTGAACACATTATTGACCTTTCTACCGCACAAACCATGCGTTTTCCCCTTTTTATAGATTGCTCGTCACCATTCACCTTTTGAAATCCTATAGCATACATCTGCATCATCAGTCCTTTATAAAACATGTCAGTTTACTTGGAAAACGTTTATGGTTACCTTTAAATTTTGACTTGTTAATAACGTAAGTAAGGAAAGCAAGGCATATACTATCTAATCGAAACTGCCCCTTTTATTATACAGCTTTGTAGTAAGGTTCACCTGTTCGACACGTTTAGGTAAGGATAGAGGAAGTATTCTTAGATAAGTAACATTAGACCTACAGCGGGGAAAAGTTTCTCAATAAAGTTGCTATGAGCATCCGACCATTTTCTGAATCACCTGTGTATATTGGAGTATGTGACAGATATCCCAATGTTTATTCTAGGATAGGATATCATCCAAGCATTACGTTTCAAATCGATCATAGATACAAAGCAGTAAGATTGTTTTCCTGTGAAAGATTTTTATTTAAGGATTAAAGTTTCTTTCTGGTGGTTTTATCAAAGGATAAAGTTCAGTAGGATATCGATAGTTGGAATGGAACGCGAAGCGTTCCATGAAACAACTATCGATATCCTACTGAACTTTTTCCTTTGATAAAACCACCAGAAAGAAACTTTAATCCTGATATTTATTGTCCAGACCTTATATTCCCACGTGTAATTATTTCGTTAATCAGATATTATGATACTTACTGCGATGAAATCAAACAGTATCGTTTGGTTTCGGTAGACTGTTGAAACAGCCGCCTTATGAGGTGACGAACTCCCGCGAAATTTCAGTCAACAAGTAAACAAAAAAGTTCCAAAAGATTACAACTTTTTATTGTTATTTTTTCACTTAAGTTCATATATAAACAAACCATACTGTCTTTGTTACTGTTATTGTATTTAAAAACAACCCATTAAAATGCTTCTAATTTATTTCTTAAATAAATTAACACATACTACGCGGCAGGATATTGATCGAGTCTGGAAAGTAGTGACGCGGCCTCGTGTTCAAATCGTAACGGAGTGTATTACTGCGCGTTGCGCCAAAAGGCGCGTGATCCACTGATTTTATCGGAAAATAAAGTTCAGTAGGCATTCGTAGAAATGTATAGGCAATATACTATCAATTCCAAACAGACTGTAAATATTCGTAACTAAATGACTGAAAAAGGCAACAGTTTCAGATAAAGGGTGAATTTTTTTTATTGACAATTTGTCTCTGCGTTCACAAAGAGGTAGTATATTTGTGTCAACACAGTTTTAAAAGAAAAAATGTTTGCTTTTATTATCACATTTTTATCGTTCTAGCGCCATCTTTGCGAAGATAAGTAAAAACTAATAAGAGAATGTCTAATATATGCAACATTATTAATACCAAAATCAGTGTATAATACCTATGTTTAATATATGCATATTAGACATAGGCCTTATACAATGATTTGGTATTAATAATGACAAAAAATCGAATAGTTTTGCGAAAAACACAAAATGTGTATAAATCACCTCTTAACAAGTGAAACCAATCAGAAGTTAGATTAAATTATACCGCGCCAACATGGCGGTATATGACGTCATCACTTATTGCGTTGTCTGATTTTTGAGGTTATACGATATAACCTGAAAAGATTTAACATTGGGGGAATAGGCAAAATTAAAATATAGCTCTTTCATTCAAAGTCAAAAGTATAAGATATATTACAGTGTACAAATGCGAACGAAATTGATAATCAAATAATGATTAATGAATAAGATGTAAAACTAGAAATACTATTGTTTATACTATAGTTAGTCGACTTTGAACAATGTGCATATTCTTTATCTCATTGTTTGATTAACCGTCATTATTTTACATAAATTTTATGAATGACTCTGATAACATGTTACAGAACACTTGTGCATCGAAACATGGCCATCTTGTTGAAGTGTCAGATGTATACGAGGAACATTTCCTGGAACAAATAATCGCCCGTCACCACGGTAGGTTACTAGTGGTTTCAATCAATTGCCCCTACCATTTCCAATCTGTCTCTGGCATTGTCTATTGTGATTGTAAAACAAAACATGTCTCATTTGCATTACCGAATTGAATGAGACCTTTTTTTTAAATATGTTTGCTTACCAATATTTCTCTCTAGCACATATAGAAGTGATATGTAATAATGATATATATGTCACAGAATGTTTATTTGTGTCATTTATATGAACATAATTTCTTTAAAAAAAAATATTGTTATTTATAGAGTTTGTATGTCCTGCGAACTAGAGTTTATATCATCGCCCTTTAACTAGCCAAGATGTTTGCCAAACCCATATTTGCTTATTATACCTCACAAAACGACGTTGGTATACAGTCCATACATACTGTCTGTCTCCTAAAGGGCTGCAACTCCCGTATAAGGAGTTAAAATCTTAAATGAAAATACTGATGCACAACAACATTCCACGGCCGGTCTTTCGGTGGGTTTATTATGTTGTTTTGGATCAGCATTTTAATTTCACCCCGTATAAGGTGACATAGCCCTTCATGCGAAACAATCTCCAAAATAACTGACAAATCTTAATTTGAAGGAAAAGTATATTTTGAAGTTGTACATTGTCCTTTTAATTCAAATTTAAAATCTTTCCGGAAATCTCCTTTATAACTAACAAGCAGATTGTATAAAACTTCACTTTGGTGATCAGTATATAATTTCGTTAAGCATCAACATTTCTTTTCAGATTTTAACTCTTTTAAGGGAATTACGGCGCTTAATGCTCAATCAGTTTTCGGAGATCACCATTTTATCTTATGGTCATATTTTTATGAAACCTCACTTGAATGATCAGTATGTAATATACATCTAGTTGACAGTTCTATTTGAAACATTTCTTGATTGGTTTTGTTTAGAGGGAATGTTAGAAAAACGTTATGCATATGTTTCTCTGCATGAATAGACGTTCATGATATCCAGTTATTCTCTAGCTAGTCACACGTGTGAAGTCAGATTTTGGTTGGGCGGAACGGACATGTATGTGGAGGGAAACTGGCAATGGATGAGTAATGATCAGCGTATACATTACACTAATTGGAATCCGCACCAACCAGACGATACCCACCATACTCAGGATTGTATGATTATGCAAATCGACAGCCACAATAACTATGGATGGGACGATCAGGAGTGCTACGAAAAGTATAACTTTGTTTGTGAGATAAGGTACGTTTGTACGTATAACAAATCAAAAATATATTGCTATAACACTTGTATTAAGGTCTTAATTTCTCACATAGTGGACTAAAAGCAAAAATAAGAATTGCAATTGGCAAGAAAGTGTGTTATTATATGAATCCTTGACACACTTAACTCAAAACTAATTAACTTAAGGAAAATAGTATCTAAAATTGATTTGATACAACTAATATTTAATGTTTATTTAATGTTTAGAATACACTCTACTTTGAAAGGTCAACTCTCCTTAAGTCAACTTCAAACAAGATTGCGTTTGTTAACGAGCCATATTTGTATTATTTCATACTCCCCTTAGTTATGTTTCATTAGAGATAGCATGATCATGTTAGTTACTGCAAACTTTGTTGATCATTACTTTCGTGTGGACAACGTCTAACGAGGTACATTACACGTCGGACATGTTTACAACTGCGAATTCCTTTTCACTTAACACAAAAACAGGTATAAGTGTGTTTTCTTCCCTCGTATTCTGTAATGTCCATGTTTCCTGGTTGAATAAGTTCTTATTGGTATCCTTCGCCACTAGCTCGAGATTTTGAAGGAAATTAATTCACATTGTCACCTGTTGTAAACATTTCACCATTTATAACTGAATGACGTTTTCCTCGTCTACTTCCAAAGATGACATATGACTGCCATATACTTCGGTATATGAATTTGATTTATTTGCTAGAGGTTTTATATTATAATCTATCACTTGAATTATATATATCTGTGTTGCAGGTATGGATATATGACCAATCCGTGCTTAGGTTCTTGTATATGGTTTTATCACATAAAGGCCTACAAGTACAATAGCTTAACATGAACACGCGACAATATTACTGAACATAAATGAACGCGATGAAAATGGATACAATTGTACAAATACAGACACACGTGGACAATTTACATTTAAAACAGTCTTACCAGGGATGGTGATTCTACATGACAGGTGATCTCAATGAATGGTGATGTGTCTCTAATTTTGCCCAGAATGATATTGGGAAATGGATGTGCAGGGTATTTCGCAGGTGTTTAGTGTGCGCACACATCCATACTCACTATATCTTCCAATCAGATCAGCTCACACACATACCTTACATACCGATGGTTGACGCAGTATGATAGCGCGAGAACTTACCTGTTGGAATCAGTCATCCCTGACTGGTAAATACCCTGAGTAGGTACTCATTGGTACTATGGATAAATTAGATATATACCATGGGCTACAACTGTTACACTCACGGCATTGTAGTCTGTTAACCAACCACATGTACGAGACTTACTCACTTAGACAATATGGCGCAGTCAGCTGTTCGACAGACGACAACAACACGTACCCTGTCCGCTTCTATATAATTAATTATACGTAATGACGGCACATAAATACGATAAGGAATAGTTAACATATAACACGTACCTAGTATCCATTATCAAGACGTACCAGTCTGTATTTTTACCAGTAAATAGCTATTGCTCTCCGTAATTGAGAGCGACTTGTTCTTTGTAAACATCGCCGGGATTCAATAAACTAATGTAACAACGCTGCTGATTGGCCCCGAGACGTCAACGATTGTGGGAAACGCAATGCTGTGACAGTGGCGACGTCTATAGATGGTATGACGTCACACAGTGCATAAAAGCCGCCGTCGGCCAGCTCTCAGCGTTTACGCCGGTAGATGACACGGACATTTTTCTGTGTCTGTACCGGCGTTAAACACGTAACTTACTTACTAAGCTCGACGTGGCATTCTGTCTGGAACAGTAGCCCGTTTACTTAATTATAAGCAGAGCAGAGTAGAGCTGCGGCATATATATATATATATATATATAGCTGATCAGAATGTCTTCTGAGGTAAATACATATATATTATATGTCTAACCAATGCAGATAGCACAGTAGTGCTTTTAGTTTTAGCAGCACCTTCAAGAGCACCTTCATCTCAACGTGAACAGCCGCGTATAATGTATGACTACTTGGTCAAGATAAACCTTATATCTATTCCATAAACATTATGGTATGTTAATAGTCACAATTATGGCCAATAACGCACCTTAATAATTACTGTGTACCCCCAGTAGATATCGCACCTTCATTACGAAGGTAACACCTTCACTGGTTGGTAGAACCTTCACAGTATTACCTATACAAGGGCTTACCTTGCACCTTCACTTTGATTGTGCGCCATTGTGCAGATTTCTAGGGATAAGCCTATAAAATGAGCCGGTAGGGATGATGAACTTTTTTTTATATTTATACGATATTTGTGCTTGTAAATAAATGTTGTAAATTTATATCTACATTTGTTTATCTATTATCGACTATCCGAAAATTGGGGATAAGAGATCCACAAAAACGTTGTACTACGTGTGCCCTAGGGACGGGGGAGCAACATAACATTAGAAATCTATTAATCATTTTATTCCATTTTCAGAGATGGTTCTGGAGCTGCTGTTATTGGCTGAAACTGATGTCGCTACATCAATAATGAAAATAGAAATAAAAATAAAAATGATATGACTACCAAACATTGTAACAGTTACTCCTTCCTGGTGATAGCATGTGGGTCATTATATAAGCGCAGTATAAACACAAGACTTTTATTAAATCAACGCAGCGACAATACTCTCTTGTTGACTTCGATATAACACAACCTTTACAGTTTTTCGAGTTGATCATGGTAGGTAACTAATAGGTCCACACATAGGATTTATATTCTCGGTTGAAAAAGTGACTGATTTTTCCCAAAGTCACTTTTTTAATCCAATAAATGTATATTAAAGTAAATTCCTTTTTGATTGTCAGAGCTCTCAACATGCCGGATATATACAAAGACGAAATAGTCATATTGTCGTAAATATTATGACTTTGAACTTTTCCAAGAATGGGTATAATGTCCATGGGTTTTTTCAATTGTGTCCCAATGTCCGTTTCCAAAAGCCCTCTGATACTTTTATTCATGTATATCACGAACAGCAAGTATTGTTATACATACTGTCAAAAACAAATCTGGTAGTATAATAGTTATATCTTAATAAGAGCTTGAATTATTTATTACCTTCAGTAATACATAATCGGATTTGACATACTCCTCGGGTGTGTTTATGTACCACCTAAAGGCTCTAATTATGCTTCACCGGAGCCTTTTAATGAGATTGAAGCCGAAATGCTCCAAATTTCAAATAAAAAAACATTGCTCTTATCGGTGATTTTAACGCCAAAACAGCAACAAGATTTTGCAGAAGCAGATAATAATTTGATTCAAGTGCTTGATATAAATGAAGATGAAGAACTTAATAATTATCTATATGACTATGAAAAACTATATAATATGAATGTTCATCTGAAAAGGGCTAGTGTGGAAGAACAATTAATAATTACGTCATAATAAATTAGAGAATACCGAAGCGTTAACAAAATCATAATCCGAAATCAAAATCAATAAAACCAGGGGCAAAATATGAACAAAGGTAAGATTTACATGGAGACCCTTGTAAAAGTACAAGAGAATAAGACCAGGTGTTTCGGAATACGCGTCTTCTGCTTCATCGACGACAACCGCCATGTAAATCTTTGTCACATCCAAGTATACATCACGTTCTCAATCACAACAATAACAACAAGTAAACACTCTAATGAACATGCTCAAAACACGTCCATCTTCATTTCACTCAAAGACACAGAATATCTCTCAATGAGACAAAGAAGGCGACCATTAAACTTGCCAATAGTTCTGATTAACCTGATCTCTCGAAGTCTTGTGTTGTTGTCAGCAGTCGACATCGATCACGAATATCACGATATCTAGAGTAAGCTTTACTTGGATGTCACAACGATTTACATGGCGGGTGTCGTCGATGAAGCAGAAGACGCTTACTCTTCCGAAACACCTGGTCTTATTCTCTTGTCCTTTTGCAAGGGTCTCCATGTGAATCTTTAAGTGATATGAAGATGGACGTTTTTGAGTATGCTCATTATTTTGTTTATTTGTTGTGATTGACAATAACACTCGGTTCTCATTTTGAGAACTTGATGTTTACTTGGATGTGACAAAGATTTACATGGCGGGTGTCGTCGATGAAGCAGAAGACGCTTACTCTTCTGGAACACCTGCAAGTGTCTCCATGTAAATCTTTCCTTTGTTCATATTTTGCCCCTGGTTTAATCGATTTTGAGTTTGGATTATGTTAACGCTTCGGTATTCTCTTATTTATTTTCTATAATATCGAATCAACTGCGACATGTAAACATCATATGTTGAAGCACAGGGACCCGAGATTTTGTTACACCTAGTTTTGGACCTAAAATAGAGTGCTTAGAGTAATTTTACACATTTGGGAGGTTAAGATCATTTTCAATAAAAATGCTCCCTCAATGGTCATAAAAGCTAAAGGGTGGAAAGCTTTCCAGATCGAAAAATTGACGCCACCTACCTTTCTTTCATCAAAAATTACTTCTAGTGGAGGTACGAAAAACGCTTGGTACCGTTGGAAAGATGGATATTTTTTATTTTATAAACCTCCTAAATACAAGCCAAATGTATCCTCCTTCCGCAGAAATAATCTCCATTTCCTCCAAAAGCACGAAAATGTCCGTGTCTCAAAGTTTTCGGCAGCTTGCCGGCCACTATTTACATATTCATTGAGGTTGACGTCAACCCGCGTGCTGGTCTTTTGCTGTCATTTGAGACCTTAACTTAAAGGAAGACCGCCATCAAATGACAGCGTAAGGCCTCCGCGTGCAGTGACGTCAACCTCAATGAATATGTTAATAGTGGACGGCAAGCTGCCGAAAACATTGAGACACGAAAATTTTGCGTGTTTATGGAGGAAATTGAGATTATTTTTGTGTTGGAGAAGCAGGGATGTTACTATCAAGAAATGTTAAGTTCACGATAGGAAAATTAAAATCATCACGTTTATCATATAGTTTAGTTGTTAACAGAAAGCTGTCCTTTTTGTTCGTAGTTTAAGTAGGGATCGAGTTAAGCAGCTGATGTAGAAGAGTCTGTTGTGTCCTTTATTTCAAGTTCAGAAGGGTATATACGATCGAGCAAACGTCTTGATTACTTAAATTACTTGACCTCTTAAGAAAAAAATTACATAGTTAATGGTCGTGTTGGAAGTGACAAGCGCTAATACCACTTGTCATAAGACTGTGATTGATTATCTTATATCGTCTTCTGAAATTTTTTCTCTACTAACAGAGTTCAATGTCATGGACTTTGATAATCTGATATCTGATGTACATTGTAGGATACTCTTAAAAATGAAATGCATTATGTCAAATTTTACAAAAGTTAACAGAAAGTTAACAGAAAGTTAAAGAATGTAAATGTTAAATGGATCGATGATAAAAAAAAACAAAGCTTATCGACTTAGTTCAGGGTATTGGTGCACCTTTTGATTTGACACATACTTTGAATGAAATGTCTACGAATGTGAATATTGTACCACAAGAATATATCAATGAGTTTTCCTCTGCTATACGTAGTGGGTTTTTTTCAAAATGCTGCTGAAAACACGTTTGGTACTAAGACAAGTCGTGTGATACGGAAGACAGAGCGTTCTAAATCCATAAGCAACGGTTTTGTGGAGAATGTCTACAAAAAAGGAAGGAATTCCTTAGTGCAAAACAACACCACAAAAGGTACAAAAATATTGATAATAAAACTCCATAACAATATAAAGTAAGAAATATAAAAAAGAATTGAACAAATGCTATAAAAGGTATAATGAAAAAATGCATCATGAAATGAGAAATGCCTCTTAATATATTCCATTGGAAAATTTTAAACAAATGTTGTGAAAAACAAAGACAAAATTAAATGAACTTTATAATTATTTTTTTAAAGACTTAAATACAAGTAATGTTGATGAATATGATGATGAGCTACCAGTGATTGATGAAAACATATTTGATGATATTCAAAATAAAACGATAACGGAAAAGGAAATTAAGAATATCATTAATAGTTTACCTAATAAAAAAGCCGGCGCAGGCGGTGATGGTATAGTTAAACTATACCATAAAAGTACCCGATTTTATCTTCATCCATTTGTGTATTAAACTTTTTAATATTGTATAAAACACAGGAATGGTTCCAAAACTGTGGAAAATGGGTTTAATTAAACCTATCAATAAAAACATATATCTTATATCTGATGCCCAAGTGGGCTTCATGAAAGGATTTCTACAACATTTGCATACTCCATTCGTTAATACCTATAAATTTTTCTATGGGTAAAACATTTTACCGTACATTCTTCGACTTTCGAAAAGCGTTTGATATAGTGTGCAGATGCGAATTATTGAGAAAAAAATCTACTAAAAGCTGGTATTTCAGGAAAGCTATTCAATATTATTTTTAATATGTATTCAATGGCGAGATCCTGTGTTGTAAAGGATCAAGAAATGTCATATTCCTTTGTATATAATATCATTGTAAAAAAGGGTGAAATATGTTGTCATTTTCATTCGCAATCTTCTTGGATGATCTTGAGGATTGATTCGATCAGAACGAAGTAGATTGCCTTCGTGAGATTAATAAATTGTGCCAATCTAATATTGAAATGTACCTTAAACTATCCATCCTGCTATATGCAGATGATACTGTTATCATTTGTGAAACAAGTACAGGTCTACAGCTTGCTTTAAATATTTTTGAAGAAAATTGTAAATCATGGAAGATTGAGGTTAATTAAAAAACAACCAAAGTTGTTATTTTTTGCAAAAGGAAAAGTAAAAATCTACCAAGGTTTACCTTAAACACAACTGTCTTAGAAGATGATGTAACACACAAATATGCTTCACCTTTTAAATTTAATAATATATACAGTGCACTGAATGCCAAACAAATGAATTAAATTGCATCATACAGCTGTTTCGTCCTCCTTAGACTCTTCATTGATGCTAGGGCTTTAAAGGTGGAAATCCAAAATTTCTAAACTAATTAAATACACGACTCCTAGTCTTATTTGGGTCCTATTATGAACTATAATTGTACCTTTAGCAAGGTCAAAAAGAAATTAGCAGAACAGGCTCCAAAAGCACTTTTTGCTTTATAAATCAAGAAATTAATTAGAAATATCTCTCTCCCAGTAGATTTAAAGCGATAGCTTTTTGAGACTGTAGTTATTCCAATTTTGTTGTACTCTATAGAAGTATGGGTTTTTGAAAATCTTAACATCATAGGGAAAAAACAGCTTCTTTTTATGAAAAAATACTCAAACTAAGAACTAGTATTCAAACTTTTACGGTATTTTGAGAGCTTGGATAGTTTCCACTAGAAACTGAAGTCAAAACTAGAATAACTAGAATACAGTTAGTTACGAGGGGTAACAAGTAATTTAGTAAAATATATAGGTTGCTATATAAGCTAGAGCAAAGACAATTTTTAAATGGATACATTATGTTCAATCTATACTTAATGATACAGGTATGAGTTTTATATGAAATCTTCAAGAAACTCTTCTGTGGACAAAAAGTGACTGAAATGTTCTATTAGAAAACGTCCACAAGACCAATACATACAGAAGTGGTGTAATGATCTAGAGATTACATTTCGAGGTCAACTTCATCTTTTGATAATACATATGTATTTAAACTGAATTAACTGGAAAACACAGACCAATTTTAACAAACTTTAGAACTTGTCATATGAAATTTCCAATAGAAACAGGACGTTGGAGGGGTATTCCGCGTCAAGATAAAGTGTGCACTTATTGAATCAACGAAATAGGAGATGAATACACTAGTGTACCATTATCTTTAACGTAATAATGCAAAAATACTTCAATTAAGAAACAAATCATTTCCAGATTACTTACTGTAAATATCTCAGTATATTTAAAACGAAGGGAATGTTTTCTATCTTTAACTAGCGTCTTATTGTAAATGTTTGTAGATTTCTACAATCAACATTGATCGTATCACTAAGTGATTTACCAATATTGATTTATTAAACCATGTTATGTGACGAAAGTCATTTGTATTGCATGCTATAGCTTACATCCATATGTATTATATAATGTACTATTTACATTTTGTATAGTCTATGTCAGCCATGTACTATGACTACTTTGTATAATGACCTCTTGTTACACGCAACTAGCGTGTCTTAGTTATCAATAAAATCTTACATAATAATTCTACACAGTCCTTGGCCTCATTATGATAATTCAAGCAAATATAATATTAAAGACTTCAGAAATGCACGATGGCCTTTATTAATGTTTGATAATATCGTATAATTGATTCTTCAATGAGTAACTCAAATCCTGGCAAAATGTTGCATCAAACTTTTCAAAAACATAACGACACCTTGTTTAAGATCAGAATAAGGTCAACTATTAACAAGATAAGCTTTTATCTCTTGGCTTGGTAAATATTTCGTCAAGTCGATATCTTCTTACTGTACGGCTCATAAGCTGACAATGGTGCATATTGTACAATTATGTATTGTTTATGCTGCCCTGTTTTTCCAAGGTAAGATTTAAAGTTTTAAGTTTGAGTTGTTTCATGTTGTTTCTATTTAAACTGTTATGTTTAGAACGAAACTGTATTATGTTCAAAGCTAAAACACTTCTAAACACGAGCGCAACAAAACGAATTAAAAGCAGTTTATATTAAAAATAACGATTGTCTTTTAATCATCCTGACAATAAATGAAACCTTGAATTTCATTAGTTGTCCTTCTTGTTGGTCTAACAAATAAATTACCATTGATTAGGTTAAAATGATGACGTCACATATGAAATGGCGTAACGATCAAAATGCGTGATTTATAATTTTCAAACTCATAAACAATGGCGCGTTCAACTAAAAACACATGCTAATACCATGCAAGATGATGGAAAGCAAAACTGTGAAGTTGGCAAAATCAAAATTTAAATTCTTTTGATTTTGGATTTTCATTTGTATTTTCATTTAAATCACTACTAACCCTCACGTATGAGCACGTCATAATAACAATTCCCCCTGCAATGTGTTGCTTTTTCAGTGACTCATGGTTGTCCGAACGGCTGGGAAACTTTTGAAGGGTCCTGCTATTTTGTGTCCGACATTGAGGAAGACTGGTCAGCTGCAATGGTAAGTATAGG
The DNA here is from genome assembly GCA_947623455.1 of Mimachlamys varia. Lineage (NCBI taxonomy): Eukaryota > Metazoa > Mollusca > Bivalvia > Pectinida > Pectinidae > Mimachlamys > Mimachlamys varia. The sequence continues at coordinate 40,221,616 of OX392529.1, forward strand.
TAGCTTTCATAACCACCAATGTATCAGGAAGTACCCCGTACCTTTATTGCTTGAATTTTTATAAATACATGCATATTTAACTAATCTAGCTGCTTTGGAAGGCATTATATACATGTATGCTATGTTTTTACATCAAAATATCATACATGTACATTATGGATGCAATTAGAAGATATACAATTTGCTACGACTTTACATGATATTTAAAGGTCTAGAATCCAATTTATATTGATGGAAAAGCCGAATCAGAGGTTGTTCGTGAATAATTTACTTCTTGGTAAATATAGACAATTATTAATATACTTGTAAATGGCACCATACCAGAAGATATCAGACAACGGTAAAATTGCTTTCAGAAACTGTTATGAAACCTGACGTCATTAAAATTTGTGGACAATATTATACTTATATTCCTGTATTTTATGATTCACAATCTTCTCCATATTATATTTTAAAACACGTATTAAATGGGCTGATTTGCTCATTGAATACCATATATTTACATGCATTGCAAAAGAAAATGTTGGTATAAGTCTAACACCATGTGCTATTATGACGTCATCAATAAATGTGTCAACACTTGATTTTCGGTCTAAAATCTGTCCAAAATTGGAAATGAATGTACAAATATTTAAGCCGTTACAGTCCTATCCAACATATTACTATTGCTGACAAACGTACACCAAGCCCTAGTTTAGTTTAGTTTATCATCAATAGCAATGTGTGTCGTATGACCAGTACCATATCTGCTAAACATTGTTTTTCACTCGTAATGCAGAAAATACAATAATTTACTTATTTGTAGCATTCTTGAAAAACATTAGTACTCCGCCATAATCGTATACAATTAAAATGGGTAACCATTACATATTCTCTGTTCTTTATTTATTTAAGCATTGATGACAATTATTTTTAGTTTCATTTGGGGTATGAAAAAGAATTTGTTTGCAAACTGTATGAATCCGCGTTGCGGATTCTTACAAAAGTTTGCAAGCAAATTTTTTTTCATAACCCTATGAAATTAAAAAATAATTGACATCAATGTTTATAATTAATTTTTGAAACTTATTTTTAAATTTAAAACATGTTTATGTACAATTTCACTGATCTAACAACGGATTCTTTTATACAAATCAATACGCAACGTCAATTGCCGCATTGTGACGTCACGTTTTTCGCGCCATTTTCGGATTTTTGTTTTTCATAGAGGTATGAAAAGAAAATCTCAACCAATCAGAAAGCCGCATTCTGCATACAATAAATGGAAAATTAATTATTAAGCAATGATTACAAACCTCACCTAAGCCATACTTACAGCCAAATAATTTTGCACACATCAAATGAGGACTATCATTATGTTTTATTTCCAGACTACGTGCGGCTTGTACCAGGCTCATCTGGCTGCGATTAAGGATGTCCATGAAGATAACTTCTTGAAACAAATTATCGTCAAGTATCATAGTAGGCTATATCTTTCTCGATTAGCAAACTTCAATTTTCCTAATACACGATTTGAAATTATACAGAACTGGTTTAAATTTACTTCAAAATTCATAACTTAAAGGGGTTTTACTTACCTTACCCTCCTGCTTCTACGTTATTCTAGATATTTTGGATTCCCACCTTTTGGCCCCTGGCATCACTAGTACGAAACAGCTGTATAATGCATTTTAATTTAGTTTTTCGGCATACTGTATCTATTACTAAATTTAAAAGGTACAGCATGTGTGTGTGTTACGTCATCTTTTAAGATCACCATAACATACTGGCTGCTGACCCACCCCGGAACGATTTATAGATAAGTCATCCTGACCCGTTTCAAGTACAAAAACGTACAAAGTCCATCCATCTTAAATAAATTGCATACTTTATGGCAAGTTCTGTTGATAGTTTACTTTTTCTGCTTTTGAATATACGTGAAATGATTACCCATCGTTCTTCAAACTTTGAGCAGTTAGTATTAAAGAGAAGAAATGTAATTACAGCAACATATTGCTTTCACTTTATAGATCTATTATAACCCTTAGACATAATACTGACTTGAGAATGCAAAGTGATATATACAATATGATGTTTAGCTGTTTTGTTGATTTGTTGTTTTAAAAAATCAGAAAATACAGTAATCAAAGCAGGGGCAAAGTATAAACAAAGGGGAAAGATTTACATGGAGACTTTTTTAAAAGTACAAGAGAATAAGACCAAGACATATACCATAACTACAAAACCTTATACACAGAATAACTTTATAAATAGCCCTTAACGTGGATGTTTGTTTCCCTAGATGGACAGCCGGGTGATAGATACTTTTGGCTAGGGGGAAGTGACACGTTTGTGGAAGGAGACTGGACATGGTTAAACAGTGGTGAACGTATCGGCTACACTAACTGGTATCCCGGAGAACCAAACAACCATCATTCCCACGGCGAGGACTGTCTAGTAGCCTATCTAAGTAGTCATCACTTCTATTGGGAAGACCGGGAATGCAACAATAGATACCACTTTGTTTGTGAAATCGGGTATGTTATCATTTAAGTTTACTAACTCACATGGTAGGGGTTCTTTAGTGTAACTTTTCACAGCTGTGAGATTTGTTGATATATAAAAGAAATATGTAGTGTTATTATTAATATTAACATTTACATGTCAAATCAGCATTAATCAATAGTTTGAGCTCAAACAGTAATATCGTCAATATAAATCTGGTGTATTCCCAACGCATTAACGTTTAGTGTCCTGTCTGCATGTGTCTAAGTTAGGGCTTTAAAGTCTGACATACCTGTCTGCATGTGTCCAAGTTAGGGCTTTAAAGTCTGACGTACCTGACTGCATGTGTCCAAGTTAGGGCTTTAAAGTCTGACGTACCTGTCTGCATGTGTCTAAGTTAGGGCTTTAAAGTCTGACGTACCTGACTGCATGTGTCTAAGTTAGGGCTTTAAAGTCTGACGTACCTGTCTGCATGTGTCTAAGTTAGGGCTTTAAAGTCTGACGTACCTGACTGCATGTGTCTATGTTAGGGCTTTAAAGTCTGACGTACCTGACTGCATTTGTCTAAGTTAGGGCTTTAAAGTCTAACGTACCTGTCTGCATTTGTCTAAGTTAGGGCTTTAAAGTCTGACGTACCTGACTGCATGTGTCCAAGTTAGGGCTTTAAAGTCTGACGTACCTGTCTGCATGTGTCCAAGTTAGGGCTTTAAAGTCTGACGTACCTGACTGCATGCGTCTAAGTTAGGACTTTAATGTCTGACGTACCTGTCTGCATGTGTCTAAGTTAGGGCTTTAAAGTCTGACGTACCTGACTGTATGTGTCCAAGTTAGGGCTTTAAAGTCTGACGTACCTGTCTGCATGCGTCTAAGTTAGGACTTTAAAGTCTGATGTACCTGTCTGCATGTGTCCAAGTTAGGGCTTTAAAGTCTGACGTACCTGTCTGCATGTGTCCAAGTTAGGGCTTTAAAGTCTGACGTACCTGTCTGCATGTGTCCAAGTTAGGGCTTTAAAGTCTGACGTGCCTGACTGCATGTGTCCAAGTTAGGGCTTTAAAGTCTGACGTACCTGTCTGCATGTGTCCAAGTTAGGGCTTTGAAGTCTGACGTACCTGACTGCATGTGTCCAAGTTAGGGCTTTAAAGTCTGACGTACCTGTCTGCATGTGTCTAAGTTAGGGCTTTAAAGTCTGACGTACCTGACTGCATGTGTCTAAGTTAGGGCTTTAAAGTCTGACGTACCTGTCTGCATGTGTCTAAGTTAGGGCTTTAAAGTCTGACGTACCTGACTGCATGTGTCTATGTTAGGGCTTTAAAGTCTGACGTACCTGACTGCATTTGTCTAAGTTAGGGCTTTAAAGTCTAACGTACCTGTCTGCATTTGTCTAAGTTAGGGCTTTAAAGTCTGACGTACCTGACTGCATGTGTCCAAGTTAGGGCTTTAAAGTCTGACGTACCTGTCTGCATGTGTCCAAGTTAGGGCTTTAAAGTCTGACGTACCTGACTGCATGCGTCTAAGTTAGGACTTTAAAGTCTGACGTACCTGTCTGCATGTGTCTAAGTTAGGGCTTTAAAGTCTGACGTACCTGACTGTATGTGTCCAAGTTAGGGCTTTAAAGTCTGACGTACCTGTCTGCATGCGTCTAAGTTAGGACTTTAAAGTCTGACGTACCTGTCTGCATGTGTCCAAGTTAGGGCTTTAAAGTCTGACGTACCTGTCTGCATGTGTCCAAGTTAGGGCTTTAAAGTCTGACGTACCTGTCTGCATGTGTCCAAGTTAGGGCTTTAAAGTCTGACGTACCTGACTGCATGTGTCCAAGTTAGGGCTTTAAAGTCTGACGTACCTGACTGCATGTGTCTACGTTAGGGCTTTAAAGTCTGACGTACCTGACTGCATGTGTCCAAGTTAGGGCTTTAAAGTCTGACGTACCTGACTGCATGTGTCCAAGTTAGGGCTTTAAAGTCTGACGTACCTGTCTGTATGTGTCTCCAGTTAGGGCTTTAAAGTCTGACGTGCCTGACTGCATGTGTCCAAGTTAGGGCTTTAAAGTCTGACGTACCTGTCTGCATGTGTCCAAGTTAGGGCTTTGAAGTCTGACGTACCTGACTGCATGTGTCCAAGTTAGGGCTTTAAAGTCTGACGTACCTGACTGCATGTGTCTAAGTTAGGGCTTTAAAGTCTGACGTACCTGACTGCATGTGTCTACGTTAGGGCTTTAAAGTCTGACGTACCTGACTGCATGTGTCTAAGTTAGGGCTTTAAAGTCTGACGTACCTGTCTGCATGTGTCCAAGTTAGGGCTTTGAAGTCTGACGTACCTGACTGCATGTGTCCAAGTTAGGGCTTTAAAGTCTGACGTACCTGTCTGCATGTGTCCAAGTTAGGGCTTTGAAGTCTGACGTACCTGACTGCATGTGTCCAAGTTAGGGCTTTAAAGTCTGACGTACCTGACTGCATGTGTCTAAGTTAGGGCTTTAAAGTCTGACGTACCTGACTGCATTTGCCGGGTTAGGGCTTTAAATTCTGACACAACTGCCTGTATGTGTCAAGGTTAGGACTTTTCAGTGAAACATACCTGCCTGTACATTTACATGTATGTATGTGTTTAGGTTAGGACTTTTCAGTGAGACACACCTGTCTGTATGTGTTTAGGTTAGGACTTTTCAGTGAGAAATACCTGTCTGTATGTGTCAAGGTTAGGACTTTTCAGTGAAACATACCTGCCTGTACATTTACATGTATGTATGTGTCTAGGTTAGGACTTTTCAGTGAAACACACCTGCCTGTATGTGTTTAGGTTCGGACTTGTCAGTGAGACATACATGTCTGTATGTGTCTAGGTTAGGACTTTTCAGTGAGAAATACCTATCTGTATGTGTCTAGGTTCGGACTTTTCAGTGAGAAATACCTGTCTGTATGTGTCTAGGTTAGGACTTTTAAGTGAGACACACCTGCCTGTATATGTCTAGGTTAGGACTTTTCAGTGAGAAATACCTGTCTGTATGTGTCTAGGTTAGGACTTTTCAGTGAGTCACACCTGCCTGTATATGTCTAGGTTAGGACTTTTCAGTGAGACAAACCTGCCTGTATGTGTCTAGGTTAGGACTTTTCAGTGAGACATACCTGTCTGTATGTGTCTAGGTTAGGACTTTTCAGTGAGAAATACCTACCTGTATGTGTTCAGTTTAGGACTTTTCAGTGAGACACACCTGCCTGTATGTGTCTAGGTTCGGACTTTTCAGTGAGACACACCTGCCTGTATGGTTAGGACTTTTAAATGAGAAATACCGTGATGATATCAACCCGGAAAATCAAGATCAATGTTAATTACGTGTTATCAGGTTTTTGTTAGGCGGTTCATATTAAGTTAGAAAAAGCTGTTCAGGAAGAGTAAGAGTCTTCTGCGTCAATCGACGATAGTTGGTCGATATTAAAAAAATGAAGTAAGGACGTACTCATATGCACAGGCTATACAATAAATCATTTTTCAATTACTCATTTTGTCTTCAATCTGTCTGCTATGTTGAATTTTTTTTTTATTTAATTTTTGGTATGCCTGTAACAATATAGTGTTAAAAGGTATAAGAAACAGACATGGACCACAAACTGTGCGTAAGAGAGATGAAATCATTTTTATTTCTATTTTCAGCGGTGGTTCTGGTGGAATTGTCATTGGATGAAACTCAAGCTTAAATACATGTTTTACTGCAGTGAGTTGAAATGTTATTTCTTTTTATATGGTACAAAGCAAAACTACAAGGGGGACAACTCCTCCATGACTACGATCCGTTCTATTATTACAAGCTGACATTGCATTTCTTCATTCTTTTTGAAATACAATATGGTCACTTGATGTGTTGTAAATTTTCAAACTGAAGTAAGTGGATGGTAACCAACTGTAATACCGTGCAGAGGAAAACGTCATCGATTTTATGAAAGTTTCGAGATAGAAAACATTACAGAACTTACTCCGAAATGCCTATTTCTTACCTTATTACACAGCATCTATATAAATATTACAAATTAGCGCTAATCCAATACCACTGACAAACTTGCAATCAAAAATAGATTGAACAAAAAGTGATGTTCTCAATAAATTGAAGCATTTATATTTGTATTTCTTTTGTTATCGATGAGACACAATTTTGATGAATTAAAATTAAAGAAAAAAAAAATCGATATTTTCAGAAATACGTAACCAGATGTTCTTGCTCAGTGTTCGGTTGCTATACTATTACTATGAAAATAGTAGTTCTGAACGTCAATACGACAAAATTATATAATAAAAAGGAAATCTTCATTATGACATTCACATTTACCATTTACGAAACATTATTCAAATGACCGACTTTTGTTCACGGCGTAAGGATATCATGGATTTCATTATAACAGAATTGTGATCATATGACACTCATGATGTTCGTGACAGGTTTAGCTACTGAGTATTTTGAAAAAATGTTTCTTAGATGTTGCATAGGAAGTAACTTCAATCAACGTTGATATATATCACAGCTGATAAACTCTTGCATCGGTACTTCGCTGAAAACAAACACAAACATTTTTGCTCTGCCTTCCAGTTTTTAATTATTCACTTAAGGGAGAGGATGTCACAGGATACCGAAGCGTCAACGAAAACATAGTAAATATCAAACCCTCAAAGTGAAAAGAGAGGTATCATTTTAAATCAAGATAAATAGCATATGTATGTGCACATCCAAAAACGTCTACCTTCGTGTCAGGCTCTGCTGGTGGATTTTTTTATTTCCGAGGTTTGCTGGAGCCTCCATAGCAACAGTTATTTCATTTGTGTAGTGGTACGGTACATAACATTACACATTTTCGTAGTACACGATTTGAAATTATACAGAACTACTTTTAATTAGTTTTACTTCTAAGTTCATTAATTAAAGGCTTTATACTCACCTGACCCTTCTACTTCTACATTAATTAAGAAAAATTTTGGATTCTCATCTTTTGGACCCTAGCATTACTGAAGAGTCCTAGAAAGACGAAACAGCTGTATGATGCTGTTACATCATTGAACCGTTTTCACGTTTGTAAATTTTGAAATGAAATCATTGTCCGAAGATGTGGCTAAATTGAACAGAATTACTATCAACCATTTACAGAAAGATACTGTAGATATAAGGATTAGTTTAGTTTATGAGATCATAAATCCAAAGGAGCAGTTGGCAGATTTAATGTTAACGCTTTTACTCAATTTACCTCGTGCTCCGTGTGATTTATTATCTCATAAACTAAACAAAATCAAAGGTTAATCCTTAAGTATTCGAAATAATTAACAATTATAAGCAATACATTGCTATGGTTTAACCATTTGGTATATCATTTTATAGCTTAAAGTTAAAGCATTGACATACGTGCTTGCTTAAATGACTTTGGTAATTTTCCTTTCCTAAGCAGTGGTACTCGAGGTTATTTGGTAAATAAATACGGCATTCATCCAAACAGGTAATTTGGTAGCCCAGACAAGTCCTTTGTTCTTGATATATATTTGGTTGACAAGATGAATCATAAAACAACTTCGGCTTTTAGGATGTTTTATCTTAATTATTGTTTTTTTTTACATGACATGATAGACTTTAATATATCAGAGAACTGTGGTGTCGTCATTATAACATGTATTCTTATTTCAATATTTAAAATTAAGAACTTTTCTTTATTATTATTTACTTATATTTACATCTGTGATGCATCCAACTAAATGACCATTACCAGAAAATATGCTTTTCATAAAAGTATGAAAGCAATGGTTCTCGATGGGTGGCACGTGGTTTAATTATGACGTCATAGATCAAGCTTGTTAAATGAAAGTCTTGTCGCGCTGCCACTTCGAAAAACATGGAGTACGCCCCTGCATCAAAAGCTCAAACGACTAATTATTATAATTAGTGTCATTTTTATTCAAGCTGGGCTGTTCCGCTAAAGACGTTTAAATGACGACGCATATACAAACGCAGTTAATAAACTATTATTGGAAAACATATAAATAAAAAACAATTATAGTAAAAATGGAAATATATGGATTGAAAGTCTTTTTTGTACATTCCATAGTGCCATGAAAGGTCAGCGGTTACATCCATATTTAACATTAAGCCCTAGCGGGCTTCATGCAATATGGATGTAAAGGCTGAACTTTCATAGCACTATGAAAGTTTAAAAAAAAATACTTTCAATCCTTATGTACAATGCAAAATGATATCTGTGCCAATGTCAAACTTATCTTCTCGAATCTGAAAATAAATATCATGTTTAAGGCAAACTAGTATACTAGGGCAAATCCTTCGTACAGAATTGAAAAGTAAAAATTCAATTTTGCTTTTTGTCCAAGATTGATTAGAGTTGTTATTGTGGATGTTACCGAAGCATATCTGCAAACTCCTATTTAACAATTAATGTGATAAAGGACTGTGTATGGTTTAACCGGTTTTTGGCCCCCAAATCTGTCAAATTTTTAATTTCATTCTTAAACTCTCAAATCATTTTATTTCAAATGTAGACTGCATCCTTCATGCAACTGTAATAAAATGTATTTGTTTGTGCTTTGGTTGAACAAACTTTAAATTTCCCACATATTCTCATTTGACATTAAGTTTGTTCAAGAATGCGCTCAAAAGTTTCTAATAGAAAATACCAAAATGGGCCAAAATTGACTAAATGGTCATTTCCCTAGTTTATGCATATTTGAGATGGTTGCCATGACAACCAAAGTTGAAACAACAAATAATCATTGTTACACTTTTATTAGGGATGTATACTATGATTGAAATACATTGATTTGAGTTTAATAATCTGTTTAAATATTTGATAATTTGGGGAATTAAAAGGGCCCAAACCATACATAGTCTTTTATTAATTTTTTGTGTGTGTGTGTGTGTGGTAAGGGGGGGGGGGGGGGAGGGGGGACCAAACGATATAAAATGTAGGTTAAGCTACGGTTTGGGCAATAACTATGGTTTATAATATGAAATTTGACAGTATATTATCTTAAATGCCTGAACGGAGTGATAATTTATATAATGGCCAAACGGAGTTGTAAAATGCCCGCATTAAATTATACTTTATTTTTAATGCCTGAATGCAATTATGCATTCTATAAAAAAAAATCTGTGTGATGACTTACACACACATATACTGCACCTTATGAATTAGTAATAGATACAGTATGCCGAAAAAATGAATGAAACTGCATCATACAACTGTTTCGTCCTCTTAGGACTCTTCAGTGATGCTAGGGTCAGGTAAGTAAAACCCCTCTAAATTATGGATTTTGAAGTAAAATTAAACCAGTTCTGTATAATTTCAAATCGTGTACTACGAAAATTAAAGTTTGCTAATCGAGATAGACACAGCCTATTATGATACATGACGATAATTTGTTTCAAGAAGTTATCTTCGTGGACATCCTTAATCTCAGCCAGATGAGCATGGTACAAGCCGCACGTAATGATGCATTCTATAAAATATCTGTGTGATGACTTACACACACATATGTGATTTAGTAATAGAAACAGTATGCCGAAAAAAGGATGAAACAACATCATACAGCTGTTTCGTCCTCCTACGACACTTCAGTGATGCAAGGGGCCAAATGGATGGAATTCAAAATTTATCAAATGATGTAATATCAGAAGGGTCAAGTGCGCAACACCCCTTTAATTTATGAATTAGGAGGACAATTAAACTAGTTCTGTATAACTTCAAAAGAAATGACGCTTTGACTGTCTAGAACTCGGGGGTTTTAAATACGAGTATAGATCGGGGCTTTTTTATATTCCACCTATAGATAGTTCCTATACATTAGATGTATTTAGAAAGCCAACAAACGACATGTTCAGTCAGCAGGCGTAAGTAACTGTTAAAATAGACTGTTAAAAACTGTTGTTGCCCGCTATGACGTCACAAAACAATTATGACGTCATGTTGTGGAGGTATAACAAAACAATTGTCGACTGGGATTTCAGGCAACAGATGATCTGTTAGACCATCATAGAAACTGTTGCCCTCGGCCGAACAGTTTGTCTTCGGGTTCAACAGATGGGGACTTTCCCGAACACCAACTCTGCTTAAAAAAACATGTTTACTTAGGTGGTCAGTTGTGATGATAGTAAGTTATAGTCTATAGCAGAAATGTTGTACAGGTAAATTACACAGGTAAATCAACCTCTGGTAACTAATCAGATACTCAATAATTAATGATATTTGCAAAAATAAATGATAAATAGGTACCGCATAAAACAGCTGCAGATTTAGGAAAATTATCATAAATTACATTTGAATTCAGATATATATGTGTAAATTATCATTTATTAATATGTATATAAGTTTCAGATTTGTGTAAATTTTTGTCATATATTAATTAAACATATACCTTCTTTCAGTAAATAAACATAATCATTGTCATATATTAAAGGCCATATATATGTAACTGCAAGAATTTTTTCGGGATTCTGAAAAATTATGAAAAAAAAAATCCAGTTGATAACCATGCAAAAATGGGTCTGAAACGAAGTAAACCTGAACGGTATCTAACAAGAAACTGTTGACAGAAAAATCCAAAGAATTGAAAATAATTCATGTGTGGCCCACTTCAACAACAAACCGAAGTTAGAAGACAGTTCAAAATGGACGCATGTTTACAAATACTGAGTTTCAACTGCTGCTGTGCCGGTACATGTAACCACGTAAAATTTCATCTTGAATATTGCTGATATCAGTTAATCTTAACTAAATCTATAAATATAATAAGTTATTAGGCTTGATAGATTTTTGCTTCAAGTTTTGTCGAAGTTACGTATATTGGGCCTTTAATTTAATTTGTATCTTCCTTCAGATTTGTGTCAATTGTTTTCATATATTAATTTCAAAATATTTCATTATTTATTCAAGACATATAAACAAGTACTACAAAGAAATAGTATACATATGTATCAATAAAATGATTAGAAAGCAGGCTGAGTCTATTTAAGTCTTTTCCAACAAAGATAACCAATATCCTTTATTTATATACATTGGCAATTAAATATTTTATTTCGATGTAGATGGAGTAGGAAATTAGCAGTATCATGTTTTATCAATTAAACACTCTCATTCCTTTATTGTGATTTATATAAATCAAATTTTGAGAACTCCTTTAGGGAGATGAGGATAAGAAGGCTTAGAGTAAAAGTTTTTTTTTATAATTTTTTATTTTTCCTTTTTTTTTCATATTTCAACAATGCCAATACAAGATGTACATGTTATATCAAATAAAATTCATATTGAAACTTTCTGTCTGAAAGTAAATACCGCATTCCACTCTATCAGTTCCCAGAACACTTAATATTGAGATGGTTGCAATACAAAGGATAATATTTGTTCTATTGCTATGATATTAGCGGAGAATAACAAGTTAAGACAGTAAATGTACGAAATTATGACTTAATGTTTTAAATTTACACATACAAATGTAGCTAGCAATTTCGAACCCGCATAAAAAGAGGGCCTTTATTGGGAGATGGACACTTATAAAGTTGAATACGGTAGTTACACTAATTATCTTACAAATTCATGCAGAAAAATTGTAGTTGCATTGCTGAAAAGGAAGGAGAAGAAAAAAGAGAGAAGGGATGAAAGTATAGAAAGGAAAGAAGTTGAGAGGACAGAGATGAATTGGAAGAGGGGTTAGGGATGTCACAGCATTGAAATAAAGTAGGAGGTTCAGGATAAACAAAAAAAAGAGTCAGAGTTTGAGATTAATGAATAGTTTCATATTATCTAAGGTAGAGAAGGATTCAATTCAATTAATCTGGTCCATTTTTTCCAGTCGTCATTTAATTTTTGTATGTATAAGGCTCCTTTACCAATAGCTAGGTATTTCTGGGTAAAGTAATTTTCTCTAATGAGGTTAATCAATGCATTTATAGAAAGTTCAGTTTGAAGACATCTCGATGAATAAATGTAAGATTTCATGATTAAAAGTATCGTATTGTTCACATTTCCGTTAATTTGGATTGGCTCAGTAAAGCCAAAAATAAAAGTTGCCTTGTTAAAAGCAAATGGAATAAATAAGTTATCAAAAAAAGACTCAACATTTAGTAAAAAATCTTGAACATTTGGACATTCCCATATTGCATGAACTATGGTTTCTATCTCTGTTTTACATCTAAAACAAAATGGACTATCAACCAGTCCCACTTTAAGAAGGTAAGAGTTAGTTGTTAAGATGTGATGGTTTATTCTGTATTGTAGCCATTGTAATTTTGAATTTTTGTTCTGGTAAAATGGTGCTACATATATTTTTTTCCACTTTTCCTCATTTATGTCAAACAATTCATTCCATTTGTTTCTTCCAGTAGCAATAGTATCATTTTTACATAAAATATAGTAAAAATCTTTAACTCCTTTCTTGTGTTTGAGAAATATTTCAATATTTTCTGGAATATACGGGTAGCTTATCGAAGTATATGGAGTAGCATGATTATTGGATAAAAATTTCTTAATTGCAGAAGAAATTCCCCTATAGGTTAGGAAATCAGTAATAATACCAAATTTTTCAGTAAATTCATTAAAGTCATATAGGACACCAGAATTGTAATCCTTCACAAGATCATTAATAATTAAAACACCTTTATAAAACCATTCTCTGTAAAAAATAGTCCTATTACCAATCTTGAAATGTTTATTATACCAAATAGGAGTTTTCAAAACATTGTCCTTCTTCATGTTTAAAGATTTTTGTTTGTTTACTAAATCCTGCCAAGCCTGAAACACATCTGTCCAAAATGGATTTTTACAATTTTGAAGAATTTTGTTTAGGTATTCATCACTACAGTGGGTAAGAAGGGGTTTATTGACAAAACAGTTCAATAGTTTCTGCCATTTACCTTGAGTTATAAAAAGTCTACGTATCCATGTAATTTTAAGTGAACTGATAAAAGCTTTAATATTAATCATTTTTAGACCGCCTTCCATGTAGCTCTTAGTAATAACATCTCTTTTAATTTTATCTACTTTACTTTGCCAGAGAAAATTGTAAAGTTCTGAATTCAAGGATTTAAGAAAATTCACATCAGGATTTGGTAAGGACATAAAAATATGGTTAAATTGAGATATCAGCAAGGACTTAATAATCTGTATTCTTCCAATTGGTGTAAGGATTCTTCTATTCCAAATTTTAAGTAAAGACTTCAGTTTCACTAGTTTTTTGTCATAGTTTAATTTGGGGATTCTATGTAAATCTACATGGAAATCTAAACCCAGAAGAACAAATTTATTGCTACCCCACTGAAGATTTAGTTCTGGATAATAGATCTCATCGCTATATTTTTTATCACCAATCCATATAACCTGAGTTTTACTGTTATTAATTTTCAAACCTGAAATGCTTGCAAATTTGTTCAATTCTTTTAACGATTCTTTTAATGACTGCTTAGTTCCATCCAAAATAAGAGAAGTATCGTCGGCGTATTGAGACAGCAGAAGAGGACAGTTATCTACATTTATACCTTTTATATTATTGTTGTTCCTTAATCTAATTGCCAGAATTTCCGCACACAAAATAAAAATATATGGGGCGATTGGGTCGCCCTGACGACAGCCTCTTTTGATATTGAAAAAAGATGAAAGATTGCCTCCTTGGTTTATATTTGAAATACAGTTGTTATGGAATATTTTTACCCAACTTCTAATATCATTTCCAAAATTAAAAAAATTAAGAACTTTATCAATGAAGGACCAGCTAACTGAATCAAAGGCTTTTTCAAAGTCAATAATTAATAACATACCCGGTAAATGATTTTCCTCAGCAAAATGCATGATATCATAAATTAGTCTGGAATTTTCACCAATAAATCTACCTGAAATAAAACCAGTTTGATCTGTATTAATTAATTTATCTAAAACTTTTTTTATCCTATTAGCAATGGAACCTGATGCAATTTTGTATATGATATTTAACAAGCAAATGGGTCTCCAATTTTTCAAAAATTGCCTTGGCTTGTCCCCTTTGGGTAAACATGTAATAATTCCTTGTCTTTGTGTAATGGATAACATACCGTTTTTAAAAGCATAATTAATGGACCTTACTATAAACTTACCCATGTATTTCCAAAAAAATTTAAAAAATTCTACAGTAAAACCATCTGACCCGGGGCTTTTGTTGTTTTTCATGGCTTTTAAAGTATTTGAAGCTTCAGTAAATGATAACTCTCCTTCTAAAGTCATAGACTCAGTATGATTTAAAGTAGGAATGTTAGGATCAGATAAAAATTGATGAAGGTCCACATCTGAAATATTACAGTTACTGGCATATAATTTTTCATAAAATAATTTTATCTCATCTAGAATATCCTCTTGTTTTCTTACTATTTCTCCGTTATCTTTTTCAACCAATGGAATGATTTTTGAAACAAAATTCCTGTTTTCCAAATTTAAGAAGTATTTACTTGGTTTCTCCCCTTCATCAATCCATTTTGCCTTTGATCTAATGATGTTACCTCTCAAGTTTGCTTGTCTAATCTTTTCTAGTTCCTTCTTTTTAAGATCAATTAGGTCAAAATTAATGTTGTCAGAGTCTTCAAGGTTTTCTATATCATTTCTGAGTGTATTTTCTTTGGAGAGTAAGGATTTTTTCTTATGGGAAGAGTAGGAAATGGTCTTGCCTCGAATTTCAATCAATAATGTCTCTAAAAATAATTGGTCGTTAATTTGGAATTGGATATCTTCGTCCGAAACAGCCTCTAAATTGTCGGGGTGATAAACTAGCGCAGCATATTGTTTTTTTATATCTAAAATAAGTTTATTGATAGATTCTGTGTAATCTGTATCGTACAACAATGAATTATTAAATTTCCAGAGGCCACGACCTCTTTTAAAATCATTAAATTTAAGAGTGATAGTGGGTGAAGAATGATCCGTTCTATATCCCGGTTCAATATTTGAATTTTGTATGCTGCTTATCATGTTTTCTGATATCAGGAAAAAGTCTAAACGAGCCTGTTTGATAGGATTATTTCTCCTCCATGAGTATCTTCTAGAGTAAAAGTTAATGCTACTGTTTTATTTGGATTAAAATAATTTGCCATTCATTGATAAGCACAAGCAGGGATTGATGAAAGATCATCATTTAGTATATCAGCAGGTGTATTAGGGTCATCATCACTATCTGCAATAACATATAGAGAAGTATCAACTGCAAACAAGTTAAAATAAGAAGTTACATCAGCTGTTTTATATCAATAAAGGATAGCAATAAAAAGGGCCAAAGAACAGATACTTGAGAAACTCCTGCAGATATGGATCAAGTATTTGATTGGTATCCATCAACAATTTCCCTTTGGTTTAATTTTCTGTCAGTTAATTGGTGCTGTATTAAATATGTATTACTATAACATGTATGAATAGAAACTTTATTTTATTATCAATAAGCTTTAAATAATTCGATAAAGAAGATTTATTTATTAAATAATGTATTTCAATTACAATGTTTCATTTATTGAATATGAAAAAAATATATATTTATTGATAATTTTCTGTTACTTAAAGCTGTATTATATGAAAATATTGTATTAATTTCATTAATGAGTTTAGTTGCATGTCTACAAATCAAATGAGTTGACATTCTTAGTTGAAACAGACTATAACTTAAACTTCAAAGGATTTCCTATATAAACATCTTTCTTTCAAGTTACCAGAGTTGGTGTTCGGGGAATGAGCCCAACAGATCACAAGTTGCCCTCAACCCCAGTCAACAACTGTATAATATTGTTTCTACCACAATACCCTGTGTTATTCCACTATCAGACCATTGTATAAACGTACGGACTGTTGAATTATTATTTATAGTGGTTTATGACCTTCCGGACATTTGATTGGTTGAAAAAAATGAACTTTGACCGGATATCACGTGGTTCAGTGCAACGTGCTGGTTGTTGACGTCGTCATCGATTATTGACGTCGCCATAATTCGGCGGAAATATATACGAGATGATGTGTTTTCGCCAAAATATTCCGCAGTTCACTCAAAAAACACAACACTGATACTGTCGACTTTATATTGTAGAAGAAACAGGCCACACGACTCGTAGTTATTGGAAATGAAATTTATTTCACTCTCCTTGATTATTTTTAAAAGTTACAAAAGACACTCGCTAAAGTAAAACATTTTGAAAAAAAAATTAATTAATTGATTTCCTGTTTTTAAAATCCATTATTTCTGTTTGTTTGGACAACACATCCTCTTTTCTATATCATTGCCTATTTTTGGAAACCATAAGACAGCCATTGTCGTTTCAATCGTTAATGTCTGTTTATAGTAGGCTTGTCGCGACGGACATACCTGAGACATGGGTCAGTATTTATAAAAACGTTCCCATGCTCAAGTATGCATTTTGTGCTGAAGCTTTATTTCTTGTTTCATTTATGAAACAAAACAATACCATATAATATATTCTTTACTTTCGAAACAAATTGAAAAAAAAATAAGTAAAATACTGTTTTCAATATTTACATTCCACTTTTAACTTAAGCAATTTCACAAGTAAGATGGTCTGAACCGCTGGACCAGATCGTGTTGGGGCCATGTGCGGGAGGTTGAGGGTTCGCGGCTCGGCCGGCTCTGAGTAGAAAGTGTCATCCGAATGCTTCGACCCACGGTCTTTTCTCTTTCGAAAGGAGTTTAAAAATCGCGGAGTACCAGTAAATGACATAAATACAAGAAAAATGATATCAGACCCAGCATCGAAAATTCAGACGTGACAGCAGTAACCATAGGAAGCCAAAGGCTTAGTCCCTGATGGGTTTGCCGAGCGTCTATAAATAACTGCCAAAGTAAGTTAGTAAGAATGAGCTACTTGGTCACCGAAAAAAGACAAACTATATACTGCAACCTATTTTGAAAAGTATAATAAAGGGGAGGCCACTGTGTATTAAATATCTTGCAGTGGTACAGGGACCCTTAATGTTTTTTTTTCAGAAACAGTTATATTTGTCATCAGTTCGATTTATACAAAAAAGAACTTCACCGTAGAGTGTGTTGTATGGGCAAAGTTACTCTGACATATTAGGACAGAATTTGTCAAGCAAATATTAAACTTTTGTCAGAAGAATATAACGTGTATAATATAAACAAACATTTTTTAACAAATTTATACATTGTAAAATGCAAAATTTATTATTAATTTTATCAATATCACCTGAAAAGCAATACTTAATTCGAAATAAGAACAACTTTTCCAGGAAAGATACATGTAATAACGTTAAGTGAACGTACAAATATAGCAGCTCACCATTACACAGTAATTTCCATGTTCCATCAAAGGTTCCTTAATTTAGAAATATCCGTAGGAAAACAATAAAATAAAGACGGAAATTTTCAGCTGAGAAAAATTCCTTGACTTCAGTTATGCATTCCTAAGGAGTTATTCAAATTCAAGAGTACCTTATAAAAATCATTTCTAAACACCTACAGAAAATAGCATTGCTTGTGTGTATCTGTACCAAAAGGCGTGATGCTTCTGGTTAGAATAACTAAATTTTGGCAGATTTTTTCCCTGCAGTTTTCAGGTAAGCCAGACCACTGATGTATATTAACTAATATTCCCTGTTGTACATGTGTCATAAACATCGTAATTAAATATTCATCGCGTGAATCATGGCTGGATGTGTGAATCTAAATCAGTATTGATCAGTTATCTATTTCATTTTTTACAAAAATGCTCCGTTGATGGTAATGAGGAAATGTATTTCTCTAAGAACGGGCCTGGATGTTTCGGAACAAAGGCTGGTATTTACTTATTTAGCTGATTTATATCGTTAAGGTTCTGAAGTTCATTTATTGAGCTCATACATCTTTCAAAATAGTCTGTGTTCTTTTAATGAGAATAATTGTGTAATGTCTCCATGTAATGCAATCAAAGACCTTTTAATAGACCCAAGACGCACTTCAATGACTCGTGTCATATCCTCATGCCGGATATAGCCGGGTATAGCCGGAAATTGCCGGAAATTATCTACTCCAATCATATCCCGAGATTGGATAGTTAATTGATCGGCAATTCACAAGCGGTTTCCCCATCAAAGCAATGTCGCACGGAGGCAGGTGTTTGCGCAAATCACAGCAGAAATTGCCTTGAAAATTGATATTGAAGGCGATAGAGGTTTGATATGGGTGTCACCAATGCGAGGTGGTTCTCTCCCCAGCACGGAGTGTTTGAGTTGATATTAAAGGCGATCGACAGTTGATATCCTTCTTCATCGGAGACCGTTTGAAGCTGACTTCTTTTCCGTCTAGTATGGCAGAAACAGATTGGCTGACAAAATGCAATGAAGACATCAAAGTGTTCCGTGTAGTGTCGGTAGTGCAGGCTATATTTTTTTACATCAACATGCCTGGATCATACTATAATACAACGTACATATCGCTAACTTCATTGCACATTCTGTAAAAATGATGTTACGTATACTTACAAATTTTAACAACTTTACATAAATGTTCATTAAAATATACATAAATGAATATAACATCAGTGTTCTTATGCATATACCTTTTTTGTGTATTTCTTAACAACATTTAATAAAGCATTGATTTACTAAGATGATGTCACCCCAATGCCGTCGATCGTGTAAGATCTGAAATTAACAGTATCATATTCAAGTTATTGTTCTCATATTTTCATAAAGAAAAGTCATCGTTTATTGATATTATCATTTCGTATTTGAATAATTCAGTTTCCTATTCCAATTTTGAAGTATACTTTACATGAAGTTCTAAAACTTGCTACATGTAAACATTGTTGAACATAGCACGCAAAGGGTCTTGGTTCGTGTTTATCGGTACCCGAGTCTGCTTCAGCAACATCGTTACTTAGCACACGTTTTATCATCCTAGAAAGTACTGCTGCTTTTCTAAACGTCATTGAAACAGAATGCCAAATGGCAGAACGGTTTTAAAACTTATACAACTCTACGTATGCTATTTTCAAAACAGTTTTTGTTAAATGTTTCCATTATAGTTTACTGAAATCAGTATTACAGTGGTAAACATTTTAAGTGTGTAATGATTGTAAGCTGACTTGGACTGGTTCAGACGCCGGTAATTATGCCGTTAATATTTATCGATAGTTGGTAAAGAGTTGTCGTGACGACCGTAATTGATTTGTATAATTAAGATGACATTAAAAGCTTCTTTGGAGACGAACACACGGAAAATATACCACAACGGGTAGAACTTTTTCACGAAGCAAAGTCTCCATTTCCAAGCTGTTCATGAAATATTAATTACATACTTAAGGAAAGAGAGGTTGTGTTGAAATTTCTGTTTCAATGTAATGCTCTATGCCCTAATGTTATCAAGTGCACACTGTTACACAGCAGTCGTAATACTGTAGTTGGTACCAACCATCGTTTATTCATGGTCTTAAATCCCTGTCACATTACAAGTACATGTACAGGTGAAAACAATATAGCATCAACGTACAACAGGACAAAGTTAGTACCTTATTGCGTTGTGTCTAAAATCTTACAGACATGTCTAGAATCCTCCAGATAAGTAACTTAGGGTGTATCAAACCTACATCTCTCTGAAATAGCTTCAAAGACAGCAAACTACTCTATCCTGCACGCTTTAGCCGCCATGGCCGGGGGGTCTATCCTATACCTTACTATATTGTTACTATAACATGTCTTTAAAACCTAACATAGGAAAGCATAACCGAATTTAAGGAAAGTGCCTTAACTTAAGATTTTCCCCTTAAATTCTGTAATGCTTTCCTATGGAAATTTTTAAGTTAAAGAATTTCCTTAAGTTAAGGAACGTTGATGAAACCAGGACCTGCACGCTTTAGCCGCCATGGCCGGCGGGTCTATCCTATACCTTACTATATTGTTACTATAGCATGTCTTTAAAACTTTACAAAACGTGTGTAAAAATATATGTAGTGTGTAAATTCGGTAAGCACCAAATATGCCTATCCACTTAATGATATACGTAATTAGACGGTAGAAGTGTTCATTATCCAATTAATAATAACTGAGGGGTGGGGTGATAAAAAAGCTAGACCTGGTGCTGAGGGGTGTAGTTTTACAATAGCTAGGCCTTGTGCTGAGTGGTGGGGTGATACAATAGCTAGACCTGGTGCTGAGGGGTGTAGTTTTACAATAGCTAGGCCTGGTGCTGAGGGTTGAGGGGTTACAATAGCTAGGCCTGGCACTGAGGGGTGGGGTAATACAATAGCTAGGCCTGGTGCTGAGGGGTGTAGTGTTACAATAGCTAGGCCTGGTACTGAGGGGTGAGGTGTTACAATAGCTAGGCCTGGTGCTGAGGGATGGGGTTGATACAATAGCTAGGCCTGGTACTGAGGGGTTGGGTGATACAATAGCTAGGCCTGGTGCTGAGGGGTGTAGTTTTACAATAGCTAGGCCTGGTGCTGAGGGGTGTAGTGTTAAAATAGCTAGGCCTGGTGCTGACGGGTGAGGTGTTACAATAGCTAGGCCTGGTGCTGAGGGGTGAGGTGTTACAATAGCTAGGCCTGGTGCTGAGGGGTGAGGTGTTACAATAGCTAGGCCTGGTGCTGAGGGGTGTAGTTTTACAATAGCTAGGCCTGGTGCTTTGGGGTGAGGTGTTACAATAGCTAGGCCTGGCACTGAGGGGTGTAGTGATACAATAGCTAGGCCTGGTGCTGAGGGTGTAGTTTTACAATAGCTAGGCCTGGTGCTGACGGGTGAGGTGTTACAATAGCTAGGCCTGGTGCTGAGGGGTGAGGTGTTACAATAGCTAGGCCTGGTGCTGAGGGGTGAGGTGTTACAATAGCTAGGCCTGGTGCTGAGGGGTGTAGTTTTACAATAGCTAGGCCTGGTGCTTTGGGGTGAGGTGTTACAATAGCTAGGCCTGGCACTGAGGGGTGTAGTGATACAATAGCTAGGCCTGGTGCTGAGGGGTGAGGTGTAACAATAGCTAGGCCTGGTGCTGAGGGGTGAGGTGATACAATAGCTAGGCCTGGTGCTGAGGGGTGAGGTGTTACAATAGCTAGGCCTGGTGCTTAGGGGTGTAGTTTTACAATAGCTAGGCCTGGTGCTGAGGGGTGTAGTGTTACAATAGCTAGGCCTGGCACTGAGGGGTGTAGTGTTAAAATAGCTAGGCCTGGTGCTGAGGGATGATGTGTTACAATAGCTAGGCCTGGTGCTGAGGGTTGAGGGGTTACAATAGCTAGGCCTGGCACTGAGGGGTGGGTAATACAATAGCTAGGCCTGGTGCTGAGGGGTGTAGTGTTACAATAGCTAGGCCTGGTGCTGAGGGGTGAGGTGTTACAATAGATAGGCCTGGTGCTGAGGGGTGGGGTTGATACAATAGCTAGGCCTGGTACTGAGGGGTTGAGTGATACAATAGCTAGGCCTGGTGCTGAGGGGTGTAGTTTTACAATAGCTAGGCTTGGTGCTGAGGGGTGTAGTTTTCCAATAGCTAGGCCTGGTGCTGAGGGGTGTAGTGTTAAAATAGCTAGGCCTGGTGCTGAGGGGTGAGGTGTTACAATAGCTAGGCCTGGTGTTGAGGGGTGAGGTGTTACAATAGCTAGGCCTGGTGCTGAGGGGTGTAGTTTTACAATAGCTAGGCCTGGTGCTTTGGGGTGAGGTGTTACAATAGCTAGGCCTGGCACTGAGGGGTGTAGTGATACAATAGCTAGGCCTGGTGCTGAGGGGTGAGGTGTTACAATAGCTAGGCCTGGTGCTGAGGGGTGTAGTGATACAATAGCTAGGCCTGGTGCTGAGGGGTGAGGTGTAACAATAGCTAGGCCTGGTGCTTAGGGGTGTAGTTTTACAATAGCTAGGCCTGGTGCTGAGGGGTGTAGTGTTACAATAGCTAGGCCTGGCACTGAGGGGTGTAGTGTTAAAATAGCTAGGCCTGGTGCTGAGGGATGATGTGTTACAATAGCTAGGCCTGGTGCTGAGGGGTGAGGTGTTACAATAGCTAGGCCTGGTGCTGAGGGGTGAGGTGTTGAAATAGCTAGGGCTGGTGCTGAGGGGTGAGGTGTTACAATAGCTAGGCCTGGTGCTGAGGGGTGGGTAATACAATAGATAGGCCTGGTACTGAGTGGTGGGGTGATACAATAGCTAGGCCTGGTGCTGAGGGGTGAGGTGTTAAAATAGCTAGGGCTGGTGCTGAGGGGTGAGGTGTTACAATAGCTAGGCCTGGTCCTGAGGTGTGGGTAATACAATAGATAGGCCTGGTTCTGAGAGGTGGATATTACAATAGCTAGACCTGGTGCTGAGGGGTGGATGATACAATAGCTAGGCCTGGTGCTGAGGGGTGTAGTTTTACAATAGCTAGGCCTGGTGCTGAGGGGTGTAGTGTTACAATAGCTCGGCCTGGCACTGAGGGGTGTAGTGTTAAAATAGCTAGGCCTGGTTCTGAGGGGTGGGTAGTACAATAGCAAGGCTTGGTGCTGAGAGGTGTAGTGTTAAAATAGCTAGGCCTGGTGCTGAGGGGTGATGTGTTACAATAGCTAGGCCTGGTGCTGAGGGGTGAGGTGTTACAATAGCTAGGCCTGGTGCTGAGGGGTGTAGTTTTACAATAGCTAGGCCCGGTGCTGAGGGGTGTAGTTTTACAATAGCTAGGCCTGGTGCTTAGGGGTGAGGTGTTACAATAGCTAGGCCTGGTGCTGAGGGGTGAGGTGTTACAATAGCTAGGCCTGGTACTGAGGGGTGTAGTGATACAATAGCTAGGCCTGGTGCTGAGGGGTGAGGTGTTACAATAGCTAGGCCTGGTACTGAGGGGTGTAGTGATACAATAGCTAGGCCTGGTGCGGAAGGGTGGGTAATACAATAGATATGCCTGGTACTGAGTGGTGGATGATACAATAGCTAGGCCTGGTGCTGAGGGGTGTAGTGTTACAATAGCTAGGCCTGGTGCTGAGGGGTGAGGTGTTACAATAGCTAGGCCTGGTGCTGAGGGGTGGGTAGTACAATAGCAAGGCCTGGTGCTGAGGGGTGTAGTGTTAAAATAGCTAGGCCTGGTGCTGAGGGGTGGGTAGTACAATAGCAAGGCCTGGTGCTGAGGGGTGTGGTGTTAAAATAGCTAGGCCTGGTGCTGAGGGGTGATGTGTTACAATAGCTAGGCCTGGTCCTGAGGGGTGAGGTGTTACAATAGCTAGGCCTGGTTCTGAGGGGTGGGTAATACAATAGATAGGCCTGGTGCTGAGGGGTGAGGTGTTACAATAGCTAGGCCTGGTGCTGAGGGGTGAGGTGTTACAATAGCTAGGCCTTGTTCTGAGGGGTGAGGTGTTACAATAGCTAGGCCTGGTGCTGAGGGTTGGGTTATGTAATATCTAGGCCTTGTGCTGAGGGGTGGGGTAATACAATAGCTAGGCCTGGTGCTGAGGGCTGGGTTATGTAATATCTAGGCCTTGTGCTGAGGGTTGGGGTAATACAACAGCTAGGCCCGGTGCTTAAGGGTGGGGTGATTCAATAGCTAGGCCTGATGCTGAGGGGTGAGGTGTTACAATAGCTAGGCCTTGTTCTGAGGGGTGAGGTGTTACAATAGCTAGGCCTGGTGCTGAGGGTTGGGTTATGTAATATCTAGGCCTTGTGCTGAGGGGTGGGGTAATACAATAGCTAGGCCTGGTGCTGAGGGCTGGGTTATGTAATATCTAGGCCTTGTGCTGAGGGTTGGGGTAATACAACAGCTAGGCCCGGTGCTTAAGGGTGGGGTGATTCAATAGCTAGGCCTGATGCTGAGGGGTGGGTAATACAATAGCTAGGCCTTGTGCTGAGGGGTGGGTCATACAATAGCTGGGCCTGGTGCTACGGCATTGCATGTACAGTTTAACAGTTTGGTCGAATAACATGGTACAACTCCTTCGCGACAATCAAAATCCGACAGACCCAACTTTGACGTTCAAACATTAAATGATAGGGAAGCCCCCCCCCCCCCCCAAAAAAGGGACTCTTTGACAATTGAAAGTCCGATAATAAATAGAACTTTTCAAATTTGAGTTTTTCATTTCATCTTGAACGCTAACATCTCATCGATACGAATGAAATGCCTTGCTACAATTGTAATATACATTCAAAATCAGTGTAAAATACAGTATCACCAAAGGAAATGTGCAATTCAAATAAAGGTATGTTATGTACAATAACAGCTTACAAATCATATCATTAGGACCCCCCCCCCCCCAAATGACTAATACAATGATACTATTTACTTTAAGAGTGGCATTTTAGGATAAGAACTGAACTCCTGAAAAAATTTGCAAACATTTTTAAAATCGCTGAGCGAGCACTTAGCATCCTTACCGTATTTTACATGCTTTATGATAATACAAAACATATAAAACATTAGATTATGTTCCAGTGTTACAGAATTGACGTTCTTCCTTTACTATAAAATATTAAATATGTTCCGGAATATTTCAGATAAAGATATTGATTCTTAAGTGTTTATTTGACATAAGGGTTACACGTAAGGCAGGACCAAGAGAACAAACTGATTGCAATGAATAAGAAAATATCGGAAGACGGATTTTTTTCCTCAATAAACATTATCAATATTCTTAAGATGTCAAAACCAACTTAGCTAAATAGTCACAGTCTTGGATGTGTGATTGAACAAAGTGAAACAACTAACAGGTGTTACCCATCTTCCAGAAAATTTGCTGTTTGTGACGTGAAACACTCGATATTAAATGATTTAAAATACAGGTCTTCAACAGTATATCTATACATTGTTTTGTGGCGAGGCAAGTTTTCTAAGAATTCATTGTTATTTTTGTTCTTCCAAAATGCACTTAGACTGTTGATATAAACTTACATATATCTTATCAGATTCGTCGTAGCTGCAATTAATATATAATAATTTTTGATTGGTCAATATCAAAACAGGTATTATCACAGCGACACGTTACACTTTTAGAGGTTGAAAAGATATGTTTGAACACAGGTTGACGATATTGTTAATGTCCCTGGAAAAACATTCTTGATTACGACGTATTCTATTGAATATGCGTTGTACGATTCAAAATATTTGCTTTACAATTAGCAATTAGTCGCAACAAACGTAAAGTGACTGGAGTATGTTGTTAATTATAGATTAAACATAAGAAAATAAATTACAGCGACGACATCAACAACGAAATTTTAATTAAGAAAGTTTGCAAAAATTAGCAGACGTTAAGGAAAGCCCAGCGTTTTAATTGTTACCTATACCTCCATTACCTTCAGGCTAAATGAATAACGACACCTTCCACGCGAAGTGCCTTATTTTGCCCGTAATGCAAGTAAACCAATTCATTCAATGTAAGTAACTTGTTTACGTTTAATTTCAGACATGTGAACGATTTCATTGCATACGAGAAAACTCCGGCAATTCAACGCCGTTTTTCTCATTAAATATTGCCTCTTTCTGCATACACTAATACCTTAGTCTAAACTAGCAGTATAAAAAGTGTGAAGACAGGGACAAATTAAAAACAACTTGTTCCTTATGTGTATATCGGCGGTTGTTTAATGAACAACTATGTAGTCCTGATGAGTTCTAAACTGAAACTTCTCTGTGTGTAATCGAACTCAAAACATTTGAGCTTTAATTTCGTAAATAGGATTAAAAACCTATTATCAGATATTGAATCGCCAACCCCAAGATTCCGGTGATCCATCGTTCCTTTGAAATCTGTTCCTGTTGTCAGCTCGGAGGGCGGAGATGTGTAACTTAACAATGATCGTGTCTACCGCTAATGAAGCAAACTGATTTTAATTAGTGAAGTCTTTTTCTGCATGTCAGTTTGAATCTGAAGTGAACTTTTACTTCAAAGTATGTGACATATGAGATAAATGCACATTCTGAGAGCAAAACGGTAATGTTTCTGTAGAGTGTCGGGCCTTCAGGGAATGAATTGGTTTAATAGTGATCACTTACCCCTCTCTCGCATTTCGCTGGAATTAGTTATTTTAGACTAAATGGATTTTAAATGGATTGCCATGATTTCTTTGTGATTCACGTTGAACTATAATCTTGATTTCTGACTGAGAAAGGAAAACTGGCTCTCTATGAAATTCAAATAAAGTACAATTTGTCTGAAAAAAATAAAATTTGATTTGAAAATAAACAAAATGGACTTTGATTTTCTTTAAAAAAAATGAAATGAAGTTTAACCAAAATTTGATCAACAACACAGGTTGCGAAGGCACCATTATAATTGAAACATATGTGGTGAATATTTAATGGGTATCAGGGTAATTTTATAGAGATACTCAACACCAACATGTATACATGATGAAAAATTGTCCTAGTCCATAAGTTAAGTATACTGCTAATTATAACCATAAGTCTAACAAGTACTTATACATAAAGTTGCTAAGATGCAAAACAGGTATCGGTTAGAGACACTTCTATTTATACCAAGTTGAACAATATTGGACATGGCAGGACCAATAGCAGCACCTTGACCTCCACCATAAATGCTTCGATTAATCAAAGACTGTGGCGGCCACCTCGGATACTTGTTTGAAAAAAATGGCAATTCACACCAAGACGCACGCCCAATACCATGCTTAGTTTTATTGGAGTCTGAGTACACATATTGACAAATTTTTACTGCAGAAGAAACGGAAAAGAAAACGGAGAAGATAAAACGAAGTAAAATCAACACCCTTCTTCACTTCGTTTGGGACAGGGGGCTTATTCTCGGTAAAATACGGTAATATAAAATGACAATATAACGTTTAAAAGAATACTTTAAAACAGTCAATATACCACATATTGTTATTGAAATTAAGATTCCATGAAACAGGTTGGCACTTGTAGTTTAAAATTATTTGGAGTTTTACACAAATGCCGCCGACGTTGCCGCTATGCCGCCAACGTTGCCGCCATGCCGCCGACGTTGCCGCCATTCCGCCACTAGAAAAGCAGACACCGTAACTATAAGATTTCTATTTCAACAAATTTAATCAATGTTTAATTCAAATTTAAAACCTTTTAATTTGCACTGTCTTCTTTGAGTTTCTTATCAAATCCCATCAATAATATTTCTTTATAAGGCGGGATATAGGAATCGGTAACTACAAACATATACATTTTCTTTATTCCTTTTGATGAATATCCTGTATGTACAAATGCACTACTCATTGGCTGTGCATGTAGCAAAATCATTTGATATTATTTTGATATTATTTGCCGAGGAATTGTTTGAAATTAGAATACTCTATCCTTAAGAACATTTTATTAACTCTGTATACTCTTCCAGTAACATGACATAAATGACTTTATGACATTTTTACCAGTGAAATATCAAAAATTATTCATTCTACAAAAGTAATATTTTTCACTAGTGAGAAAAAATTATGATATTTTTTGACCAGTTGAAAATATCCCTTTTTCTGATTTGACCATCCGAACGCTGCTTACAAACGATATTTGGGGAAATAAAAAGTTGCCACTGTAGAGTTTGCTATAAAAATGTAATTAACAGAATATCTAACAGTATCTTCAGTAACGCCAAACATATTTCACTCGTGTGGCTAATATTTTGATATTTTTCACTCGCACGCGTGAAAAATATCAAAATATTAGCTCCACTCGTGAAATATATTTTGTATTACTGAAGACACTCTTAGATATCCTCTTTACCTTACTATTAAATCAAAATTGAACAAGCATTCTACGTTGACCATTTCAATTATCTTTCCTCAGCAGCATTGTCATCTTAGAAAATTGGTCCTCCAAAAGACTGTTCACTCATCTTAACGTATTGTCCTCTCGAAGACCAAGATGCCGCAAAGGGAAGACACACTTTTAGCAGTGCTTCGAGCCTCAGTATTGAGGAAATGACGTTTACTTGGATATAAAAATAAATTTGAGAATATCGAAGAATAAGACTAGGTGTAACGAATATTCACATGGCGGATGTCGTTAAGCAAGTTTAAGCCGCTCACTCTTCCGGACCACTTACTCTTATTTTCTTTTTCAAGAAGGGTTTCCGTGTAAATCTTTCCTTTGTTCATATTTTACCTTAAATTTATCTTATTTTGAGTTCGGATAATGGTTCTCTTGACGCATCAATATTCACTGTTTGTGCTCCAGCTATCACATTGATGCATATAGGTAACGTAGATACCTCTGAGTATACATTGAGTAAAAACTTTGAGTCTGCTCACGTCTGAGGCAGTATTGTGAAAATCGTACTTCATACGTAATTCCTGATTCGAGGCTAAATTTGTGAAAGAGCTTATCAGGACAGATAACAAAAACTTTGCCAAGTCTTTAAATTTATCGACGATGTGTTGATTATAAACAACAAGAAGTTTGCTGACCACATCGATCGTATATACCCTTCTGAACATGAAATGAAGGACATAACAGACTCCTCTACGTCAGCAGCTTACCTCGATCTCTACTTAAACCACGAACAATATGGACAGCTTACTACTTAACTGTGCGATAAATGTGACGATTTCAATTTTCCGATTATGAACTTTCCATTTCTTGATAGTAACATTCCTGTTTCCCCAAACTATGGTGTTTACATGTTGCAGTTTATTTGTTAATATAGGGCTTGCTCTAAATTTCGAAATTTTCTTGATTGTTGTCGACTTCTGACAAACAAACCAACAACACAAGGATTCGAGAGATACCGGTTGATCAGAACTATGGGCAATTTTCATGGTCGCAATAGCAAGTGCTATGAGGATGGACGTTTTTGAGTGTGCTCAATAGTTTGTTTTTTTCATGTGATTACAATGATGACTTGGTTCTCATTTGATGACTGATGTTTACTTGGATGTGACCTAGATTTACAGAGCGGGTGTCGTCGATGAAACACCTGGTCTTATTATCTTGCACTTTTACAGGGGTTTTCATGTAGATCTTTCCTTTGGTTATATTTTGCCCTTAGAATTGAATTTGAATTCTGATTATGATTTTGTTGACGCTTTGGTATTCTCCATATCTCCATCATACTTCATCTCATGCAGCACAACAAATCAATCCATTTGTGAAGAAAGCAACAGGTAATGACGTGACGTGGAGCCTGCTGCGATCCTGTGAGGTTTCGTTTGTGAAATCTTCTTAATAACTGTACAAGGGATGGTGCTCAGGTCGTACCAATATTTTACGAAAGATGATTAGAAGAAGATGAATAGCTAGCTGAGGATTGGTTGGTTGCTTGATAACGTCCTATTAACAGCAAGGGTCATTTAAGGACGGCCACCCGGTGTATGCAATTTGGGTGCGTGTGGTGACAGCGTGTGTATTTGGGAGGCCGCAGTATGTTCGTTCAAACCTTCTTGCAATAGTCCGGATCTTTTCCTGATTTAAAGTGCTACCACACTGAAGCAAACAGCCGAAGGCCCCCAGCAAAACACCCCACCCGGTCACATTATACTGACAACGGGCGAACAAGTCGTTCCACTCCCATAATGCTGAACGTCAAGCAGGAAGTAATAACTATCATTGTTAGAGACTCTGGTATGATTCGGCCTGGGGGCAGAACCCATAGCCTTCCTCACAGAGGCAAACGCTCAAATAAAGCTGAGGATTTAATTCTTTTTTAACAGCAATTCAATTTTTTTTATTAACTGCCATTCAACCATGCGACGACATATTGAGGATTGGCGCAAGGCGTAAGACAACCATGCCGAGACATATTGAGGATTGACGCAAGATGTAAGACAACCATAATTATATCGACTCCATACTGATACACTCTCATGAACTACTGATACAATATCTGGAGGCCATGGTCTTGGAAATGATGCTGTGGTGCTGCTATCAAGCAACGTGATCAACATGAAGCAATATGTCAGCCATGCATGAGTCAAAATTTAGTGATTGGCTGGATTGTTCAATGCGTCCTTAGGTTCTCAATCATTGGACCTCACTTTTTTTGGAGATATTTGTAAATATCTTTGTTAACGGTATGCTTTTATGTGTTAGGTCATCCAATTTGATTATATCTTAAATATAAAACAGAGAATACCAAAGCGTTAACAAAATCATAATCCGAACTCAAAATCGTTTAAACTAGGAGCAAAATATGAACAAAGGAAAGACTTGCATGGAGGCCCTTGTACAAGTACAAGAGAATAAGACCAGGTGTTCCGGAAGAGTAGGGGTCTTCTACTTCATCGACGACACCCGCCATGTAAATCTTTGTCACATCCACGTAAACATCAAGTTCTCAAAATGTTAACCGATTATCATTGTTAATCACAAGGAAACACACTAATGAGCGTACTCAAAAACGTTCATCATCATATCATTTAAAGATACAGAATATTTCTCAATGAGACAAAGATGGCGACCATAAAACTTGCCCATAGTTCTGAACAACCTTTGTTTTTTATATTTCAGAAAGTAGGAAAGCAACAACCTACTGTCAGTTTTGAAACGTATTGACTCTAGTTGGAATTAAGAAAATGGATAAAGGAACGTTCATTGAGATTGATCTACCGGTATTATTTCTTGTCTTGTCAAATTATTGCTTAACTCTGACAGTCTTCCGGTTGATTATAGGCAGCGGAAAATTGCTCCCTATTTATTATTTGTTTATATTGTTTTATATCAAATCATTTGAATATGGTTTTTGAAATTTTATATTTTTAATTTTTGATATTCGGTATTGCTTATATAATACTTCAAATATAGCCATATTCACTATATCTGGAAGTGATGGGGTTTCCCAGACTTTAAAAACTACTTCCATCCAAGGACCCATCCGAGGACCAACTTTTTAATATATTTTTTGGGAAAGTGCTGAAAATAATGAAAAGCGTGGTTTATTAATTTTCTAAAATCTGTTTTAAAATGAAAGAACGTGAGTGGTTATGTAATAAACTTTACATTCAGTATAGCACGATACTGTATTTTTTGAAAGACAAAATCTTACCATGTATAAAAAAGGTATTAAATGTAGATAATTATTATCATTCTTTCAAGGTCTCTAGTTTTCAAACGTTTTGTACATGATATTTTTACTTATTTTTTAACACGTAAGTATTTCACTGCGTCTAATGATTTCGTATTATTGCATGACTGTGATATTCAAATTGTGTTTAAATAAAATCATTCTGTCCGTCCTATTGTAAGTTGTATGATAGCTAATTAAAATTACTTTGCTTTATATCTTTTGAAATATAAAATACACATGTCCAATATTTAATTGAGGAACCCCGAGGAACCAACCCCCGGGGCCCTATTGACGGGGAAAATAAAAGTTTTATTTTGTTTAAAAAAAGCAGAATGCTTGTGACTAGGAAAAACACGGTCCAGGTTTGAATCCCCAGTAAGTCACAATTTTGTTTTGATATTTGGCATTACATTAATTTAACTTTGCTCGTTTAAACATTATCATTCTGTATTTATATTTAATGTAAATACTTAATTAATTCTTTTGTTTTGTCAATTGTATTCTGGTTACTTTTAGTTCGACATACTTCTACCGAATCATGCAAACAAGTCCCCGTCCACGTGTACAGTACACGTTTGTAATGCAGGTAAAGCGTCGGTTTCATTGATCTGTTTTAATCATTCTAACCACCAAATGTCAATATTAATTGATATACATTATCTAAATACCCAACAAATGATGCCGAAATATTAAACATGTAAGGTTTGCTGCGTTAGATTAGTCTGTTTACAATAACCTATTAACAAATACATAATTCCGATATATTCCCCTGTATAAAAATACCTGAGTCCGCGTCATAGTAGAGGACAGTTGTATGCGCACATTAGCGGAGCACTGTTTTGGGGAAATATGCATAGCAATCCGTCTTACTGCTTAGTTCACGTTTTGTGTGTGCCTTTTTCTTTTTGAACTTTTCACTTGAGTTTTGACGCTTCAGACTAGTCAGCTTTATAGCTTATATTCAATACAATTCTTTAAATAACACAATACTTAGTGTATACTGGGTCAAGCTTTACGTTTTCTGATGTGACTATGTAATCATGGAAATTATGCTAAGCCTGAAAGTAATTTACCTTTCCTGTAGTATCACTGTGTTTGTGCATAAATACTTGCGTTTATTTTTAAAATTGATTCATTGGTAATTCTGTGACCTTTGCTGTTGCTACTCCAACCTATGATGTTTTACATGTCGTGAGCTTGCTTTAAACACCTATATTTCCGTAATAGTTGTCAGCTGCTGACAAACAAATTCACGACACATTGATTCGAAAGATGCAGGTGTATGAAGACTATGAGCAAGACTTATGGTCGTTATCATGGAGACATACTCTGTATCATCGTGTATTATAAAGGTTACTGTTTTTCAATATGCTTGTTGGTGTGTCTACTAGATGTGAATGAGAATGATGCCCCTTTTTCTTTTTAAGAACAAGACATTTACTAATGAAACCAAATTTACATGGCGTTTGTCGTCGATAAAGCAGAAGACGCTTACTTTTCCAGGACACATGGAATAACACTTTCAAGGGTATCTGTATCAATATTTGTTCTTCACATTTTGCTCCTTTAATTTAATCGATTTTGTGTTTGGATGATTTTATTGATGTTTCGATATCCCCTTTTGTTTACATATCCCTTGAGCTTAGGTTGTCTTTATAAGCGTATGCAACTAAAATAAAGTTCAATGTTTGTTAAAGTATTGTATCATAAATCCTTTGTTTTTGGGGGTTTTTTTTGCATTTATATCGTTCAAAAAGCTGAACGTGCGTTTTCTTGATTTAACTTTGTATCTGTTGGTATTTGAAAAAAACTGACTTATATATATTATATAAATAAATGACGTCATTAATATCTAACGCTCACCTATTCGAAACAGTGTGTGTTGCTCCTGGAAATATAAGCATCACCTCTTCTTATTGTCTCACTCTAGACTTTAAGTGAGACACACGTGAAACTGCAATTAATGTATTAAATCAGGTGAACAATACCTACCAACTGTAAACGTTATTTTATCATGACTCCTCCTGCATCTTAAGCCTACTGTTGACCTGTCGCTGTTGATTTAATATGCAATACCTTTTTACTAATACCTTAAAATCAGACGTTTACTAAGTAGATATGCTTTTAAAATGTTATTATGAATTTTGCATTTGTTTCCCATATTCTGTTTAATCCAGTTTAAAGCACGGCTTTGTTTATTTTAAACGCCCTCTGTTCTCACTATGAGTACATGACATTGCTCTGATATACTTAGTATTAAATAACATGCTGAGTGATAACAATAAATCAGGAAAATAGACTTACCCTTCCGGATTGCCTAGTCTATGGTGTATATGTTAAGTGTGCCCATGAAAATATTCACTCAGTTCTAACGTTGCCCTTGTTTTATCGGGTTTGATTTCGATTTGTGAATTTGCTGACTCTTTTGAAGTTTTTGAAAAATCAGAGAATACCAAAGCGTCGGCAAAACCATAATCCAAATAAATAAAATGTAGATCGAATGCAAATTTTCGATTTGTCAGAAGCATCCATCTTTACCATATTTAATTAGGTGTCAGTTTTTTGCAACATTGCCCAATGACCAAGACGAGTTATCAAACCAAATATAGAGACATCGGAAATCCCTTACGAAACTGTGCTATAACCAGAGGTTTCAAAAGGTTCACATTTCCAATGCAAGATGTGACATTCGTTACGACAGGTACTGTAAACCAGGAAAAGTATCAACACAGTTTGTCTTGTTATTGGAGACATTCTCTTTATTGTGTAACAAATAAAATCTGTAACAACATTTTGATACATATAAGTAATATGATTAGTATTTTTTCTATTCATCATTAATCTATATAGAAATATACACATAATAGATGCTAAATATTTCTTATTACGCGTATTTACACACAGTGTTTTGTTTGTACATTTAGGTTTATGTTTTCTGTTTATACAACTTGAAATCGAAATTACCCATTCAAATTTCACTTCACTACTAACACCTGTGTCCACAGGGTTAAACCTCTCACTTCAGAAATACTACATGTCACGATAGATAGGAAAATGTCTAACATTAGGAATACATTTTATTTACTTCACTATTACTGCAGCAGTAACAATTACAACGGTAGCTGTAAACGATTTAACTAGTAACTAGTAAAATATGTCACTTTAGATGTAGCACATATCACCTCCGTATTTACATGTCACTACAGTAGTAACAGATCTCCCTACATAAGTTACAACTACAACCTAGAGAAGAAACAATTTTCACACGAGTAATAAACTGCCAATTTAGCAGGAACATCTGTCACCAAAACAGAGATGATGTCACGATAGTTAACATGTGTTACCTCACTATAGATGTCACTTCAGTAGTAACAAATGCCACTTCAGTAGTAACAAATGCCACTTCAGTAGTAACAAAATTCACTTCAGTAGTAACAAATTTCACCTCAGTAGTAACAAAATTCACTTCAATAGTAACAAATTTCACCTCAGTAGTAACAAAATTCACTTCAATAGTAACAAATTTCACCTCAGTAGTAACAAATTTCACCTCAGTAGTAACAAAATTCACTTAAGTAGTAACACATTTCACTTCATTTGTAGCAAATAGTCACTTCAGTAGTCACAAAATTTCACTTCAGTAGTAACAAAGTTCAGTTCAGTAGTTACAAATGTCATTATCATATCATTTTACTTTAATTGTATTCCATAAATTCCATCGGAAATACTAAAATCTGAGTCAATGTGATTTCACTTGAGGTTTTATCTCTTCGTTAAACTGAATCATCTGGTTTTACACTGAAAACAATTGGCTAAGGCCGTCTAAACATGAGTAAAAAATATTTCTCTCTGTGTTCATTTCATTTCAAAATGTATACACACTGTCATCATGTGTTGGTGGTGCTGTATTTGTATATCGAATCTGATACCATATGCACCTATATAGTCGCTAATAAATTGTAAATAAAATGCATTTCTATTATATAATTTCACAATAAAGTAGTTTATTTCTCCAAGAAGGTAACTGACAATTACGCTTCAAGAGGGACCTGTCAGAAAAGGAGATGTGTTTGTGATATCAGCTTGATAATTTGTATGATGTTATAATCTTATCAAAATTTTCTCACGTATTTTACTTCATGTGAAATAAATTGAACAGTATGTAAACGAGAGGGTTGTTTGTCACGTCACAAAAGTGCTACGTTCTCTATCTACATTACAGAACAGTTGTTGTCCTATCCATACACATAACGCGATAACAACAGGATATTCTTGGTTTGTACAGTTAGATATTGATTTTTGTCGAACATCGTTATCTCAAACTCGTATGACTCGAAGATTCCGCTTAACTCGAGGTATATCGTCCGACCAAGTTTTACACTAGCATTCAATCTCACATAACTCGAATACTCAGTTAACTCGAAGGTTATTAACGGCCCCATCTACTTCACGGCCCTATCTACTTCGAGATAACAGATTTCGACTATACACTTACATTCAATCCTTAAACAAAGTTCCTGAAGCTAAAATGGAATAGTCACATTCCATAACTTGACTATAGAACGCGACAATGTCTATGACATACATGTGGGCGGGGTTATGCAAATTTACTCGTGCATAACTAGAGTTCTCACTTCAAACCCGAGCAATATAAAGAAAAGTTTTACCTGGAAATACACGTTATTTCGTGTTATCGGTCTATACACACGGGTACATTTTTTCTCTTCCTATGGCAGACATGAGCTCCGTTTGTACAAGTGAAGGTGTAAAAGGCCAAATATACGTAACTTTTGGCAAACATTTAAGCAAAAATCAAGTATAATAACTTATTATGTTTATAGATTTAGCTAGGATTAACTGATGTTTGCAATTTTCAAGATGAATTCTTTCGTGGTATCGGTACAGCAGTAATTGAAACCCAGTATTTGTAAACATGCATCCATTTTAAACTGGAGTCTAACATCAGCTTTCTGTTTTAGCGGTTCACACTTAAATTATTTTGAATTCTTTGGGGTTTTCTGTCAAAATTTTCTTGGTAGTTACAGCTAATGTTTAATTCGTTATAGCCTTATTTTTAAATGTTTATTAATTGGATTTGTTTTCAGTATTTTTCAGAATCACGAAAACGTTCATGAAGATGTGTATATTGGGCCTTTAATATAAACAGATGTACTGCCGCTTGCTGTCAACACGTAAGAGATCTTTGCTGTGATTGTACGTATGGCTATTTGTGTTGTTGTGGATCTTTATGTTGGCTTTGTCGGTGATGCCAGCACGTTTGTCAAAGTCCCTGGAGGATATGGCCAAACACAGGGTCCACAAAACATCGAGTAGGGTCCCGACGTTGGAAATGATGTCATACCAATGTTTGTCATGTTGTTGCTCCTGAAAATAAAAGAATCATTTGTTGAAGCTTGATGATGAAAAATTACGTAAAACACACATATGCTGCATTTAGTAATAGATACAGTATGCAAAAAAATGAATTAAACTGAATTATAGCTGTTTCGTCCTCCTAGGACTCTTCAGTGATGCTAGGCGTCAAAAAGTGGGAATCCAAAATTTCTACACTAATGTAGAAACAGAAGGGTTCGGTGGGTAAAACCCCTTTAATTTATGAATTTGGAAGTAAAATTAAACTAGTTCTTGTATACTTTTAAATCGTGTACTACGAAAATGTGTAAATAATGTACCGTGCCACTACTCTAATTATATTAACTGTGGCTATGGAGGCTCCAGCAAACCTCGGGGACAAAAAATCCAGCAGAGTCTGCCATCCCCCTATCATCATTATACATCATAATTATTTCATTACCCTTATGATTCAGTTATGACTACATTCTACACTTATCTATTGCAGGGGTAAAGTTATAATCTGTGAATTTCCATTAACTAATGTTTTATCAAATAATTATTAGTAGATATATTTTTCGTTTAGATGCAAAAAAAACTGATGGGTTGGTGACAAATACATGCAGATTATTTTAAAGATGCAGATTACAAAATTACCCGCAATTACACTCAACACTTTAAGTACACATAAAGAGAAACTGATATCAACAAAAAAAATAGATTTTTTCTACAGGAGTCAAAGACTTACATCAAATAATAAAGAAAATACTGATACGAATTGGCAAACTGAAAGTAAATTGAAGAGA
This sequence comes from Mimachlamys varia, assembly GCA_947623455.1. Classification (NCBI taxonomy): domain Eukaryota; kingdom Metazoa; phylum Mollusca; class Bivalvia; order Pectinida; family Pectinidae; genus Mimachlamys; species Mimachlamys varia. The sequence continues at coordinate 40,259,149 of OX392529.1, forward strand.
ACACAAGTAATTTATATAAACGGTTAAAACAATGATATCCAGTTTATGATAAAGAATGTCATGATGTATGTGCGAATGACGAAAGGGCAGGACAAACCACTGACCAATCTGATATAAGCGTTGATACGTGTGTTAATGCAACTTGATCCTGTAATGGGACAGATCAATCAATGAAAAGGAAGACATGGAGTTATTAACGCCATGCTTTCAAATATGCCATTATTCATTTAAGATGTAACCTTGCATTGAATCGGTCTATCGAACAAAATTTACACAAATTCTCGTTTGCATATAACGCCCGGATGGCGATTATAAGTGTCGTCGATAATTTCAATTGATTCTGACACTTCATGAATAGATAATTCATGACCTCACCAACTATAACATGTTCCGAAAGGTCAAAGAATTCCTCAAACTAAATATTTTTTAAGTCACCAATCCACGGTAAAATGATCAAGTATTTGAGGAAACTTTAGACAAGCAAGCATATCCTTAACCCGCGGCGGTATATCGCAGGACTCGAAATTGGCGGTATGCCGTAGTCACTTGGATACCAAATTTCTCCTCTAATACCAACTCTCGTATCGCCGGAATTCCGACCGGGATACCGATCTTTCGCGTACATGTACCTGCATCATTTTTTTATATAAGTAAGACCCTTCTTATAATATAATTTTTTTTCTGTCGTGGCTGGGTTTTATTTTATTATACTTCAGGTAAGATGTCGGTTTGAAACACCTAGCTAATAACAACGCCCGAGGTGATCACCTTACCACGCTAGGTATTTGTTTTTACACCTCGCTTTCCCCATAGTCACTTCATAACAATAGATCGGTCACCATGGAGTCTTAACAAAACATCCGCGGTATAATAAACACAAGGTAAGGCAGTTCATAGTCAATTAATGAATTATTACATGGAAATGATAGGCCTGTCGATATTCTCGTAAAGAAGCATGCATTTCGTAAAAAAAAAAAATCACGGTTACCTTCACAGGACGTCTTGCGACAAAATGCTGATTTAAATGAAAACATTTCTTCGGATACCTGTGTTTTCAATCATTTAAAGGCCCAATATACGTAACTTCAGGGAAATTTTTGTGATTGTGAAAAAATCTGAAAAAAAATCTAGTTGATAACCATGCAAAAATACGCCTTAAAAGAAGTAAACCTGAGCGGTAACTAACAAGAAACTCTTGACAAAAAAATTCAAAGAGTTGAAAATAAATCAGATGAGACCCACTTCAACAACAAACCGAACGTCTAAGACGGTTCGAAATGGACGCGTGTTTACAAATAGCGTGTTTCAACTGCTGCTGTACCGGTAACCGCGAAAGAGTTCATCTTGAATATTGCTGATATCAGATAATCTTAACTAAATCTATTAATATAATAAGTTATAAGGCTTGATTTTCGCTTCAAGTTTTGCCGAAAGTAACGTATATTGGGTCTTTAAGCAATACTTTCTTTCTTGCATGAACATTTAATTTCTCCGTATCTTCGTTCAAGAAGTGTCAAAATCGATATACAAGTACATCCGGACAACATGCATATGATGCCGGAAATCGATTCAAAATTCACTTTATTGTCGTAAACAATTAAAGACAACTGCTTTATTCACAATGTATGCCATTTTTGATCAAAATATGTTTGATTATTGTTTAAAGCCAATGAGTTTGTTTATTGAGTTGATCAGAGATTAATGACGCTTTCTACATTTCTGAGTTGACGACTTCACCGCACAATAGCTGGAATGTGATTGTCTCTTGATTGTAATACTTTGATACAACGCGGAAAAATATTACGCTTACGGAACAAAATAAGGGGGGGTGCAAAATAAGGTTAATTTATATCTCAATTTATGAAAATTTGTAAAAACAGAAATCGTCGTTTCGACTTTTACATTACAGAATTGTTAGCTACGATCTAACATAACGATAGTTCAAAGTTATTTAAAAGGAATTATAATCCTAGAGCTGATCATCATAAAGAAGGCAAAGTGTTGATTTGTTTTTCAATTTTGCCAATACAGAGACGGGATTCCAGATTTTCAGGCGGGATACCAGATCACTGTATAATGTTTACATACATTTTAGCTTAATTTCAACCCCTATATCGTGATCACAAGTATCGGTTTATCGTTATCAAAGATATAGGCATATCGTGATAAAAATATCGGTATATCGTAATAATAAATATCGGTATATCGCGATCACAAATGTCGGTATGTCGTGATAATAAATATCGGTATACCGTGATCACAATTCAGTATATCGGGATCACAAATATCGGTATATTGTGATTACAAAAATCAATACATGGTGATCACAAATATCGGTATGTCGTGATCACAAATATCCGTGTATAACAGTATAATGTAACTTGTATCAGTGTCATTACGATATACCGTTGCATATTTAAAAATCCGTTAAGAGTTATCCCAATAAATATTGCAGGACAAAAATCGTTATACTTAACAAGTGTGTGATATTTAGCATGAATATATTTGAAATGAATAAATAAAATAAACAGCTTCAATCCCATCACTTACAGTCATGCATTTAGTTCGATTAAATTTAAGAAACAAAATATTCATGCGAAAAAGCACATACACAGATAAAATTGTGAAAAAGACACACGGTGCAAAACACCTTTATAAATTATCAATAAGTTAATTGTCCTAACAATAAATTATACAGCGGTTTTGTCCTTCTTGGACTCGTCAGTGATGCTAGGGCATGACCGTAGCAGTGAAGCCTAGGAGCAGACTGCGGAAATAGGGCTTGTCCAAAGAAATGTCGAAATTTAAATAAGAAGGTTCACTAGCCCTAGTATTCAACACATTTCGTACTTTTCAAAACTTTCAAAATTTCAAATGGATATAATGTACATGCGTAGCAATCACGTTACACAATAAAAATAATGTGACTTCGCCTTGTCAATCAAATGTTTTCACTCGGGGAATTTCAAACTCATTACAAACCTCGGCCTTGCATTGATGCCTATAGTTGTCTCTCATTTTCGCAGAATAAGCCCGGGAACCAAGCCATTTGGACAATATCAACTATACCGCGCAGCTTGTTAGACCGCCGTGCCTATAGTGAATTAACGTAAAGCACATATTTTTTTACAATAGAATTTATTTTTAAAATCTTACTTTTTTATGGTGACTACATCGTTTTAGTTTATAGTGTATCATGAAATCTAATCATATGGATTACATTCCTTTGCTGTGTTGAACAGCTCTATCGTACACATAAAGGAATGAGAAAATATGATATCATGAATTGTGACACTCAATGTTTCCCTTGAAGAAGTAATACCATTGCAAATCACATATATAAAACCTAAACATGCTTCAATTTCATTTTATTTCCACAGATTTCATTGACATATAGATGTTGAATTGTCAAGCGGATAGGGCAACAGGCACAGCCTATGTAAGCCCTCTGATATATAAACCTGCTTCAAATGGAAAGTGTTCCCTGCGAAGTCCTTGATATTCGATTTTTTTACCATATGACCATTTATCATGATTTGAAATATTTGTTATTAATTTCGTTTCATTGCATTTACACTTTCTTTCAATTGTTTATACATTTTTTTTAAAATGTCTGTAACTATTTTGCACTGCGTGGAACGACAATGCTACGACCAGGATGTGTTTGTGTTAAGTTTTAGCTGTGAACACAACATTATGTTTGAAGTGTTACATTTGTATAGCTTTATATGTTTTGTAATGAATAGATTATATTTTGTTCATATAACATTATGTTTATTTAAAGAAGTAAATGGCTAATGAATAGAATTTGACTCCAATGTTTGCATTGACAAGACTTGTGTACGAGGTATTCATTTTGCGTCTAGGAAAGTTTGATCTATTTTAGCTTATCCCAAGCAGATAAGGAATATTACTAGTTTAATTATTCTAACATGAAATTATTTCTTCATAAAACATCGTGGATGACTTGTTTGTTCCTCTAGTTTGTTGTTAAGTTCCCTTTCTTCAATACGCTACAACAACAAGCTAATAATGATCCTTGCTGCCTTTTTCTAATATCTTTCACACGCTTTCTTTCTTCTGAAATAAGCTGTTCAGTACTGTTACATGTTTGTTTCTGTGAAATTTTCCTTTCTTTCTGTCACACTGATAATTGTTTTTCCGTCAAAAAACATGTCTTTACTTACACACAAACACGGACGTTCTATAATAAATTTCACTTCTGTTACTCAGCACTCTCTGATTACAAACAGTTGTTTTCTGTAATACACAGTCTTATTGGATGTCACACGAATTTTTCTCTTTTTGGTTCACGAGATTCTTCTTTTACTTCACGAGATATGATAACCATACGCAGTGAAGTGAGTGATCAAAGTTTTGAATAAAGAATTGTGTCTTGATTTCATATTAGGCAGATATGCTTTGTGACCAAAAAAAAATAAAAATACAAAGTATAGATCAGTTAATAGCAAAATATTTTCGGATGTTGGTCACCATTGTCATTAAACCGTTGTAATATCTAATGTACCACATGAAATCATCCAACATGTGATGCTAGGAAACTTGCAATAATAACAGTGATGTTATATTGCCTTTTTTAGGCTAAATATGAATGATGCTTCTAAACTGCTGTTTTTCAAAATTACCATTTTTGTTTAAAATGAAACAATTGTATGAGAATTGTTAGCTTGTTATATATTTATTCTTTTCAGTTTGTTTGTTGTTTTATTTCAAAATCGAGACAATGATTTGAAGCATTGTTTTTCGACATTCTACTAATTGGCCAATGTATGTTTTTAATTTGACGATACTGATTACATCAAAGGGAAATAAACATAAGGGTTTCCTCATATGATCGAGCTTTTCCTATCATATATTCCTCATGTTGACCCCTTTATCTGTTAAAGATTTGACAACAATGGCACAACAATGACCATTTGTTGACGTAATCATTATTATGACGTCATAACTGTTGGATACCATTGACTATACCTGGGCGATGGCTGTTCTCTTCAATTAACAAGCAAACACGATATTTATATTGATTGAGCTAAGACAAGACATATAAAGTGTTGCTGATTTTTTTTATGAGATGAACAGATTATAAAAATGGTAAATAAATAAATTGAACTGATATCATTTGGCAATCATAAGCAATATAGATTCCAATGGGAAAAGGGCAAATCCAGTTCAGCGCACACTTAAAGCAGTCCAATCCTTAAATGTGAATTGCCTTTTTATTTAAGGGAAAACCATTCTTTGTTTACTCGGATTTCCCAGTACAATCAACAACACCCGCCATGTAAATCTTGGTCACATCCTTACAAATTGAAACGCTTCCTTTTATCTTCAAGATCGATTTTTTTCAATCGATAGTATTTGTTGGTATTATCCCATCGTTCATTTCATGCACATCCCTAATATGTGTTCGTCTTAATGTTTCGTGTCTAATCTTATTGGTCCAAATGAGCGTGTGTCCATTTTGATGAACCTAGGTCGCCTATATCAGCTTGATTTTGGAATATATATATAAATGTATACCCTTTTATCATCACAGTTATCAATATTAGCAAATTAAACACTTAAAAATTGTTAGTATCACGATTTAAATAAACTACAACAAAATTAACAGAAAAACAAATATAGCTGAAAAAAAATCATCTGAAAAATGATCAAGCGGAAGTTTCACGCACTTGACACGTGCCGGGCGGATATGCTACATGTAGGGTGAATACAGAGCGTGCTGGACGGATATGAAGGGAGCCGGGCGGATAATGGTTGGCCAGGGATATAACTAATAGTCAGCTAGTATTAATTTATCACAGATACAAAACAGCCCAAAGATTATGATGAATACTAATTTGTCCTATTAGGCTTGACACTTACCTTATTTGTTGGTCCTGGTGGGCTTTTTCAATACGTTTTTCCTTGGCTCTGCGATTTTGAAACCAGATCTTGATTTGGTTTTCTGATAGATTTAAAATTTCGGCCAGTTCGTATCTCCGAGGTCTCGAAATATATTCTGTTCTATTGTACTCGAGTTCGAGTTTTAGAGTTTGTTCACTTGTAAAAGTTGTTCGTTGTCGCCGGGGACGATTTTCCCGTCTTTTTCGTCGCTGCACTGCAACAAGCATTTTCAGTTTAGGTCGAGAAAATAATATGGAACCTATGTACATATGTTGTTACTGTCAGCCTATTTGTCTTATGTCTAAATGTATATTTTAGGTCCTGTTTCACCGAATTTTGATTTTGCTACCGTTCTGCATTTTCATTGTTATTTTCTGTTTTTAATAATATGGTTCTGTTTTGCAATCGTTACTGTTTCAGTAATGGCGTTGCAACTTCATTAATCAATCATTTGTTTTATTGTCTTATTATCAGTGCGACATTATTTATTTTACCCGTTTTATGAGACTTAACACGCGTTTTTTAAAACTCTGTTTCACTTTTAAAAACAAAAACAGGATTTTCTGCTCATGTCGTAAACGTATGATTAATTATGCCAATGCATTGACGTTCAACATCAACGGCGCGAAACATAAATACATATTGTAAACGCTCAATTAGTAAAACATACACAAAACTTATCGCAGACGCTTAATTATTATATTCAAATATCGTAAACGTTTAATTAGTTTAACATTTATAACGTTTCTATGGAATCAGAAACTGATTTTTCCAAATAACCTTTTGGAAAGGAAAGCAGAAAAAATCCTTTTTAATATTGTACCATTTACAAAGTATCAACATTCGATTTCTTTCAAAAGATCATATTTTCATTACCCAACAGCATGAAGCGATGAGAATAAAATTGAATTATATCTGTTATATGATCTTATTCATTAAACAGTTTTATATAATATAATAATAATATCATCAACAATAAAAAAAATAATAATAAAACACTATCTTATAATTATCTTATACAGAAATGAACGTCCGAATCAATTTGATTTCGATTTTTATAAACATTCAAAGCTATATATTAGAACGTAAAATATCAATATACGAGGTTTGATGTTAATTAAGTGTTCTAATCTGATGTAATACTTACTGATTCCTGCGAACACAGGCGTCATGGGCAGTCCCTGAGTTCCGAGGGAGTACGAGACGGGAGAGTGCTCCCCAAGCCACTGTTTAGGGTATTCCACTGCAGAAATCTTATCTAGACCAGCTGAGTGCAGAAGTTGCCGGGCTCCCTCAACGCCAATGTTCCCTGGCTTCCAAGAAGAAAATGCAGAGAAAGGTCCGCCAATATGTGTGGCTTGAGGCACACTGTCCATGTTCAAAGTATCTATTTGTAGTTTTGGCGTCAAACTTTTAAGAGTGTCACATTTAGAACTTTTGATAACAGCTTCAGCTTTAGAGTCTGGAAAACCACTTTTTATAGAAGTTGGAATAGAAAACATGTTTGAGGTAACTTTTTGTAAAATAACTATGTTTGAGTAGTTAACGTAACAGTTATCTTTAAATGTATAAAAAAAAATACCGGAAACGTTTCAATGACGCCTTTTCATACAAATCTAACGCGCAATGCTATGTTATATAGATCTGTGATGAAGAATGTTAAATCCTTTTTGCAGCTTATACACAACTATTGCAGTTCTTTGCTCATTATCCAATGTACGTATGTTCAGTGCCAGTAAGAAAGGTTTGAATGTCCCTTAATACCCCCACATTTGAATTCTTTTTGACGATCAAGATGCTGTCGATGTTTCTACATTTTATCGTGACACCCTAAATATAACCTAACCGAACTTCCGAAATACTGTTCAGGAAATATTATCACGGTTTATTGTGACGTAATAAAACTTAACAACTCCTCCTCATACACATCTGAACAAGAGAATTTTCAGACAGCGAATCACAGTTAAATTATAGAAGGTGCTTTAAATGTATGAGTACAGTCAGGGCCTCAGGAAACAGATATGTCGACATATCAAATAGATCCTGTGATACTAGCTTAAGTTGTGTGAAAACAACGCCTGTTCCGACACCGAGCCTGCCTCCAGCAAGCCTGCTCCAGTCAGATCAGCTCACTCCGTTTAAAGGCAATGAAACGAGAAGCAAATTGGCTAATTTATAAGGCGAGTGTCTTCTTTCCTCAATACACAATTTAACCAACGAATCAGTGTTGTGCTGACAGGAAATGATTTTTTTCCACAAATTAAGATGAATTCATGAGCCCAAAAAGAAACACTTATAATCAAATTGATAGTCATTTACGATATCGCCACTGCTTAAGAACTGTATGATTTTCTTGATATCGGTTCAGTATCGTTAAACATGTGTAGGTTTGTCGCGAATATCTTATCAATATTCATGAGAAGAAAAAGAGATAATGGCATGATGTCAGCTATTCCTTAGGAGTTGAAAGCCACGTGCGTCCACAGCGAGCCGCTGTCTTGGTTAATTATTGATACTAGGCTGTAGACGGGCACTTGATAATTGTTAGCAGCCAAAACACATTTGACGGCGAAATACTAATTGGATAGTCACCTTTTATTGCAAAACACGTGTTTCATTCTCATCGGAGTGTTCAAGTGTCCACCCGCTAATTCTTAAACTCTCTTATAAAAAAGACATTTGAGGTAACACATATAAATGAACATTTAAATGAGAACCCGAGATTGTTTCAAGTGTTCTGTAATTAAATGGCAATTTAGACTAAATGGTATTTTTAAATGAAAAGAAAAATGAGAATAAATGCCACAGATCATTTTCAATCTCAATTGTTTGCTTTTGTGTGTAGAGGAAATCACTTGCAATATGATTAAGGATTAAGATTAAGGTTTGAGTGCCCGTTATATTTTTTAGATATTTTCAGAATTAGTATACGTAACATATATTTATATTATATTAAGTTTAAATTTCATATCACTTTATCTTTTTAATTGATCGAAAACAATATGGAGTTTGGACATTTGAAAGAATCATGCAGGGTGAAAGGGGATTTGTTTAAGATTAGTGTTATCAGTATCAAGTATTTTGATCAAACACCGATCCCTGAAGTCACACTACTACGTCTAACGACTAACTGGAATAATAATCTGAAATTTAATTCATTCTGTGTGAGCTGTGGTTATTAGTTCATTATAGTAATCATGTTTAATAGTATTCTCAAAATGTGGTGTGTTAAATAATTCAATTGATGCATTATGTTTTTCGTTTTTACTTTTGACCCTATTTACGCTAGTACTGAGCATAAGACCAAATTATAGCGACAAACAAGTGATCAGCCGATTGGAAATGTGTACCATGACTTGTATTTGATAGCAAAGTGTTTTAACTTTCAACGTATTAATGAAAGCACATTATGCAATATATATTTATACTATTTGATATGTTAAAATGAAATATTTTGTTAAGTTCCTGTCTGCTCGACAATCATAAATTCTATTATGAATATTGCCTTTTCAATCAGTGAAAAGAATTCATTCTCATTTTTTTTTACTTTTCAATCAATGAAAAAAATAAGTTTAATCAATTATTTAAAAAAACACTGGTTTTTATAAAAACGTCAAGCTGACAGTGAATATTATTGTTATTAAAAGAAAGAATGTATGCTGTAAAACGTGGGGACTTGACGGAACATATTCCACGATGTTTCATGGAAAATCTATTTTATACCGGTTATTGGGGATTATACTCAATGATGTACTTCAATCCATTAATTTTTCATTAAACTTATTCATTTTTCTTTGCCGTGAATATTGAGCCGTGGTAATTTTTAAGCGATGGAAAATCTGGGTTTTTTACTGGATCAGTTCCTGATCCGTACATACATATTTCCATCAGCCGATTAAAGTTCAGTAATGTCCATCACTTGATGTCTACTTTTTAATAAGGACCTACAGTTTGATAGAAAGAACACAAACAATAACCAGATACAATAGCAAGTGTCTTACCCTTTTGGGCTCTAGCATCACTTACGAGACCTATAAGGACGAATCACCTGCAGGATGCAGTGTAATTCATTTTTTCGACATATTGTATCTGTCACTAAATTTGAATGTTATATTGGTTTACTGTGTATGTTTTGGCTGCTATCCAAAATCTAATCTTAGAAACTTTACATTAATCTGTACTTTATTTCATCATAGAAACATCACCGCTACAAATGCAGCTTGTGTCAATAAGAAACTGAGGAGAACTAAACCATAGATAATACCTTGATGTGAACGTACGAGAAGTATCGATAAGACTGTTTCATGGCGACAAATTACGCTGATAAAAGAGAATAGACATTTATGGCTTCATCCATAAAATACTAAAATTAAAATTACTGAATAATATACACGTTTTTTCGTATTTCTCTATGTCACATTAGAGTACACATACCTGCATAGATAAGTACAAGTATGATGGAACGTAAATAATCGTTTCATGTGTTGCTTTGATATATTTCAATGAACATTTAAACTAGAATTTCGCACGTTTCAGATATGAAGACAGTAATTATAATCATGCTTTTATCGCACCCTGAATACAGAAATTTATTCTATCAGATATAATGATCTACAATAATTTCCTTTGA